>OX421974.1:61429487-62629487 GCA_949128135.1 Parasteatoda lunata
AGCAGGCTAAAGCAATGTGTTCTTAATTAGTTTCAAGTCTTTTTTCCGGTGATCCGATGTTTCTGAAACACGGACGGGTAGTTCTCTTTTTGCGTGCTTGAGATGTTGATCGACTAAGAGCGATTCGTTTAGGCGACATAATTTTGCGAATATTTTTTCTCGCAAACCAAAAGAAATGTAAATGCTGACATAGGTCACAAATTTGCTAAACTAAAAATCACAATAAAGAATAATAATAAAGCAATAAAAATGAAATAAATTAAATAAGGATATAAAAAATGATAAAATTTAAAACAAAAATCGATTTTTTAAATGACAGAAAATAAAAGATAAAATTTAAAACAAAAATCTATTTTTTAAATGAATGAAATAAAAGATAAAATTTAAAACAGAAATCTAATTTTTAAATGAACGAAATAAAATGAATAAATTCGAAAACTTCTTAATAATAAACAATCTAATCGTTTTCAAATGACAACTGTCAGCAATGAAATCTTTGAAAACTATACTTAATTGTACTAACTGTTTTGAAATTGGGATGGGTACCAATTGAGAACAATCTAAAAGCTGTCCTCCACAGTCAAGGGGCACCGAAGCTGGCGGCTGCAATAGCCCAGACCTTCCATGTATCTGAAGATCCATGGACACGAAAACAACAACAACAACCTGTGCTAACCTAAAATTGCATACTAAATATAAATAGTAATTGAAAACGTGTAATTTGAATGAAAATTGTTTTGTGTTGATTTTAATTGAACAATTTTCACTATTCGCGATCGCAACGCTAGAGTACGCCCTCTAGCGGGAGCCTGAAAATATCGGGCATTACTTCCTTCGTAACCTTTGGCAATGACGGACGCCATTTTCTTAGCTGCAAATAAGAAGCAAAATTTCTCTAAGGAAAAGATAGAAGAACTTGAAAAAACTAACCAGAACATTCGAAACATTGAAGCAGAACACGCCAAGCATTTGAAGAACAATTTCTCAATAATTTTTACTTTTCTATTACCAACAGCATAACTTCTGATTTCATGATCACTTGCTGTTACAGATGTGTATATTACGGTAAAATAATTTTTTCTGTCTTAAATTCATTACAAATTAAAGTGGCTTTCGTCATTCCGATGAATAAATGTAAATTCAGAACGTAGACGGAATTGTATAATAGTTATAGAATATTCTTCTTCTTTATAGAATAGCATATATTTCTGTATCTATATAATTCGGAAAACAACAATAAAGAATCATCCGAACTACTTGAAATAGTTTCATTTATGCTGATTATTAATAAATTTTTCTCGTTTTCTTGGTAAGTATTTCTTAGTTTTGAAAGAATAATTTCAACTAGAATTCAGCTATTCTGTTTTTAAGCTACATATTCAAATTCATATCGAGATCTTACAATTGCAAAAGTTTTTTGTGTAGTATGTTATCTAAAAGTAATGGAGGGATAATCTATGTATGTATTACTTGAAAATAAAATTTTCAAACGAAGAACATTTCATTTGGAATTCTGCATATTTATAAAACAGGTGAGTGTTATGATTTTTATAATAAAAAATTTGCATGTAAATAATTTTTTTTTCTTATTTGATGATCGTTCTCTACAGAATAGTTTTTTTTATGTCTGATAAAGAAATATAAGAATAAAAACAAGAAACAATATGAAAGTTTTTATTTCAATATGAAGATTTTTTAAAATCGTTTTTAATCCTAAGAATTCTTTATTTTACGTTTTTAGTTTATAATTTTTTGATAAAAATTGTTCTCAAAATACTTTTTTTGAAAAATTAATGGGTATAACATTATATGTTAGTGTATACTTCTTGCATATTCTAATATTTGAAGTAATATGATTCAGAAAAGTATGGAATAAATATTCGGTACTTACGTATTAACGTCACCGCAGTTACAGATTTGGCGGTTTTTAAGTGCCGCCAATCTACACTTAAAAATTGGCAAATCCCAAAGACGCATTGTTTCGTAAGCATTCTTGATATTACGTTTTTTAGTTTCTAAATAATGATTTTTATTGAAACTTAAAATTTTTTTATATAAATTTCTGTCAAAGAACTTTGTTTACAAAATTAAATTGTATAAAATTATGAGGCTTATGTATACTTTTTGCTTATTATAAAGTTTATATATGCTGCTGAACGAAAATATTTAGCATAATATAGGTTAGACCCTCAAAAATACCAGTTAGGGAGGACAGAGGCCTTCAACGTGGGATCTCTCCACTCAAACACGATGGTCAGCACTTATACAAGATGGTTAGCCTGAATTCATCATTCATTAAAAACGACCTGGTTTAAATCGGCTGCAGTACAAACACGCCGACAGCGACACCACACCAAACATAGTCATGGTTGAGATGGTGTCAATCCTGCCAATGCTGTGCAACCGCACACCTCATCTAGCGCTGGTGTGCCATCGCAAGCAGCACATGAATACTCCTAACGGTTCCATGACATTTTAGTGGTACGTTTGTGACCTGCTTCGGCCACATATTTCAAAGCTGATGTCGTGGCTGTTTTTAAAGATACTGAGGAATGAGAGATTGGGAATGGATACGAGATTTCACAGGTCACCTTATATGCCACAGTGCTTCACCGCATCTTGCATTCGAGATAGAGCTAGCTCAAAAATTTACTGAACCATCGGTTCATTTGTACTTTTTATGAAATAAATGATCACTTTGTTGTGATTTTTCACTTCTTTATAGTAAGGCATAACTTAGGTAGGTAAATTTTCATTTTATTCTAAATGCTAATTTAAGTTGTGCTATTTTTTATGGTAATGAGTGTACATATACACGCACAGATTTGTGACAAAATAGTAATAACACTAATTTCACATGGCGAAACCATTAGCCCCACGCATTTTGAAAAATCATATTTACGCTGATCTTTGAGACTGAAACTGAGCATCCAAGGATGTCCTATACGTGTACAATTGGATTAAGGCTAAAAGACATCACAGGTCTCTCCCATCGTTGAATATTCTCTGATTCGAGGTAATCGTCCACCAAATGAGCCGTATGTAGAAGGGTTTTTTGCTCCATATGCTACGCGGAAAAGTCTCACATATCTCATGCAATATATTTGTTTATCCTGATGTGTTTTCATGATGTAATCTTTAGCCACGCTTCTTATGTTAATGTTGTGTTAATGTTTAGCCACTTCTGCTAATTTACTTCTGATAATGTTTAACCACGCTGCGTTTGAGCTCAGCTGCCATAAAACGCTGGATTAATGAATGGTGGAACTTGACTTGCAACTACCCTTGTTATCATAAACTAAGGAAAAATACAAAAATAGCGATTAATCTCCCAAAAACAAATCAAACCCAATGAAAATTGAATATGTTGTCAAATAAGGGTTTCTAAGTAAAACTGAAATAGGTGAATTAGTGACACAACAATGAAATGATGTCATCTTCAATGAGCATAAAACCGTATGTTTGACCAAAAGCTTGTGAATTTCACTGTGTTTCTGAAACTGGAAATTTGAGATAGACTATTTGTAACAATGACCTAAAGGCATAATTTTCTCGGAGAACTTCTGTGAAAATCTATTGGAAGATTAGAAGCAGGACAAAGTCAAATAGAAGTATCCGGATGGTTAAATATAAATCCATTAGTGGTTCATAGACTTTACAACAAGTTCTAACCACAGGTTCGTAATCAAAAGCTTCAAACATGGACAGCAAATATTATGATAAGCTCTCACGATCGTTATTTATCGTTATGTGCATAAAGGAATAGAAACACAGATCCGAGTCAGATCAGATCCTCTCACAGTGTAGCCACTGGAAAGTTATTGACAACTTCTAAAGTGTGTAGATAGCTTCCGGAACATGATTTGTTTTCTAGGCAACGAAGTATCCGTGTGCCAATCTCGTAACGCTATAGAATGGAACGTTTGAGTTCGACGCTGCAACATATCCACTGCACGGCTGACCAAAAAAAGAGCTGTTCTCTTCAAAAAGGAGTTCAGGTTTAGCCTCGGAAGGAGAGTGTAGCTGTTGTTTGCTTTAAAAAGAACCTGGAACACGATGTCATCCACATGAAAGATATGCATACCAAAGAGTCAGAGTCTATGTTTGGGGTAGTTTCTCTTTGGGCGGACCCAAAAACATGCATGTCTTTCTATTTGGAACAGTGAAAGCTCACATATACAAGGCATCCTAGAAGTATTGAGACAAACCTTTAGGAGATATTGGGGACTTAAAAAGAATACAGAATTGTATAGCAACTCATGGTCGGAAATATCATGGAAAAGTAAAATGCGAGATGAGAGAAACAAAGAGCACGAGACTCAGATCATCTGAAAAAATTTTCGATGAATGATAGTACATGTGCTGTGGTAGATGATATCTGAAAATGTCACAAACTTTCCTTCATTGCTTGTGATGCTAGCCTTTCACCTTTCAGCCATGAATTGAGGTAATCTCTAAACTACACCAGGATTTTGTTTTATATTCGTGGCAGCATAAACTGTTCTTGCAGCAAGAAAGGCAAAAGCCGCTCAAATGACTGCAGTAATGCAATTATGTTTCATCCAAAGCTCTGGTGAACAACATCACCTACTCCAGCAGCCACGCTGAATGAAGACGCTTACGACGATTGGTTTCTGTACGAATCTGAATCCTTGTGATGTCTCCTTCCTCCCCTTAAAGTTTGTCACGATAATCCTGGGAAACCCTGCATTAAGATGATATCCTTGATGTTTAGATGCGTTCTAACGCTGGTGCAATAAGAGATGATATTGTACTACGGGAGATGAACGCAACCGTATGCAGAGCTCGCATCGTGGATGATTATCTTCCGTAACAAGCAATTCAGTATATGGAGGAGCTAGCTGGATCATCGGACTCGAATCATATCGAGAATATTTTGGGATGCTTCAAAAAGATGTGCAGCCAGATGTGTAGATGTGTCAATTCTCCTCCTCAGGCCCTTGCCCTGCTAGCAACTACATTGCAAGGGCAATAGCTTGCGCTTCCAATGGAACTGATAGACCACATGTCTGAAAGCATCTGCATGTGCTGCGCATAATTGTCTGATTAATACTTTTTTGTAATTTTATACATTATTCTGTGCAGTATAACGTACGATATTTTCATTAAATTCTAAGAAACACTTTTTGAGTTATAGTAAATTTTTTTGATTTTTGATTAACTTTAAATCAGAGTATCTTTAAATGGTAAGTTTCAAGTGATTCTGATATAACGAATTGAGCGAAGACATGCACAATGAAGATCACGAAAAATCAGTAAACTTTTCTTTTTTTGTAAAACGTTGTGCGAATGTAAAGAAAAATAAACTATTGATCTGAATTTAGTATATTTATGACATTCAAATCATTCACATCAAATCACAAAATTCATTGGGAAAATGCAAATTATGAAAAAATTGAAATTAAAAAAATCCGTATTTTCGTCTTTTCTAATATATTTATAATGTCTAATATGTCTTTTCTAATAATAATATATATATATATATATATATATATATATATATATATATATATATATATATATATATATATATATATATATATATATATATATATATATATATATATATATATATATATAAATATAAATATATATATATATATATATATATATACAAATAATGAAATGAAATAAAATAATATAAAGAGAAAACTGGAAATGGGAAAAAACCATTAGCGCACCAAGAAGGAGTCGTCAAAATGAAACGAAATTTTGCATACGTAATGACATAAGTAAATGATTAGAAAAGCAGCGAAAAGCGTTTTTCTTTGATTTTCAAATCATTTACTTATATCGAAGTAGTCATTACGCAAGTAAAACTTCGTTTCATTTTGACGACTCCTTCTTGGTGCGCTAATTTTTTGTCCATGAGTGTATATATATATATATATATATATATATATATATATATATATATATATATATATATATATATATATATATATATATATATATATATATATATATATATATATATATATATATATATATATATATATATATATATATATATATATATATATATATATATATATATATATATATATATATACATTCATATAATATATAATATATACAAAAATATTCGAATTTTTATTTTAAGTACTTGCAGCCATAAATAGTCAGTAGATGCCGAAAGTGAAACTTATAATTAAATGTTGCTTAGCAGCAGCTGCAATAAAGAATCTTACGGAATAATCTTCAGACCACGATTTTAAGAGATGGAGAAACGAAATGATAAAGTATAGCTTTTTATCTGAATGCAGAATCTAAATTAGATATTCAATTTAATTGTTGTATAAATCTTGTCAATACGTATTAGTAGTCAATTCGTATTCAATCTTGTCAATAAGTATTATAGAAATTTACATAAAAGAAAATGAAAGAATTTGTGTTCATGTCACATGTATTTTTATTTTTTGACGGATATATATATATATATATATATATATATATATATATATATATATATATATATATATATATATATATATATATATATATATATATATATATATATGTATATATATATATATATATATATATATATATATATATATATATATATATATATTAAAACTTAGTGAAGATAACTATAAAACTTTGCTTGCTAAGGACAAATTCATTTATTATAGAAAAATAACTTTAAATTGTTCAAAATTCTTATTGATAAATTGAAAACAGTAAGATAATGTAAACAAGTTTCGCATAGGGGCACCGCCAACTTTTATTTTTGATTGAAGGTAAATACCCATTTTGCCGAATAAATTTATTATTTGATCTAATCGTAAATGAATACCTGGTTCAATAAATTATTAACTTATTTTATTGCTAATATTTCACCATTATGTTAATTTATTTAATCTGCATAGTACTAATAGAATGATTTTATATTTGATTATTCTAGAAAGCACATTCGATGGCTCTGAGGTTAAGGTACTGAAGTATCATTGCGAACAACTGTGGTTTATTCCACTGTGGAAGTTTGAATTTCACCAGCCAATCGATGGGTACCATCTTGCCCTGAACACGTGGCATTATCTCTATCTTTTTCAGTAATAAATAAAATTAAACCAGCATGTAAACAGAGGAAATAAAAATATTTATTTTTAAACTACTTTTGATATTTCGGTGTTCAAATTATTCTTTACTTTCTTTTTCTCGTATCATTGAAGGGATTAGGAAGGACTTTCTCCCAATTTTATGGACATGAAATTTTTTAAGACGACAAAGCTCCTTATTTTTTTCCTTTTTCTTACTAGATGGCACTGCTCCTTCTCGCTAACCTCCAAAAGCAGCTGACTCAGTTTCTTCCAGATTGGTTCTTATTCTAAACTGGTTTCACTCACTCTTATCTCCTGAATTTTTTTTATACCTCAGTTATATATATTAATATTTTTTATATACCTCAATGCGATATTGTTGACTGAATATAAAATTTAGTTTTATACCTTATATAATGTAAACGCATATATAATGATGGAATAAATTAAATTATTTGTATTAAATTCATGATCATGTAAGGAATATTTAGAATAAATAAAGTTGAAACTGTAAAAGATACATACTAATAAATCACTTATTGTAATTACGTATAGATAGTATTAAGGAATGAAACGTGTGCTACTGTTAAAAAGAAAGTTAGTATAAAGTTAGCCATCAAGAATATGATTTTTTTGTAATGAAAAAATTAATTACCAAATCTTTCGTCCCTGAAACTGTTTCGTCCCTACGATAGATATGCCCGTTATCAAGAATTTAAGAAATATTCGTTCGCTTCACATTGTTTCAATCTTAGTCATAAATTCAATTTCGTTAATGCTAAAATTATATCTCCCCTATTTACATCAGCTGCCCTTGATACACCGGAATCTTGTTTTACCGATTTGAATGCTAATTCCCTTTTCAACGACATTAGTTTCTCCTTGCTCTCCATATCACATGGAAGTGCATTTTACCCCAATTTGTTTCTCGGCACTGTTACTTTTCGTGTTCTGTTTTTAGTCTTTATTTCTCTATATGCTTCTGTGATTTTTTTAGCTATGTTTCCCTTCTTTATTTTTAAACTTTTTGTTAGCAACTTTACGTTTTTCATTTCAAATTCATTTTTTTTCCTTATATCCACGTCTGGCAAAAATTTGTGCGTATTTCAAAGGGCCTGAATCATGTTGATTTTTATTTCATATTTGTATATTTATGAAGCGAATTAAATCCTCAATTAGGTAATACTTTTCAATGTGTTGCAGATTCACACAACTACTTTTTTTTTTAATTAGTTACTACTATGCACTTATGCAAATGTGACAAATAATGCACTCCTTTTTTGTGCTGAATTTACATTTTGTTCAAAATTTGTTCAATTAGAGCATTTCCAGTGGAGTCTTGAAGCCCACTCAATTTCAGATCGATGGTTATCGGGTAGTAAATGTGTGCAATGCTAACCACATCGCCATAATCAAAACGTTGTTCAGAAAATTATGAAACTACAATATTCATGATCTCTTGCTCCAAAACAAGCTTTTGCGGGAAGGCTTTCCTTCTATTGCAGTCGGAAAAAACTACAAAACAACATTTAATTATTTTCTGTTATTTTTTTTTTATTTATTCAGTCTAGTACAAATATAAACAATACCAATATTAAAAGATAAACTGGATGTGGTCCTTTTTATATATTTATTCAGTTAAAAATAAACGAATTTTACTTCACAAATAATTTAATTTTTTCCAGTGTCACATTTCCTGATAGAATATTTTTTAAAGTTTTATTTCACATTTATTATTTTTTTTTTTAAATTAACTTTTTTTAATATTTTCTGCTATTAAAAAAAAGTTATAGTTATAAAAACCAGTTTTGATCAGAAATTCTACAATGGGTTTTCCGTCGTTTCAGAAAATTTTTTCAATGGTAGCAAAGATAGTGCATTAATAGTTTAATGAATTAGACTATAAAAAACTTTGTTTCTACTTTACTTATATATATTTTAACAGTAAATTAAAGGTCATATAGAGAAATGACCATGATCCAAAAACCTATCGAATTCTAATAAGAATTCTATTTTTTTTTTTTTAAATTCGGTTTTAAATCTGCCGTCAGTGACAAATGTATTTTTCACAAAACTTAAATGTTGAAGGGTTATGTAATAAGTACCAAATAGTTAATAGTTAATATATGTATAAAATATCATACTGATATATTTGGTGATTATTACGATCGCACCAATGCTAAGCAGTTTTCAAACTGATACTTTGGAAATAAGTGTTTTACGGCCCCTCGAAAGGGATATGTACTGGAGAAAATTATTTGATAGTGCAATATCTTCATGCCAAGTGATACTAAATACATTTTAATTTCTTCTAATGGAATGATCTACAGAAGACGGGTTTTGCTTACTTCAATAACGTAAAACAACCAAAAAGGAAAACAAAAAATATTAAATTTAAAAACTTTAATTGCTTTAGCTATATTAATTGAAAAACTTAGTAGAACAACCAGGTCAGTTACATTTACAGAACAAAAAATTTCCTCCTATTTATTTTGTAAAAAATTGGTAATAAAAAAGATCGTAGGAAACTTTTAGAAGATGGTACTAACAATTCCTTGCTTTATTTTATTTACATACTTTATTCCATAACATGGTTCCTTGCTTTATATTATTCATATATTTGAAAAAAAAATCATGCAAGCAAACTAAAACTGATGTGATTACTTATGTTAAGACTTAATTGAAAGCAAAAACAGATCTGTTACATTAAACTTACCCATATTGATGGAACCCCCCTAACTGAATGAAAAAATACCAATTTTTTGTTACGTTTTTAATAATCGTATTAAACTGTTTGACCGTAAAGTGCTCGACTTCGTGTGCAGGTCATTGGGCTTCCAAAACGAAAAAACCATCCACTACGGAGGATCCAAATTGGGATGGCGTACCTTCGGGTCTTCCATAGGATGTTTTCCAGATCGTTGGCAATAGCTTTAACTTGACATACAATTATTTTACTAATAAACTGAATTAAAAAATAACGGATAATAACTTTTATTGATTATATGTAATTGCAAATATGTAGCACTTGAAATTTCTGGATCATTTGCCTTTGTTATAGCATTCGATTGTCTTGTTACTATTAGCCTTATGTGAAAACAGAAAGATCTGTCTTAGCTCATTATTTTTCTTCAACCTCATGTTAATTATAAAAGAAAACACATATTAAATCAAGAAAACACATTTTTAATGCATTATTTATTAATTTTTTATGCATCAAATAAAATATGTGACATTTTCTTAAACTCGTGTGTATCATTTTACAAATCTAACAGAACTATCATAAGAAAATCATTTTCTTAAAAATCGCAAATGAAAAAAAAATAAAATCCACAATTTACATTAAGTATTCCTCTTATTTGATAAAAATTATATTATTTTTGAATATTTTTGCTTGAATCAGTATTAAATTAAATAGGTTTCTTGTATTAATTTTACGCTTTACTGAAAATTCGACAAAAATTGCCATTTTTTTCTTTTACTAATATTAGAATCTATTTTAATTTCAGATTGAGAGGCTGAACATTATCAGACGTAGTTATACAAGATATAATTTTTTGCTTTAACTGCATTTGAAAAAATTCTGTACAATAATTAAAAAAAAAGAATACATGCAGAAAATCTCATTTTAAATTAATCTATTAAATTTAATCTGCACAATAATTTTTTACGGCAAAATAATCTTTGCAGCGTGAATTTAAACGCAATAGATTATGCAACATAATTAAGATAAAATCTTTGGAAATTCAAAATTTCGGAAACTCGATTTTCTTAGAATGATACAAAGAAAAGTCGTCTAACACGTTATTAAAAAAATCAGATTTTCTGTTGATTTTTCTTCATAGATTCCGTCCTTAGTGAAGTGCTTTAGTGCTACTTTTCCTGTTTACTTAGGCAGATGTTACTTGCTTGCTTGCACTTTACAAGTTCCAATATTCTGAAAGAGGACAATAATTGTGCTATATAGAAACATATAAAAAAAATCCTAGCATTCATTTAGTTTTTTTTAGAAGGAAAACAATTTAATTTCAGAAATTTAATTTATACATCGTAAAAAGTAGTTCATTTTTTAAGTAAAATCCCTAAATCTTTTTTGTTTGTCAATCTCTTCGGACGCATTAGCAAATATTAAAGCCAAAAACATTAAAACTCTTTTTTTTCGATTCACTCAATTATTATAAATAATGTGTTTTATAAATCGTTATCTTAGTCATCAATAAAAGTGTGTAATAAAAAGTTTTTTTTAACTCTTAATTACACATAAACTAACATAATATAAACTAGAATATCAGATTAGTAATTTTAAAAAAATTATTTTAATTTTGAATAAAATAAAACATTCTAAATAAACTTTCATTAATGGTAACGTTGCTTAGAAATGAAAATGTTAGCACGCCGGATTACTACAAACTTTTCTAATTGCTGGTTGCTGGTTCAATTACTGCGGGAACCAAACCCTCTTTTGGCTACATATTGGCTATTGGCTATCTCTATTAATGTTACTATTTAGATATGTATTTACGTTATCAATATCTCAGACTCAAAATTTCTTATATTCCCAAAAGTGGTGTCATGTAGAAATTTACATATTTGGAATAACACTACACAATTTTTAAATGTATCGGACCCTAGAAAAAAACCTCTTAGTCTGAAAAAAACATGAAAACTCTAGTGAAATAAAATTGTGGCTGGCAAACGAAATTTTAACACACATGTCAACTTAGATTAAACATGTATTTGTAATTTAAATATAAAAAAAACTCATAGTTTGGTTAGTATTATAACTTGCACTGAGTTTCATTTTACCTGCTTGAATTCATTGAATCAATAAAAATTTTCCATTACAACAAATCAATGTAACTTTAACGATTTATTAAGCGTAAGATCCAACACTATTAGATTAATCTCAAACCATGACTGAGATAATAAGAAGTTATAATGAACTATAATAAACAATCTTTTTATAAGATATAATGGTTTCAACAAGTTTTTGATAATTTATACAGCAGCTCTATAATTCATTATTTGCTAATAGTTTTCACAAGGAAATTAAAAAAAAACTTTCGATTTGTGTGTTTTAAACATTATAAGGACGCGACTTCTGTAAAAAAAGAGTCAAAATTGTTTAGAAGTTTCTAAAACTGGTTTTTCCCATAAAAATACTTCACTAAAAATGGGTAAACTTTTGAAAAATAAGATATTTTAAAGACTCGTATTTAGTTAAAAGCTCCATAATCAATTTAAGCTATTTTAAACAATGAAGAGGCATTGATGTTACGTTTATTGCCACACTGTTAAAACAATTTAATTGAATATATTTCTTTCTATATATTTTATACTTATGAAAATCAAGTCAGAAATGAAATGCTCCTCAAAATTTTAACCTCACCGCGTACTTAAAATGTCTCTCGAATCATTTCAATAAATTGAAGGAAAACCTCAATTATTATATAATGTAGAAGGTCAAAAAGATTTCCTATTACTAACTATAATCTTTTTAATTCTATATGTGAAGTATCACAAAAATAATTCTCAATAATATTATGAGAACCAAAAAATAATATATCATACGCAATTCAATCCAAAGCTCTTCAACTGTGATCAAGTTTCTTCAACTATAAAATTCCGTGATTAAAAATTAACGCATCACTCGTGACCATCACTTCAATTGAGAATATTGCAAAGTTATAAAAACATAGTGATAAAGAAAATTGAGCAAGCATTGACGCCACCTGAATATGAGTTTTTTTTTTTAAAAAAAATAAAAAACTCATTTCAAAATACGGGAAACTGCTTCAGTTTTTAAATATAGTTGTTCCAAAAGTTTTTTTTTTTTTTGTTAGTTTTGTTTAACGTGAAATATACAATAATTGCATCATATAATGTTAACAAATTTTTTTTCAAGGATTTTTTTCTATTAAAAATTATTAAAATCAATAAAAGTCAAATGTATATAAAAAGAAAAGACAAAATTTTTTCTTATTTTCGATAATAATAATGGCTCAGTTTTTTCTATATTGGCGAATTCTTAGGGAAAAAAATGTTTGCTCGCAAATATAAGTAACTAGTATTAGATGGCAAAGAAATACTTGAGGTATTAAGTATATTCTTTCCAATCAATACAAATTTAAATTTACGATATCATAAAAAGTGTTCACTAGCAACAAAAAAAAAAATATAAAAAGCCTAAAAAATAATTTTGAAAAACACTGTTGTGGAATCAGTCAAAAGGTGTCCCCACTCTCCTTGAAGATTAAGGCAAAGTAATATCTCGCTTAAAGTTGCTACGAATAATAAACCAATTTTAACTCAAATTTGTGGAATAGATTTGATTAATTGAGGAGCAAATTATTATATCATAAATTATTTTCCTAGTTTCACAATTTTTTTTTTAAATTTTACAAAGGTGAATGTTTTATTTCATACAAAAATCCTTTATAAATCATTTTGTACTGTTGTTGAATACAATAATTATTAATTTAGAGATACTAAAATTGATTGCTAAAAATTATCCAAAATTTTAATTGAGACGATATCAAAAATTAATTCATAAAATGAGACTGAATTACATCCAAGCAACAAGCACAATCATGTTTGTCAAACCCAAGCAACGGAATCGTTATGAATTGCGTTTTAACATAAATACTTCCGAAGATGCGGTTTTTCAAGATTTCTGAATCAACAGAAGCAGAAGATATGTCTTTGTGCCACACATGATAATGACACCATGGTTAAAAGGTTTATACATAAAGCAGCTTTCATCTTAAGGGAACAAGTCTCACAGTCCGTAGATTGCATTAAGCTTCCAATTGCTAATAATTGATGGATTTTACTTTCGGGTATTTAAAAATAGTTTCCCCCAGAGACTCATAAATAGTGATGGTTAAGATGATGAGTATTTTCTGTAAAAAAAATAATATATACCATGATATCTAAATCACGTAATAAATTGGTTGATATAATAATTTTAGTATATTAATTTTTTATAGCAACAATATACTTATTAATATATATCGAATTTTTCCTTTTATTTCAAGTTGAAATAATTTGCTTTAGACATAATACATATTTTTTAAATGTTAGGGTGCATATTTAAGAAGATTTTTAACCTATGAAACCTGATTTCATTGAAGTTCATATAGTTTCTTTAGAGGGGCTAAATTTTTCCATAATAATAAGTAATTAAATTCATTACAAAATAACATTTATTTCAGATAATAACTTCACAATTTTTAATAATTGCAATAAAATACTATTATTTCTGGTGCATATATAAAAACCAAATAATAATTGCAGTATTAACATAATATACCATTTTATTATCAACATATATAACATATATTTTTAATTTTTATCTGAAATTAAATAAATTTCCTGTCCCAATGCTAATTTGAAAAACAAAGTAATTTGTTAAAACTCTGAAAGTACTTATTTATCACTTTCTTAACCTTGTACAAAATTTTAATGTGTAAATATTTTTTGATGAATTTCGCCTTCTTCATTTAATAAGCACTATTTAATAATATTTTATGCAAATTGGAAAACGGAAAGTCTTTTTTAGCCATCTTTCGATACTTCGTCCCATAATCTAATACAAGCCTGGAAACATCTTTCTTTTACTTTCGTTGGTTCAAAGTAGTTCTTGACTAGTCATAGTACTTGTTTCTATGACTCTGTGCCCCCTATACTTATCATCTATAAAAATGAACAGTGAATCAATAGGTTATTTTTTCTTCAGAGACAAGTTCTCTTTTCATATGAAGAGAAATAAGGATCCAGTAGGTCAAAGTGCTGTGGTCTTGGCCAGTAAATAGTTGGTTGCAGATATTTGCACGGCTGTCAGAGAGGCTTATATAGGACCAAAATTCATAACTTTCCATAGTTATTATTATATTTAGTGTACAAAATTTCTCCTTTAGTCTCTGACTTATATGTAGTACATTTCAGAGTACTATATAAGTATTTTCAGATTCTATGTTGGGTCCTAGATTATTTTTACGGATGACAATGATTGTTCACACAGATATAATCTCGTTGAAAATATTCAGAGGAGATAAAGAAGCAATCTATATCTAAATATATCATTCCACGAAGCATTTCTGGAATGTTTTAGGTGGAGAAATTGCATTTCAAGTTCCAAAAAAGCGCTCTTCAGAAGAAAAAAAACTTCATGCAGTTTAAGATTTTTTTTTTTTTTTTTCAATTAATTTTATTTGATTTTCTTAATTTAAAAGCTCAAAAACATTTTCCAAAAAGTAAAATTTAATAAGTTTTTCAAAATAGGAAGAAAACATTTTCTACGTTTCAGAGGGTACTTACGTTTACGCCAAACTGTAAATGAAAATCAAACAAGCTTTAATTAAAAAGGTTTTGAACGGTACTGGTTTTCTTACTATAGACAAGACTGTTACTAAATGTATTTCTATAAATATTTTTTGATTAATATTTCAAATTAGATTTAATTAAATTGATTATTTAAAAGTTACAAAAAAAATTACTGAAAAGTGAAAATTAAATTAATTCTACAAAAATTACAAAAATAATTTGCTTTTAGAAAAAGTACTTACGTCGAAAATCTGTGAATGGAATTAAAAATTAAATTAATTAAAAAAGTTAAGTAAAGTACAGAAATAGAATACAGTTACCGAATGTATTTTGATCAAGTATTTTTTGCTTATTATTTTTAACAAAAATAGTAATGTTTAATAACTTTATATTAAAATTTATTACTACGTGGTTTTTAAATTTTTCTATTATACATATTCTAACTCTTATATTAATAGAAAAAAATACTTAATGAATAAGCTTAAATCAACAATAGAATAAGCTTAAATATTAATCTTCAAATCATTTGCATTTTCAAGGTATTGCAACTTCCATAAATATTATTTTATTTTTTAATTTTCTTATTTAATAGTTTAAAAAAAAATAAACATTTTCTAAATCATCTGTATACACTTTAATCTTTTTATTGTAATTATATCTCGCATTCTAAATTATATATATATATATATATATATATATATATATATATATATATATATATATATATATATATATATATATATATATATATATATATATATATATATATATATGTAATACAAAAAGTATAATACTTTTGTATTAATAAAAGAATTAAATCTCTTTCGTTTTAATAAAATGTCTTTGTTAAAGAATAAGCGTAGAGAGATTCTATTTTGGGAAGTCAAGGCTGATAAACATACGATTGAGTTATTTATAGAATCTCTCCCCCTTTTACTTCCATATAAGGAAGCATGAAATGATTTTCCTTAATGCGTAAGGATACAAGTATGCCAACGATTGTGCCTGTTTACTCAAATCTGTGTTAGTATAAAAGCGAGAGCAATGCTTTTCGCATGGCTTTTTCCATCATGTTGTGATCCTGAAAAGCTGTTCCGGAATTGTCCAAAGTCTTGTCCACCCCCTCCCTTGCGGAGTGTGGATGTGAAGTGTTATCGATACCAGCCTACTACCATTAATAAATATTTTTTGAGTGTAACATGGCTTACGACTGCATTATTAAAGCTAAATACACTACTGATAACAGAGATGAAGCTCTGTTATTACAAGAGGTCAGGATTTTACTTGCTGAGGAAACCATTGTTATCTATTTTCCGGCTGACTGCAACGTTGATAAAACCTCATCCCGGGGGACGAAGGACGAAAGAAAGAAGTGCCTAGTCCGCGGTGAAAAAAAGAATGAAGGAAGAAAGGATTGAGTTCACTACCTGTACACCTCATCGCAGTGAGAATGCTGACGTTGGCTCGAGCTCGTCACATGCCTCTCTGAAACCCATAGTGTTGATCGAGATGACCCTACAATTCCGTAGTGCTCAAATTGTGAAAACAAAAGTGAATGTGCGCGATTTATATTAAATTTAGAGAGAAACTTTTTGCTTCTTTCTTAAAAGTTCCTTTCACATGAAAATCGGAGAAAAATTTGGCTAGTGAAAAAACAAAACAAAAAGTCATGAAAAGAAAAGAAAATACTGTAGATATATATATTTTTTATCCTCTTATTTTTCTTTCTCACTAGCATGATTAAAAATTTTGTTGATATTGGATATGAAAATGCTCTAAACTTTTTATTATGAAATTTAATCAATAGAATTTTATTAATGGTTGAAGTGCATTTCTTGTTTTTATATTGCTTTTTCTTTATGAAGTATGAATAACTGAGTATATTATATTATGAATAGTTGATTGCATTTCTTGTGTTTATATTGCTTTTTTTTTTAAATTATTATATAATAGTGTATTTTTATGCATTTAAAATGTTTTTGAGGGAAATAAATGTGTTTCAAACGTCAATTAAATTTGTGACGGCAAACAAAATTTTTCAGCTTTTCAAACAAAAACAAAAAACTAAAAGAAATTTGTAATGCTTTTTCTTTTTCGGACTTGGTCAAAACTAAATATTCCTATTAAAAATGTGAAAAATTAAATGTTACCCAAACAAAAAGACATTTCACACTTAACAAAATTTGTGAGTTTCCCCTTATTACGATAGGCGAAATTGTTAATTCAGCTAAGTTTTTCTACTTGATACTGATTTATCATATGCTTTAGTAGGGTTGCAAACTTGCAAAGATTTTTGTTTGTTTAATAATTGTGTCGGGCCAGTTGTTACTCAAGTTGGTAAGAGACTGATCATCTCTGCTAAATCTAACAATGACAACTTATCCTTGCACATTAGACAACAGAATTCTCATAATGTTAAGGTCAAAAATTGTGAAAAAAAAAATAGTTTTAAGATGTTTCAAAAAAGTAAACATTTTGAAAAAATGGAAGTTTAAGATGTTTCAAAAAAAGTAAACATTTTGAAAAAAAAATAGAAGTTTAAGATGTTTCAACAAAAGTAAACATTTTGAAAAAAGTTTAAGATGTTTCAGTAAAAGTAAACATTTTGAAAAAAAAAAAAATAATGTGAGGGGTAACAAAAATAAAAAGAACAGGAAAAATAGGAAAAAGAAAGAATGACCAAGAAGTTAATAACAAAAATAAAAAGAATAGGAAAAAGAAAGAATGACCAAGAAGTTAATAACAAAAAGTACAGGAAAAAGAAAGAAAGGCCAAACATTTCAAATGATTCGAAGATAGAACTAGGTAATGGGTGCATACATTATCAGGTTAACATCGACGAAAAAATAGGAAATAAAAAGAAAAGTTTAAGTAAACAAAATTTTGAAATAGTTCATGTATCAAATCTTAGGAAATATAACAACCCACAAATGTAGAAATTAAATCATGAATAGTGTCCAAAACAAAAGAAAATTTTTTTACTTCTTCAAGGGAAGAAGTGATATTTGGATAAAAATCCATAAAAATTATGTATATTTCTGTGTGAAAAAAATAATTTTTTTGAAAATTTTAGTAGATTAGTTATAAAAATATGTTTCATTTTTCTTTCTCTTTAGTTGCCTAAACAGATAAAGTGTATTATCATGTTTTTGTTATTGTCATTGTATATAGTTGTTTTTTTTTTTTTTTACAGATAATTGAAAAAATGTTATTTGTAGTAGTGAAAAGGAACAGTCGTACCAACATAAATTTTAAAAGTTCAGAGAATTCTAAATTTTATTATGATTTCTTTTTGGCTTGCCAAAAATCTTTTTTGGGGGGGATGTAATACAAAAAGTATAATACTTTTGTATTAATAAAAGAATTAAATCTCTTTCGTTTTAATAAAATGTCTTTGTTAAAGAATAAGCGTAGAGAGATTCTATTTTGGGAAGTCAAGGCTGATAAACATACGATTGAGTTATTTATAGAATCTCTCCCCCTTTTACTTCCATATAAGGAAGCATGAAATGATTTTCCTTAATGCGTAAGGATACAAGTATGCCAACGATTGTGCCTGTTTACTCAAATCTGTGTTAGTATAAAAGCGAGAGCAATGCTTTTCGCATGGCTTTTTCCATCATGTTGTGATCCTGAAAAGTTGTTCCGGAATTGTCCAAAGTCTTGTCCACCCCCTCCCTTGCGGAGTGTGGATGTGAAGTGTTATCGATACCAGCCTACTACCATTAATAAATATTTTTTGAGTGTAACATGGCTTACGACTGCATTATTAAAGCTAAATACACTACTGATAACAGAGATGAAGCTCTGTTATTACATATATATATATATATATATATATTAAGATATTTTAATAGTCGATCATTTTTAAAATCCTGGAAATCATTCGTTCAGATTGTTGTTTCGTATAGATATTATTGAAAACATTAACAAGCGAAATTACGTTATTTTTACTAATATATTGGGAGTACAAATTAGTTCAGTCCATTTTTTGTGGTTAAAAAAGCCTTTATTTCAGAACAAAATGACTGAACTGATTAATCAAAGTATTGTCTATCGCTGGCTACTACTTTTTCCCAGCTCTCAGGCAATTTTCGAATTCCATCTCGAAAAATGTCTCGTCTTTTGAGGCAATCCAAGTTAGGAGTCAATTTTAGATTTCTGCGAAAGAAGTGAACTGGTGATCTACAAAATCATGCTGCATCCGTCGAAACAATCAGTAATCAGAAGGAGCAATGTCCGACGAATACAGTGGATGCGGTAAAACATCCCACATTTGAGCATTTGAACATTTGAGCGTTTCCAAATAATTTCTGTGACGAGAGGCCGACCGTTATCGTGCAAAAGTTTAACTTTGTCATGTCTTTGCTCGCATTTCGGCCTTTTTTCTCGTAATGAACGGCTGAAGTGAATCAATTGTAGACTATATCGATCGCCCGTAATGGAATCACCAGGTTTTAGTAGGTCATAGAATGTAACACCATTCACCATTCTACATTAACCATTCACCACTCTACATTAACCATTCACCACTCTACATTCATAATTCACCATTCTTGAAACGTGGAAACCATTCCCTACATGATTTATCAGTTGGAGCATTGTCACCATAAACTTCTACAAGCATTCGATGCGCTTCAGCTGCACTTTTCTTAAAATTAAACAAATTAAAAAACAGGGTGTTTATATGAAACTCAAAGCTATGTAAACTGAATATTATTGACAAATGTCTAACCTCTCTGAAACCACCGAAACCTGCTGTCACTATGAAACAAAACAACCCGAGCCATCTTTTGAAAACGGACCGAACTAATTTGTACTATATTGTGTGTGTGTATATATATATATATATATATATATATATATATATATATATATATATATATATATATATATATATATATATATATATATATATATATGTAATAACAGAGCAAAACTCCATTATTAATATGGAAATATTAGACACAATATCATAATTAATGAGTCCAGATTCTGCACAAGCTGTTTATTAATTAAAGATGGTGAAGCAACAGTTTCCTCCCCTCTCCGACTGGAGGGGGAGAGACACTTTTCTCGTCAGATCTGACGGAGTTTAGCTAGCACAAGTAAAACACAAAAAGCCATGCAAAAACCATCGGTCCTGCGTTTTATAAGATACTTAAAAGTGTAAAAAGGCCAGTCATATTGCATTCCTTGTATTCTTACGCCTCATCGCAAATTTTTAAATAGTCATAGAAAATCGTTTAATCTTTCCTTATATGGAAGTGAAAGATCTTAAAATAACTTCTCTTTTGAAACATAAATCTAATTATAATTTATTGGCATGTTTACAGCCTTGAATTCCCAAAATAGAATATCTGTACTCTAATTTTTAACTAAGACATTTTATGAAAATGAATAAGTTTCAATGCTTTTATTAATACAAAAATATTTTTATAATTTTTGTATTACATCCCCCTCAAAAAAAATTTTTGGTTAGCAAAAAAAAATTTTAATTTAGAATAATATGACTTTATAAGCTTTATGCTGGTATGACTGTCCTCTTTCCTACTATAAACAACATTTTTTCAATTATGTGAAAAAATATTATTTACAGTAACAACAATAAAAACATTATAATGCAATTTATCTGTTTAGGCAACTAAACAGAAAGAAAAATGAAACATTTATCTATTTTACTAAAATTTTCAAAACTTTTTTCACACTAAAATATACAAAACGAACTGGACACTATTCATGATTTAATTTTAATATTTGTGGGCTGTGATATTTCCTAATCTTTGATACATGAACTATTTCAAACTTTTGTTTACTCAAATTATTATTTTTATTTATTTATTTTCTTTTTTAATTAGCTTCTTGGTCATTCTTTCTTTTTCCTATTTCTCCTTTTATTTTTGTTACCCTTTACGTTATTTTTTTCAGTGTTTACTTTTACTGAAACATCTTCAACTTTTCTTGTTTCGATGTTTACTTTTTCTGAAACTTCAAACTTTTATTTTTTTTCGATGTTTACTTTTACTGAAACATCAAACTTTTATTTTTTTTCGATGTTTACTTTTACTGAAACATCAAACCTTTATTTTTTTCACAATTTTTAACCTTAACATTTGGGAGAGACACTTTTCTCGTCAGATCTGACGGAGTTTAGCTAGCACAAGTAAAACACAAAAAGCCATGCAAAAACCATCGGTCCTGCGTTTTATAGGATACTTAAAAGTGTAAAAAGGCCAGTCATATTGCATTCCTTGTATTCTTACGCCTCATCGCAAATTATTTAATACTCATAGAAAATCGTTTAATCTTTCCTTATATGGAAGTGAAAGATATTAAAATAACTTCTCTTTTGAAACATAAATCTAATTATAATTTATTGGCATGTTTACAGCCTTGAATTCCCAAAATAGAATATCTGTACTCTAATTTTTAACTAAGGCATTTTATGAAAATGAATAAGTTTCAATGCTTTTATTAATACAAAAATATTTTTATAATTTTTGTATTACATATATATATATACACTTTTGAAAGAGTTACATCACAAAAGATATTTTCTCGCTACGTAGGTACTTTTTTTGGTATTAGAATATTATATTGTAACAAAGTAATTTCGTTTAAACAAATGTAAATTATTAACCGAATATGTGGACACCTTTATTAACATTTCAACAAAAAAAAAATAGTTTTGATAATTAGCTAGCATTGTTTTTAACAAATGAAGCTGAAATGGTGTCTTGGGGACGATTGTAACAATAAGTAAAGGGACGAATGTAACAGCTGAAAATAAATAATCTTATGTTTACAAACCATTAGTTAACTCTTTAAGAACCACCAATAGTTTCCTATATCATTTATATTATGTTGCATGTGCATTATTTTATTTGTCACCTTTTACAGCATGAATTAAAATTTTTACCCCCTTAAAGTTAAAAGTTTAACCCTTTAGGTCTCTGCTCATTATTATTTTTACTCCTAAAATATCAATACTATTTTGATCAATAAAAATATATATCACAACTATGATAATATGTATAATTAACTATGTTTTAGTTGAATTTATGAGCTGTTACAATTGACCCCGTAAGTGGGGACAATTGTAACAAGTGCACGACTGTCAAAAATTGTTAATAACTAATATAATAACATTTAAAATAAGGTTTTTTTTTTTTTTTTTAGTAGAGGATTGTCTACTTTACTCGTCTGTCAATTAATACTAATAATATATTGGATTTTTCGTTAGATAAAAATAGTTAAATAAAAAATCTTACAATTGACCCCACTCTCCCCTACTGATTTTTGCTTAATTTATGTTTTGATAATTTGATTTTTATAATAGAGTTGTATACAAACGCGGATCTAATAAATCAAAGAAGTATTTTTGAGCAAGTATTTTTGTGCAACCTTTGCCATAAAATCAAGCAATGATCTTGTAACTTGTATCGATTTATGTGGCTGTTATTTCCAATAACTATTAAAAAATCATTTGTTTAATCCTAGTTTAAAAAATGTATTAACATGTAGACATTATAATAAAAAAAAAACTAATTTTCTTGTAATATGTTTCTTTGCTATAAATTTTTAAAAATATTTAATAAAATTTTAATAAAATACAATTTTAATTGATTTCAAAAATAATGTTTTAAAATATAAATAAAAATTTTTTTAAAGAAAGTGTGTGAGATATGAATAACAGAAGTAGTCTTTTTATACTGCGCATCCACTGGAATAAAAAAATTCTTAATTTTGAAGTAATTTTGTATTTGGCAACTAATGAAAAGTTTTTACATATCTGATTTACAAATCTTAAAAATTTAAAAAGTTCCAAGCAATTTTCTTGTTCTCTTTAAAAGATAACTCAAATTGTTCAGTGACTTCAAGCAAATTTCATTTTGTAGTATTGCAAATTAGTCTGCCGTATAATAACCTACAATGAAATTTGTGGAAAACCCCTCATTATTTTGAGCTTTTTTGTAAAAACTTTAATGAGAGTACTGATAAAGGGGTTAAAATAATGCAGGATATTTACAGGTTATTAACTGTTGTTTGTGAATCATAACAATTTGGGCTTCTTAATATGAAATTCTTAGCAAGTTATATTCAGATTCTAAATAAATAACATAAAAGAAAATATCCACTCTAATATTAAATTCTGCTGTGTCTAAATCAAGTCACCACAGGTTAATGTCGTTCAAACAAACTTAAACGTGACATATTAATTGATGTATTCATTAAGAACAATATTAGTTGGTCATGCGTGAAAATTTCTGTATAAAGTTCATTTTGCTCAAAATAATATTCAACAATGTTTATTAAATAAAGAATAATAAAAATATAATATGAAAGAATAATGAAAAAGTCTAACAGAAAAATAACATTTTAAATAAAAGAAATGGGTGTAATTAAAAAATTACATGATTTACTTGAGAAAAAGTTTACCTGTAATCTAAATGATATGGCCTTTCACTAATGATTTGAAAAAATTCATAGCGTGTAATTGAATATATTTTTTATCTAATTTTATCAATCAATTTAAATTTCCTTTGGAATAAAAGAAATTTGTGATCTTTTATTATTTTATTTCTAAAAATTTATAAAACATTAGATAGTTCAAACTTTTGTTTTTATTTTTTTTAAAGGGGTGCGTTGTCAATTTCTACTATCGTCAAGTAAAAAACAATATTTGTGATCTTTATGAAGAAAAAAAAACAAACTGAAATGTTACGAGAATAATAAATATAAATTAAATTTTTTTTATGATTTTAAGATTAAAATATTGACACGTATTTCAAACTAAAAAAATATATTTAAGAAAGTAACTAAACTATGAAAAAATTAATTTAAAAATATATATCAAAAAATTACCGAATTATCAGGAACGCAGATAATACCTTCTACGCAAGGGCAGAAATCAGTATAGGCGTGGTGCTTACGGACTGCACACTTTTCACCTGAAAAATATAAATGTGCTGCGTAAAAGTAATATTTGGAATTATTGTTCTGTTTATATATATATAGGGCATCATATATATTTTTGCCTCAATCCCAATTCAAGATTGACAAAAACACAGGCATCAATCGCAGTATTTTAAACTATCATTGCTTAATATTAATTTATGGCAGAGTACACATTCACTTTGTTCAGAACAGCAATAATTTCTTTCGATATTAAAAACTCGCAAGTACGCGAGTATTTTTCAAAATTCCAATATTTCGAAAATTATTTGCACTTTATGAACTTTTTCACGAATTCTTTCTCACTGAATTATAGTACTCTTATTATGGAAAATTACCTAAACTTTAGACAGAAAGGAACTTTCAGATGAAATTTTTGTGAAAAAAAAATCCTACGTTATTGAAGTAGTGCGTCTGAACAAAAAAAAATTATCCTATATTCAGTTTTTTTATGCGTTATGACGTTCATTTTTAAAACTGCAAAACTGAAACAAATCACATACTGTATAAGTTCAAAATTCAAAAGAATTCCAATCTAAACATTATTCATACGAGTGGGTTTACAGACGACAGTAAAGAGTAAAAACCAAGCCAAATCACTTATATTTGACATAGATTTAACGTTATGGAAATGTTCTAAAACATGCGAAACTTGTAGGTGCATCTCATTTTTTCAATATTTTCGACATTGCTTGGATAGTTTTCAAGAAATTCATCTTAATTATCCATTTTCATCGGAATTTCACATTGCGAATTCCAGCTTGGGCTTTGGCAATTTTAGTAATTTTTCAATGTTCTGTTGACTCTTTTACATCACGCGGATATACACTATAATGTCTGACTCATGATGAAAATTCACATTTTAAAGCATGTTGTTTTGTCTAAAAGTGAATTATTTATATTCGTGTCTTTCGCTCATTTTCATATTATTCGCATCCCACGAAAAATGATCTGTGATACAAATTACATTATACTGTAATATTGTCATTGCGTTTATAAAAATAATAATAGTAAAATAAAATAATCTCTAAAACCTCTTACTTAGTGTATTTTGAGAAATATCACTCAGTTAAAAAATCATTTACTTTGAAATAATATTAATTTCTTATGAGAATCATATTTGCCCAAAATGTCTGTTTTAGACTAATCTAAAATCCAGCTGTTCTAGTGTTAACTTTAAAAAAAATGACATAAGAATCTTTGAAATTTTAGATTCTGAAGGAGACATTTTCGATTAGTAATTTAAGGGAAATTTCCTTTCATTTATGAATTTATATAAAATTTGCTCAAAAGTTATTGTAGTTTTAAATACTTTTCACGCGATATTTTTTAAATTTCGCTGCTTCAAATTAAATATTGACTATTTTTTGAAGAAAAATTATTTTTCTACCATATTATTTGTGGTAGAATTTGCTTCTCTCGAGATAGTTTTTGTTCCTTTTTTTTTTTTTTTTTTTTTTTTTTTTTTTTTGTATTTTTACGCTTAAATTGAAGTCAAAGGAAAGAGATTTTTGAGACTGTCTGAATATAAATGTTAACAATTTAATTAAAATTTTTAAAAATAAAAATAATAACTCATACAAAAGAGATCAAACACTTTTCGTATTTGATAAGTTTATAATTAATTCTCGTTTATTTCTTCGTATCGGGCAACACAGTATGTGTTCCTTGTGTTAAGTTTTTTTCTTCAAGAACAAATTATTAGACAAATACAAGTAATTGTTTATTTCGGTTCGATTAATATATTAGCTAAATGTTCTTGTAGAAAACTTGAATATTTGTATATATTGTTAAAGTGTTCTTTTTTTGTGGAAATAAATGACTTTTGGTAGTAAACAAAAACAATGACGGATTATCCTGGAGGTTGGTGGGCGAAGTAAGCAGGGGGGGGGAGACTTTTTGTCAATTTAAAAACCTGTTTTCAACCTCTTTTGCTGCTGTGGAATTAATACTTTCTTTGTAATTAGTCTTATATTACTAAATTTTGATACACTTTCAGTTCAGGGCATAGATAATAATCAAAATAGCGTATTGAACATAATAAATTATATTTCGCATATAGTAAAGTCAAGCAAAACATTTTTCTTTCACAGGTTCTTAATTTGTCGCATATCTTTATATTTCAATTATTAAGAGAGACATTATTCTGTCATTTTCATTTGTTTGAGTTTTGTCTTATAGCTTTTCTAAAAACACTTTTTTATACCCTTATCAAAAAGCAAACTAAGAAAGTTATATAAAAAATTCTGAAATTTTCCTGCTGCACAAAACACCCAAAACGAACCAACAATATAACAAAAAATATAAGTGTAATGATTTTTTTTGTTAAATATATATAAATATAAATATTAAATAAATGGCGTCACTAAGAATTGCCTATTACACTTCATACCTTTACACTACATTTACTCTTAATAGAAAGGAATCATAGCCAAATCTATTAATATTGAATTTTAAGATATAAATGTATTGATGTTTTGAAGTGTAATGAAGTTTGAAGCAAAAAATTTATTACTTCTATTTATTGATTTTATTCAAATTAGACAGGTATAAACCATAAAAATAAAAATAATTCCGTAATCAATAGAAATAATTGTTTGAATTACTAAAGAGAGTAAATATTTAAAATTAGAATTTTCAGGCATTTAATACTCATAACTAAACAATAGTTAGCCCTATCGACTTAGTTCTGCTTGCACTTTATCTAAAATAAAAACACATACTACAGTAGTATTTTTTGACCGTTATTCATCAAAGGAAATAAACATTTAAAAAAAATGTATTTTTGTTTCCTCACGATTTACCCTTTATTTTACTTTGGTTTAATTGATACAGATGTCATTTAAATTAAGTGCGAGAAAAAAAATCAAAACTCTTTGTTTGTGATTTGATATATGTATAGAGGTTATTATAATTACCATTTGTTCCACGCTTTTTACACTCTCCTTGTGATGTATATATATTACAGCATTCGTCATCCTTGCATTGGCTGTTTCTAGTACACCTAGCTTCAGCAGTCTTGGGGAAATATATCAGAGAAAGGAAGAAATTAAAATATCATTCCACATTCATGAGAAAAAAATCATTTGTTAGGCATTATTTATATTTAAAAACTTAACAAAATATGTCTAGAGTGGGAGAAGATAAAAATAATAAGTTTTGCTCTAAAATGCAAAATTATTGAGGAAAATTTATTCATCTAGGAAAACTACAAAAAATCTGCTTATTATTATTGATGACAATGATGCTTAATTAATTTTAGTAAGGGGTACAACTGGATTTAGGCTAATTAGCATCTTCAGTAGATACTAATAATACTAACATTGCTACCAGGATACCTACCATAGGTACTGTGTAAATAGTTTTTTAAAACCTACCGAAAGAGACAATTACAGGCAGATATTGTTGATTAAGGTAATTCTTTACTCTCGTCAATTGAGCTCGAGCAATTGCATTATGCCAAACAAAACTGGATATAATTAATTATTATTTTGATGGATTGAACTAATCATATTTAAATCTGATTTTTCTGATAAGTTAAATCTGGTTTATAAAGCCTCCGGAAAGGATGATATAATACTAATAATGATAATGAAAATAAACAGTGGACTTTACTAATATTTTTGGAATAATTTCGTTGTATTGTATTTGTGTTACATTGTATTAATTTCTTTCCTGTTTTTGTAATTTGTTTCCTGTTTTGTATTAATTTCGTTCCTGTTTTTCCTTGAACAATTATTTGTACAGTGCACAAAAAAATATAGGTACCACTCTCAATAAATTTTTATCTAATGATATGATCTTTACGTTCTAGGACACCATCTTAAAAGTATAAAGAGATGATCTCAAATATGTAAAGTAATTAATGCAGACAATATTTTAAAATACAAAATCAGACACAAAAACATATTTTCTTTGAATAAACATACCTTTTTCCTGATGGATTCGGATTTCTAATTCCCAGAATATTGGGGGAGGGTGTAGCTGGAATCTGGGAAATATGGTCACAATAAAATATCATCTGGGAAATATGGTCCCAATATAAATGGTCAGGAGGGCGCTTCTATGCCTGTTAAGTTTACTTTTTTGCGTATATCGCGATATCCCGAGGACTTTTTAACCGAATTGAAACATTTTTACACACAATAATATAATTTATATATTCAAAGGTAATTTCATAAAAAATTTATTTTACTAACTATTTATAATTTTTTATTAGTTTATATAATAATAGTCGAAAAATGCTACCGGAAGATAATGTTACAAATATAAAAAATTTGAAACTATTAGTTTTTGTAATTTCTCGTTTCCCACCCCTTTCTCAATCTAGAATGGAGTTAATGTGTTGATTAAATGTCCTAAACAAATATTTCAGACAGAGGAAATAATGTCTTTAAATTGCGTGTTTCTTAATTCTTACCCAAAAGAATGCCAAACTGGATATGAGAACGAGGCCGAGGAGCTTCATTTTTAAATGGTCGGTGATCGATGTCTTTACTGGTAGGTAATATACTATTTGCAATTGTTTCCCTTTTATATAACTCAGTAAAAATATAAAAATAAATATGATGTTTATTCATATTGTTTCAATTTCCTTAATAGAATTTTCTATAATAATTTAGTAACGCCAGGAATAATACATAAAATAAAGTGAATTTATAATTAAGATTTAGATAAAGCTACACTTGAACATTAGATTTTTCCATTTTCTTTGAAGTCGTGGTCCGGAGATCGTAGAGAAAGATTCTTTATTTCAGCTGCTGTTATGATACGGTCGAACATGAATTTCAATTTGAAATCCAAATAGTTATTTATTTTATAGGAACAAATTATTAAAAAATAATAAGAATGCTTAAGAATTATTTTAATTTACATATTATCCGAATTAGAAACGATGAATTAATGCGAGTATTAAATTTTGTGGGAATGATAAAAATTTACAATGCAGTACAATCTATTTTGCTCATGTTATGGTAAATTTAAAATAGGTTCTGGGAGTTATGCTTTTCATATTTGGAACATTTTTATAAATTAAAAACACACTTTCTTATTCTATTTCTTATTTCAAATTTTTTGACTTTTACAAGGAAATGCTATTTTGCTCCCAAGCAAAATCCTCTATTTGCCATGAATATTAAGACTACAATATGACTCAGATAAATAAGATATTTTAAAAAAGAAAGTGCATTAGCATAGTAATAAAGATTTATTTGGATGAATCAGATGGAAATTTTTCAAGTTACTGATTTTTGAACATTTACTCGATAAAAGCGCTTACTATTTCCAACATGAAAAAATGACAGTTATCGATTTACTGTAAAGTGCGCTAAACAAACAAATTCTTGATAACTAATTATTTTTTATAATCTAGTTTAATAGAAGTCAAGAAAATTTAAAATTGCAAATCATAGAAGCTTTTTTCATAATTTTAGAAAAAAAATTTCATTTTAAATGGTAAATTATTAAATTTTCTATGAAATCGGTCCAATAGTGTTTAAGAAATCAAATTTAAAATAAAACCCTCGTTTTTTTAAGCTTGATAAACTAAAACTATTCAAACAATTAAAACTATTTTTATTTTATTTTTTAAAATTAATTTTTTAAAAAATTATGTAAAAATTTGTAGTCTAAACTAATTAAAATTAATAACTACATTTTTAACTAAATTTTTCCCTACTCTTATTAAATAAAAAAATAAAAATAGTAATTAATAAATTTTATGAATTTTAAAGTTTTGTGCATAAACATTTCATATTGTTTACAAAAAAATATAAAACGGGGAAATACGTAAAAAAGTTAAATGAACATTGGTCAAAGACTTCAGCTGCTTTCTTGATAAAACTATTAGTAAAATATTTTCAAGATTTGAATTTTCTTGCATAATTTGAGAATCGAAAAACAAATCCATCAAAATTATGAAGGCATTTTTTTGCCTTCATAATTTTGATGCATTTTGATGCAGAAAGCATTTTTTTTTGTCTCTGTCGTAATTTAAAATACTGCAAGACGAAACTATTTAGCATAATATAGGTTAGACCCTCAAAAATACCAGTTAGGGAGGACAGAGGCCTTCAACGTGGGGTCCCTCCACTCATACACGATTGTTAGTCTGGATTCATCATTCATTAAAGACGACCTGGTTTAAGTCGATTACAGTACAAACACGCTGACAGCGACACCACACCAAACAGAGTCATGGTTGACATGGTGTCAATCCTGCCAATGCAGTGCAACCGCACACCTCGTCTAGAGCTGGTGTGCCATCGCAAGCAGCACATGAATACTCCTAACGGTTCTATGACGTACCAGTGGTACGTTAGTGACCTGCTTCAGCCACATATTTCACAGCTGATGTCGTGGCTGGCTTTAAAGTTACTGTGGAGTGAGAGTTCGGGAATGAAGACGAGATTCCACAGGTCACCTTGTATGAGGCAGTGCTTCACCGCATCTTGTATTCGAGATAGAGCTAGCTAAAAATTTTACTACAACATCGGTTCATTTTTACTTTTTATGCAATAAAGGATCACTTTGTTGTGATTTTTAATCACTTCCTTATAGTAAAGCTTGGGATTTTTAATCACTTCCTTAGGTAGGTAAATTTTCGTTTTATTCTAACTGCTAATTTAAGGTGTGCTATTTGTTATGGCAATGAGTGTTCTTATACACACACAGATCTGTGACAAAATAGTAATAACACTAATTTTAAATGGTGAAACTATTGGCCCCATACATTTTGAAAGATCATGTTTGAGCTGATCTTTGAGACTGAAATTGAGCATCCAAGGGTGCTCTATACGTGTACAATTGGAGTAAGGCTAAAAGACATCACAGGTCTCACTCATCGGTGAATATTCTCTGATTCTAGGTAATCGTCCACCAAATGAGCCATATGTAGAAGGGATTTTCAGTCCATATACTCCGCGGAAATGTCTCACATATCTCATGCAATATATTTGTTTATCCAGATGTGTTTTCATGATGTAATGTTTAGCCACGCTTCTTATGTTAATGTTGTGTTAATGTTTAGCCACTTCTGCTAATGTACTTCTGATAATGTTGAACCACGCTGCTTTTGTGCTCAGCTCCCATGGGTCTTAAATGTCAATAGTCAATGTTCTATAATAATTACACAATTTATGAAATCTCTACTTCCCGAAATTAATTGTAAAGTAATAAATAAACAATAAATTAGGGATACTGAAGGGAGATGAGGTAAGACGTTGAGCCTAGCTCTGGTGGTGACGTAGCAGTTGCTAGGGTAAACTCAGGGTTGGGGACTCATCGGGAGAAGCGCGATGTTTCGCCATTGTATCTGTCTGTTTTTCTGGACAAAGTGTTTCCCTCCTTCTTGGGCTTAGGTGCAGAGCCGTACTTATGTATAGTAGAGTAGATATAAATTAACAACCTTAAGAACAGATAAAACCAAAGAATCTTACTCCCTTGAAAATCTTTATAAAACGCATTACCACACTAAAATGTTGGATTAATGAATGGTGGAACTTGATTTGCAACTACCCTTGTTATCATAAACTAAGGAAAAAATACAAAAATAGCGATTAATCTCTCAAAAACAAATCAAACCCAATGAAAATTGAATATGTTGTCAAATAAGGGTTTCTAAGTAAAACTGAAATAGGTGAATTAGTGACACAACAATGAAATGATGTCATCTTCAATGAGCATAAAACCGTATGTTTGACCAAAAGCTTGTGAATTTCACTGTGTTTTTGAAACTGGAAATTTGAGATAGACTATTTGTAACAATGACCTAAAGGCATAATTTTCTCGGAGAACTTCTGTGAAAATCTATTGGAAGATTAGAAGCAGGACAAAGTCAAATAGAAGTATCCGGATTGCAGCAGGACAAAAACAAATGGAAGTAACCATATTTCTAAATATAAATCCATTTGTGGTTCATAGACTTTACAGCAAGTTCTAACCACAGGTTCGGTATCAAAAGCTTCAAACATGGACAGAAAATATTATGATAAGCTCTGATGATAGTTATTTATTGTTATGTACACAAAGGAATAGAAACACATACCCGAGTCAGATCAGATCCTCTCACAGTATAGCCATCGGAAAATTAATGATATTTTCTACAGTGTGTAAAAAGCTTCCGGAGCATGATATGTTCACTAGGCAACGAATCATTCGTGTGCCACTCTCGTAACGCTATAGAATGGAACGTTTGAGTTTGGCGCTGCAATATATCCTCTGCACGGTTGACCAAAAAAAGAGCTGTTCTCTTCACAGAGGAGTTCAGATTTAGCCTCCGAAGGAGATTGTCTATGTTTGGGGTAGATTCTCTTTGGGTGGACCCAAAAACATGCATGTCAATCCATTTGGAATAGTGAAGGCTCTTATATACAAGACATCTTAGAAGTATTGAGACAAACCTTAAGGAGATATAGGGGACTTAAAAAGAATACAGAATTGTATAGCAACTCATGGTCGGAAATATCATGGAAAAGTAAAATGACAGATGAGAGAAACAAAGAGCATGAGACTGAGATCATCTGAAAAAATTATTGGTTAACGATAGTACATGAGCGGTGGTAGATGATATCTGAAAATGTCACAATTTTCCCAGCATTGCTAGCGATGCAGGCTTTTCTCCTTTGAGCAATGTATTGGTGTAATCACTAAAATACACCAGGATTTTGTTTTATATTCGTAGCAGCTTAAACTGTTCTTGCAACAAGAAAAATTTCAGAATCCTCAAGTGTTGCGCAAAAAGCACTTTTTAGTTTACCCTAAAGAGGAATTCATGCTCTTAAATCAGGAGAGCGTAGTGACTGGGGATCTGGTCTACTACGCCCAATCCGTCGATGACCAATCTTCGATTCAAATGTTCACTGACACATCTACCAGAATGGGACGTGACCCATCATGTAGAAATAACATATGGCGTCTGACATGTTGTGGCACAGGGTTAAATGAGTTTTGTAAAAACTCTTGCTAAAAAAGAGATAATTTTTACATGTTAAAGATGATGGCCACAACTAAGGCGCGACAAAAAAGTCACTGACCATACCAGATCGAAAATTCACTGAAAAGCGATGCTGAGCAATAAGTAGTGTTACGCCATGTTAGTTGAACACGCTTTATCGCTAATCAAACTTCGGATGGGAAATGCATCCCTTGGCGCCTTCGGTCGAGATACTACTGTGCAAAATTCAAAGGATGAACAAAGTGAAAGAATGGCTGTACTCTTTGAAGATGATATAGTTGTATGCCTTCACGTTTTCAAAGCATGATGAACTCGACTCCAAGATCATCCTATGGGCAACAGTTGTGGCTCTATGCTCGTACTCTAATTCCTATGAGCGGTATCAAACAATTTTTCTTTCAAGCTGGTAGTTAGAGTCCCTCGTGGTCCGCCTTCAATATGCCTATTACCTCGTGATATTTATACAAATTTTGATTCAAATTAATGAACATCCGGTTGTTCGGCGCTTTTCTTTGTAAGTATTTTCGCGAAATAATCATCGTACATTTCCCTCTGTCATTCCGAACACATCATCTGTCAGCTCATATTTCGTAAGACGTTGCATATTCCTCTGAAGGCGAGAGCAGCTCAAATGACTGCAGCAATGCAATTATGCTTGATCCAAAGCTCTTGTGAGCAACATCACCAACACCAGCAGCCACGCTGAATGAAGACGCTTCCGACGATTGATTTCTATACAAATCTGAATCCTTGTGATGTCTCCTGCCTCCCCTTAAAGTTTGTCCCATTAATCCTGGGATACCCTACATTAAGGTGATATCCTTGATGTTTAGATGCGTACTAATGCTGGTGCAATAAGAGATGAATTTGTACTACAGGACATGAACGCAACCGTATGCAGAGCTCGCAACGTGCATGATCATCTTCAGTAGCAAGCAATTCAGTATATGGAGGAGCCATCTGGATCATCGGAATCAAATCATGTTGATCATATATTGGGATGCTTCAGTAAGATGTGTAGCCAGATGTGTAGAGTTCTCAATTCTCCTCCTCAGACCCTTTCCATGCTTGCAACTGCATTGCGAGAGCAATTTCTTGCACTTCCAATGGAACTGGTAAACTACATATCTGAAAGCATCTGTATGTGCTGCGCAAAATTGTCTGATTAATAATTTTTGTTATTTTATACATTATTCTTTGCACTATAACGTGTGCTATTTTCATTAAATTCTACGAAAAACTTTTTTGAGTTATAGTCAATTTTGTGATTTTTCATTAACTTTAAATCAGAGTATCTTTAAATGGTAAGTTTTAAGTGGTTCTGATCTAACGAATTAAGCTAAGAGATACACAATGAAGATTACAAACAATCAGTAGACTTTTCTTTTTTTGTAAAACGTTGTGCGAATATAAGGAAAAATAAACTATTGATCTGAATTTAGTATATTTATGTCATTCAAACCATCAAAAATTCATAATCTGAAAAGTTTTAATCAATTTAAAAAAGAAAAATTAGAAAAGTTTTGTTTCATTTTAAGTACGTTGCGAATACACGATATATAAAAAAATTCGAATTAAAAAAATTCGTTTTTTCGTACACTCTAATATATATTATATAAATAAATAAATATTTATATATATACAAAGAGAGAGACAGACATTTCAACGATAATTATATTTTGGGGGATCCGGCTCCGAGGTTAAGGTACTGAAGTATCATTGCGCATAACTGTGGTTTATTCCACTGTGGAAGTTTGAAGTTCACCAGCTAATCGATGGGTACCATCTTGCCATGAGCACGTGGCATTATCTTTATCTTTTCCAGTAATAATTAAATAAAACCAGCATGTATACAGAGGAAATAAAAATAATTATTTTTGAACTACTTTTGATATTTCGGTGTTCAAATTATTCTTTGCTTTCTTTTCCTCGTATCATTGAAGGGATTAGAAAAGCCTTCCTCCCAATTTTATGAACATGGAATTTTTTAAGACGACAAAGCTCCTTTTTTTTTATTCTTACTACAGGGCACTGCTTCCTTTTCGTTAACCTCCAAAAGCAGCTGACTCAGTTCCTTTCAGATTGGTTCTTATTCTAAATTGGTTTTATTCACTATTTTTGCCTAAGTTTTATTTAATAACCCAGTTATATATATTAATATTTTTTATATACCTCAATCCGATATTGTTGACTGAATATAAAATTTAGTTTAATACCTTAAATAAAGTAAACGCATATATAATGATGAAATAAATTAAATTATTTATATTAAATTCATGATCATGTAAGGAATATTTAGAATAAATAAAGTTGAAACTGTAAAACATACGCGTTTGTAAAACATCACGTTTTGTAATTACGTATATATAGTATTAAGAAATAAAATGTGTGCTACTGTTAAAAAAAAGTTAGTATAAAGTTAGCCATCATGACAAAGAATTTTTCGTAATGAAAAAATTTGTTACAAAAACTTTCGTCCCTGAAAGATTACCATGTTCCTTTTAGGTCAATGCTGCAACTTACTTGGACATGTTGAGTTCATTTTTTGCATTTTACTTTGTTTTATTCTATTTTATTAAATATCTCACTGGATCCGAGGGACTCTGGTAGCTCTGTGGTAAGTGTTTTACAGATTCTCTGACATTATAGGACAGGGTATTGGCAAGGAAATGGTTCGGAAAATTACCAGAAAAAAAGTCTTGCCTTCATTTTGCCCAAAAGGTAGTGCACAATTAATAAACGTTATATGTAAATGGCGATTTTCTACGGTTTTCCTAAACAAACTTTCGATTAACATTTTTTCCTTTAACTTCGCTTTTTAGCGCATAGCTTATTTTAATTTATTTCGATTAATTTATATTATCAATATTAATAAGGCATTAGTGTCAATAATAATATCGCGTTTTTTTACTGCTTTCCAAAATGTATAAGTATATTTTCTCAATTACTTATGCTTTTAGTACATAATTTTTTTAATATCAATTAACATATTACAAACATTAATTAGGCATATTACAGTTTTTCAAGATAAATAAATATCTTTACTCCACTACTTTTTCATTCTAGTATATAACTTATTATTTTATTTCAATATGCATATATTACCTAAATTAATTAAGCATCTATGTCGTCAATAATGATATAGCGATTTCTTTTACGTTTCTTCTAAGCAAATAAATACCCCTTTTCCATTAATTTTGCCTATGAATATATAAATAATTTTCTGTATTCAATTACCATTTATTTTATATAATTATTTTTTTATCATCACATTGTAAAAGAATTATATGAATAAAAAAAGGCGCATTTTATCAGACAACTATAAAAGTACAAATTTGGTTACGTGGAAAATACGTGCTACCACGATATGTTCTTTATTGAATTTATTTGTCACAGCGAATATAAATTAATTAAAAATTTAAATATGCGTAATAAACAATTTTATGCGCAATAAATATGTGGAAAACTTAATCGCTTATAGTAAAATTTAAAACAATGACTAACGCTAACCAATCAGAAAATTCCATTTCGTGTTTCACTCATCCCGCTCGAGCAGTGCATCGTAGAATGTTCAAATGTTGATAGTGACCTTTCTAGTGCTTGGAATTATCTATATGCCAAATTTCATTGCTTTCGGTTGGATGGTTTAGTAGTCCATAAAGGTCATACACACATCCGCAGACAGACATTAATTTATGTATATATATAAATTGAATTCAAAATACACAAAGCTGCAGATATTAGTTTATGTAATAGTTTAAAAAATTCTGTTTATATAATAGTTTAAAAAATCTGTTTATATAATAGTTTGAAAAATTGAAGGTGATAGGTTTGGAGAAGAGGTAAAAAAAATTAGAATATTTAAATAGAGATTTTCTTAGTTAATAATAAAGTTTAGATGCTGAAAAAAATATTCTATGAAGATGATCAAGCTAGTCGGTAATGGCGCTAGTACATTTATAAATATTTTGTTTCACTATAATTCAAACGAAAATTCATTAAATTTTAGTTAAGAGATTCTTAGGATTTCATGAATATAACATAAATTTATAATACATTTATGCATATGTTGATGTCCATTATACTTCAACAAAAAATTTATACATTTTATGCACAGTCTAAAAATTAAAGCTAATGCACTAGAATATTTGAGATTGAGTTAAATTTTTACGTACTTCGATTATAACGGATTCGTACTTACGGATTCGTACTTACGGATTCGAAGAATCCCTTTAAAATGTGCTAGCCAAACAGAAAAGCGATATTTTGCATTTTGAATAAAATCACTCTTCCCACAAAATACTCTGGATAAACAAAAATTATTTTTCTATAAATGTGGGCATTTGATATCCAGGTTATAAAAAGAAATTTCATTCCACAAAACATCTCTCCAGTAGTTTTGCCATAAAATTGGTCAAGAGTAATACACATTATTTTTCTTACCCATAAAAATACCAGGCTTGATATTACACAGGGTATTTCATTAATATATATTTATAATACAGTCTAAAAATCCAAGTATATCTAATAGTTATAATCTTGGCCTAAAAATCTAAGTTATTTGTCCAACTACTTTATATAGCATGCTGTAATTGAAATGTTAATGTTTCATATAAAATAAAATAATGCTGTCGATATGTATAATAACCAGTAGGCAATTAAGATTAAAATTCAGACAATTAAGATTGTTTTTAATGTGTATGATCATTGTTCTCAAACCTTAGAAAACGTTCATCTCAGATAATAAGTTTATATTTTTTTTTTTCTTCCAATGCCCACCTAGAGAATGATACCTGCATCTGAAGGGCAGATTTGTTGCCCACTCTTAGGGGCACCATATTGAGTAGGCCAACGTTGCTCCAACAGTTAGAACAGATAGCACAGAGAAGAAAAGAACATCCATGCCTTGCCCGGGATTCGAACCCAGAACCTTTCTGATGCAAGGGCAGTTCCCTAACCCCTACACAGGTTGGTCGGTTAATAAGTTAATATGTGCTTGAATGATTTTGCGTAGTAATTGCCTTAAATGGGTTTTTTTTTTTCAATTGTGTAAAAGCGAAAATCGCTAGGGGGATTCAAGAGAGACTGTAAAAATTTCAAGATTAAATTACGGTAAAATGAACCAGCACTAGGTGCAGATACTTTTTAACATGAAATCCAATCCTACCAGTGAATGCTACAGAAGAAAAATCTGATATACTGTAATTTTTACAGTGATAGTTGCTGTAAAATCACTGAATCACTCTCATTAAATCAATATTACTGTAAAATTACTCTATAAATTTTCCGAGAAACTGGATTTCGCGGATAATGCATCTAAAATTCCGGCACTCTATACCGTAATTTTATCCGAAATTTTTGACAGAATAAGGGAGAGGAACAAAGTTATATTTTTGAGATTCATTTTAATGAGAGCTAAAATTTTTCAGTTATTGCTAGTAAAAAGTATTTAATTCATTCATTAATACATTTTGTACAACTCAGAATTTCAATTTTTTTTTTTAAAAATTCATCTCTTTTATACAAAAAAATTGGATCCTCTATTAGCACGGTGTCGAAATGATTTTAACTAAAACTATTAAAACTAATTGAGCATCATTTGGCGTCAATAATAATTTGACGATTTTTTATGCTTTTCTTAATTGGATTCGTTCCATTTCTGCATTAATATTACTTTTAGTTAGCTTATTTTTAATTTCAATTAGTAAATAGTATCAAATTTAATTAGGCTTCAGTGGTGTCGATAGTAATAAGACGATATTTTGCGTTTTTTCCTAACGATTTAGAACTACTTCCTAATTAATTTTGCTTTAGAGTATATATATTTTCCTTCTATTGTACTTATTTTATTTTATAACCGTCTTTGAACAGCCGACCCAATTTCATGGATTTACAACTACTAATGTTCAACTCCGTAGCCTTGTAATTTTGAACCAATCCAAAAGACAAGGAAACTCCTGGATCAATACACCCAGATGTATTGATTTGTTATGAGAACATGGAGGACTTTGAGACTCGACAGATTTAACGTGCATCAGTCACCATTTACTACACGGGGAGTCTTCAGTCGGCGAGGATCGAACCCACGACCTCTTGGACATGGGCCCAGCGCCCTACCGACCAGGCTATCCCGGCCCCCTATAGTACTTATTGTAGTTGCTCAGGAGATAGAGCGCTCGCCTCCCAATGAGATGAACCGGGTACGAATTCTAGTGGTGGCTGGTCGATACGAGGTCTGCACCCGACTCGCACAGCTCTGACGAGAAATATCCTTAGTATAGGGGATATCCTTAGTGGATTATGGATTAAAGTCCCCTTGCCGTCAGGCTTACCGTTGGAGGTTTTCATATTTTTCTTCCCCATTTAACCCAATTATGGTTAGTTCAAACAAAAAAACCTTCTAGAAGACAAATTTTCCCCAATACTCTATCTAGGTGTCCTCTAGTCTTCTGGATTGGGTTCTAAATTTACTGCTTGAAGTTGAACATTAGTAATTGTTAACTCAAAATTGGGTCATCTGTCCAACGACGGTTATAAAATAAAATTAGCACTAATAACTAAACTTTATTAAGCATCATTGGCGCTATTTCAATTCATAAACATTACCAATTAAATCTCGTAGGATTCATTATAAATACCGCGATTTTGGTAATAGTTTAAAATATGGGACCCTTTAATTATGGACGACTTTTGGAGCCAAACTTGTTTCATAAAATTACAACTATCTTTATCTCGTAAAGTCATTATCCTTAGGATACTAGTAAGGTCATAATTTTTCATAAATTAGTGGAACGGATCAGCTTCCGTCTAATTGCGATACCGACGACTTCACATAAATTCGAAAAACTAAGAAGCGAAGAATTTTTCAGATGACTGACTAACATTATTTACTTGAGGAATTCTCGCTAAACATGGTTTTTCGAAGCTGTGTTGCCAAGGAAAATATTTTAAAAAAACGCAGTTTTAGTGCTTTACACTTAAAGCAAAAAAATATGATTTTAAACTATATAAATCATCTTGTTGTGAAGAATTATCTGAGTTTTAGAATGGATGAAAAACTTAAATATTTTAAAAGTTATTTGAGTTTTTTAAAAATCAGATAATTTGGCATTTTTCAGAACATTTTTTCACCTAGAAGAAAATTATCAAAATCACAGCCTCATTCTCAGTTTTTGCAAATTTTTATGAGTAAGGCAGAATTTTAATAAGTTTTTAAATATTAAAAACTTAGTTCACAAACTCTTCTCGTTACCCCAAAGATCCTCTCTCTTCTCTTTTCTCCAGATTGACATTTTGTGCCTTTTTCGGAATAAGCATAGATAGTGCTAGTTTTAGATAAGCTATACGTGTCTTATCAGTCATGAGTAACTTGTTACAAACTCACAGCAGCTATGGAAATGGCATATTATTAGCAAAAAAGCATAATTTCATAAGACGACGAAACTTTCTAAAAAGTATGGGCACCATTTTTAGGTTCAACAAAATTCAAGGAATGATTGACTAACAGATGCATAAAAGTTTCATTTATTAGACCATCACAGGATTTCAAACAATCTGAGATGAGAGATCAGACGAAATATTTATCCATGCAGCAGCTGTCCAAATTTTATGATGATAGAACAAGCGATTCTTCACACACAAACTCTTTATCTCATTAAAATAAGAAATATTTTTGAGTTGTTCATTGTCTTTATAAAAAAACTAAACAAAACGTCTAACAGCAAAAAGATTCTTAAATAAAGGAATTAAATAATCTTTAATAGTTAAATAATATTTCTGGTTAAAGTTATACGTTTACTCTTCGCGTTTTGAATTCATTGAAAAATCCTTTAATGGCATTCCACTCTATAACACACTTTTATAAAACTATAATCTTAATAATTGAACAAAAATAAAGAAAAAAAGCAAAACCCATTACTAAGTACGGTTCAAGTAGGTTACAAGGTAAGTTACTAAACAAAAAACTTCTACTTCCTACAATTATAGCATTTAAATCGGTACCCACACAGATAGGAATGTAACGAGAGAGAAAAAAAAAAAGAATAGTTTCATTTTTTATGGTAGCTGTCAAAATGAGCTTTTCCTCTATTATAATTTTTATAAAATATAAATAAGAACTTGATATTTGTCTATAAATGAATAAATATTAAGGGAAAATTACGAAAAATGATGTCTCATTTTATATAATGGTGTATCATTTTATACAATGATGTATTATTTTATATAATAATTTTAGATGATTGTGAAAGTTCTTACTCGTTTGGGGTGCATATAAAAAGTATAGCTTTGAATCTGGCGAAAGTGCAGAAAAATGGGACCAACAAAAAATTGTGAAGAAGTATTGTGAGCAATTGATGTTGAAATATAATTAGAACCATAATGTTGGTTTAGGCAAAATGTATCTTTTTTCCGCACTAGTCATTTAACACAAATAATTTTTTATAAACATATTAATAGAAGGAATCATTATATTTTACCTGATATTTTAAATTCTGATATTTATCTAGCTCCCAAAAAATTAAATTCAAATGGTGTAAAAATGATTGTATGGAATAAATCAAAACCATACGTGTTTTTTTTGTTTTTTTTTTTACTAATAAGAATGAGAAACGCAACTTCCATATAAATAAGAACTTTCAAAATACGTGAAACGTTGAGAGATAGTTAAATTAGTTAGCTAACGAATAAATACTATAATGCGAAACATTAAATGTTTTGTATTGCAGTAGGCTCAAATCGAGCAATTAGTTTTGTGATCATTTGATATAAGTTGCGAATTTAGGATAATCAATATTTTTTTTAATTAATAAAGTGTTCTATATTTAACTATTAAAAAATAGTTGGTTCAATATTTCATTCGGAAGAGCTAATTAAACTATTTTTGAATATTTAATACTTAAATATATTTTATATGCTTATATATTTTATAACTAAGTATTGCATATCATTATTTTTATTCGTTTTCTGAGTTTCAATAGTTAAACTTTCATTTAATTATCTTAGATAGTTTCCAAAGTGTATTTTTTTAAATGCTTTTTTTTTATACTTTTCTGGGGAAATTTTTTTTTTTAATTCTTACCTTTTTTTGAAATTACAAAAAAGAAATCTATATTCCCAGACTATTATATATATATATAAATATATATATATATATATATATATATATATATATATATATATATATATATATATATATATATATATATATATATATATATATATATATATATATATATATATATATATATATATATAATAAAAATGCAAATATTATCCTTAAATTAAAAAAATATGAATAATTTAACTAAGGGACTGGATGTTCAAACATATATAAACTAATATAGAGAGTTCTTCCTTTTATTTCTTGCTCACATGCCGTGTAAGTGACATCAAACTATTATTTTTCCATCTTCTTTTTGATATTTTTTTTATTTTCAAGGAATTATTTTTAAATTTAAATACCAGTAAAAGTATTCCCATCTTGTTCTGGCTGTTCATAAGGTAGCTGGGGTGATCACTTTTAGACAATTGACTGAACACGACTGTTTTATTATCAGTTTAATATTTTTGGCTCATCTGTGTATTTTTTTTTTTTTTTTTTTTTTTTTTTTGCTCATTTGGGCAAGATATAAATTCTTCAAATCTTCTCTTTGTTCTGAAGATCAGAGAAATCGACTGTATCTCTATAGATATTTATGTTCAAAAAATAAAATGATAATTACTGTAAATTTCCACCTAATTTCAGTTCTTGTAGTTTCTACATTTTATATTTAAAGTGATTGAATAAAAATTTATATTGTGAATTGAAAGGATTTTAAGACCTTACAATGAGGAAATTTTACGGTATGATCTGTCATAAATTTATGACATACTTGCCAAACTCTGACGAAGCAATAATTAATGACATTGCATTTAATAAAAACATTTTGTGTAAAACACTGCAGAAAATGTGTTAAAATATCATATAACAATTTAGCTTCTCATGCTTCAGGTACAAAATAAACTAACATAGACATCTGTGTTCTAACATTAGCATATTTGATGCCAATTAAAACTGCACAAATTACCATAATACCGGTGGTGTATATTACCAAAATTAATTAATTATCATTAAACATCACGATCAATTAAATACCACTGGATTGTGCACTTTCTTAAGAACCTTTTATCCATTAATTTAGCTCTTTTATTTATTACTTATTTCGTATAACATTGTTAATACGAATGCTCAGCTTCGGCGTCATGCAAATTGTAACATTTGCATACAGTTAATTATCAAAGTTCTTTATTAATTTTTAATACATAATCATGTTATACTTATTCATTCCATTGCAGTGATTTAAACTTTGAACATTGTTTTTTAGTACTTAAATACTTACCATTTTACTTCTAATATTATATCTAAAGGAAGAACTATAAAAAATAACTCTAGAAATCAATATAACTTTAATTTTACTGCATAGATATTTTCAAGGCAATTTTATAGAATAACAATCTGCCTCTTGATTTCTTTAGCAACATATTTGGTCATAAATATGTTGCAGAGTCCTATTTTTCACATTTTCTAGCTTTCTGAAAGTAAAAGTACATATGCATTAGGAATATTTTAAAAATTCTACTTAAACTATTACAGACTTGCTTCCATTTACTCTTAGATTTAACGTTTGAAAGTAAAAAAAAATACTTACTTCTAAATCGCACTTCAGTCCATCTGCGCACGGACAATTGCCTATATATGAATATGCGCGATCATTATTGGGAAAAAAACACTCTTGTCCTAAAATATAAAGTTATATTGCTTAAATTTCTTCATCTAAATAAAATATAGACACTCTTAAGACAATGAACATTTTCTGATTTTGCTTTTTTTACGCTTCTGAAAATAAAAGCCTAATAAAATACATGTATGGACAATTATCCCTAAATGCTACATATTTTGTCTCTGTCATAGAAATATACAGTGTAAAAAATTCTGAAAAAAGGTGCTGGCATCCTGAATGTAGCATCGTAAAAACCTAATTACTTTTATGATTTTAGTTTATATTCTTTTTCTACAATCCTTTTATATTGTGTATGCTCAGAAAAGATATTAATAATTTTATTGTGGGTATAGAAAGGTAGGATAGGGAATTAGGGAAATAAAAAGAAAATTAGGGAAGAAAAAGGTAAATATGTAGGTGGAAGAAAAATATTTGAAAATTTTTGTAAAGTGAGTGAATATCGTAAATTTCCTTTTCACTACTAATCCCAAGAAACAGGAGTGGTAAGATATTACCTGATAAAAAAAACTTCATTTTCTTTGAAAATGTACAAATATGAAATAACAGTCGACATGTTTCAAGCCCTTCAAAAATAGGCACTCATTTTCAAGACGTGAATCTAAAGAAACGAAAATAATTTTAAGTAAAAAAAACGTAAAGTTGACAACGAAAAATATAAAAATAAAAGTGAGAAACAAAACTAGAAAAACCATAGAAGCCGAAGGAGAAAAAAGATGGAAAACAGAATAAAAACGCTGCTCGCTAACTGTGACAATGGATTTAACCCTTCTATAGTTGATTCAGCTCTTGCTAAATTCCCTAGACCCCTTTCACCGTTGCTTTTCTACCGTTTCTTATAAAATTGGCTAAAAAAAACTCTTGCACATAGGTTTTAAAATCATTTTCAGATCTGATATCAAAATCAAATTTAACACTCTCAAAGATCCTATTAACTTTGATAATCGCTTGGGCATTCGATACATTCTTAGTCAGTGTGACCATATCTACATCGGGCAAACTAAATGCGCTTTAAAATTTAATTTTAAGGAACACGGTAGATATGTCCGTTATCAAGAATTTAAGAAATCTTCGTTCGCTTCACATTGTTTCAATCTTAGTCATAAATTCAATTTCGCTAATGATAAAATTAATCTCCCCTATTTACATCAGCTGCCTTTGATGTTCTGGAATCTTGCAACTTTGCGTTTTTAATTTTAAATCATTTTTTTTCCTTATATCCACATCCGCCAAAAATAGGTGCCTATTTCGAAGGGCCTGAAACATGTCGACTTTTATTTCATATTTGTATATTTTTAAATCAAATTAAATTTTCAATTAGGTAATACTTTTCAATGTATTGGAAATTCGCACTATTTTTTTTAATTAGTTAATACTATACACCTTGAGCAAATGTGACAAATAATGCACTCCTTTTTTGTGGTGAATTTACATTTGGTTCAAAATTTGTTCAATTAGGGCATTTCCAGTGGAGTCTTGAAGCTATAAGGTTATCAGGTGGTAACTGTGATGGTTATCAGGTGGTAACTGTGTGCAATGCTAACCACATCGCAATAATCAAACCTTTGTTCACAAAATTATGAAGCTACAACATTCATGATCTCTTGTCCCAAAACAAGCTGTTGCGGGAAAGTTTTCCTTCTTTTGCAGTCGGAAAAAAACTACAGCATAATTTTTTTTTTCTATTATTTTTTTTATTTCTTCAGCCTGGTACAAATATGAACAATACCAATTTTAAAGGATCCACTGGATGTGGTCCCTTTTATATATTTATTCAAGTAAAAATAAACGAATTCACCTCACAAATAATTTAATTTTTTCCAATGTCACATTCCCTAATGGAATTTTTTTTAAATCTTACTTCACATTCATTTTAATTTTCAAAAAATTAACTTTTTTTTAATATTTTCTGCTATTAAAAAACGTTGTCTTTATAAAAACCAAATATTTAAATTTGAAAAGAGGAAGAATGCTTTATTTTGGAGGAAAACTTGCTTAGATAATAAAGAATAGATTCAATATCTCTCACAGTTTAATGTTAATTATCATATTATATATAATTAATGGCCATATGATTTAACAATATACTTTTAGCTTTGTAATAACATATTTGTTTATTTTTAATTTAAAACTAATTATCTAAATATACATAGTTTAATAATCATGTAATATTTTAGTTTTAACTTTAGAGATTTGCTCGATAAGATTAAACAAAATTTCAAAATTTTTTAAAGAATAACCATCAGATTTAGTTTAATTCATTTTTTCTATGATTTCAAAACAATTCTAGGAAAATTACTTACCCTCCGTGTAGAGTTTTTTACAATACGCTTTTCGAACAATTGTACTGGTATCTACAATTTGACAACATTCATCTTCTGCACATTCAGCTGACCTTCCGCACCTCTTCATCTGCCCATCAGCAATCTAGGATATAAATATTATATATAATACAGGAATATAAAAAATAACAGGAAACTAAGAAATAACAGGCTTCCCAAAAATTGCACCACATTTAAAAATAAATATGGAAATAGAACACCAATATGGAGGAGAAATGTGAAGTTTGTTACGTTCTTATCAGAAAAACCATATGTATACTCCCCCAATTTCAAAATAATTTATGAAATATTTTAACAGATGGAGCTGGTGTCTGAAAAATAAAGACTCAACCTAACCACCTTTCGTGGCAGTAACCTAACACGGTCAGGGGACAAAGGAAATGTTTAAATTGGATTAGACCGGTTATTTTTTTTTTTTTTTTTTTTTTAGTAGCAAAAATAAAATTGCGTTTTTAATCATTATCTAGAAAACATGACATGGTTCCCAATAAGTAGTGGCATCTGTTGAGTTTCATTGTAACCAATACTTAAGCAACATTCATAGTGGACATATTCTAGATAGAACTAGGCTTTTTTACCTTCTTATTTTTGAGATTTCAGATAACATTTAAAGCCTTATGACATATTTCTGCAATATGAATATTTTAATACATATATGAATCCAATGTTGAATATGATATAAATATCTGCAATATAAATTTAATATGAATATTTGCTTTCGCACCAGGTTATTCTACCTAGGTAAAAATTAGTATAATTTCCGTCTAAAAAAATATTTACTTTTTAAATTATTAATTTTTACCGAAAAAATAAATAAATAATATTTATCATAATTTATGTGATTGAACGTCTTTTCGTAGTCAAAGATTTGATGGAATCATCATTAACATTTTACTTAGTAAAGTATCCAGTACGTATCCAGTAAAAAGTATCCTGTAAAGTATCCATGAAATAAGTATCCTGTAAGGTATCCATGAAAAAAGTATCCTGTAAAGTATCCATGAAAAAAGTATCCTGTAAGGTATCCATGAAAAAATTATCCTGTTAAGTATCCGTGAAAAAATTATCCTGTAAAGTATCCATGAAAAAAGTATCCTGTAAAGTATCCATTAAAAAAGTATCCAGTAATGTTTTAAAAATTTGTATCAAGAAAAGTGGTGAAAGTTAGTTCTTCAAAAAATTCAAAAATCAAAGTAATTTTTTGTCATGAAAATTGAAACTCGAAACACTGTATAATTCCCGAGAGAGAAAAAATGTATTCTGAACATGATAAAAGGTTATTCAATTATTTTAAAATTTTTTCACCTTTACATTTGATGTGGATTCAAAATTTTTTCAGCTGATAGGTGAGAAAGTTATATTATAATTAATAAGCTTGTATTTTCTATTTTAAAACTGATAGCATATTATAAGAAAGATCGCGTCTCTTTTTAAATATAAAGTATTCAAATGAAGCTTTACAATATAAATATGATATTAAAATTATTTACTTTATGACGAAACTCATATATTTGCCTTTTTATTTTATTAAAATTTAGTTTTTATAAAAAATTGAAATCATGAATGAAGATCATCATGAAATGGAAAGCATCAAATGGAATCATTTACTTTAACAATAAAATCATTCATTTCAATCAATCATTCAATGAATCATTTAAAGTTTCCTATTTTTAATAATTCTATTAAAGTTCTATCAAGGAATCATTTAAAGTTTAATGATTCTATTAAAGCACTCAGCAGTAAAATTAGGTTGGTTTTGTTATCAACATTTTTGTATTGCATTATTATTCGAGGCAAAGATAAAATTAATATTTAAGAAATGGATTATAAATTTATTTTAATTTATTTATTTAAAAAAAATATTGCGAATTATAATCACTTAAATTACTAATTATTTTCACAATAGAATAAATTCTGAGTTCTTTAGTTATTTATTTAAAGAAAACTCAACATTACTGAGCAAATATAATAATGCATTATGCAAAAACATTATTAAAAAGGGAATTGAATAGCCTCATAATGTTAGATTATTTCTTTCCCGAACTGTATATAAATCACTACTCGTATTGTATTTTAATCACTACTTACCCAGATACAAAATAAACAAGTTACAAGAAAGAAAAAGAGCAGTTTCATATTTTATGGTTACTGGCAAACTGTCTTTACAAAAAGATGTAAGCTTGTTAATATATTTTTTTAAAGGATTTTTCTCTATTATAGCTTATCTTTATTATAGCTTAAAATCTAAATATAAACTTGATATTCGTATGAAAATGTTTTAGCGGAAATCATGAAAAAATGATGCATCATTTTTTATTATTAGGCATGTTTATTATTAATATAACATTATATTTTTATTATCTAGAATTTTACAGATCGAAAATGATCAGCAAAGAAAAATTATGCATTTTATCTGTTTTACTAATGATGGAAAGATATAAAATATGGATAAGGCTCGTCAAATTAGCCACAAAAATATACTTCGTAATAGTATTTAACAACATATCATACTTTTTTATAACTTGTGTTTCAAAAAAAAAATGTTGTGTTTCTTCATCTAGAATGACGATTTGTATAAACGGCAAAACAGTTTATAAGGTAAAAACGAGTCCCAAGAGTTCTAACAGTTTTTGGTACTTAAATTTGATATGCAAAACACGTTTCATGATTTTCAATCAACAAAGATCAAGATATGGAAAGATATTATAAATGAGTATGTAATCAATGATATTCATCACACTATTCTTCTCTAAATTAGTTAAAATTACTAAAAGTGGTTTTACTTTTTTAACTGTGTTTAGTAATCCTCTGAAGTCAGGTAAATGCAAAATTTCTCACACGTTTGGGTTGTATAAATAAAAAAAATTATGGATATGAATCTAGTGAAAATGCAGAGAAATTTGACCAATTGTAAGAAATTACTGTGGTCAACTGATGTTGTAATTGAAGTAAAACCATCACGTTGGGTTAGGTAAAATGTATCTTTTTTCACTATAGGCCATTTAGTAGGTAAAAATAAACTGATAGATAAAACTAAAATACCAAAGATAAGGCTCAGCTTAATACAACTAATGACGATGCACTACTGACGGTAACATGTACTACTACTGGTTTATGGTAATTGGGACATGCATTAATATTTTAATGAATTAGAATTTTAAAAAACTGTTTCTTCTTTACTTAAAAATATTTTAAAAGTAAATTAAAGATCAGATAGAGAAATGGCCGAGATCCAAAAACCTTATCGAGTTCTAATAAGAATCCGTTTTTTTTTTTTTTTTTTTTTTTTTTTTTTTTTAAATTTTGCTTTAGTTGTCTGTCACCGACAAATGATTTTTTCACGAAACTTAAATGTTGAAGGGTTATGTAATACGTACCAATTATACTAATATAGGTGTAAAATATCATACTGATAGATTTGGTGATTATTACGGTCGCACAAATACAAAGCAATTTTGGAATTGATACTTCAGAAATAAGTGGTTTAAAACCCCACGAAAGGGATATGTACCGGAGAAAATTATTTCATAGTGCAATATCATCATGCCAAGTGATACTAAATACATTTTAATTTATTCTAATGGAATGAACTACAAAAGACGGGCTTTGCTTACTTCAATAACGTAAAGCAACCAAAAAAGGTACACAAATAATATTAAATTTAAAAACTTAAATTGTTTTAGCTATATTAATTGAAAAAATTAGTGGAACAACCAGGTAAGTGACATTTTCAGAAGGAAAAAAAAATTCCACAGAACTATTTTATTAAGAATTGGCAATAAAAAAGATCGGAGGATACTTTTAGAAGGTGAGACTAATAATTCCTTGCTTTATTTTATTTACCATTCCCTAATTTAAAAAAAAGTCATGCAAACATACTAAAAATGGATGTGATTAGATTTAGGTGAATGCAGAAACAGTTATGTTACATTAAACGTACCCATATTGATACAACCCTTATTGTTATTTTCTCTGATTCATTAATCCCCCTTAAATTACCCCACAACTTTGCTTCAAATTTATAATTTACATCCCTAGGAAATTTTGCTTACAGAAAAAGTTTGAAGAGAGAAACATATCGTCTGAAATTTTTCCCCCTACTGCATGAGGACCTTATTCCCAAATTTTAAGTAAAATTCCACCTTTAGAGAACAAATATTTGTATGAATTCGGATACATAGATTTAAAATAATTGATGTGGACAAATAATAATAGATAGTGGATCAAATAATAGATAGCAATAGATAATGGATGACAGGGGCGTTGCGTAAGAAAATCTTTTATTATTTTAAAAGATTACTCACACTTACATACTGGTAATTAAGCAATTGTTTTGGAGAAACCATTAATGCTTAAGTCCGGGGGCCGGGATAGCCTGGTCGGTAGGGCGCTGGGCCCATGTCTAAGAGGTCTTGAGTTCGATCCTCGCCGGCCGAAGACTCCCCGTGTAGTAAATGGTGACTGATGCACGTTAAATCTGTCGAGTCTCAAAGTCCTCCATGTTCCCATAACAAATCAATACCTCTGGGGGTACTGATCCAGGAGTTTCCTTGTCTTCTGGATTGGTTCAAAATTACAAGGCTACGGAGTTGAATATTAGTAGTCGTAAACCCATGAAATTGGGTCGGCTGTTCAACGACGGTTATAAAATAAAATAAAATGCTTAAGTCCAACTTCCCATCTCTTTAAATGACTCATATATCGAGACGCGAGTCTTATTTTCCATCTGCCGCAATCAATTAAGTTCGCTTTTACGTCTCCTAAAATTATCCATCTTTTTGAAGGTCAACTCAAGGAATATTACAAATAATGAATTTCTTAAGCAACTTATCTCTTAGCAAAACAGTCGTGATAGAGAAAATAAGTCTTACTCAAGTTCATAATAGAGAAAGTTAGAAACAGCTGCTTTTTCAAGCACCCATGGAAATTTCTATTTTCAATTCGATACAAATTTGATTGGTTTCAGATTTTCTAAAAGATAACATTTTCGTGCAATATTAAATGCATCGAATGATATTTAATGTGTTTTCAACTTAAAAATTATAAAAGATTTTCCAGAAATATTTATTGAAACTCTTATTATTATAATTATTTAAATATGTGTTATCTTGTTTTTCCTATAATTTTTACTTTATTACATCTCGAAATTTATTACTATTTTGAACTATTTTGAATAAAATTACTAAACCTTTTCTTAATGTTAAATTGGGATTTTTTTTTTTTAATTTTTTCATTTTAATGATTTTTACATGAAATTTAAAAAAAAAAAATTATTTGAATTTGATTTCTAAAATTTTTTCATGTGAGATGAAGAGTTATTAGTTTAAGAAGAATTTGTAACTGAAGAATATTTAGTTTTAAATTATCAAACAAAAAATACACTTAAAATGTTTCATTTAGCAATACATTTAGTTCACTTTTCAGTTGTTAATAATATATGAAGTTAATATATTTTAACTGCATTGAAAGTAACGATAATGGCTACATTTTAAATTTACTGATATTTTATAAACAATTTTGTAATTTTTTGTTTGATTTAAATCCAATTTCGTTTTCTTTTACAGCCAAAACTATTCTTAAGTCTACAACTTATACGAGTGAAAGTTAAAGATAAACTTAAAAATTCAATATAGACTTTTATCTCTGATAAAGACAATTGAAATTTATTACACAATTAAACAATTAGCTTTTTATAAGCAGATGTAACTTTGGAATTCTGAGTCGGTAGTTTCATGGTTTAATGTTAATTTTGAGAAAGTAGTTTTTTTGTAATTTAGTATTGAAATAAACCGCAAAATATACAATTAAAGAACATTCATCTCATATCAAATATACACAACTAATATTGTAACTGTAAAAAAAGGAAAAGTCTTGACAACGTCTATTTTCTTCTAGTATAATACCCACAATTACATTTCACTTGTTTTTGCAGAAATATTATTTAAAACAACTTAAAATTATATAAATATACAATACACCCAATTCTTTTAATGTTAGAGTTTGAACTTAAAAAATATAATTTATTATAATTTAAAGATTATTTTTTTTTAATATTTGAAATTTAAAAATTTCTTTGTTGTAGTTAAATAGCATAGATCAATGATTGACTCTAAAACAATGATAAGCAACATAAATTTAAAAACTTTAGTTCTTCTTGTTTTAACTACTGTTTTAATTTTAAAAGTTTATAATAAAATAAAATTTTAAGCTATACATATTTCTCACTACAAATATGCATAGTTATTATTCATTCTTACCCATTTTAAAAAAACATGAAATGTGTTGTTGTGTCTAATGCCACTTGTTAACGGGCAAGCCTGCTTGGTGAAACCGAGCAGATTTAAGGCTGAGTGTACGTTTCTTGTTATTTCAGTGGCGCCATCCTATTTCCAAGAATTCGACTTCAGCCACACACATGTCACTCATACGTCGCACCGTTTATAGGGCGGACACATTCATTCATCCACAGATCGTAATTTTGACCTGAATCAGAGAACGATCGATCTCCAATACAGTACCCCCAGAGGTGTTGATTTGTTATGGGAACATGGAGGACTTCTGCGACTCGACAGATTTAACGTGCATCAGTCACTTTACTACACTGGAAGTCTTCGGCCGGTGTGGTTCGAACCCACGAACTCTCGGACATGGGCCGAGCGCCCTACCGACGAGGCTATCCTGGCCTACATTAAATGTATTTGGGAAGGGATTCTGGGAAAGGATTCTTCTCTACTTTCCTGGGGATTAGGCTTGATGAAGTCTGCATCCGTTCACATTGCAAGTAGACTATTTCACATCCCTGTCAGTTCTGTTCCTGGTAGTAGCTCCGCAAAGAATTAAGTTGGGCAGCATCAGTAGTTTGTCACCATCTTGTTAGGTAGAAATGAGCTTTAGCAGTGGTTCCGCCGTTCATCAAAGCAATGTATCACTGGATCATCTTTATATAAAAAACAAAGACAACTTATATAAATACAACTTCGATAAAAAATATCTCTGCAATTTGATTTATTGATGCTTAGGGATTAAAGAATGATAGTGATTTATTTTTAATTTCTGAATAGTACAATTAATAGGTTGATAAAATTGCTTTTTCCTTGATCAAACAGCCTTAATGTGGTAGTCACCGTTTAATCGTAAGAAGAAATGAAATACAAATGGCATTATTGAATTTATGATTGAATAATTTGATTGAGTTATAGCAATCTGGAATTTTTCCTTTCCCGCATTTCTAGAAAGAAAAAAATATTACTGTGTGTTGATGTTAATGCTGCAAGACGAAAGAGAAGATCCTCTCCAACCTCAAGTTCAATTCACAAAAAATTCAACCGCTTCTCGATATAGACTGATTGAAAATTGATTTTTTTTACATTCCTGTTTTGGAAAAAAAAAAGAATTCCAACTCGAAGAACTTTATCTCATGAAGTCATACAGATATTAGTTTCATATTGATTTTATATTGTGGATAATTTGTTTGGGTTTAAAAAAAAACTACCAATTTTTCGCAACACCAATACTTAACGAGAAATTGGGGAAAAAATGAAGAAATATCCAACATGGTAGAGCTCGAGATGCTGGGTAGAATTGAAGAACTTGGATTTTCCATCAGCAGCAGCACCCCACTCAACATTTCAAAAAATAGCCACTCAACATATCAACATATCGAACAACCCTCATTCTCGTAACCAATCAAGTTTTTTGGGGAAAATTAGACTGGACAAAATTGTTTTTATAGAATGATGTACAGTTTGCAAAAAGGAGTATACACTTGTTTTAATCTTGTCCTCGGAGATTCTGGTTTTTACGAACTATAATTCAATTTTCATGATTCAAGAGTCTAACCTGAACTACGCTAAATAATTTTGGCAGACGTTATTTTAAGTTACGATAGTAGACACAAAAACGTACTTTCTCCGAATAAAAGTACTTTTTCTGATGAATTTGTATTTTTGTCTTCAAAATATGAAGGATATTTTCAATCTGGAAAATATGTAGTTTAAGCAGAAGAGAAGTCACATTTATGAACCAATGTTGATTTAACTTTATGTGTATTTCGCTGTATGTCAATTGTTTTTAAAGAATTGAAAGATTTTTCTTCAAAGTTATAGAAATCACTTATGTAAAGATCATTCAATATAAACTTTACTAATTTTTTATAATTATTTACTATTTGTTTATTATTTTACTTAAAAACAGCTGAAAATGATGATTTTGTTCAAATTTATTGTTTAATATTTTTTTTTAAATGATGTAAAAATTTGTGTAGTTTATAATTAAAAAAAATTTCTACTTCTATTAAATTAAATACTAAAACATAAATAATGATTACAAGCTAATTTTATTTTGTACGCTATACAGTAAGTCAATAATTGGAAATTTTTTCTCAGCTTAATATATCTGCGCTTTGCTCGAATTAATAATTGGAAATCAATATCTTCAAAAACTTCAATATAATTAATTCATCGAAATAAACATTTGTTAATATTTTCCTCTGGTTTTAAAAGGTCTTATTTACCTGAGATATATTTTTGTCGTAATGTTCATGACAGATAGTGAATTTGCAGTGGGACAAAATAGTATTCCAAGTAAAATCCAAAAAAATATATATATATGAATAAAATAAAATTAAAATATATATAAAGGCTTTTTGCAGAATGCAAAAATTTTAAATTTGAAAAGTATAAAGTTTTTTTTAATTTTAATTTATCGAATAATGAATGACATAACTCCAATATTTCATTTTAAACTTAGCAAACCACGAGTAAACCTGAATGTTTGCCCTTTAAATTATAACCATTACCATTTAATTTAATATGTGTTTTTTTCATCATGTCTATATAAAATAAATTATAAAATAGTTATTTGGATGCAAAAATGGAACTCATTATTGACCCTAACAGCAGCTGAAATACAAAATTCATTCTTTAACTCCAAAACAGGATATTAATGGATGGAAAAATTTAATAATCAAGTGTAGCTTTGTACCTGAATGAATAATCTTAATTATGTATTCACTTCACTTGTTGTATTATTCATAAAGTTACTAAAGTATTACAGAAACTTATTGAAGGAATACGGTAGGTATAAATGTTGCAGATATTTTTTGTTTAATTTTCAACAGAGCTGTATAAAAGGAAAGCAATGGTGCAAAATATATAACTTATCTACCCAGATATCTAACCTGTCAATAACTACTAAAATAAAATGAATTTCCCTTGCCTCTTACTCATATTGAACTTGGCATTCATTTGGATAAGTACTATAAAAAATGCATCATTCTTTGTGAGTGAAATAAAACTTAGCTTTCTTTGAAATCTTCGTTTAAGTCATTACATCAAAACAATGTCCCAATCTACAATGAAAAACAAGCATTAAGTGTAAATTAAAGAAAGGTAATAATTTAAATTTGTATACATTAAAAAATTTTCAGTAAGTTTGTTGATAAGATTTAAGGACAGAAATCAAAATTCTTTTATCCTACTTCACATCATTGTTACAGGTTTTTTAAGCTCATTTTTTTTACAGTTGGAGCACGGTGTCTAATCTCCCCGGACTGTAGCTTAATGTCTCTTGTACGATCCGATTAAGACGAGTTGACGAGTTATGACGAATTGACGAGGTTTATTGTTTCCGTTATTTCAACTCCATAGGAAAGAATGCTTAGCATAGTTAAAATACCTGCTTTTATAGTTGAAAATACTAGTCAAAATATATGTAATCAAAGTTGAATTTAATGAGAGAAAAAACTTGGATCAATCTTCAGAAAATAGCATTTGTGAAATAAAATTCAAAACATGTTTAATCGAATTCTCCAAAACAGTGGAGTCGAAGGGCAGATATCTTACTCTGTCGTGCTCTTCATTCAGAACTAAATAGTGACTATCTTTAATTTGATTCATGTGATTCTTGATAATGTCAGCAATAGTTTATTGAAATTCGGTGCTCCGTTTTTATTAACACCTCGGATTTTTTTTATTTCTTCATTATGTGTAAAAATTACTCATATTCTAGTAATTCATGTACTGATAAAGAGTGTTAAAGGACTTGTTACTCAGCCAAATATCTCGAAGATAATGAGAACTAAAAGAATCAAAAATTATGTTCTGCGGATTTTAAAAAATAAAGCTTAATGTCATGTTTGATTTTTGTTCTAAATTGTTACTATCATTCACTAGCTTAATACCCGTTCTTCTTCGCACAACATGAAAAAGTGAAATAATGAATTAATCGGATTTGATCAATATTACGAAATGATGCATAAACTAACCCAACCCAACTAATAAAGTTTATAACCCACTAACTAACTAACCCAACTAATAAAGTTTATAAAATTTAATTTTTCATTTATTTTTTTTTCTTTCTTTCCCGGTGGCTTTGCGTTATAAGATTCAGTGATTTCCGTTTTTAGAATCCATCCCAACAAAACAAAGATTATCTATATTCAGAATCTTTCGACCTGATGTTGTTACTCGAAAGCAACATATTATTGTTAAAATTTAGCACGATCAAGTAATTTTCTCTGTTAATTATTTTCTGGAGGCCGTAAAAACGTATTCCCACAGTACCTAGAGTAGGTAGAGTAGGGCCGTGGGCTTACAACTTTTTGTGAAAGAATTATTGTCGTTTAACTAAGCATGACGAGAAACGTGACACATTTAAATAACATTAGAGCAGCAAATTTTTGATCGAATATAAAGGTTAAACTATAAGGGCAAGCTTTTTGAAAATTTTTATCCACCACCAAACTATGGGAGAGATAAGAGAGACCCCACAGTACCTAGAGTAGGTAAAGTAGGGCCGTGGGCTTAAAACTTTTTGTGAAAGAATTATTGTCGTTTAACTAAGCATGACGAGAAACGTGACACATTTAAATAACATTAGAGGAGCAAATTTTTGATCGAATATAAAGGTTAAACTATAAGGGCAAGCTTTTTGAAAATTTTTATCCACCACCAAACTATGGGAGAGATAAGAGAGACCCAGCAAAAGTGCGTTTTTTTATTTTTAAAAAAAAACATATTCTGCTACGATAGCAGGAGACTTGTTTCACTTATTTTAAAAGATTTCCCTGAGGTTCTTGAGCTTTAAAAGATTTGACCAAAGCACTATACAGAATAAAATTCCGTACAACCACTTTAAAAGTTATAAGGATAATTTTTTTTTGCTAGTACAGAGCCAGTTAAAAGCGTCATCTAGTTAAAAGCGTCAGCTGTGGTAATACTATTGGAATGACTAACTCTTTATTAGAATAATAACTGTTGTGTCGTCTAGATATCAATATCTGATACCTGAAATGGCCGTTACTACAGAAACAAGCACGACAAGCATATTAAAAAAAAGTCTTATTTGGAAGCTGTGTTAGATATATAGGTTGCTATAAAATAAAAACTTTATCAGGAAATACATCTAATTTGTTGCTTCCTCACTTTTAAATTTAAAAAACGTAAAAATTAATAAATAAAATATCACTTGTTGAGATTGATTTTCTTAATAAAAAATATTTAGGGAAGCATCTTCGAGATTTGTATTGAAAAATAAAATTCTTTTGGCCCATTCCGTTGTAATGAGAAGGGTTTCAAAATTAGATAATGAACAGCGTGAAAGAATATAAACGGACCACCCTGAATAACTTTGGATCTAATGATCAGTTCTTCACGTTCAAAAACTTAATCATAAGAATTTAAGAGGTTGACCTCAATGTACAGACGAAAAAATTAAGTGTAGGAAAGTCATACTTTTAAAATTTGGCTTCTCAGGAACTATTTGACCAATTTTCCATCTAAATTTAAATTCTTTGAAATGATTTAAGAAGTTTTATACCTTATAATTGTCATTTTCGACTATTATTATATAAAGTAATCAATATAATAAATATTTACTAAAAGTATTTTTTTTTTTTTTTTGCATGGAAGTATCTTTGGATAAACGAATTTTATAATTGAATGTAAAAATTTTCTAAATTGCTTAAAAAGATTTCAAGTTACAGCGAAACGCAAAAATTAAAATTAACATTAAGGGGTCCAAACTTCAAACCATTCTCCATAGCCTAATTGCATAAAGAACTTTAATAATTTTTCCCAGTCATCAGGTTTATATGCAATTGCAAAAAAATTTTGGAGGACTAGTTAATTTTATTATTACAATTTAGTACTTTTTATTTACAAAATAAAGTTTATTCAATACTTAGCCTCTTTTCTCTCAAAGCAAACTTATTACATTTATTATTCACCACACTTATTACTGGGAATCAATTTTAAAAAATACACATTTGAGAAGCAAAGTATGCTACGTAGTTTGAAATATGGCCACAGAAAGGAAATGATTTTCCCGGAAAATTTAAATGGTATGTCTTTGGATCATCCTTTTCTTTTGTTTCCAATACCCACCTGTGTTAACATTTCGTCTATTCAGGTATTTACAGGTCAGATATATAGGCCACTATTTTAGGAGCACCATATTAAGGAGGCCAATCTTGCTCCCACAGTAAAGACAGACAGCATCTAGAAAAATGATCCGATGCAAGGCCAGTTTCCTGACCCCTACACAGTCTGGTCGATGACGGATCAGCCTTATAGGGATAATTTCCATATAGTCGCCAATAACTCTAGGTTGACGAAAATAAACTGCTGCTACTTATTTGAAAAGAAAAAATAATGGACTATGACAGATATAAAATAATGGATATAGTTATTCACCACCGTGTCAGTAAAAAAAAAAAAACACATTTTTTTTTAATTTATTTTTTATTAATCTCTTTATACATCAAATGAAAATAGGTAAAAGTTTTAAATTATATAAATAATTCCTTATAAACGACCATCTTTTTTATTTACTCATTGTAAAGATCAATTTCAAGTAAAGCAAGTAAACAACTTAATATATAGTTATAAAAGATATACATTATTTCTATACATTTAGAAAGAAATTCAATGCATTATTTAAGAAAAATTTACTTGTAGAAAAGCAATAAAAAATATAAATATACTAGTAGAAAAAATTTCATTTTAAATTAATCCATTAAAATTACTCTGCTTAATAATAGTTAACGGCGGAGTAATAATTAGTTTAAACCTTTAAAAGATAAAAATTATGCAGTATGATTATGTTAAAATCAATGTTTTTAAATCTTTGAAAGTTCGAAACATTACAAACTCCAGTTTGTTTTAGAGTAATACAGAAAGATTGTGGTGCTTAACTTGCTATAAAAAAATCAGATTTTCTATTTATTTTTATGTTTTTAAGATGTCTTTTGTGAAGTGTAGTAGAGATCTTTTTTTAAATTTGCTGAGACAGATGTTGATTGTTCTCTGGCTTTCTACAAGTTCCGTATGTCTGAAAGAGGAAAAAATAATACTATTTCGAATCAAATATAATATCAGCATTCGTTTAGTTCTTCAAAAAAAAAAATTATTTCAGTCGTGAATTTGTTACTTATGCATCGCAAAAAGTGGTTGATTTTCAAGTGAAATCAAAACATTTTTTTCGTATTAGTTAGTCTAACAACTACAGTCCAATATTAGAGAATATCGAGAATTGAGACACAATATGCACTTATCTAATAAAAATAAGTCTCACTACCAGTGAAAATACACCAAAAAAGTTTATTCCATTTTGTTGCTTAAAACCTTGTGCAACAAGTCTAGCTTTGTATTCTTCACTCTTATTTTGTTCAACTCTTTTTTGCCGGTTTCCTGCTGCTTTAGCATTTCGTGGTTTATCTACTATTTCCCATATCTTTCTTTCTTTCATAATATTTTACTTTCGGTAGTGTATGTGCATCGAAAATGTTACTCGGTATTTCTGCATTACATCATATCACTTATCTGCTTATTTACAAAATAATTAGATGGCAAATCCTCACTTTCAGTGTCACTATCGGAAGCAGAAGTTAATTTCTGAATTTTATTGCTTGATTGCCAACAAACCCGCTGAGTATTTTAAGTAACCTGATATAGAAAATCTGTTTAAAAAAGTACAACTCCAATTAGTGTCTAAACAAGCTATCAAAGAGGAATTAGCAATAAAGCTTATGTTCTTATTTATAACATACTAAAAATATATTATTCTATTATAACATACTATAGTATTTATAACATACTAAAAATCTGATAACAACTATTGATAAAAAAGATGCAGCTATCCCAACTGAACTTACAGGACTTTAACCTAAGTCATACATGTGTACTGTTGTAGTCATTATGTCATGATTTATTTTAAAACAACCTACAGTAGATTTTGTTCTTTTACCAATCAATACGTAAATCAAATTAATAATACAAATCATCTAAAAAAGTTTAAAAATTGTTTTGGCTCTTATGAGTTAACATTGCAATATTTAAGTGACAAATTTTTCTCTGAACTAATGAATCAAATTTAACTTCTGCCAGCAAGTGACGTAATGTCAGTATCTCGATCTTGATTGGTTGTTGAAACATGACATTTCTTTACGTTAGCAACTATTATTTCCATTCTATTTTGAGTAAGCCAAGCCCTTCAAGTAGAAATTCTCTTAAGTGGCACATTCTATATTCTTTCTCAGAGATTATTTCATAAAGATTGCAATTCTTTTTCTATACACAAAGACGAGCATTCTTACTTAACACAAAGAGAGACATGAAGTCATCATACGAAAATTAATTATGCATCGAAGTTGCCTGGTACATTAAACAATAATATATCATGGTTACAATAAAATATATAAACAAAAAATATACACATAAAAAAAAATTTGAGAAATATATCTTTACTTCCATTGATCTATCTATTGAAAAATATAATAGCACTTACGTCATCATTAGAATCGCAAATCAAACCTCCTACGCAATCACAAACGTTGCGTTGCTGCAACGATCACCTTAAAAGAATAAATATATTGCATAAAACTAATAATTGGAGATATTGTGCTGTTTAATTTTGAACAGCTATACATGTTTTCATAGTTTAAAGAAAATCACACACCCACACATCACTAGGGGCATTTTTAACTTTATTGTTAAATATCTGTTTCTCTCACTGTATAAATTAAATTCACACTATTTTGGAAAACAGGAATTTCTTTCGTTATTAAAAACTCGCAAGTACACGAGTATTTTTCAAAATTCCTATATCTCAATCTTATATCTTCAATTTCAGGTCCTTTTTTACGATTTTTTTCCCATTGACTTTCTCTAAAACTCTTAAGTTTAAAATTATGGTCAATTGTAGAAAAATAAACTGGAACAACGACGGAGTAAAAGAATTGCTATTCTATGCTTAGTTCAAAAAGTTTTTAACAGTCAAACTTAATTTTAAAAAATGACATAAAAGTCAGTCTTCCACCGACTAAAATGCAACTATGGTGTTAAAATTTAGCATGCTTCATTTTATAACTTAAAGCATGTTTCTTTTCTTTATCTTTTTTTTTTTTTTAATTAAAGTATCTTAAACGATATAGGAATTTTGAATACTTTATATGTGATTTTCTTTTCTAGTTTTGATGCTTCAAATTTTATATATTTGACTATTTATTGTAGAAAAAAAAGAAATTTTTCTCAAGATTTCTATTTAGTAATCTCACGCTTAAACTGTCAAAATAAAAAAGAAAGAGATACAAATGTTAGATTTCGCAGATATAAATCTTCACAGTTATACTAAAATTTTTAAAACGAGAAAAAAATTAATAGGAAGGGATAAAACCAGTTCCCTATTTAAATTGTCTTTAATTATCTTTCATTTTTTCGTATCGAGTGACAGAATCTGAGTACCTCAGATAATATTTTTTTTTTTCACTAACAAATGATTATTTTTCAAATACAGGTAATCTTTCATTTCATTATAATTCACATATTGACAAGATTTTCATACATAAAACGTCGAACATATTGATTTTAATATATTGTTAATAAAGTGTTCGTTGCTTATGCTGTGGAAATAATTGGCTTTCAGAAGAAAAGAAAAAACAATGAGGAATGACAAATATTCATGGAGGTTTGTGGGTGAAGCGATTAGGGGTACGATCCTCCTGGTCTGTTTACAAATTTGGATATTTTCCACGTATTTGAATGCTGTGGAAATTCTGCGCTTCCTTTATTCGCATCCTAACAGATCCGCGATCAGTAAAGGGAGATATCGCTCCTAACAGATTTATTAATCAAGAAATTTTAAAATGTAAATAATTCTTACCTTTCTCTTTTTTTTATATAATAGTGTTTAATTCTGTTATTACTATAAGAAATAACAATGTCATTAAAAGAAATTGAAGCCGTGGCCAAAATTTTTACGAGAAGTTGATAAGGAAAATAATTTAACTCCTCACTCTGTTACGAAATTACCTCCGCCATATTTATTAAATGGCCTAGTTCCATTTGAAAATCCTTTAACTGAGGATATTTATCTTCCAATCAAAGAATTTTATCTTACAATCAAGATATTTATCTTCCAATATTTTTAAGAAAAAGGAAATATTAAAGAGGTAAGCAAATACGGGATTTGTTTTGCATTGTATAAAGATAATTACATGAAAATGCCATATACATGAATCTTTATAACATGTTGCCCCTTTTTCGACGGAAGATCCGACACCTCAAAATTTCTACAACGATTTTGTTTACCACTATTCATAACAGATACGGGGCGAAGTTTCTCTTATGGTCTAATCATAAACAAATCACATTTTTTCATTGCTGTATATTTTGAGATAGAACCTTCCGTATCAATATTGCTGAGATACAAGATTGCTTTTCTCCTTTTGGTCCCCAACAGCGTTGCATCCAATTACAAGCCCTTTACTATATTAGAATCTTAAATTCTAGATTAATGACACACTTCTTTCCTTTTCATTCACTTTGAAAGGATATGTGGATAATGAATTTCAAAATATGTGTTTTTAATTTTATTCTTTTTAATGTATTTTCTTTATAAACTTTAAAAATTAAATTTAAATTTTTTATTAACATTTTGTGGTGTAACAACACTGAATTTTTCAGAAAAATACTGAATAATTTTAGAGACTCTAATTCTTTTTGTATATTGTATGCATAAACTTTGATAAATTGATTAAGGAAGATATATAGTAGTATACATTGCATATTGTTATAGGTATGCGCGGCTTTGTGTATACAACCTTTTCTTTGTTACTTTTGGTCAGTTTAAATTTTATTTATTTGATAATATTATGCTTTTTTTTGTTACAATTTTCACTCAAAATTCTGGTGGGAAAATCCTTGACGGCACTGAAAAAACCTCTGGGGAAAAAACCTTTAATAACAATTTTCTTTTCCCTAACTTTAATAAATAAAATTCGGGGATGGGAGATGTAATATAGACTGTCTCATATGAGTCTTTCAATATTAAATCATAAGCATACAATATTGTGACATTGAGTCACAATTTTCAATTTAATTTCATGTTTTTTTACATCCAAATCGTAATGTTTGCTAATTTCTGATGCAAATCCTTAGTTCTTCACCCGTTTCCTCTCTCCCCTTATTGATTCAGGCAATTGTGACACTCTCCCCATAAAATTCCTTTTCCTTTCTTTTGACCCCTCCCTTTTCCCTAGAATTTTCCAGCACCTGCTTATCGGCCCCTTTCATCTCCATGCCTGTGCAAAGTAATCTGCATCTTGTTTCTTCACTTTCAATTGAGACCCCTTTTTTTAAACGTTGAGTGTAACTCCTCAACTCAGTAATTGTAGGAAATTCAACTTTAACTTACAGTTTTTAAGTAATTTAACTTCAACTCTTTCCAGAGAGGAGTATAAATATCGGGCGCTAAAATAGATCGCTAGCATTTTCGAGCATTCGAGTTCTAATCATCACCCATTCAATTTTTCTCCGCCTAACGGAGATTTTATTTTTCTCCCTCCTCCCACTGAGGTTGGAATTTTTTTGTCATGGCGTGGTTCTTTACGCCATGTTTGCTGGTTGAATTTGCTTCGCCAAGATGATTTTGGCTTCTACATTTATAGATCCTCATATTTCTGTTTTTTTTTTTTTTTTTTTTTGAGAGATGCGGTGTCCGCCTCCAGTGGTTGACTAGTTTTCTTTTATGTGCCATGCCTTCCGCTCCAGATGCCCATCGCTTCAAAAGTGTACAAAAAACCTGAATTAAGAAGATGTGTGCAAAATGTTTTTTTTAAAAATATCCTCCCTCAAGGAAATGTGTGAAGCTGTGTTCTAATAATCCTAAAAATAAAGAATTTTTGGTGAACAACATAATAGTTTTCGTTACTTGACTACACCTGAATCTCTACATTGTGCACAAAAGGATAATGTTGTAAGTACACCACAACTTCCTCGTCATTGTCATTTCATAGAGGTATGTTTTTTATTAATTTTGTTACGTGATTACTGACCAGTCCTGGACTACCACTAGTTTCGTATCATGAGCCATAATTACTTCCTCTTAATAAGAAGAATGCAAGTTGTAAATTTTTTGTATTTCACCTAAATTGAAGTTCATTTTAATAGACCTCTTTTTAGTATTTTTTCCAATACCCAGCAGTTACCGGGACATATCTGGTGCAGTTGACCAGTCGAAATTGTTTTGGGTTGCTGGTGTATTTTTTGATTGAATGTTTTTATTTGTAATAAATGATTTAAAAATTTATTTAATATGCAACAATAATAGTTAATGAATTATTATTTTTAACTTCTACAACTTGAGAACGTGGCCACATATCTGGTGCCGTTTCTTTGTGAGGTACTGCTGATGTTGGCTATAATTTAAAAGTATTGATCAGGAATTTTTTTCTAGGTTATAAATTTCTTTGATATGATAAACAAATATAATAATTTTTTTCAAGATACAATAAGATTTTAATAAATTTTTCTTGAATTAAGTAATAGACAATTTTTTTCAATAATTTTTTTAATGTAATAATCAAGTAAACAATAAAATTATGCAATGTAATCAGTTTTAATAAATTTTAATTGGTTAATTAATATTTTGTATTGGTTATTTAATAATTTGTTTAATATATTAACCAAATTAGAAAATTTTTGTAAGTTGAGTAAATAATAATTGAATTTTTTTCTAATTTTTTTGCAATTGTTTAATACTGTTTTGTAATTTCGATTTTTTTTCAAGGTGGATATCTAATTTTTCTGCATATAATGATACAATAGTTTTTTTATTCTTAAAAGTTAATTAAGTTCAAATCTCATACTTTTGTTCTGAATTCAAGAGTTATTTGTTGAATAAGTTCAATATTCCGTGGTTTTAGCATTTTTAAATTATAAATTTTTTTGGAATAATAGTTTTCTAGGTTATTGATTTTTAATGTGTATACTATTTTTTTGCTAAATGATATTGAGAATTAATGATTGATTTTTTTACAATTTGTGGTGTTTATTTACATTTTGAAATAATAGCAATGTTTTAATTTTTTCTAAAAGTTAATGTTACTGGTTTGAAGCAAGTTATATTGTTATATAATCATACTAATTATTAAGTCATTGAACTCAGAGTAATAATTTTTTTAATTGTGTTTCTTGATATTATAAGTTTCTTAGGTTTCAATATTTGCATTTTTCATAATGTTAGTAAAATGTTGTGAATTAATAAGGTATTATTATTAATGGTTTAATTTGATACTATACTTTTATTTCAAATGTTGTACTGTCTAGGTAAATAGCAATGGTTTCTAACAGTAATCATTGAGTTCAATATTCTATTTGTAAGCAATTTTGTTAGATGACCCCAACTCTCACCCAAAGTAGAACTAATAGTGTAATTACTAAAATGACTAATAATAGTAATGATATAGGTGCTTGTAGGCAAGCACCAAAATTTAATTTCTCTATATCTGAATTTTCAGATAACTCCCAAAACATAAGTTTGTTTCTCAACCAAATTAAAAATCTGATAATATTAATTCAATTTGATCATCATGCAGCTTTATATGTTTGGCAAAATTTGCTTTTTCCTCCCTCTTTGGATACCTCCCCTTATTGTAAGTGATTGTGATATCACTCTCCCTAAGGCTTGTCCTTATAAATTTAAGAAACAAATAATTTTTCTGGCATGAATTTTTGAAATTTAACATTGATATGTATGATGAATGCTTTATGGGTAACGTTGTGTGTAATGCTGGTCATTACATAATCGCGGAACAGTGGGATCCTGTAGTACTTGTCAGACAATACCAGTGTTTTTTTTAAAAGTTGTTATATATATATATTTCTTGTAATTGTTTTAAGCTTTCAATTTTCTTACTAATTAACTTTTAATTGAATGAGGTATTCAAATAGTGATTTGTTTTGATGGTGAATGATGAGCAATTCCCTCTATTAGTTACTCCCCAAATTATCACTGGCATATGTAACAAATAATAATACGATACCATTACTGTAGTTAAACGTGACCTTATGTATTTTACGAATTAGAGGAATTTCATGACTGTATTTTGGGTGTATTAGTGGTCAATTTTTTGGTCAATTTTTTATTTTTTTACAAACAAAAAAAAAAAATGTTCTCTTTTCCAATTTTGTTATTATTTTATGTTCTCAAAATTTTTGTGAATCAATGTTTTGATTGATTAGGTTACGATTTTCATTGTAGAGTATCTGATAATTTAATGTCTTAAATATTTGGGATAGTGTATGTCCTGAATTGCGTCTGGTAATACAGATGCCTCTAAATTTTTATTTGGGATTTTTTTAAATGTAATTGGGATAAAAATATGTCCTGATTTGCTCTGGGTAATACCTTAGCTCAACGAATTTTTCGGGAATGATTTTTAAATGTTTTTTTTTTTCTGAGGCTTAACTTTGATTAATATGATCGTATAAATGTTAGTACATTGCATCATTGCAAAAGCCCAGGTTCGAATCCTGGTCCACTGTTAATTAAGGGTTATTCACTCAGGATTCTTTTTCTATTTACTTTTTGCTAGTAAATTAACCCAGTTAAATTTTTTCCCTGGTCAAAATAGAGACAGAAGTTAATTATTAATTTTATTTTCCTGATCAAAAATGAATCAGAAGGTTATACCTGGTCAAAGAAACCAGATGATCAATTATGATTTCCTGGTCAAAGAAACCAGATGATATATATAATTATATATATATATAATAGAATAAAATATGTTAATGATTTGGGTTAATTATTAAATAATTGAATTGTTTTGATACTCTTTGGGAAATCTTTTGTGTAACCTTTGAATATATATTAATACTTTCTAATGTACACGACTTTTACAATGTTACCTTCATTGTTAATTTAAAACTAAGAATAATTATGTATCTTTTGAGGTTAAACAATATTTTTGTTTTATTTGAGAACATTCTTCCATTTGTGTTGTTATAATAATGTGTAATAATCATCAAATCTTTCATAATTAATAATGCATTAATTAATTCATCACTAATTTTATAAACGAATAAATAATACAAAGAGGTCACATGTTAAACTATTACAATAGAGTCATACAAGATCTTTTTATGCATGTTTCTACACAATCAATATATGGTGTACACTAAATCTTATAATGCTTTTTCAAAAAAAAAAAATAAAAAATGTAACAATAACAATTATTATGATTATTTCATTTTTATAAATTTATATCACTACAAGTAAATGTTTGACTGGGTTGGTCATAATTTAAGTAATGTTTTGCAAATGTTTCATGCTGAATCTGTTAATTGTGTATTTTTTTTGTTCAGCAATTTTTTTAGGCAATGTTTTTTTGTGTAATGTTCAAGGTTTTGTTTTGTTGTTTTTACTAAGCATGGTTTTTTTTTTCCAAGGTTAGGTGAGATTAATTTTTGTGATTCTTTCGCGTGTTAAGGTCCCATACAGTTTTGTTAAGTGTTTAAGTTTAATGTTTTGCCTAGGCTTTTGCTTTTGTTTTTTTCTTACATTAATTTAATGTTTTTCCAAGTTTTTTGCTAATCTTTAAAGCTTAATTAATTTTTTGCACTTAGTTTATCTCACTAATGACTTTGAGTTTGTTGGGTATACATTTGGTGTATCCAATTTTTTTGTCGTTTTAACTCGGAATAATAATTATCAATCTTATTTGATTGGTTTAGTTTTTTTTCTCAAAAATTCACTTAATGGATTGTTGTACAAGATTTTGTACAAATTTTTTTTTCATTCGTTAAACTCGGAGTATTCTCAGTCTACAACGGTAGCCAGATTTTTTTGTTTGTTTGCAATTTTCCAATTTTTTTTCTCATTCTAATTTCTGCAAACAAATCAATTTATTTTTCATTCCTTCTTACAAGGAACAATTTGAGTTAATGTTTTTACCTCAAAATTATTTTCACATTAATAAGTGATATTTTTTAAATGCTCATTTATATTTTATCTCCATAATGCTATGTTTCTGGAGATTAGTTGTGCATTCTACTTCAGCTAGAATGATTCCTTTTTGATACGGGTATGTAATGAGTATTGTATACATTAGCATACAACAATGCTTCTTGTGTTAATTTGTGTTTCAGGTTGACCATTGAATGTCAACAGTTTGTTTCATGCTACAAACAATTCAGATTGTTTTTGTGTTTTTTTTACTCCTCTATTTAGCAAACAATTAAGATTGTTTTTTTCGTGTTTTTTTTTTCTTTATTTAGCAAACAATTAAGATTGTTTTTACAGATCAGCCATGTAGAGCTGTTAATGTGTATGTTTTGTGATACTATTTGTTTGTATGTTTTATGTTAAGGGCACAGCTTTCCTTATTTTAGACTAATTTACTATCAAATTGTTTGACATGTAGTTCTTGATGTAACAACTGACTATTTGTAAGTGGAGAAGTGGTAGACTGGAGTGGCAGGCTGTCAATAATTAATTTAACCCCTTCCTTTGAAATCTTTTGGTATAAGCTTTTCACTTTAGCAATTAATTTTCTTTTTCAAAAAAAAAAAAACATTTCTTCAAAATTTTTTTTCTGCAGTGGGGGGTATAATGTGACATTGAGTCACAATTTTCAATTTAATTTCATGTTTTTTTACATCCAAATCGTAATGTTTGCTAATTTCTGATGCAAATCCTTAGTTCTTCACCCGTTTCCTCTCTCCCCTTATTGATTCAGGCAATTGTGACACTCTCCCCATAAAATTCCTTTTCCTTTCTTTTGACCCCTCCCTTTTCCCTAGAATTTTCCAGCACCTGCTTATCGGCCCCTTTCATCTCCATGCCTGTGCAAAGTAATCTGCATCTTGTTTCTTCACTTTCAATTGAGACCCCTTTTTTTAAACGTTGAGTGTAACTCCTCAACTCAGTAATTGTAGGAAATTCAACTTTAACTTACAATTTTTAAGTAATTTAACTTCAACTCTTTCCAGAGAGATGTATAAATATCGGGCGCTAAAATAGATCGCTAGCATTTTCGAGCATTCGAGTTCTAATCATCACCCATTCAATTTTTCTCCGCCTAACGGAGATTTTATTTTTCTCCCTCCTCCCACTGAGGTTGGAATTTTTTTGTTATGGCGTGGTTCTTTACGCCATGTTTGCTGGTTGAATTTGCTTCGCCAAGATGATTTTGGCTTCTACATTTATAGATCCTCATATTTCTGTTTTTTTTTTTGAGAGATGCGGTGTCCGCCTCCAGTGGTTGACTAGTTTTCTTTTATGTGCCATGCCTTCCGCTCCAGATGCCCATCGCTTCAAAAGTGTACAAAAAACCTGAATTAAGAAGATGCGTGCAAAATGTTTTTTTTTAAAAATATCCTCCCTCAAGGAAATGTGTGAAGCTGTGTTCTAATAATCCTAAAAATAAAGAATTTTTGGTGAACAACATAATAGTTTTCGTTACTTGACTACACCTGAATCTCTACATTGTGCACAAAAGGATAATGTTGTAAGTACACCACAACTTCCTCGTCATTGTCATTTCATAGAGGTATGTTTTTTATTAATTTTGTTACGTGATTACTGACCAGTCCTGGACTACCACTAGTTTCGTATCATGAGCCATAATTACTTCCTCTTAATAAGAAGAATGCAAGTTGTACATTTTTTGTATTTCACCTAAATTGAAGTTCATTTTAATAGACCTCTTTTTAGTATTTTTTCCAATACCCAGCAGTTACCGGGACAAATATATTTCTCGCATTAATTCCAAGGCGTAGAAATCGCTCTTTTGCAAAGTTGCCAGTAAAAAGTCAAGATGTCAATTAAAAGATTACTTTCTTAAGTTAATGGGAAATAGTTCTTAGAAAAATACTCATAAAGAGAATCCAAAAAATATCCTATCATCTGAATGACATCATGCTTTGGAACATATCAAAATCTCTAAATTTTCCCGCTTGAATTACGTTTGATTAAGTTAAAGATATTCTTGCGACCAATTCCCTTACTAAATCTCTGGTTAGATTACAGGAGCCATCGAAAATGCGTAGAATTTACATATTTTCATGGCTAGATAAATATGCGCCTAATACCAACATTCCTGTTATGAGAAACCATCATTGTCATCAATGGAAAAAATCCAATGATGACAGTGCTGTGTTATATAAATGTATATAAAAGTCAATTATATGCATAAATAACTGATCATGCCGCCACAACGAATTACTTAATTTTTACCTATACACTTTATTGACGCTCAAGTAAATAAAATCATAACCATGTCAATAGAAGTTGATTTTAGAATTTATAAGAACAATGAAGTTTTGTGATAAAAAAAAATTTTTATATGTCAAATTCGAACTAGACAAGTATCGTATCAATAATTCATTAAAATAATGATAATTGTGTAAAAACAATAGAATTAAGGCTTCGGAAGACTTAAGAATTTATAAATCGCAGGAGTAAGGGAAGTATAAATCAAAAATTAAAATTTTCACAAATTTAAAATTCCTCACTAAATAATAATTAGGCCTATCAACTTGGATTTGCTAGCATTTTATTTAAATTGCAAACAAGTACAACAGTATAATTTTTACTTATTTTGAACAGAAACAAGAAAAAATGTAGATTTCTTTCGCATTCATCCCGATTTTTTTTCTGTATTTTACTTGGGTGGTTTGATTGACTCAAATATATTTCAACTAAGTGTGTGTGGGGGGGGGGGGAAGAAATCCCAAGTCTTTGTTTGTGATTAGGTATTAGAAAAGGAATCATTATAATTACCTTCTGATCCATATCTTACACACCTTCTCAGTATTACACCAACACAGCAAAAATCCTCCGGACATGTTTTGAAAATACCACACCGTGAGTCAGCAGTCTTGGGAAAATACGTCAGAAATAAATATAAAAGCATATTATTCCAGAAATCTTTTTCAAGAAAGAGAAAACATTTGTTTGACACATTATAGTAATTTAATTTAAAAAACTTAACAAAATATATCTAAATTGTGTTTGTGTTTGTGGCAGCAAATTAACTCACAATAATGTGTGTAATATCCAACATAAGTAGACAGTGTCATTTTGCACAGTATAATTAAATATCTATTCCTTTCATAAACTGAAATTACAATATTGATTTTGTAGCGTATTAAGCTAAACGCAAGTTTTAATAGGATATTTTTTTCTCTTCTTTCGTTTTTAATTGAAGTTTTTTTTTTCTTTTAAAAAAAGAAAATTGATAGAAATTCGAAAATATATTAATTACAGTCACTCTTATTTGAGTTCCGACAGAAAATAATTTCACGTAAGCCCTTTAAAAAATAAATAATTTTTTTATTATAAAATCTTTTTTTGTTCTTTTTTTTTTTTTTTTTTAAAGAAGATATTTTTAATAATATCGTATAGCAAAACCCTTATTCAACACATCAGCTCATTAAAAATGACGTAATATTAGAGTAAGGGTATTATTATGAGTTTTAACAACAAAAAAAATTTAAGGATATAACACAATAACACGGAGTTTACTCGAATTTTAAGGCATATTAAAAAATACCCCTTTTTTTCAATGCGAAGCAAAATGGCAACACTAGTCTTTACAACTTTCAAGCCGCGCTAAGACAAAAAGCTTACATATATCTTGATTGCTGAGTTTTTAGCTTTATTTTATCAATTTGAATCAAATTTATGAAATTCGTTGTAATCGTTTAGTTATTTGTTTAATTTAGCTCTATGAAATGTCAACATCTACAATTGCTGGCTTTAATATAAGAACAACCGGATTTTTGTCTTATCTGAAGCAACCATTTGGGGTTAATTTAACCCTCATACATAAAATTGACGTCATTCCAAAGTAAAAATTTTTAATTTATGAATATTGTGAAAAATGCAATATATAAGAGTATTTAGAGATTAAAAAAGATATTTTACGTTATTGACAATATAGTGTATTATTGTATTACAGATTATTCTTTCGCAGGAGCATTTGAAATTAAACAAAAGATAAGAATATAAACATTACGCATTGATAGCAAAAGATTTTACAATCTGTTAGTTCTATCATATATTTCTGTCCTTTGCGACTTCAAAAAGCTTGTTCCTTTTATTTCATAGACGAAAATTTATAAATTAAGGGTTATCTAATGCACAAAACACTAATTCGTAGCTTTTCAACTAGCACAAGAATAAACTCGCTGTGCGTCATTAGAGTGACGAAATATTTCTTCAAAACCATCCGAGTATTGAAAATAACACAAGCGCTGTAAAATAAGCCATTTGCAAGTTTTACATACTGTGGAATAATTCCTTAGCATCTCGTCTGTCATATAGTTTTATTGTTGTAAGTGGCAGTACTTGGCTTCTACTCTATGGTGCAGTATCGAAACACATTCACGTGATATTATTTAGAATTAGGACATTCTTTTTTTCTTTTGCACCTGTAAATTGGAGTGTTTTGTTTCCATTTGCAGAACAAAGTATTAATTTTATGGCGAAGAAGTGGCACTCAAAATATAAGAAAATTCTATCTCGCCCAGTTGTTCAATGTAAGAATATATTTTTTAAAAAAAATATTCATCTACGAGTTTTACTGAGCTAAAAAAATATCAGTCGTCCCTCTGCGCTCGGAATTTAGGTGTGGTGGCTTCATACTTAAAGTACTATGTCTTCCCATAATTGTTATTCAGTTGGAGCCGTTTTCCAACTTACACAAATGAAATGGGTGTTTGTGTGTCTGTCTTTCTTCTAATTCCAGAACCATTTGTGATATCATCCTGAAATTTAGACAGCAGCTAAAAGGGACAATGTTAGAAGATCGTTAATACATTTCAATTCAGTCATTTTGGAAAGATGTTCATGAAATGGAATTTCCAGACTGGTTAAACGTTAGCAATTGTTATAAATCTAATTGTAGATAGTTCTTTTTTTTTTCAAATACTTAAAAAGTAATACCAATGATGTTTTCTACTGTACAATTCTGCTTGATCAAAATAAAGTCAAATAATCTCACTCATCAACTTGGATAACTGCGTCGCCAAATTAATATTTCCAAAGTTATTCTAAAACCACTTGTTTATTCTGTTCTCAATCAGGATTTAAAAAATGTGTTTAAAAAAAAACTCTATAGCTTAAAATCAATTGTAATTAAATTAAAAAATATTATTTATGTATTAAAAAGCAAAATTAAGGGAGAAAAGATATTTCTTTTATTCGAGGGACCGTAAGAAATTGCCAATTGGCGCCAGTAATGCTTTATAAATTTTAAATATTAGTACTACTGATAACATTATTTTTAATGTTCTTTTAATAAGTACCAAATAAACTGATATAGATTCAGGTATTTTATTTACTATAAAAGTTAAAGTAATGGTAAAAATGGACTTCAGGGGAATTGTAAAAATTAGCCTTACTATTATTGTCGTTAATTATCTAATTTTTTGTAATAAGTACTTTCGTAATTTTGGTAATTGGGTTTGGAAGTACGGTAAATGGTACTGATTTCATAGCGAGAATCCTTCTCTAAATACTGTGGTAATAGGTTGATTAAAGACCTCGAAAAGCATAATTACCGAAGAAAATTGCTTAACTGATTTAAATTTTTACAATAAGAAGTTCGTTTCGAGCAACAGTATCAGTCCGCATTTTTCTCATAATTTTCTAATAGAAATAGTTATATTATTTTTAGTACTTACACAAATGAATGCCAAGCTCAATATGATCATGAAACCAAGGAATTTCATTTCTTATCGTAGTTGATAGCCGTCTTTAATGATGAGTTATATTTCTTCGGCGTTTATTTCTCTATTATATACCTACGTTAAAATGTAAAAATAAATATGGTATTTACACATAATGTCTCCTTTTCCTTCACTGGAATTTCTGGGATACTTCAGTAACGCCAAGAATAAAACAACAAACAATTTGAACATATAATTAAGATTGTTCACTTAGATAAAAAGCCGCACTTAATCATTTAACTTTTCCATTATCTTAATCGACAAAAAATATTTTCCTGAACATTTAAATTACATCCGACTTAAATTATTTTGGAAGCAGAAGAAAGTCAAACAGGGAATTATTGAAATAATGGAACGCCTTTTCCTTACAAGGGAACTTGACTAGACGGCGTCAACAAATGTGGGCTGTACAATTGACGAGATCTATATTTCATGTAATGCATTAATTGTGTCTCACTGTTAACAATTTTCTGTATGCTAATATTATTTTTATTATTATTATTTATTATTTATTTATTTACTTATTTATTTATTTACTTATTTATTTAAACTTCGCAAATACTGTATTTGTGTTCTTTAGAAATGATTTTCGAATTTTTGATTAACTTATGGTTCAAAATTTTGTAAAATTTTCCAACTATTCATGTTTTAAGTTTCCTATTGTTTGAGGATTTTTCTTTACGGCTGCCTCGCCGTAACTCTTCTTTTTGAAATTGTATCTGTTTTCATGGGCTTTGGACAAATTCTGATACTCTTCATCTTCAAAATATGTTTGTTACCTTTTTTTTAATGTTTTTTTTTTTGATGCCTCGTCTATTATGTTTGAACACTCCAACTTCTATTTTCTGATTAACTACTATTGTTAATTTTAAGATTTCACTAAATTCTTTGAGGCCTTCTGGTGTTGCCATGAATCGCCACCAAGCCTACCTTTTTGAATCCTCTTTTTTACTGAGATGTCACGTGCGTGCACTTAGAGTCTACAGTATTCTCCGGATGCCCCCTAACGGGGGCGGGGCGGGGTTAAGCTTTGATTATCTTAAATCGTGGTCTGGAGATCAGAGGAGGAAATTATTAATTTCAGCTACTGTTAGAAAACGGTCAAGCATAAGTTGTACTGTATAATATAACAGTTAGATATTTTCCAAATATCTATTTATTATATAGCAACAAGAACTAAGAATTCGAATACCTTTGCATCTATTAATTAAATCAACTCAATTAGATATGATGAAAAAAACAAGAATATTAAATTTACAGGGTAGTACACTCTGGTTTACTGATGTTTTGTTAAATTTTATGTAAGTTCTTGGAGTTATGTTATTAAAGTCTCTCTCCTCTCTTTCTCTCTCACTCTCTCTCCTCTTTCTCTGACACTCTCTGTCATTTCATTGAGAAAAATATTAAAACGTATAAAATTTGCTGATAAATTACGATTAAAATTACATTTAAACACTTAAACAACTATACTTAGTAAGCAATTACAATTAAAACGTTGATTTTAACCAACACTATATCTTTTACAAAATATTTGAAAAATAGAACTGAAAAAGTATCGAGAATTAAAGAAATATTACATTTTGCCGTCAGTGGTAATGTTAAACATAAATTAAACATGATTATTCCTATTTATCCAAACTGCATTTAAGTTTTAAGGTTAATAAGGCTCATTAAATTCTTTTTCTAAAATATTTTAAAAGCAATTAAAAATAAGAATAACTAAATGTTCACATCATTTCTGATCACGAATTTTTAATTCTCAAACTAACTTTATATTATTATCTTTTAAGTGAAAATATCATATACTTTATAATAAAAAATATCAATGCTAATTGGTTAGTGGTATTATGAAGACAAGTTCGCCAGCAAGTGATTTACACAGGCTACTGATAAAGCACATGGGTGCATTGAATATATTAATATCTTTGTTATTGTACAAAGGAAGGATTATATTTTGTTGGGGGTAGTGAATATTGATACTATGGAGGCGGTGATCATCGTTCCAAATTTTTAGTGGTAGTTCAGGTATCATCATTTACTTTTCGCCGTTGCAGATACATCTTAATTTCGATGTAATATAATGATAATTATCTCAGAGAAAGGAATAAAATCGTTTGAGAAAAATTTCTTTATTAAATATTGAAAATGCCCATAATTCAACATATAAAAATAAAGAAAAAAACCCTTAAAGGGATGAAGATAAATCATTTTCTTCATATCGAGAATTTCTGTTAAGATTGATATTCAACCGGTGGGACTGAATGGCCCAAAAGGGCACCCCTAGTCACCAAAAACTGGATATTGAAAAGTGAAAGAATTGTTCCTAACGGACAGTAGGGAGCATGAAATGTGATCAAAGGTTGGTGAATAATCGAAATATAATATCTCCAAAAATAAATCAAACCCCCTACAATTTATATTAGATTAGAAATATTCTAAATAATTCTAAATATTCTAAATAATTTGAATATCGCGGATCCCCAAAAAATTTTGGGGGACCATTGGGAGACTTTTCTGCTCTCCCAGTGATGTTTTTTAGCATAAATTAGGTTGACAACCTGCAGCCCGCGGGAGCTTCTGTACACAATGATTTTTTTTCTTAAAAAAATAAAAAATGATTAAAATTTTGAATTGCAAATTTGAGTCATCAGTTTTATTTAATGCGCTCAATTTGCAAAGATTTCTTTGTCAGTCTATTTTGTTTCTCGATCGCCTTTTCAACAGTTATTGCTACGAAATTCTGCATGATTTTAAAAACCCCAATTTTTAATACGATATTACGATGCGTGAATAATTGTCGAATTTAAATAATCACTTTTCACAATGTATATATACATATATATATATATATATATATATATATATATATATATATATATATATATATATATAAATGAACAAAATAGTTGCTAAAAGCAACTATTTTGTTCATTTTTTTTCTGTGGCAACCCTGCTGTCACTATGTGTTGTTATATTAATACGAATTGAAATTAAAATATTTCGGACCATTGATAATTTATTATTGCAACAATATCTGCAGACTTCAGTGTTTCTGAATTCATATTTAAGACTTATTCTTGTATGTAAACAAATAAAAATTCTATAAACTTTCTAATTAGTTCACTCCTTGTTTTGATGCAAAATGTTTGCCTCTTATATATATTAATTGGAGTTTCTTTTTTTTTATTTGTATTTAGCAATAAATTATTACTGTTGTGTTAAAGCTTTTTTATTAGTTAAATACAAGAATTGTATAGTTTTGATGGAATACTAAAGCTCCCATTTGTAGCGAAATTAAAATATTGTCTTTGCCTCTTATTAACAGAAACTTATTTGAGTTAAATATCTGTACAGGTGAACCAAAATTCAGCTTGAGTTTATTTGCCATCAAGCTAATCATAAAAATAAAATTTCATAGCTTCTTTTTCTCTTAATTCAAAATCTCTATTAATTTCACTTAATAAATTTACAAGTCATCTATTTATAAATATTTCTATTATGTGGCACCATAAACTAGTGTTTTCTCTATCTATACTGCAGCACTATACTGCCGTATAGTGTTTCAACATAAGAGCTTCACAGTAGATTTTAAGAAAAGTAGCTTGGCAACTATTTTTTTTTCTATAGCTAATACTATGAATTTTAATTCGAAAATTTAATTTCGAAAAAAAATAATATTTTTCAACATGTAGCTTATTATACAGAAATGCTAAATATATAAAATTCTCAATTATGACTTTTTTGTTGTTTACGTAAATTTTCCTTTTGCACTGCAGTGTAGTTATTACTCATTTTTTTTGCAATTTTTTCAGCAATAATTTTAGTATTGTTAAAAAAATAAGTTATGTGTAAAGTATTTATTTCGATTCACTTTAAGTAATAATTTAAGTAAGTTTTCCTTAATAATTTATATAATGTTAAATAGTAAGTTATGCGTTAAATATTTATTTAGAATGATTTTGTATTATTATAGAAATAAACACCTTAACAAAAATTTGGTTTTATAATATGTAATTAAGTTCGGTAAATGCTATTGATATAGCCGAAACCAATTTCAGATCTTCAATATGCTGGGTGGTTATATTCAAACACATTTTAATTGTTCTATCTTTAATGGTTTTGGCAGACAATGCTAACTCCTTAATTCTTTTCTAAATATCTGCTTTGTTCTTAAAATCCCGAAATAGCTCTTCGGATGCATTTATAAAACAATTTTTTATGTATTCGCCGTCTGTGTACGGTTTCCCACTCTTAGCAATCTCTTGTTTAAAAACAAAACTTGCCATATTAATGTCGCTGGAAGATTGCATCCAGTTATTAAACACAGAAGTTGACGACTCTTGACTCTTCTGAAGTTCCTCAACTGCTTTCTTCCTTGCATCAACCGGTAGGATATTTAGTGCTAAATGTCACGTGCTTTCTTGTAAAGTGTCTCTCTAAATTTGACTTCTTGTTATGCGCGAATTTCTGCTTACAAATAAGACATGTCGGAAGTCCATTCAAGTTATGAATAAACACAAAATTCTCGGTCCACTCAAGTTTAAATTCGCGGTTTTCATCTTCCGTTTTTCTTTGCTTTTTTTTTTTTTTTTTTTTTTTTGGTAGCCATGTTAATTGGGGTTGCCATAATATTCCAAATATATTTTTTTCTAAAGCCATCAGTACAAAATTATTATCATTATCAAATTGATGAAAATAAAAATTTTAAAAAAATATTTTTACAAAAATACAATTTTATTAATATATGTAACTGCACTAAAAAGAAAAAAATAATTATCTCCATCATCTGAGTAAGAAAACTTTTAATATGACCAAAAATGGAAGAAAACTTCCAACATTTGGACAAATAGAAGTTATCGAAAAATTGATTAAAAATTTTGTACCGGAACCACAATCATACATAGCAAGTGTAATAAAATCGTATAAAAATACCTGTAAGATGAGCAGCTAGATTGAGAAATACAACAACTTTTTAATAAGACAGGACAGGACAACGGCAGACACGGTAGATAAGACAAAACTGTTCACACTGCAACTGCTGATCTGTGATGCCAATTTATACCCCCACTACTTTAGAAAAAGTATGCGCGCGCATGCTTGTGGTACCTTTGTATCACACCGGAGTACGCCGAAAACATTCCAACAATTTCAGCCGGTAGCTTGAACATGGTTTGTGTTTACGTTTACGAAAACTAATAAAATTAAACTCGATGTTCGTTACGTATTTTTACAACAATATAAAATTTTAATTACCTATCTATCTTTTAACTTAAACAAAAAATTATACATGTTCTCGAATTTTAAAAGAATTTTAATTTATCAAAATAAGATGTAATTTTTTTTCTTACCAAGTTTTTTTTAAATGAAAATATTACCGCGCCTTTCGTGGATATTTGTGCCAGAGCCACACCTAAGGAGCCAAAGAGTCACATGCGGCTCTGGAGCCGTACTTTGCCGACCACTGCCAGGCCCGTCGTCAACGGGGGGGGGTGAGAGGGGTGTCTCACCCCCCCAGAGATATCATCCAATTGGCAAATTCAGGTTGAGTCGGCATTTTTTTTTTTTTTTAAGCCAAAATTCCGACTTTGCCGAAATTCTCTCATTGTCGGATTTTTCATTGGCGATGAGATTTAAACGGATTTCCATGTTATCTGAGTTTCATCCATTTCGGGGTTCCATCAGACCCGACTCGGCAAATCTTGTCGTGAAATGTGTTATTAAATTTAGTTTTTTTTTTTTTTTTTTCTCCAAGAGTAACCATTTATGATAATTCAAAGCAAGATGACCGATAATACAAGCCAAAATCCCGACTTTGCCGAAATTCTTTCATTGTCGAATAATTCATTGGTGATGAGATTTAAACGGATTTCAATGTTATCTGAGTTTCATCCTTTTCGGGATCCCATCAGACCCGACTCGGCAAATCTTGTCGTGAAATGTGTTATTAAATTTAGTTTTTTTTTCCTCCTCCAAGAGTAACCATTTATGATAATTCAAAGCAAGATGACCGATAATACAAGCCAAAATCCCGACTTTGCCGAAATTCTTTCATTGTCGAATAATTCATTGGTGATGAGATTTAAACGGATTTCAATGTTATCTGAGTTTCATCCTTTTCGGGATCCCATCAGACCCGACTCGGCAAATCTTGTCGTGAAATGTGTTATTAAATTTAGTTTTTTCTTTTTCTCCTCCAAGAGTAACCATTTATGATAATTCAAAGCAAGATGACCGATAATACAAGCCAAAATCCCGACTTTGCCGAAATTCTTTCATTGTTTCGGGATCCCATCAGACCCGACTCGGCAAATCTTGTCGTGAAATGTGTTATTAAATTTAGTTTTTTTTTTCTCCTCCAAGAGTAACCATTTATGATAATTCAAAGCAAGATGACCGATAATACAAGCCAAAATCCCGACTTTGCCGAAATTCTTTCATTGTCGAATATTTCATTGGTGATGAGATTTAAACGGATTTCAATGTTATCTGAGTTTCATCCATTTCGGGATCCCAGACCCGACTCGGCAAATCTTGTCGTGAAATGTGTTATTAAATTTAGTTTTTTTTTCTCCTCCAAGAGTAACCATTTATGATAATTCAAAGCAAGATGACCGATAATACAAGCCAAAATCCCGACTTTGCCGAAATTCTTTCATTGTCGGATATTCCATTGGTGATGAGATTTAAACGGATTTTAATGTTATCTGAATTTCGTCGGTTTCGGGATCCCAGACCCGACTCGTCAAATCTCTTCGTGAAATGTGTTTTTAAATTTAGTTTTTTTTAAACTTCCAAGAGTAACCATTTAAGACAATTCAAAGCAAGATGACCGATATTACAAGCCAAACTCTCGAAAACCATTTATTTCTCTTGTATTATTATTCCAACTACACATTTATAAATATAAAAAAAAAATTACTGACCTTAATTGTTACTTAGCTAATAATGTATCATAAAATTCAGATATTAATTCTCTGAATTATATTAACTCTTTATTAGAGGTTTAAGTAATTTTTTTAAAGGAAGTTATGAACTTACATAATTTTTCTTAAAGAATTAATAAATTTTAAATGAAATAATCGTGCCTGTGGTGCAAACTATTTTTTTTTCTTTCAAAATATTGGGGTGAAATTACAAATAAGAGTACCTTTATTATTCAAAATATCTTATTTAAATTGTTAAATTCTGTTTACATAACACAAATTATTAAATAATTTATACTTTTAATTAGTAAAAGCTATTTTTCTACTAAGAAGAATTTTACTAACTCCAAAGGACTTTAAACATTAAAAAAAAAAAAGAAAAAAAACCCATTTATTTTGTTAACTACCTTTCAGTTAATAACTTTTAAAATTCTATGATGATTGGATTATTATTTGAGTGAAATTTTTTTTAGCCTAAAATAAATTGTTCAGGAACCAATTTATATCTTTAAAACAATTAATCATCTCAACAAAATTTGATATTCTCTATGGAAAATAGTAAACATATATGTGATCCTCAATTCACCTTTATAAAAGTTTCTGTTTTGAAAATAAAATATTATATTTTGCTTTTATTATTTTTTTTCCAAGAATTCTGAAACATTAAATTGAGTAACACTCAATCGAATCGACACTTCAATCATGTCACACAATTTGTGGATGGTTGTGGGTAATTATATTCAGGGAATAGTGGCAATTCTGGCTGATCAAGCCGCTACGGGCACTATGAAAAGGCGCAAAAAAAGGATGGTGCTGGGACTCCCATCTTTTGAAGCAGCAGACAAAAGCCCCGGATATTTCTGTCAACTTGAAAAATCAAGGGTGTTTTAAAAGTGGTTAGCTAGAAATGCCCTAAGCTATATTTTCTCTTACTTTTTCCGAGAATAAAGACAATATCTTTGTCCATGTGGTTAAGAAGGGTAAGAAAGGAGCTCAATGCACATTCAGCTGTGGTACCAATTACTTCACTGACCTGTCTTTAACTGTCTAAAACGGGTACTTAGGTAGTTACTCAAAGCGTATTTTATAAATTCATATTATTATTGAATAAAATAGAAAATCCGTTCACAGGCCAACGATCATCCAATCTGTTGCAGCTTAAGTTTTGAATGCAAGTATAATTTTTTTATGAATACATATTTATCATTTGCAGTCTTTTTGTTTAATTATTAAATTGCATTAAATGTGTTATTATTTTCCAATTAAATTATTTCCTCAATTATTGCTTAAAAATTTAGGTATGAGACTTTCTCAGAAAAAGATTTTTTTTTTAAATATATATATATATATATATGGGTAAAAATTGATTTTTATGAAGCAGATAAAATTATTTTTTTAATCTCTTTTGTGCAGTAAAATGATTAAAAGAAAGAAAAAAGAGCAATTAAAAATTTTATGTTATTTGTATTCATTAGTAGGGGCTAGGGATAGAAAAAGATAAATCACATTTGAATTTTGAAAATTGGAATTCTTTTTACTTAGCTTTTTATTTTGTGTTTGAAATAGTATTTTTTTAAGTTTTTTTTTTTTTTTTTTAGATTTTTTCAGTTGAAATTATTTTTTATAGATCTTATTTAATTGAAATTTCAAATATCAAATCAAATTCTATATTTGTTCGTAGGCTTTGTTTTTATAAGTCCAAACTGCAATCCTTTATGAACAAAAATGTACTAATGTTAATTTTATTGAAAATGTAACGTGTTTAAGAATAGAAAAATGTAAGTTTTTTTTATAAATAATTCTTTTCAGCTATTTTGTTGTATTTCTTATGTATTTAGTGTTTTTATATTATCTTTTTGACTAAAGTTAACAGTTTTTCATTTGTTTAAGTTAATTATTAATAAAAAAAACTTAATAATTTTGTAATTATGTAAAAATTCAATTCACAGTTTTGTATTAAAAATGCAGAATAATCATTTTAGCATATATGCTTTCATAAGTTTTTATTATTAAATCTATTAGCGTTAACTGCACCAATGACAGTTGCGATAAAGGAAAAGAATTTTCAGCAAGATGAAATTGATCTTCGAACTACAATGACCACTGAACGCCTAAATTCACTGCTTTTACTCAAAGCAGAAAAAGATATTGTTGACAATATTAAGCTTGACAAGTTGGCAGAATATTTTTCACTTTTAAAACAACGTCGAAGTAAATTTACGTAGCTAATATAATTAATATAACGTAACTTTGATAACATCTTAACTTTTTATCATTTTTATGTGAATTTCTTCGTTTATAATTTAAATAGCAAATATTTTCAATGTTTTTCTACATTCTTCTACTTATTTCTTTAAAAATGAAAGTCTAATTTACTTTTGAATGAATTTTATTTTGAATCAATATCTTATAGAAGACTGTATTTGCTGATTATGACTTACTTTCTTATCTTCAAACAGTTGCTGTAATTAGCTTATGGTAACAACGTTTAGATGAAACGAAAGATACATTTTAATTACTAAGTGATTTTTAAAAAAATATTTAAATGTGAAGTAAAAAGTATTTCAAAGTTGTATTGAAGAACATTTAAATTTACAACTTCATTTTTTAAAATTATTTCCACAAATAATTATTGCTTACTATTACTGAAAACTTATTTTAATTGAATAAGTTTCAGTCTATTCAAAAATAGTTTTTTACTTTATTATTTCGTTACCATTTTAATAATTAAAAGTAATAAAAATGTAAAAACTATATTTTCTTTGTATTATTTTGAATAATTACTGCTACTATTTAGCTATCAATAATACCACATTTTTCACCTATGGCGGTTGCATTTTTAAGTGCTGTAAAAATTATTTCGATGAATAGCATTATGTTTATAACTAGTCGAGATGATTTCAAAATAAGCTTTGGAAGCTCAAGTTTTGTGGCGCATTTGAACTCTTTTATTTGTTTTGTTTTACCTTTGATCATCAAACTTTAGCCATATACAAATTGAGCAAATTAGCCATAAATATTTATATATATATATTATATATATATATATATATTATATATATATTATATATAATATATATATATATATATATATTATATATATATTATATATAATATATATATATATATATATATATTATATATATATTATATATATATATATATATATATATATATATATATATATATATATATATATATATATATATATATATATATATATATATATATATATATATATATATATATATATATATATATATATATATATATATATATATATATATATATATATATGACAGTCGGCAAAATAAACTTCGACACCCCCCCTCTCAAATCGGTTAGCGACGGGCCTGACCACTGCCTTAGACCATAGCCTAAAATTAAACTACTCATTTAAACCTACTTTTCAGTTAAGTGTTTATTACGAATTGTGTGTGTGTATGGCGACTAGTAGAAAATTACCTCACAATTAGTTCACTAATAAAAACTTACTTATTTTCCTCACAAATGTATTAACTACAGCTAAAAAAAATATCTTACAAATAGAATTTGCTCTTTTCATTCTTATCTAACACATGGTTATTTTCAATTTCTGTTAGAATAACTGTGGAAGTTTCACTTTAAAATGTCTTCTTGAAAACAAATTTTCTCTCGTGAATCATTTCACTCTGAATATACATATTTATTACATAGTAATAGCAAATTTGTTCATAAACATTGCACCATGTACCATCTCTATCAAAATAGTAGCTGCATTAATTATTCTATATTCAAGCAATCACATATTAAACTTATTTTGACAGTTTGTCATTGACATTTACGCTTTTATTTAGATGTATCCAGAAATAAATTGTCTATCTGTTAGATTTTCATATCCGTTTGGCTTACCAGGAGAGGCATTTGAAAGGTGCCATCTCATGTACTACACGCGCTATCAAGTTTACATTTTAAAAGATCTTATTATATTAAAATAAAGTTTCTCTTGTGAGGATATTAATTATGAAAGTAAGGTTATTATTTATTTAAAATAAATTAATTATTCTATTTACATGGAAAAATGAAGCTTAGAACAAGCTTAATATATATATATTTTATATTGCACTAATATATATATATATATATATTTATATTATGAAGAAAAAAAAACTCACCCTGGGCAAAGGAGAGAAAAAAAAAAGAAAAAAGCATTAAAATCCAATCGCTGTTGGGCTCTGAATAATGAATTTTTAATGTTTCTTATATATGCAATAATAATAATATGCGTCGGTAAATGCCTATCAATTTCGTGCATGAATTTGTATAATTGCTCGCTACTGATTTATTGATTATTTTCTTTTTTCGTTTATACAGCTAGCCTCGACCAAAATGATGAATTGATGCGCATGTGTTCGCCTCTCTTATATTTCTCGAACCATTAATGCTGTCATCCTGAACTTAAGTCAGCGGCAGCAGGGGACAATTTCAGCCCTCGATCCTAAAAACCCGATTCGGTAATTTGAGAAAGATTTTTGAAAAAAAAAGGAATTTTCTGATTGGTTTTTAAGAAATTATACTTGTTATAAATATAACTGAGGATGATTCTGATTTTTCTCTTTAAATATTTTAAAGATAATACCAGCGAGGTTTACTGCTTGATCAAAAACTAAGTTTAGAGCACACTCTTTATTAACTACTATATTTTATTCATTACAATCTGAATGTCCGTTCTTCGTGCTGGATGAAAAATAAAGCATATCAATAAATATGTGCTGAACAACACTACAAAATTATGCACAAAATTTTAAGACAAATACCGACACTAATAATAATGAATACTATTCCGTTTTTTTTATTGAAACACCTAGATCAAAATACAGCGCATATTCGTATACTCAATATTTTGAAATAAACAAGATATTGCTTATTAAATATTCATTACCAAGTTCAAAATATTGCATGGTAATTATTGCTGAGACAAATTTGAAAAATTTTCAGTAGTTTATTTTGAATTTGTTTTATTTATGTGGAATGATTCAGTACAGTTGTTACATAATTTGACGAAAGACAGAGCATTTCAAAAGAAAAATTGCATAACAATCCTTGTCTTGAAATATCATGGTGATTAACTAGTCAAGTTCGCAATTTGATAAAACAGCTAAGCATATTTAAATGCAGTGTTTGACAATGATTACTAGAAAAATTACATTCAGCATAAAATTAGGATAATTATTTAAATAAGCATATCGTTTCGAATGTACACGAACCCTCAATTACCTCTATAATGACAATGATAGAAATTTGTCAAAAGTTGAGAATATTTTTCTTCTTTCTCATTAAAATATTATTTTCGACCCTGAATGAATTTTCGTTATTTTACCTTTTAGCAGGATTTAAAATCAACGCAAGGATTTAGGATTTAAAATAATGCAGTAGAAAAATCACGTAAGAGAAAATTTCTAAACTTAGAGTTTCATATATTTGGCATCTTTGTTTAATGAACTACAAATTATGAAAGGAAATACAAAATCAAATTTTTTTCAGTTTTCTGAAATTTTATTTTAGCTTTGATAGCATTAACATGGGAAAGAAAATATTTGTCAAGTCGCTTTTCTCGAAATCTATCGTGAAGCACTGGTGCTCTTTTTTCAATTGCTTGAGAGTAACTAAAATTTAAATATTTTAAATGTATTGAACACGTTTGTAACGCAAGGGTCACCGGTTCCTTCAATTGGAATGATCTTTTTTCTTATTTTCGCTTTAAAACTTCTTTAAAAAAGAAAACGCACTTTTCATCTGGGATCTTTATTAGAATCAAGCATGCATTGTGACAGAGTGAGATACGGAAAAAGGCATCTTCCTGTTAGACGAGTACTGCCAAACAAATGAAGAAAAAAAAAATAGGAAAAGCTGAAAAACATGTTATGAATGACAAAAATTAATAACATTTATAAAACACATAATTATCAATAAATGATCGAAATAAATACAAAAAGCATTATTCAAATAAATATAATTTTTTTTTATCCATACTAATCAGTTAAATAATCAGTGGCCGTTTGAAAAATGCGTAGTTGTGCTCTATTTAAGCGAAAGAAATAAGTTCGCTGTACAGAAAACATTGTAATATTTCAGTGAACTAACGAATAAATCGATTGGCAAAAAAGTAAGTTGAGGTTTGCAAGTCATTTGAAGTATAGCGATCGACGATCTTATTTTGAAAAAAAAAAAAAATTTTCGATAGTGGTTTTTTCTGTTCTAGTTGCTTTTATACAAGCTCCTAAAAAATAAGTTTGCTGAAAAAACGTTTATAATAAATTACCAAGACCGTATTATTGTCTTGCTTTCTTAATGCAAAGTATATTAAGTGCAAAAATTCCCGTTTAGTTTAATCGTATTTTCGGCAATTATCTAAATTCCAGACTGAAATTCAAATGAAAGTGTATCTTAAGATATTAAAGGGAAACATTTCTTTGTTAAAATTCTGTTCAATGCAAAGTACATTACATTATTTTGTACACTTTTTCCGTATTAAAACGAATCCTCTATCAATAAAAAAATAGAATAAATCAGGGCTCGAAAAAACTCGGAAATTTTAACCGTCCCCGAGGACGGCTTGTCCAACAATGTACCCGTCCTCCTTTTAAACTAACCCGTCACTTCTAAAAATATAATTTTCTCTTATTTATTACAAACATTTATCATATAAATTGCACAATGAATTAGTAGTTATTAGGATTACAAATACTAGGATAACATTATACACAATTATAAAATAAATACTAGGTTACTATTAGTAACCTAGTATTTATTTTATGAAAAATTTATTTCTTATATGAAATAATTTAAATGACAAAGTTCAAGTTATCTGGAATGTCAATTTATCCGAGGATTCTGCGTTTTTTAAATGAATCAAATATGACGTTTGCCAGTTCCACAATCAATCTAATGATTTACAGAGGTTTGTGCTCAGAAATCTGAAAGGGGTTTTCCATTTAGGTAGATGTTCATAATTGCGTTTAACGCTTCTTGTTAAGACCAGTATGTAATGTGTTTTTTTGTAAGTTCATTACTGAAAAGTTCTTTTCAACCGCTGCAGTACTCCCAGACAGAGAAAACATCCATTCCACCAAGCGCAGTATGTAGCTGTATTTCTAGATTAAAGGGTCATTATAGAAGTGAGGTGATAGACTCTTGTAAGATAACAAAAATTGAAAATGTATCACGAACTTTAACGGGAAAATGGCCGTCCGCGCGGACGTCGGATTCGAGAAATTTGTTGTCCGCGGGGAATTTTTGACCGCCGAGGACGGGTGGTTTTTCGAGCCCTGGAATAAATATATCATCAAATAATTATAATCATCAATATTTTTTTTTTTTGCGCATTTGTACTACTTGAAACACTATTTTATGCTTTTTGTGTATATAAATTTTGCTAATTTTGAAATGATACAAATGGAGATACTTTTAATGTTTTCATATTTCATGGAGGTTTACAATTTTAAAAAATAAAAAAAATTACTCTCCAACACCTAAATTCGCATTAGTCCTGAAAACCTTTTAACTAAATGTATAAAAACAATAAGTGAGTGCAGTCTTTTTCGTAAATTCTAAATTCCTTAAATTTATCATATAGAATTCGCAATGATATCATGCGTAAGTTCAATTGAAATGACAATATTGAATCTACGCATCATGCAATGGTTTTATTAAACTGAACTAAATTACTATTTTCCCAAAACTTTCAAGAAAATTAAAATCTTCAAACTAAATAATTAAATGAAATCAATCTTATTCGGGAATTTTTAATTCCTCAAATATACACTGGTTTTCATAAATTAAGAAAAAAAACACAAAAACAATCATCACTCAAAAAGTACGCAGGGAATTTAATGAAATTACCACACATTATAGTGCTCATAAAAACTAATAAAAAAACATTAAAAGTATAAACTGGAAAACAATAGTGTAGCAAACGTATGGAATGAATAAATCAGTTTGGAATAAAAAAAATTACCTCCATTATAAAGTATGATAACCCCTAGCAGCAATCTAGCATATACAGCTATGCAAGATTCTTTCAATTATGCGGCCAAAGAATTTCGTTGTGAGCCATTGTTCTAGCAAAGCAGTTGAAGAAAGGGAATAAGGTAGACGATTGAAAGAAACTACACGCCTTCATAAAGCATCACAAACATATGCATACACGTGAGCATTCACTGTTCACGTGGAAAGTCATGCAAGTCTGTTCGTCCACCCAAAGAAATACCTCCTCACACACAGACACCGTCTCCTTGGTATGCATCTCTTTCACGGATGTTTGACGTATGATATCTGGTTCCGGGTTCTCTCCAAATCAATCAAAGCCTACTATCGCTATGGCGATTAAACATAGACTCATTTGTATATAGAACAGCCCTCCATATTGGTCAGCCGTTCAGTGGACATGTTGCTGCGCCTACCTCTTAGTTTCACTTCAATGGCGTCACCAGAGTGGCACGCAAATGGCTAGTCTCCAGACCACGAAGCCTTTTATGCACAGTAGAAGTTGACACTAATCTTCGGGTGACTGCACTAAGAGAGGATCTGAGCTGACTCGGAGTTGCGGTCCTATTGCTTCGTACACATAACGATAAATATCAGCTCTCGTTGTGGAATTTGGTCGTCTTTGGTTGAATTTTCTGAATGCCAAACCTGAGTTTAAAAATACTTGACATCAAATTTACAATTTTATGCTTATTGCAGATGACGTCATTCCATTTCAGCGTCACTAGTTTACATATTGCAGTTTTACTTAACTACCTTTATTTTACAACGTTTTCAAAATTCATAAGGATTGGTTTATTTTTGGAAGATTTATATCTATTTTGTTATTTTTCCTTAATTTATGATAACCAGTGCGTCCTATTGTCACAATGCCATATTGAATGCTACCATGTGTTAATTCAATCAAAGAACCATATTGGTTCTTTATCATATACTCTTTTATTCTTCCTTATCATACCCTTTCATATCCTGATATTATTAAGGACCTAATCTTATAAGTTTGAATAAGGTTCTTCAAATGTGCTAGATAATTATTGCACACGATATTTTAAGTTACGAAATCAGGCATAAAAATGCATTTTATCTTAATAAAAACAACGTTTTTAATCAAATTTGGATTCTAAATCTTCAAAATTTCTCGGATGTGGGAAATATGGTCGCAATACTTAGGTCAGAAAAAATTTAGGATCCCCTAATGTTAATTTTCTTTTTAACCTATTTCGTCGTATCACAAGAACTTTTTTACCGATCTGAAAAATGTTTACACAGAATTATAAAATTCATTTATCCAAAGATATTTCAACACCGCAAAAAATAATTTTTTATAAATATTTATAATTTTTGTGTTAATTTATTTATTAATAATCGAACAAATTTTGAGTTTTATGGCATACAAAATTTCTCGTCATTTCAAAATTGTAGGGAAAAATTGAAAATCTTAACGCAATCGATGGAATAGATCCTAAGAAATCGAATTTTAAATATACGAATGTAGATCAAAAGCTATGCATGGAGATCATTTCTTTATTTTATTTATTTATTAATTTTTGCGTATAATACAATTGAAAACATTTCGTTTTTTCAAGTGAAACGCTATTTCCCTGGCGTAAATATCTCAAAATTTTTCTTCCTTTGCAACATCAAACTGATTTTTTCTCGCAATAGGTTGTTTGCTTGAACCATCTTAGGGTAACCATTTTTCATGAATAAATTTATTTCCAAAATAATAATTCTAATTTCTCGCGAAAAACTCCGGCAAGAAGATCTTTACGTCAAGGTTTACTAAATTTCTAGATTTTGTGTACTCCGATTTCAGAAACGGATTAAAAAAATTAAAAAAAACGAAAATTGCTGTAAAAAAGGCTAGGAATTTTACGTAACATCTGTTTAAAAAAATTTAATAAGGAAACGTGAAGCAACGAAAATAAAAAATTACATTTATTTGTTAATTAATACTTTTAAATACCCTAAATACCTGAGGTAACAAAAGAGTAACAAATCATCAGCATTCATGTGGATCAAAAATGTCAAAAAAGTACTTTTTTCACATATTATATTTTAAAAATAAAATATAAGTTTCTTGATCTAATTATAAAAATCATTATAAAAACGGAACAGACTTCATTATAAAAACAGAACAAAAATATACCTGTTGATGCTGATGCTGACAATTCTAGAAATATAAAACAGTTTTTTTGCACATTTCAGACAAAACATATGTTTAAAAAATACCCCTGCACAATATTTGTCTGTGGCTTTAGCAGACAAACAAAATCAAACCCAAATTTTAAAATCTTATACAACAATGTCGGGCAATGGTAGATTGTGTATCTTGATTCTGAGCATGTTACTTAGAAGCATGATATATGTTTTGACTTAGTTTTAATATATTTTAAACACGTCTTTAATGTTGAGTTAAGGTATGTTACATGTTATATCAGATTCTAATATATTTCTAAAGTTTTAGGCGGCCATACTAATTAGTTACGAATTATTTACCAATTGCTTACTATTAATAATATTCCTCACACAGAGCCCGTTGTCTGCTCAAATATACGTCGCTCTAAGAACATTTAATTTTATAAGGCATTTGATTTTATAAACTTTAATGTCTACACTTAAGAGAAAAAAATTCAAGATTAAATTTTTCAATTACGCTAAAAACTAAATCGATTGCTACGTTAAAATTTTATTTTTACGAAATCAACATTTGACAATATTATTGAGCATGAGCTACATTTGTTTTTCAACTTGAAAAAGAAGAATTTTTAAATATTGTTATATTTGATTGATTAATTGTTTGATTGATCAAAATTAAATTAATCAACATCGTTTGAAAATTTTTTTATGTTTTTGTAACGTTTTATGTTTTTCTTTCGCTTTTGCTTATTTTAAGTTCCTTTTAAAATACGAAGTGTTTTTATCACTTCTATTGAAGATTAATTGAAGAATGATCATTGAGTTTTCAAGTTAAGGTCTGAGATGCACCACTTTTCTGCCCTTATTAATGAACCTATGATCATTGACAGTGAATGAGGGTTGGAATTTTGAAACTTTTTCATTTGAATTCCTTTACATTTTCATAATTTTTTAACTCTTAAAGAGAGAGAAAGAGTCTCTTTCTCTTCAATTTAACTATGAAGTGCCATACATGCATGTAACTTAGTTAGTTTGATATGTTCTTAAGGGGGGGAGGAGCAAAATTGAATTTCTTATTTACATGCTTTCAAAACTTCAGAAATTCGAAATAAAAAGCAGAATTTCTAATTATTTTGAACAAATTTCCTGCAAGTTTTTTTTCCTATGGAAAAATATTTTAATTTACATTGTTGAGATCTGAATAATTTAAAATATATATTTGGATAACTTTTTTTTAATGTAGTAAGTAAAACCTTGTGCAGAATTTTTAAAAAAAATTCTATGTCACAAAATCACCATCGTGGGTGGGGTAAACTATATTAACTAATTCCTGGCCTTGAAATTAATTAAAAAACATTCCAGCATATATTGAATCTTGTTATTGAATATAGACTCAAAAGTTTCAAAATACGTCTAAAAATTTTCAATCTCTTTTTTTTTTTTTTTTTTTTCATTTTTTAAAGGGTTAAATCGAAACAAAAGTTTTTGATTTTTTGTGGTTATGAATAGTTTTATAATCATTATTAATTACATCACTATTATAAATTCTATTATTCTTACTAACTTCTTTCGTATAATGAATTCTCTTATTGCTTTTATTGATAAAATCCTTATTATCTAAAATAAAACTTTCAAATCAGCTCTATGGAAAAATATTTTCAGAATCAGCTCTATGGAGCAAATTTTTTTAGAAAAAAAAAATTTTTTTGCACTTGGGATCTTTCTTATTAGCTTTCACCCACAACTGACAAAATCAAGATCTTTAACAAAAACCAACATATTACCCATTTTTTGTTCTCTTCAAATTCTGATGAAAGCTTGCAGTTTGCTGATGTACTGAACAACAACTTTTTAAATCATTATGTATTTATTATATCATTGAGTCAGGATATTACATTGATCTTTACCTCTTCTACTTTGTACAGTTGCGTCAATTTGCTTTCACTGTCATGAAGCTATCACACAAGGGACATTTCTAATGTTCATATGTATCTTGAGTAGGTGGGTTAAATTTCTGCTTGTTACATTGGGTTTAAAAATATTGTTTTCCTTTTAACCTAAATTGATAAACATGTTTTTTCCTTATTTCAAAGTATTTGCAAAGACATGAAATTAAATACTTTAGAGGAAAGAAATTTCGAAACTCGCATTTGTAATTAATCTTTCTTTAACTATTTAAGCGATTTTATATTTTTGTTAATTAAAATATTAATTAAAATAATTCTGTTAAACAAAATATATTTTTCGATGAGAAAATAATCGAAAATTTGAATTTTTACAACACTATCCATTGATTATATTTACTATATTTGTATTTTATTTATTTATTTATTTATTTGGATTTTTTATTATGATTGAATTTAAAACAATAGCCATCTTAAAACCAAGAAAGTTTTTTTGTGCAATCTGTTCCTTTTCTTAAAGGTTTGATGAAATTGCATGCATGGGAGAAGAGATTATTTCCATTAGTAGCTATGGAGTTAAAACATTAACAATAATAACTGAACTTAAATGACGTTGTTGTAAATTTAATGTAAACAACTATGGTATTTTAAAAGTACTACAGTAAAGTCATCCAAATAACCATGTATTTGACTTGTTTTATATATGACCCTGCATTCATCTTGAATATGGTTGGCCCTGTACATAAATAAATATAAACTGATTTTGATTAATCGATCTTGTTTGCAGTGAATGGCAATTGTTGCAGAAATTGTTGCTAATCTTATTTTATTGTCACTATCGATTTTGCTTTAAAATAATGCCAACTCTGATTATCGTTGTGGTCAATTTTAACTTGTTATGATTGTTTAATCTTTCTTGCAAATAGTCATGATTGAAATAATTCTGGACTAACGATTTCGGGGCCATAAATATACTGTAAAACAAATTCTGAAAATATACAGTGAAATGTGCTTGCAATCTGAATGCTAATTTATTGTAAATTTAATATAAACCCAAAAATTTTTAAGCAAATAATTTTTTTGAATTTATTATAAATTTTACACATGAGTGTATACTCGGTCATCACTCTGGTTTGTAATCGGGAAGTTTGTTCCAAAATCAAACACTGCATTCTACAGTCCAACTTTTCTCAAAAAGTATTCTGTTGAAGGGTCAAAGATATTTCAAGAGTTAGGGCAATTTTTAAACAATTATACAGAATTATGAATGGAAAACTCTTAACAATCTTTCTCATCATTTGCATTGTTATAAGAGTATTTTTAAGAGTTTGCATTACTATTTGCATTCAAAATTATGAATTATACACCAATGTCTATATTAAGTGTAACGCCCACATTTGGATCCCTTACGCTTATTCATTTTAAACATAAGGTAAAAAAAAAAAAATTCTCGAGTTAAGGGCTGGCCATTTTTACTAGCATTATTGTTGTCTCAGTTTTATAGTTAATTTATCATTGACTTTTCAACCTGGAAGCAGTTTTTGTTTTTTTTTTAAATTTATTTAAACCAGAAAATTAAACGTTAACCATGTTTTTTTTTTTGTAAAATTTTAATTTTTGTAAATTTTTTTTTTTTTTTGTAAAATTTTTTTTTTGTAAATTTTTTTGTAAAATTTTTTTTTTTAAATTTTTAAATTTTTTTAAATTTTATTTTTGTTAATAAATGTTACATTTAATATTTGTTTCATGTTTAACAAATTATGAGTGCATCATCATGATTAGTTCCTTAAAGCAGCTGTTTCCAAATGCTTTTCAGCTTTGGAATTGTTTGTGACTGGCCTTTTTTTTTTTTTTCCTTCACAGCTCCAACCGTATAAATATATTTCATTTGCAACTTTAAACATATAAACAACAGAAAAACTGTTTAATGAGGAGAAACAATTTAATGTGAAAATCAATAACTGTATCAAAATACTCTAGATTTGTCAGACAATTCAATTCACAACTCAAAAGCGGCGTCTAGTCTAATTTTGAACTTTTTTTTTATATATGCATAAGATAAAAAATACTAAAATAAGATTAATTAGTTTTCTAAAGAGTAAAACTGAAAAAAACTATACCTTTATATATTTATACCTTTGAATAATTATTTAGTGAAACATTTTTATGTATTGTAGAAATTAGTAATTTCATTTTAAATTGAAAAATTAAATGGCTGACACAATTGTAATTTTTTATAAATGTACTACATTCTTTACATAATTAATTCAATACATTGTTAGAAAATAGCTACATATCTAATAAAGTGTTAATATTCTTTTTTAATTAGACATTTTACTGAAATAATTTCATGGAAATAATTAGAAGTATTTGATAAATAATGGATTGTTGATTGGATATAAAGATAAAAACAAAATTAAAAAATAAATGTGGGTTTTACGGAATATCTTTGACATTTTTATGAAACCTAAGAGTACTGCAGAATACTTTTTGAAAACTGTTGTCTTAAATTGGAAGAATTTCACTGTGCTTTTAATGTTTTAAATAATTATTATAATTAAAGCATCTTGTTTCACAAGTAAGTTGGTTGAAACAAAATTTTAACTGTATACTTTTTGTTTCATTTTAATTCAATTAGGAGTATTTAACTCATCTTTCAAAATGAAGGATTTTTATTGTGTTTATGTAATATTATAATTAATAAAGTATTTTAAAATAAAACAAACTAAATTATTGTCTGGACATGATAAACTCCATTTTTGTTTCCTATTAAAATAAATCTGTGTTTCATGCTTTAAAGCTTTATATAAAAAAAAAATTACTGATTAAAATTTATAACAATTTTTATTAAACAATACTTATATTACTCACAATAGTATTAAACAAATGGGGAGGTATCTAGAGCTGTTATTAGATACTCATATATTAATAATTTAAAAACTTTCCCTCCCTTTTCTTTTTAAAGAAAAAATTACTTGCATTGGTAAAATGAATGAATTCTGGAATGGTATCGTAGAACCTTTCTTTATCTTGGTAACAAACACTAGTATTACCAGTTAGAGCTGGAAAGTGCTCTGCATATTCTTAGATCGAGAAACTTGTAAAATCCACCAAATATAATGGTTTATCAACAATCGAACAAGCCATGTAGCCTATGAAGCAGTAATTAAACTGGCAATACTAACTAAAATCTAAGCTATATAAATTACAAACTAATGAACTATCGCTAACTATGCTAAAAGTACCTAAAAGCTAGCTCTAAATAAAAATCTGAAACTAAATTATTCTAACTTTAATACCTATTATAATAATTAAACTAAATGTAAATATCAAATTTTAGTATCATATGCTAGTAAAAAACCTTAATTTATCAATAACTAATTTTGCTTCATAAACTTCTCGTTGAACTCTATGAAAACCATATGTAAACAAACGCTAGACTGTATGAATCACGTGATATCTACAACCAGGTCCTCTAGCGGTGAAGGGACCCCATTAGTCATCGATGAAGAATTGGGTTTTCCCAAAGCAGCTAATTTAATCTTACATAATTTTTACATAGATGATGGTTTGTTTTGTTTGGAATGAATGTTTTTGGAGCAGAAAGTGCTGACGAAGCCGTTGCATTAATAAATGAACTTAGTGAGCTGTTGAGAGAAGGAAAATTCGAGCTTTACAAATGGTGTACCAATAGTCTTTCTGTTTTGGAAATTTTAAGTCAACCTAAAAATATTCATAATACAACATTTAAGACGGCTGACTCTAAATTTATTAAGGTGTAAGGGTTGAGATGGGACCCAAAACATGATCAGTTTACCTGCAACATTTCCTTTTGTTAAGGATGAAAATCCTACAAAAAGGTCCATCCTGTCCTGTGTGTCAAAAATCTTTGAACCACTGGGATCCCCTATTATTATAACGGCAAAAATTCTAATTCAGGGATTGTGGGAGCATCACTGCAACAGTTGGCTTGTGATGATCCAGTGTCCCAGGATATTAAAGAGCAGTGGATTATACATATGTATATCGATAAGATATATCGATAAGATATGTATATCGATAAGATATTTCCAAGTTACTTTAACTATACCCAGAAAAGTTCTTCTATAGACAGGGACAGTGATGACGTATTTCATGACGTCAAACCCCGCCTCCTTTCAAACTCGTTCCAAACATTTTTTCAAACGAACCATTTATATGGCATTTCCTATGTGAATTTAAGACGGCAAGATTTTTAATTTATTATTGAAATAAATAAATTTATATAGCGCTTCTAAGGAACTTATTCCTAATTTAAGTAGTTTTCTTTATACGGGGTATCAGTAGATTTTACGAGTTAAGTGCATAAAATGCTATTAGCGTCAATATTTTTAACTCTTGTTTCATGTTTATAATAATGTCTTACTTTATTTAGAATTTGTTTCTTATTCTATACCTACATCTAATTTTTTTCTTTAGTTTTGGAAAGGCATGCATTCTTTTACAACGTTCTAAAATTAATTTTTAATCTATAATTAGATTATATTTATCAATACTAATGTCTGTTTATTTAATTATATCTGATGATTAAATTTATAGTTATTGTAAACTTCGTTTGCTTAAGATTTTCTGATTATTGCTGCTAATTCTCATAAGCTTTAGTTTTTAACTACTAAATAAGAATAAATTATGTAACTAACTTATTTAATACGCATACATATGGTTAGAGTATACATAGAGTTTTAGTTTAAACTCAGATTTATTTTGACTTGACATTTTTTCCTGTTTACATTTGCCAACATCATCATTAATTAGTTTTTAACAGTAGTTTTATGCATTAATTTTTTGAGAAAATTCAGATACCTTATTATTAGATAATTAATATTAGATTATTTCTTAACGTAACTAGTGTAGTGCTATGTTAATGTGTAGTGTTATGATAGTGCAGTGTATGATAGTGCAGGGTCAATACTATGTTTAGTTTCCAGAATTTTAATATATAGAATAGCTAAATTAAAGCAAATTTAAGAATTTATTTTATTTAATTAAGATTTTTAATTAAAGAAAAGCATTAAAAAGCTTTAAATTTCCTATATTTTTTTTTTAATTTCAAGTTCTATATTTTGTTTAGACGACAAGATAGGGAGCCATCAATAAGCTCATATATCATCAATTTGTCTTAAAATCTCAGATTCCTATTTTATTCGATAAGAATTATTTTAGAATTCTTTAAAACATACTAATCCCATACATAAACTTTTATTTAACATTCATATTTATTAATCTATGTATTCAGATAGGTGTTTAAATTTTACTTATTTAATAATATTAATTTCAAATAAATATAATTCAAATTTTTAAGAAATTTTCTTATTTAGAAACTTAACTCTTTTTTAATTAATGTATGTATACATATTTAGTTATACAGCTTTTATATTTGGTAAAAGTTACTGTTATCACTTTTTAGGGAATAAAATTTGCATTTGACAGTCTAAATCAAATTTTTTTAAATTACCTTCATAGTAATATTTTATTTGTTACAGTGCTTATGTTGAACGTAACATTCAAGTCACCATTATCCAAATTTATTTTTAATTTCATAATAACTACAGTTTAATTGGTTGTAAATATATTTTAAGACCTGTCAACTCTCAAACTTTTGTTTAAGTTTTATATAATTTTTTTTTTTTTACTTCCTATCATTTTAGTAAATTTACCAACAAATTTGAGCTATTTTAAAAACGTGTATCTTAAATGTTTTATAATTTTCACTAATTTATCTAACTTTAATCATGCTCCTTACATAACTTTTTAATTTGTTTTAAAATTTTCATAATTATTTTCAATTAATAAGTTGTCTCAATGTCATAAAAAAAATTGATTTAATATAATATACATATTTTAAGAAAAATTAAACATAAATTAGAAATAACATTTTCCAAATAATAAAATTCACAAATTTCCGATTTCCAGATTAGAAATAGAATTTATATGGTAAATATTAAATACAAATTCTCCCAATCATATATACAAAAAGTTAGCTTCTACAGCATTCTCTCCTCTCAATCAATTTAGGTTCATCAGAGAAAAACTTTACGATATGGAAGAGCTTAATTACACTTTTTCTTGCCATTTCAGTGGTTAAATTCGACTCTATATTAATATATTCAAAGATATAGTTGACTCACTTTTAACTACATGAGAAACGCCATAGTGTTTGCTCCGTTCTGAACGAAGTTTGGAACGAGAGAGCTAGTGACATCGTTGATGACGTAGGACTAACCCTGTCTATACTCTCCATCTGGAATAGCATTTTATTGTTTCTGTGATGCGTCGGAAAAAGCGTACGCTGCAGTTATATATTTAAAATCAACTAACGTAACAACTACACATGTTAGTCTCCTTATACATCTAAAACTCGTGTCGCACCATTGAAAACGGTATCAATACCGCGCCTTGAATTTTATTCAGCTGTTTTGTTAGTCCACCTTTTGCAAACAGTCCTGAAGTCATTGCAAATTCAAATTGACGCAACACACGCTTTTACTGACTCAACTATAGCTCTTGCGTGGTTAAAATCTGAGCCATCACATTGGCAAATTTTTGTTGCCAATCGTGTTTCCGAAATTCAGTCTATTCTTCCAGTTCAACATTGGAAACAGCTCTGGTCGAAACCCTGCTGATTGCGCTAGTAGAGGACTTACACCTAATGAACTAGTTAATTTTGATTTATGATGGTCAGGTCCGCATTGGATAAAAAGTGATGAAATATCTCAATTGGAGGAAATCCCTCTCTCAACAGACGCTCGCTCAAAGAAGAACACAAAAAGATATCGTGTTTGATTGAAACAACTCCTATTGACGTTCCTATCATTTACAATGTTTCATCATGTGTTAAGTTAAAAAGAATGATAGCTTGGTGTCTCCGCTTCATAATGAACTGTAAATCTTCGAACAATCGCATAAATGGTTATTTAACTAGTAGTAGGATAAAACTAGTTCGAAACATTTTAGTCAAAATAGTTCAAAAACAAGAATTTCCAAACGAATATCAACAGTTAAAAAATAACAAGCCAGTTTCTTCGAGTAGTAAGATTCTCTCCTTGAATCCGTTTTTGGATGAAGAGGGCCCTATCCGTGTTGGCGGTAGGTTAGAAAATACACAATTATCGAATGAAAGAAAATATCCTATTATCCTACCGAGAAAATCATCACTTAACTAATCTAATTATAATTCACTCGCATGAACGCTTTTACTATTATTAGTTAGTTATCAGTTATACAAAGAATTTTGGATAATAAATGCTAGATTAGTTATAAGAAAGTAAATCTGGAAATGCATAAAATGCTTTCAAATAAGAGAAAACACCGTGACACAGATAATGGCTCAGTTATCACCTTCAAGAGTAATGCCTTCTAGAGTATTTTCCGAGACTGATCTGGATTATGCAAGGCCATTTTTTGTGAAACTGCGATCGGGACGTGGAGTCAGATTAATTAAAATAAACATTTGCTTTTTTGTGTATTTCGCAACAAAGCAGTGCACATCGAAGCAGTTGGAAATTTATCCGCTGAATCATTTATTGCAGCTCTAAAAAGATTTGTTGCGCGAAGAGGAAAACCAAATGAATTATTTTCAGACTGTGGTTCAAATTTTGTTGCTGCAAATAAGGAAATTAATCGAGTGGTTAAATCTCTTCAAAAAGAAGAATCCATCCATCAGTATTATCCGATGAACAAATTAAATGGCACTTTAACCCACTTTCAGCACCTCGCACTTTGGAGGAATTTTGGAAGCTGCTGTGAAATCCGCAAAATCGCATTTGAAAAGAACAATAGGTGATCATAAATTGACTCTTGACGAGTTTTTAACTCTTATTGCACAAATCGAATCCTGCTTGAACTCTCCTCCTTGTGTCCGGTGTCGGATGATCCATTCGAACTTTCAGCACATACCCCAGGACTTTTCCTTGTGGAACCTCGCTTTCTTGAATACCAGAAGAGAACTTTCTAATCGAAAACATATCCCCATTAAAACGTTGGCAGTTGACTCAAAAGATTGTCCAGAATTTTCGGAAAAGATGGGCTAACGAGTATATTTCCAGCTTACAGCAGCGCACCAAATGGTTGCGAGTCCAGCCTAACTTGAAAATGATTTAGTTCTCATTAAAGAGGACAATATTTCACCTTTGAAGTGGAAATTGGGGCGTATACACGAAGTTTTCCCTTGTGCTGACGATAAGGTAATAAAGTCGTTAGTGTCAAAACTGAGACTGGAGCTTATAAACGACCCATTCACAAACTGTCAGTTTTACCTATTGACTGATTAACTTTCTTTATTTTGGACTCTCATTTTTCTTTTTTGTTTTGTGTTATAGTTAACCGGTTTATACCAAGACCAAGGAATCTATACATCCGTTTATGATATATATTTTTTATTTCATGCAATTTGCATTAGTTTTTTATAATTATCTTCTATTAGATGATATAGTATAATTTTATTTTTGTTAAATTTGAAACTATGTTTCAAGGTGGTCCGGTATGTTGAAGCCGGTATGTATGTTGTACTAGTAGCGCCACCTATATTTATCAGAAAAAAAGAGTTGCTTCGTAGTTGGTTTCATTGCGTCTACAGAAACAGACCAATGCGCTGTTTAAAATAAACTCATTAATTATTCATCCGCAATTTATTTATTATTATTATTATTATTATTATTTTTTGTCATTTATATAAAATCCGATCAACATTATTTCCACGAGCTCGTAATTGGCGATCGCAACACTCAAATACGCCATCTGGGGAGAGACTGGTTTCATGCCTTTAGCCCTTCTCCCATCCCTCTCCTCCTCTTTTCAGTTGTATAGGAATGTACTACGATATTTTCCCTTTTCTTAATATTTTTCCTTTTTATCTAATAAAAATATTTTTTAAAATTTCCGCGATACTTTTCATTAGAACTATGTTTAATGTAGTTTTCAGATCCATATAGTTTTCCAACTTAAAAGATTTTAATTTATATGAAAATCAAGAGAGAAACTAACGTACTTCCTTCCTCTATGACTTTCCACACGCTAATGGGGAAAGCATGTGAAGTGTTGCCATAGGTAGGGAGTTCTGCTCTACGCCACCTGCAGCCCATTTCGATCGCCAATACGAACCACGCAAACCCGCAAACACAAATCAAAAGCAAAATATTAATACTATGCTCCCATGTCACCACTGCGGATCGTATCCCCAACCTCTAGGCTTGTAGACCCGAATTTAGTTACTTTTAAATTAAATTCACTCTCTGAAAAAAAAATCTTTATAGTGTATTTAAAGAAAAGACAGACTATTGGTAGAACACATGTTAGAATAATCAGCTCGAATATTATTTACTTACTATTTAATAAATGAAGAAATTGAAGAAAGGGAGTCTTTGATTGCAATGTTAAGAATAGGTAGGTACGTATTTTATTTACTACGTTGCTCACACAGGAGTTTCCCAATGGGCTATTGGAGACGGTAAGAATGGGAAAATTCTTCGCAAATTAGAGGACTATATCAATTACTTTCACCACAAGTGGAGAGTATAGTTCGTGCACCAGGAGTTGGCACTTGGCTCTACCTTCATTACGTGGTATCTGACGATATTATTTCGCTATTTTTGGAGAAGGATATGAGCAATTCGCGATTGCAACACGCGAGTGCGCCATCTAGCGGGAGACTGTAAATATCAGGCATTAGTTCCCACATAACCATTGGCAATGACGGACGTCATTTTCTTAGCAGCAAATAGGAAGCAAAATTTCGCTAAAGAAAAGGTAAAACTTCTTGAAAAAACTAATCAGAACATGCCAAACATTGAAGCAGAATACGCCAAGCATTTGAAGAACAACTTCTCAATAATTTTTACCTTTCTATTACCAACAACATAACATGATTTCATGATCACTTGCTGTTACAGATGTGTGTATTGCGGTAAAATAATTTTTCTGTCTTCAATTCATTACAAGTTAAAATGAAGTCAACATTGCTTTCGTCATTCCAATGAATAAATGCGTTCCTATGAATTCCATACAGAACTGTAATAGTTAAATAATATTCTTCTTCTTCATAGAATAGTATATATTTCTGTATCTACATAATTCAGAAAACAACAATAAAGAATAATCCGAATTACTTGAAAAAGTATCTTTTGTGCTGATTATAAATAAATTTTTTATCGTTTTCTTGGTAAGTGTTTTTTAGTTTTGAAAGAATTTTAACTAGAATTCAGCTATTCTGTTTTTAAGCTACATATTAAAATTCATATCGAGATTATTACAATTATAAAATTTTGATGTGTGGTATGTTACCTAAAAGTAATGAAGGGATAAACTATGTATATATTATTTGAGAATAAAGTTTTCAAACAAAGAACATATCATTTTGGAATTCTCCTGACTTATAAATCAGGTAAGTGTTATGATTTTTATAATAAAAAATTTGCTTGTAAATAATTTTTTTTCTTACTTGATGATCGTTCTCTACAAAATGGTTTTTTTACGTCTGATTAAATACTATAAGAATTAAAAAAAAGAAACAGTACGAAAGTTTTTATTGAAAAATGAGGAAATTTTAAAATCGTTTTTATCCAGAGAATTCTTTATTTTACGCTTTTTAGTTTATAATTTTTTGATAAAATTGTTGTCAAAATACTTTTTTTGAAAAATTAAATGGTATTAAATTATGTGTTTATGTATACTTGCATATTCTAATATTTGAAGTAATATGATTCAGAAAAGTATGGAAGAAAAATTCGGTACTTACGTATTAACCACAGCTACAGATTTGGCAGATTTTTAAGTGCCGCCAATCTACACATAAAATTTTTGGAAAAAATCTTAAAATGAAACACTTTGTTTAAAATCAAAGTAGTCAATCGGATTTTGGTGGAAAATGGGCCGATATAGAGTTTAGCATAGATTCAAAACAAACTTTTCTCTCACCTGATTCTATAGCCATTATGAACTCTAATAAATAAGATTCAAAATGAAATAACATTTCCAAAACGGACGTTTACTAAGATAAAGTTTCATGTTATGGACATTGGTACATTTTCGTTATATTTCACTCCATAAAATATTTCGCTCCTAAAAAAATAAAATTGCATCTTGTTTTGTTTTTGGCAAGTCCCAAAGACGTATTTTCGTAACACTAAAAAATGGCGACAAAAAAAGAATGGTTCTTTTTGTTTCGTAAGCATTCTTTATTTTACGTTAAAATTTAAATTGGCCTTTCATGTTATACCATTAAATTTAGTAAAACTATTTCTCAGGCATTAGGTTTGAACTCTTATAAGAATATACCTATTTTTTTCTCTTTATTTACAAATATTTTTCCGATGTGTTCTGGATGTTCCTTCTCAAAAAAAAAAAGAGATACCATTTTGTTTTCGTTTGCATAAGAAAGAAAACAAACATTTTTCTTTTTTAAATTTAATCAGCCACAATAAAGATGGAACGTTACAATGCTACATTAAAGACGTCTCCAGTGTAACTGAATGACTGTTCATATAGATTCGCAGGGATTCGGCACATACAGCAACGCCCCCTATAGTTCGTTGCGATCGCGAATCCTGAACATGGAAGCTATTTCGTGATCGTAGGACAAAAATATTTATTTCGCAATCTTTATGTGCATATTTTTAACATTAAATATTTAATAAATTTGATTATCTTTCTCTCCTTTTAGTGAATAGTCTGTCCTTTTTTAGACATTTTGCTGAAATATATTTAATTATCTAGAGTAACGCAGATGATAAAGTGAAAGTGACTGAAAAAGAATTCACTGTTTCCGTTTGGCGCACATTAAGGGTATGTCTCAATTTCAAGGACAGAGATGTTTCTCCTCTTCTTCCAGCGCTGAAATGAACTCTTCGTCCGTAGAGGTAGAGCCAAGTACCAACTCCTGGTGGACGAACCATAGTAATGGCGAATATAATATAATTATAATCCTTTTAAACTATTTTGGAGTGATAGGTTTCTATTGTATAATATATCTCTATTTTAATGCAGCGTTATCTAGCATAAATTTGATGAACTACTCAATTCAAAGCTAAAAATTTCGCAGCGCTATCTAGCACAACTTCGATAAACTACTCAATTCAAAGCCAAAAATTTCGCCGCCAGTTGTACAATCATAGGTTTACAGTATTTGGCAATTTATCACTGTTTACAAGTGGTTGAGGCGACAAATATTTTTAACTTTGCACAATTCATGCATCTTGTCAGCACTTGTGTCTGTGGGTACAACCGGCTGAGCATCTGCGCATGCGCAAGGCGAAAATTTTTGACGCCTCAGCCAGTTGTAAATAGCGAAAGGTTGCCAAATGCTGCACCCCCATCATTTTACAACTGGCTGAGAGATTTTCGGCTTTGGATAGAGTAGTTCATCAAATCATTGCTAGATGGCGCTAAATTTCAACGACAGATGGCGATTAGAGTAGCTATTTGCAAACTTTTTCTGTGCTAGTGCTCCCAGCCTTGGCCAAAGGATACTGTGAGAAGGCCTCTTCATTTCCCTTCTAACCTTCAGTAAGAGTTAGTCCCGAATAGGGACGAAAAATATAGCACCTCCAAAACCCGTTCCACTGTCTCCCCTACATTTTTGGTGGGGGTGCGCGTACTTCCTGGGGTGTTAAGTAATCTGAAACTAATCGACTAACCACTGTCACAGAAAAGGGGAAATTGCAACCTGCGGGGGTCAACTAGCTTTCAAAAGATATTAGAAGAGACTCACTCTACATTATGCTTTTTCTCCTTCTAAGAAAATAATTTTTTTAAACTCTAAAACGGCTTTATTTATTTTCAAAATGGTTTTATCATTTTATTTAACATGCACTTTTTCTAATTATATCTTGAATTATTTATTATTTTGATTTGATTATTTAGAGAACTAATAATAACCAGAGTATTTAAATTTATACAATTTTACTATGTAGTCATATGAAAGTAATTCATATAAAGTAACTACATTAAAAATAAATTTATATTTTCTCTATAAATCAAATAAAGTTTGTTAATTTTTTTAAAAATTGATTTGCTAACTTGTAAAACTTTTTTTGTTAAAGTAAAACATGGAGTTCAAGATTTTATTTTTTTATTACTTTTTTAATTTGTTTCTTTCAATTACAATTTAAATACATATATTTTTCACAACCTTTTCTTTTTTTTAATTTTAATTAATTGTTTTCAATTTTTTTAAAGATTGTACCATTTTTCTAATAGATCATTTCGATGGATCAATAAAAACAACAAACAAAAACAATTCTATGTTATTTTACATTTTAATATATAGATTCGTGAAGCTGCTCACTGTAATTAATATAAAGATTTATCAAAAAAATCGAAATTAATTTATAAAAAGTACGATTCAGAAATTTTTGAAAGAAAAGGCATTTATTGATTTTCATTAAAACTTAACATAACAACTGATTGAGACAAGTTTACTTTACAAAATTTTATCACTAACCCTGGGAGGTTTTCGTGTTTTTCCTCTCCATGTAATGCTAATGCGGATTTTAATTAAATATAACTACACTAATTAAAGTTTGCAGTGCAGAAATTTCTACTCAGAAAACTCTTCTCCATGAATGGCAAAAGAGGGTCAGGGAAGCGAAATTAAAATAACACATTGATTACATACTTTGTTCTATCAATATAAAAGAGCAAAAAATTGTGAATAAAAATTACATTACACACTTTTAATAGGAGTTCGAAAAATTTCTCGTTATTAAATACTAAGATATTGCATAATTACTAGTTTTAATATATATTTTTAGAATATTGCTAAAAAAAGTTTTAAAAAGTGTATTAATTAGGAATTACAGATTAATGTTAAAGCAATAAAAAAAGACTAATAGTTTCAAAATCTAGTGAATCAACTAAGGAATCAGGTCTGAAAACATCAAAACCAGTTTGACTGTCTGAAGTAACAAAGAGAAACTTAACTCTAAGTAATACAACTTATTTTTATTTTTTAATATATCGTGAATGAAATTTCGTGGTGTTTATAATAATCACATTTCTCATTCTTTCTATTTCATCTGGCAATCAAACTGGTTTCAATATTTTCAGTGTTGCGTTCCTAAGTAGCGGATCATTATATTTTGATACTGTTTTTATTTTTCTCTCGTGAATATTAATTATGTCCACTAATGTTCTTTTACTTCCTTTTTTTTAAGAATTTTACAATACATGGGTATATTTTCATATTTTTCTTCATTTACTGATTTAAATAAAATTTTCATAATACTTAGTGTTCTTGTGTATGTACATTAAAACACAGGGCTAAGTGCTTGTTCACGTTTGGATGATGTTTGCTCTTGTGTACTAGCTATTTTTTTTTTCCTTACCGTGGAAAAACAAACTATCCCAGCTATTGGAGTAATTAAAACTATTTATGGAATGGAAAAATTGCAACCTTTTAAATTTTTATAATGTAAATGTTTTTTTAAACCTACAAATGAGTGTACGATATATATATATATATATATTTAAAAAGGAAAACTGCAGTTTTGTGATGCTTTATAGTATATTGGAATATCTTTACGTCATTGTCTCGATTTTAATTAATCTCACTTTATTCAGAAGCTAATTTTTTTTTATTCTGAAACATCTTTAAAAAACAAGGAAAAAAGTTTAAAAAAAAGGGGGAATAATGTATTTAAAAAATAAATTCCACTCTCAAAATGAATAAAAACAAGAAAAAGTATTACTACTAAATAAATAAAATGTATGTAGAATGAACGAATTATCAGCGAATATAATTTCCATAATAAATTACAAGCTTATAAAAGCTCCCCATATCAGTTCTTCAAAAGGACAGAGAGAGAAAAAGATTTTCAAAAGAGTTGAACAGAGTAAAAGTATTTGGGAGGGAGGGAGTAAGACCAAGACCACCTACGGAGAAGATTAGACCGCAATCCTCTCTTGGAGAATGAACTTGGGGGTGGAAGTTGCCTTCCTCCCTTACTCAAAGGTAGAAAGTGACTTGAGTTTCAAAGGCAATATTACAAAAAGTAATAAAGATAAAAAAAAATGACCTACATTTTCGTGGATAGGAAAGATTGAAAAAATTATTAGTATTTTTTTAAAATTGATCGCTCCGATTCTTAAACAAGAAAAATGGATTCAAAGTATGACAAGCCCGCCATAGACTTTACATGTTAAAAGCAGAATTGAGGAGTCTGCTTGGTGCAACACTTTTCTCCCGGCAACCACGATTGGGGACCCGACCTTCTGATCATATGAGCTCGCCCCGTGCTCTTTGTTCGCCAAGCTCCCAGCTATAGAAAACTGAAGCTAATGAACCCTTATTTTCAAAAGTTGGCAACAGATAAATATTTATATTATTCTTCACGATTTTTGTAGATATTCGCATAAGAGTAAAGGGAAGTGAAGGTCTGTTTTATAAGGTGGCAATGATTAAAAGGTTACTATTTTATTTCTTGGGGCGACATTATTTGCTGTTTTAGTCGCCATTCAGTGCCTTTTTTGCCCTGCTTTGTGCTTTGGCTTCATTTTAGTGTCATTGTAACACGTGCTAGTATTCGCCATTGGTATACATTGTTTTTAATAATTAATTCTTATCTTTTAGAAATTTGGAGAGTCTATTAAATCTTTTATGGTAAGTTTATTTATTTATTTGAATTTTAAAAATATTCAATTTTTCGATGTTGTATTTGTTTATTTTATCACGTGCTAAATCTCATATTTATAAACGTGTTAGATTCGTTATTGATACATTGATTTTATTAATTTTAGTAATTAATACTTGATTTTAAGATAATCTATCAAATCTCTTACGGTAAGTTTATTTATTTATAAGTTTTTTTTTTTTTTTTTGTATGCATGCTTAAATGTTGAATAAATAACGTATAGCTTATATAAAGAAACGGCGATTATATTTAATTCCGCAAGCATTCGATTCATGTTATCAAATCTGTTATGGTATGTTGTAGGGTTTTATTATTTTCAAAAGCTTTATTTTTAGTTTTGGATTTTAAATATTCTATTCCATACTATTCATTTATTTATTTCACGTGTTACCGTTTTTTGGTCTTAAATATTGTAATCGCTTGATTGTTAATATACTTATGTATTTATTTCTATAAATGTGTTCAGTAAATAATGTATGACTACAATTTTGTAACATGTTATGGTTCATAAATCTACTGTGTTGTTTTTTCGGATATCATAATTTATAACAGACTGTTATAGCATAATGTGTTCAGATGCAAATTGTGCATGCATTTGCTAACAAAAAAGCATGTGGTGTAATTTTAACTCAGTATTGTATAATAAATGTAATATTGTATTCATAATTCATTCATTTAGAAGTGTAATTTAAGCTCTTTAATTTTGTTTCATTCATTTAAATCAAAGATATGTTTTAAAATTAACTACAATTAAATTCAGTTAAGTAAAATTAAATATTTAAAAACATTTAAGTACTTTGAATGTATGAAGAAGAAATACATGTAAATGAAAAGAATTTAATTAGTTAACATACTCTGTGATCTAGTATTTGTTTCATAAGTATGATATGAGTGTTTCTTCTAATATATATATTTTTTGTCCTAAATTTTCATTTAGATTAAGGCTTTAGTTATGATTCGTGGAATCAATGTTGAAATATTTGAAACCCCATCTTCCTGATGTAAATACTGGGTCAAATGTGCAGCTTGAAAGCTTTCCTGAATTTAAAATTAAAGATTTAATGGAGAACATCAAGGAGTTTAGTGGAATTGGTGTGATTGTACTACATATTGGTAAGTACCTTGTCTAATTTCACATAAATTTGCTATGATTCCTCTAGACTTAAGAAATTAGGAGTCCTTAAGACTTTATATTTCTGAGTTGTGTCTTAATAAAAGTTAGTTCCTATTTAGAATTTAAAAGTTCTTTTTATTTCTAGACTGGAACTGTGGTTCCCAATTACCTTTTAATAGAACTCAGTTGTGTTAAAGAAAGCTGGTTTTCTATGAATAAAAGAATTTATAATTTTTTTAGTTATAATTTAAATAGATTATGAGAAGGTTCCTGAAAATTTATGTATTTTCTGTTACGCTTTTCAAATTGAAGTAGAATAGCTGATTTTGTTAGAAAAAATGTGATTCCCTAACAATCTTTCCAATGTTTATATACTTTTTTTTAGCTTCTATTTCAATGGAAACCATATTTCTCCCTGTTTATTCAATTCTCAGCTTTTGTACACACACCAAAAACTCCAAGAATGTGCATTCAATTGCCAAACACAAGTTCTGATTTGTAATTGTTAATGAATCAAAAAAATTTCATTCCTCTTATTTTATATTTTCTAAATAAAGTATCATTTAATTTGTTAATGCACTCACTATTGTCTTTAGATATTATTTTTATAATGCTGGGGTTCTTTCCTAATATATTTATGAAGATTTAAAACCGCTGTAGTAGAAGCAGTTTTTCATAATCGTTTTAAGTATTTTGTAAATAAATAATGTTGGTAACTTTAATTTCAGGTTCTATTAATTGCTCTGTGGATGGATGGTTGAACCAATATAACCGAGTATAAAAAATTGCTTCAAGAAATTTTGTTGAACAATCCTAGTTGTGAAATTTTTATCACAAATGTAAGAAATATGGCAGTAAACTTAAATAACTTTAAATGGGTATAGTATAGAAAAATTTTCATTAATGTTTTTGTCTTTTAATTGTTGTTTTTGGAGATTTATAAATACTGTATAGTGTCATGACCATTTTAACCAACAATAAGTTGTAGTGCCTGAAGATTTTATAATATCCATACCATTCTTTATTTAACCTTTTTTGATAAATTTGAACAAGTGTGCCATTCTTGTTTAAGAATTTTATAAAACAAAGGAATGTAAGGCATAAAAAATGTAAACCTTTCTTCCGTTCAACTTTTAGAATACTATCTATAAAAAAGATTTAAGTGAGAAAAAGTATTAAATGGTCATGGCACAAAAGGAATATATGCCTCTTGGGGAACCCGCCTTGCTATATGCTGTTAGATTGTTCCATATTGAGTTATGATTATAGTGTACTTATTACTTGTTTCTGGTTTTATATTTATATTATTAAATTATAAAAATTTTAAACCCTAAGCAATGTGGTTTTATAATCAGTTTTTAAATATGTTTTTGGAACAACCTAATAAAAGGGGTCAACGCATCTGTGCAACCGTACCTCTTGAACAGGGCTGTATTTACTTCGCTTATATATACAGTGTTAAGAGATTTTCATTTTAGAAAATTGTAAAAGTGAAATGAAAGTAAATATTTTAAAAGTTTCACTTCAAAAAGGCATATAGAGTTTACAGCCCTGCTCTTGGGTGATGTGGAAAATGGTTGCAATCATGCATGTTTTTTAAAGTTTAATTTCAGGTTTGTTCTCTTCATTATTCTGAGGAGTATCAGAAGCCAAATTTACAGGCATTTACTTAGCCTAGTGATGAAAAGTTGGAGCAGCCTGTCATTATTAAGCATCTTGTCTGTCCTAAGTGATGAAAGTTGGTTCAATCAGCTGTATATTCAAATCCATTTAATTTTTGAAAGAAGAGCATGTTACAAACTTCAGTGTTATCTTTTAAAGAGCAAGAGTGTTTTTAGAATGTATTTGTATGTCATCTTTAAGCTGTATATAATAAAACTATTGTGTTTTGTTTTTGTTCAACAATTACTGTGATTATATACATGTTTTTTAATAAATTTTCAATTCTCACACTGTAGAGTTAATGTACCTTTTAATAATATATCATGTAAGCAATCCACTATTTTTTGCAAGTTGTATAATTTATAAAAAATAAAAATTTTCAAAGAGGGAATGTTTAGTTAAGATTCTATCTCATCTAAACTTTATGCATCATTTTACAGAATTCTAACTGAAAAAACTATTTATATTAATAAATTATGTATTTAGAATTTCAAATATCAAATTGATACTAAACTTAATAGACAGTTTTAACTAATGTTTCAAAAAAGATGCCACATTTTCATTACCTGACTAAGGCGTTACAAATCACTATGTGCAAAAAACTTGAATCGTGATGACGCCCCTTTAAATCTATGCTAAAAAATTACAGTTTAGCAATTAATTTTTTTTGAATAATTAAACTTAAACAAAATTGCCCAACAATGTTGTCTTCAATGTTGTTTTTTTATTTTTTTATTCTTGAAATAACACTCTGAAGATTATGTTGCCTTAGTAATTAAAGGATTGTTATTAAACTAATGTGCACACCCGTAAAATCTTGTTTGCAAGTTTCTAGTTTTTTTTTTTTTTTTTTTTGCAAATTAATAGCTATTGGAACTGGTGTCAGTGCTGAAAAAATATTTTAAACACTAGGCACAGTTGGGAAATTAAATGTATAAGTTTTTCCCTGTAATATATAAACAAGTTTTGTTGTTAGAAGCTCATATTTACTTCAAATTGATTCCATTTTTTTTTTCAAATGATAATCGGATCTCCAGTATACGAAACTATTAAATTTTAAATAAGCACTATTAAAAAGAAAAATTTGTGCAATAATCTCTTTAATTATTGAAGCTCTTATTCAATGTTATTTACAGGGTTCCTACAGTCCTTAAAAGCTGCTTGATTTTTATTTTGGTAAAAATTCCTCAATTTTCTGTATCATTATAATTGATAGAAACAATTTTTTAGTCTAACAAAAATATTAGAAACAATAAATCGCTCTTTTATCTCCTCGAATGAGACCATGCATAAAGAGTAGAGCATTTTTGAAAGACAAGAAGAGATGTCCTTTCACTAATATATTGGTAGATAAATGTTTTTTGCCAGATTATTTACTAATATTATGTGAAATTTATTCCTAATAACAGTTTTGGCTGGAAATGATTTTGTATAAAGCTAATTATAAAAATAAATTTAGCATATTTGACATTTAGTAATAATTTCAAAATATTTAAATCGCATGCTATTTTTAATGAATTGAATCATAGCATAGCAATAGTAGAGAATAATATTACAAAAGGTTTACAAGGAAATGATGAAAAAATAAATTTATATTTTAATTAAGGAACCTTACCAATTTTCTGACCATGAAAAATCGTTTTAGACCATTTTATTTATATTTAACATTGAGAACTATGTATGAAATATCTTAGTTCAAAAATTATAAATCTTCTCAAGCATAATTGTACTTTTATCCTATAAAAAGTTTCATAAAATATTTGTTGCAATGAATTTATTAGGGCTTGTGGATAAAAAGGAGAGCAAATTAAGGTGTTTGGATATTATAGTAGGGCCTTGTATTTACTTGGAGTAAAACTTAATTGACCATGACATAATTAAGAAAATTCTCCGTATTCATCTTTTTTAATTCTTTTATTATATACCTTATAAATGAAACATTTTATAAATAGAAGAAAAAAAATATTGGGTAATTGAATATTTAAATGAATATGTTATGCATGTCTAGCAGCGAAATTTAAAACTTGTTCTAATAATTTTTTCTATGCTTTCCCCAAATTTCTTAATAAACTTTTTTTTTTTGAAGATGTGAAAAAAAAATGCATAACAATTTATACATAGGGATGCAGAAACTTTTGAGTGAAAGGCCACATTCCCAAGTATTTAGAACATGTTAACCATGTAATATGTTTGCATGAAATTAAATACCTTTAACTGTTTAAAATTAAAAACTGATTACTTAGGGAAAAAAACAGAATCAATTATCAGAAAAAATTTAGATAAATTGAAAAATAATGGGAAAATTAATGTTTTTTTTTATCACATTACATAATACTAAAGTTCATTTAACGATAAATTTTAACATTAAAAAATTTTAATGTTCATATAATTAAAATTAAATATTCTAGTTAATATAAATTAAATACTTTAATTTAAAGAAAGTTTGCAGGACTAAAAATGATTGAAATTGAAACAAAACCTTTGCAGAGCGAAATAAGATTCAACTTTAAAACATTTTTTTTTTAAAATAAATTATAAGAGAAAGGAACTGAGAGAGAAAAGAAAATAAGAAATCATTCATTTCGAAGGAACTATTTTCCTTAATAATCAAAAACTATAAAATACTTGTTAACAACTCTTTATGACTAATACTTTTTTAACATCACGCTACTTACAATTAATATAAATATATATTAACAACTAATTAAAATTTACATTACGCTACTCATCTTGATTACACTTTTTTACTGTGAAAATATAAGGATATACAAATTTCCGAGCATATGATACAAAATGGTCCATGTAGGTCAAAAATGGCTTAAAAGATCTCTTAATGGTTATCCTGCAATTTTCAAATATTGTGATAATTTTATCTACTTGATCATCTGATAGCTTTTTCGGGCCATTAAACGAACATTTAATGGTTTTGTTTAAAGACTGCTACCCAGTCTAGAGCAGGGATGGCCAAACTTTCGAGGGCAAAAAATCGAGAGAAAAAAAGGTTTGATGGGCTAGGTAAAATATTCTAAAAATAAAAACTATTTACAAATTTGAATTTAAATATTTAATGAGGTGAATAATATTGCGATTTCATTTTCAAAAGTTCCTTGTGATGAGGTTCGGAGTGAGTTTTATTTATTTTAAGGAACGATCGTTAGTCTCGGGGCTAAATACTTGTCTGTTAGTCTACTTCTGAATAGATTTCTTCTAAGGTTCATAGTTGAAAACACTTGTTCACATGATGAAACAAACATACCACTGATTTTTGGGCATGAGATTTGAAATTTGGGAAACTAGCCCTTGGTAATGAATTACTAAACTAAACTCAGCGGCGCTACAGCCTAAAGAGGGCCAAGGTCTACTATGCCCATCTCAGTTTTCTCGACCTTGGGCTCTGAGGTGCAGGAGCAGATGTTCCGGTCAGGTGGTCAGCCGAACGCGGAACCCCCAGTGTTTAGTTCCCAAGCATGCTTAGTACTCATTTATCGACCCACTGAAGGGATGAAAGGCTGATTGGTAATGAATTGCAAAGCTAAAACTTTGGCATGTTTCGAAACAACTGCTTCAGATGATTGTTATATTGCAACTCCGATCTCACTGTTTCACAATTTACGCTGAAAGGCATGGCAAAAACATCTAATTCTGTTTGAATGGCATTATAACCATGAAATCTGCGTCCTAACTCAAAATGGATTTTTTTCAAGCCATCTTCATAATTCTTAAGCTCTTCCTTATTTACTGAGGGTATCGAATTTAACCTCGAGAACATTTTACCAATTGAAACTGTCTGTGCAAGCTATTTCCATCAATTTATGTTTCATTGAACAAAAATAGAGAAAGTAAAAAGCCCATCAGTACTTTGTAACAAAAAGAAAGAACAAAAATAGCTTTAAACAAAGTAGACAAGAAAATAGATGTTTAATGTATATTGTTTACATTCGCCATGCTAAAATTCTGATAAAATCTTCCGGTGGGCCACAATTGACTCGCGGGCCGTAGTTTGCCCAGCCCTGATCTGGAACATGTCCAATTCATTCTGGAAAACAGTCTTTCTACAGAAGCTGTTGTTTTGGTCAGTCTTAACTTAGAGCAGATAACTTATTCAGTTTTTGGAATTTTTCCCACATGGTGCTCTTCCTCTCCTAATTTTTAAATCGCGTGAATAGGAATAGCGATGTGTGATTTTTAAATCACTTTGCGAACATAGCCTGACTAAAGCAGGGGCATACGGAGCAGTTTGCCCTGAGCTCCCACACCAGAGGGGTCCCCAAATCGAATAGACGGTTTATTTCACGTTTCATTCTTTAATGAACTTTTTTTCAAACAAAATATCAGTACAGTGCAAATTCCGTCAGTTTTATGTTTTCTTCATTACTTTATCGTATGAACATAATCTATACTTCATAAACGCATGGCTTTCTAGGGTGGAATTCAGCTAAATTTTCGCAATTATGATGGATCGGATTTATCATAAAATTGGCATACACGAAGAGAGTCAAAAGTGATAAATAAAATTCGAAATTAAAAATATGGCCGTATTAAAAATATGGGGATTTTCAAAACTATGCGTAAATTCGTAGCATTGACCACCGAAAAAAAGCAATAAAAAAACTAACAGATTGGGTGCATCTAAAACCTAAATGCGAAATTATAAATTTCCGAATTTTTTTTTATTTTTCAAAAAAAAATTATTTAATCTTTTTATTTTGTTCAAGTTGCTGCAGAGAGTCGCACATTAAGGTTTGTCAGGCCACTGTTGTACACCCCTAATTTACATGATAATTTCACTTCATAAAAATAGATAATTTTTTATAAATAAAGTAGTTTAATTTAATTTTTAATTTAAATCACTGTAATTAGTCTAAATATTTGAAAAAAATGCAATATTAGTTATCATATTAAAAGTTAGGCACTTGTAATGAAAATTTTATTAACAATAACAATTATTATTTTATATAAATTAAAAAATATTCGCAAGGTTTAAGAATCCTCGTTGTTTTATAAAGGACAGTTACTTCATTTTCCCATTATAATTAATGGCACATTAGCATGCTCTTCAAATGAGTTGATTTATCATTAAAACTAAAGATACTGCTAAAACATTTATAGGTATACAAAACCACTTAAAGCCTTTTAAAGACAGGGAGAGTTTGGGAGTTTATCAATAATAAATAAGTCAAATTTTATTGTCTTTTTTCTTCTTAAGCAATCAAACTTAATGAAAAAAAAATTAAGTTCTCAAGAAAGTTGCACATTTCGTATCTGCACAAATAAAAGGGAATGAAATATACTAGTTGTAACATTGTCATAAATGTAATTAAACTACGAATTAATAAAAAAATTTCTGTCAAAAGAAAAAATGTAAAATTTACTAAACAATTAAAAAAATTCTCTTGTTTACAAAATAAATAAAATTTATAAAACTAAACATTTGATATATAAATAAAAGAAACAAAAGGCCTTTTTAAAAAAATGGACTAAGAATTGATTATAGCTTTTTATGCTCTACAGTTTTTTATTTATTCAAATAGATAAAATTTAAATTAAATAAATATATTTTAAATACAAATAATTATATAATTTAAACATAGGTTGTATTTTATTTTAATTTTATAACCGTTGTTGAGCAGGCGACTATTCCCCATTTGCGTTATATGGAGAGGAAAACCACGAAAACCTTCCCCGGTTTGCATGACGGCAAGTGGTAACAGTTTTTAATCATAATTGTTTCCGAAATACTTATATGTAAAGCTCAATTATTTTTAAAATGTCTTATTTCTGAAGGAAAAAAAAACTTGATTTAACCCATTAAATGAATTGCTCTTTTAGTTACTAGGTTTCATTTATTGAAAAGGGAATTTATTTATTTATTTTTGCATCAGAGATTTTCTTAATATTAATGCTAAATCCGGTTTCGGCTAAGTTGGACACAACATTTTAAATCATTTATATAATAGAGCTGCTTCCTAAAAAGCCAGCGATTTTAACTAATATAATTTTTTCCTCTTTGGAAAAAGAAGAAAAGAAAATCACCTGTACTGTACTTGAGGAAATAAAAAGTATCCTAAAAATTTACAAGTTGAAGCAAACATTTCTCCTTCCAATAGATTTTTTCCCCGAATGAAATTTTATTTGATGGAATTACATTTTAAATGCAATTTAATTGTTCAATTAGATGGAAAAGGATTTTAAATCTTTGGAAATATATGCGCAATCAAGTTTCTTGCCTACAGTATTTTACAGAGTTAAATCTTTTAAAAATTATGTTTTTTTAATTTCCTTCACTTTTTATTTCTAAAAATCTTAATTAATTTATAATGTATTTTTAGATTTTTACCCTTGGCACGGCTATTGAGAAAAGTTGACGTAGTTAAATTTTATAGCATAATGAAACATTTATACTATTGCCTAGCAAATATTTCCTGCAAATAAATATTATCCTTTTTTTTTTTTTTTAATAAACAACTGTTTTTATAAGAGCTCAATTAACGAACATCTTCAATGTTTGTTAAATGATAGTCTAAATTTATTTTAACATTATTTTCAATTTTTTTTTAATGATAACAATCAAGCGAAATGAATGTTAAAATAATGTTTAATAAAATTCACGTTTTAATGTGATTACAAAAGACATAAATAGTGAAGTAATATAATCTTTTTGTGTTCAATATCATAATAAAATGACTTGAGTAAGACTAAAAAATATATTCGTGCAACTACAAAAGTTATTTCCAAGTCCAAAAGTCTATTTCCAAGTTAGAAAATGCATCGTTAATAAGTCACGTGTGCAAGATACTTTGCCGCAAGACGTTCTAAAGCTTTAGAGACAGTAATAAATCTGTCCAATCACAGACAGGAATAAGAAATTCACATTTTTGCGCTCCCTAAAGATATGCCAATAGTAAGATAAACCACTTGACTAAGGTAAACCTGAAAGAGGGTAATTTCTTGGAATTTTGTTGCCACCGGGAAGATAGGACCTTCACTTCCTCTACTCTTATGCGAATATCTACGTCACTAATTCTTCACTACTATCTTACTTACAGAATAAAAAAATAAAAAAAATAAGAGAAAAAAAGAAACTTAGTAATAATAAAAGGATTGAATAGCATATGAATTAATTATACATATATCAATTAATAATTTAATAATGATATTAAGTTTTTATTGAATTTTCAGAAAATACATGATTTGTTAAAACTGTCTTATAATATTCATGACAAGAAAAAAATAAGTGTGCTGAATGCTACAGTAATTAACTCGATTCTTATATAATAGTATCTTTGGCTATTCACATATCTTTAAAAATTTGCAAACTCATAATAATTTTCTATTTCAAATAATTTTTCAAACATATGTATATATATGCATTCCAAATCGATGTGAATAGTTAGATATATATTATCAAAATATAAGAGTTAAAATAGTAACTATTTTACTCATTAAGACATTGTATACAAATACAAGAATCGAATAATTGGTAACCGAACTCATAAACTTAGTTGTATCTGTAATTACCATATATAAACCCATGTACACTTAAAAACTGAACAGTACGCTTTTTATTTGTAATTTCATGCCAAATGTGAAGCACTTGGAAATAAAAATGCAACCCCTTGTAATTACAGTTGTACAGTACGTAAGAGAATCACAAACCTTCTGAATTTATAATGAAACGAATAAATAATATAAGTATTCCATTCAAATTGTCATGTTTCTTTTCAATTTTTATATACGGCATTCCATTTTCATCTATTTTATGTTTTGTATGTAAGTTTTACAATATTTACCAGCTACCATTATTGCTCCACAAAAAGGCAATGTTCCAGTGCAAATTTGTAAAGCTAGTGAATCGGATAAGCTGACCCCTCCCTAAACTTTTCTGCTCATATGTGGTAATTTAAACTATCTTAACACATCGGGCACCAATGAATACCTCACTTACCTACTTTGGCTCATAGATTTTGTAAGATAATGCAACACTTATTTTGCACCATACAACAATGTTAAAACATGAATATTGAATGAACTATTTATAGTAGCTGCTTTAAGAACTTAGCATATGTATTTAACAGGTAAATCATATTTTATATTGTGACATGGAATTCCACACACAATTTATTAATACAGTAAATATCTTCCTTCATATGATGTAAACAAAATCTATATACATGTAAGGTAATATGCTCACCATTATACTTACTAATAAACCCATTATACTTACTACATTCCAAATTGAGAAAGATGTTAGTGGAAATTAAAAGATGCGGCTTAGAAGGGGCAATAGAAGGAAAGACTTGATATTAAAATAACAAGTTCCCTCACTAAAGCCCCACTGAGCCATCGTGCATCATAGATCATCTCTACACAGCTCACTTCTCCACAGCTAAATATATTGCTTAGAAAATCATGTAGGCTCCAATTTTCAAAAGTAACTAACTGCAACTGGCCCTGTTTATCAAGCTATCGTAATGAAGGAATTAAATTTAAAGGGGAAAAAAAAATAGAAGACACCAAAAGGTACTATCACATTTAATTTTTTATTGAAGTGATTATAATATATTAAATAAATTTTACTTTTGAGAGAGAGGCAACTTCGTCGATGTTCCATGAAAAATAAATATATGGTCTTGCAAATGAAAGTAGTTGATAGAATCTGCAGTTCTAATAATTTTTACTCATTCAAGTACATTTTAATATCTCAATATTTCTTTTGAACAAACAGTAAAAGAATCTGTCACATTTTGAATGTTGCATAGTAGTACAGTATTTACATGCATTTTTGATATATTATCAACTAATAATTGAAAATAAAAATTATAAATTAATTTATAACTTCATGAATTTTCACTGGGTGTATGTACTCAGTTGAACATATGTAACCAAATACATAAATTAGTAAAAACTACACCATTTATTAATCAAGACTTCTATTAGATAACATTTGAGAGGATTTTTATGTTGCTCTCTTTCAGTAACTTACTTAACTAAGATTAATACAATGCAATATATAGGTCTACAGTTACCACATTACTAAATAGGCTCAATTATAATAGCAAATTTTTTTCCTTCAGAAAAACAATAAGGATTATACACTTACAACATGTGACAATTTCAATAAATTTATCTTTATAAATAACATAATTCATAATAGGAATAAATAATCTTGAAGAAAAGTAATTATCAATGTCATTTAATGTACCAACATTTAATGAACTTAGCTATAGGTAAGATATGTAACAAATAATTGACTTAGAATTACCTTATATTTTATTTTCTATATACAAAAGAATTAAACAGCCTAGAAAAATTATTCTTGATTATATTACAGATTTCTATATAAAATAGAATAAGCAATCTTGATCAAAAGTAAATCTATAAAGAGATGTTATTTAAAATAAACTATGCACAGAGAGGACTTCTATAAAGGAAAGTATTGAATCTTTAAAATAAGACTTTTTAGTGAGACATTTCTCATTATAACCAAGATAAAATCGAAAGCGTTAAACACGCTACTAAGCCTAACTAAATCACGTGAAAATCTTTAACTACATTAAAACAGATAATTAGCATAAAAATGTTTTGACCAATAAACAAAACATTGATGCAATAATAAAACAGAAAAAAATTATTCAAAGCAATTAACTGACCTTATTTACTGAATAGTAAATTAAGTGCCTACCATTTCTTCAACCATTCTTCACACCATTTCTTCAACAGGGTTACTTGATTCTTTCGAAAATTCTTTGGTGAGAATTAAATTCAAGCCAAGCAATTGTAGCGCATGCGCATTAGCTCAGCCGGTTCTACCCACAGACATCAAGTTCTTGACAGCAGAAACACGGAGTCACTAGTTCGATGTTCTACCTCAATAATAAAATACCTTAGGAAGTTAAATTTGTCTTATAAAATGGAAACTGTGGAAATTCCTGATGCGTCTGCCGATAGTCCTAAAGAATTAGTGAAATGGCCAAAAGTTATTCTGTTTGGTGATTCTTTAACACAGGTTCAGAAGAGCAATCAAAATATATCACTTATATTTACATTTTTATCAACTTATCATTGATACCTAGTATTCTCAAATAGAGAAAAAAAAAAAAAAATTATTGCATACTGTTATAAATGTCACCCTTTAATTTTTTAAAATTATTTTATTTCATTGAATGGTAAAAAAAAATTGAATAATAGGATATAGCATTTTGTTTTACTACACTTCAGACTATTTTAGAATCTGCCGATTATTTATCATCTGAATTTTCTTTTATTGCTAAGCGAACAAATGGCTGAATACTTTTTTTCCAGGATTATGTTGCACTGTAAGGTCTTGAATTATCTTGTAAAAATTAATGAATAAGGTTAAAATTACTTTAATCAATCATTATATCATTGTCTGACCTTAGCCATTATATTTCCATACATTCTGATCGTTATAGCCATTATTAAGGCCCGGATTTTGATGACATTTGCATTTTTGGACATTTTTTGTCCTTTAGAGCATTTTTTTAGATTTATAGGGCATTTTTCTTTAAATTTTGGGGCATATTTTGCATTTTTTGTTAATTTTTTCCAATTTTTATTATTTTTTATCATTTTTCATTATTACACTGGCTTCCAAACAATGAAGAAAATCTCTAGGATATTAAAAGGTGAAGCAACATCTTTTCAAATTGAAGAAGAATTGTCAGTATGTGAGACCGTCTTTTTCAAGTACGCACCAATAACATCAGTAAACGTTGAAAGAAGCTTCTTCAGGTATAAAAATTAACTTTCAGACAAGAGACGCTCGATTACATTTCAAAATATTAAAAAAAAATTAATAATCCAATGTAATTCTGATATTTAGTAATATTATGAGATGGAAGTTGTTATATTCATTAAAGTTTCTATACAAAATGAAAATGTTTTAGAGTCAATATATTTTCCTTTCTTTTTTTTTTTTCTTTTTTTTTTCTTACTTTAGGATATATAACATATTTTTCAAACTTTAATGAATGTAGAACAAATATTGCATTGCTTTATATTTTTTGAAATGACTCATAATAATTTTAAAGAGTAAAAAATTGTTTTGGTTCAATATTTTTACTTTATTTAAGCAAGTCATAAGGCATTTTTAGCGCAATTTTCGCATTTTAAGGGCATTTTTTAAAGGCATTTTTTGTAGTTTTAAAAGACATTTTTTGCACTTTTTAAGGGCATTAATTGAGATTTTTTAGGTCATCAAAATCCGGGCTCTAGCCATTATATTTCCATACATTCTGATCGTTATAACATTTCCAATTGCTCAAAAGTGATTTTTATCAATCCTGCAATTATATTTTGCAGGCTAATTAACAAAAGGTCTCTGATAATGTTGAGATTTACATCATTGATTAAAACAATAATCTTGTTAAAATATAGTTTATAATTTAATGTGAACAAAGCGACACTAATTTTTCGGGTCACCTAATACATTAGTTAGTATAAGAGATTCAATTAATCACTAAAACTTTAAAATTAATATAAATTTGAAGCTTAAAAATTAAGTAAAAACTTTACACTTTAAAATAATTTCAAAATTTTATTGAATATTAGAAGAATAGATAAATACAATGATTTTTAATTTGTTCATATATAAGAACTTTTAAAATTATTATTTAAAGAAAAACAATAAGATAAAAAAAATAAATTAACTAAAATGTAAATGTAATCACTAAATTTTGAAAATAAAAAAACAGTATTTTTATCTTTTTAACAAAAACATTATCATATATTTAAGATCACAATTTATTGAAAAGAGTGAAAATAAACAGTGTTATAATTATCAATATTCTTTAAATCTGACATGAAATTTTGATATTTGTTTAAATTTGATTTGGAAGATGAAATTACTAAAGGCAAGGCAGTGTACTCTTCCTGTTGCCAAACGGTTTTCTTGAAGAAAAGCTAAGGAAAACTTAATAGGCCTTAGTTTTGAAGAGTTGCTGTCACCTGCACATGTAGGTCTCGAATTATCTGGGCAGGATGCCATCGGCTCTGATGGAAAGAGACAAGACATAGAAAGCTGAGCCGTGATGGCTCAGGTGGTAGAGCGTTCTCCTTCCAATGAGCTGAACCGGGTTCGAATTCCAGCAATAGCTAGTTGATAGGAATTCCGCATCTGGCTTGCACCAACCACAGTGCTGTCGTAAAATATCCTCAGTGGTAGACGGATCATGGGTTAGAGTCCCCTTGCCGTCGTGCTAACCGTGGGAGGTTTTCCTCTCCATGTAACACAGATGCGATTTAGTTCCAACAAAAAGTCATCCACAAAGATAAATTTCTCCCATTACTTGATCCAGGAGTTCGCTTGTCTTCTGTATTGAGTTCAAAATTACTAGGCTACGTATTAGAACATAAGTAGTAGTAAACCCAAAAATTTAGTCGGCTGTTTAACAACGGTTATAATATATATATATATAAAAGACAAGGAATGCTGTATTTCTACACAGTTTGCAGGGTTATTTTCTTACCAGAGTATTAGAGAGATTTAAACATTTTATTTAATGCAAATAAGAACATTTTAACTTTTATTTTTCAACAAGAAAGCAAAAAGAAAACTTTCAAAAGAGGGAAAGAGATTCCTACTTTACACACTCCGGTACCTTTCTTACATATGTAACCACTTGCTTATGTAGCTACTTACCAGGCTTAAACCTCAGACCAACCCTCACTGGTTTATTCTAATTTTTTTTAACTAAATATATTCGAATTTATTAAAATTTTTAACTCATGTGCATCCAGTGCTTAGCTTTATCTGATTTAATTTTATTTAATTTAATTTTCACTTTTATTTTAAAATTTGCATATTTTTACAGAGAAGTTTCGATCCTAACTCAGGAATGTGGGGTACTTTGTTAGCTGATAAACTACAAAGGTATGCTTAACTTATTTTATATTAGACAAATTAAATGTTGTATTATATTACTAGTTTAGCCATTCTACTATTGGCACATGGCAATTTTACGAAACTTAATCTTGTGCAAATAAATCTAAAATATCTTTTTAATCAATTTAAGAAAAATGTTGATATATTTAAGGTCTGTTGGACAAAACACTGACTGATCTAGACAGTTGTATAACTTGTTAACTTTCTCAAATAAGGTGATCAGCTAACCTTAAAAAGTTAAGTTGCTAAATGAAACTGCTGCACACTCTCTTCCAAAGATCCCAGGATGTGAGGTCACTGAGACCCTTAAAAAATTCTCTTAGTCAGGAAAGCTTTTGTGCCAATTGTCTATTCTTTGAATGCACTGGAAATGGAGCTAGAAATGATTTTTAATTTCAGCAGCAATTGTGATACCAGCTTAAGGGTGTGTTTCAAAGGCTCTGACATTATACAAAATGATACTTTTTACGAATAATATCTTATTTTCATAACTGCTGGAAGTTTTCTACAGATACTCATAACTGTTAAGCCAAGTTTAACCTATCTTTAGCCAGTTCATTCTATTCCTATTCTGAAAATGGTGAAAAATATTGATATAGAGAAAAGTACAGTTTTGAAAAAAGTTAAAAGCATTTGTGGTCTAATTTTTTTAATATTTAAAAGCTTACTCCAATGTTACATGATCTGGGCTCATTGAAATTTGCGGGAGAAAAAAAAGAATTAGGCATTGGTTTTGATAACAATAGATAGAAGATAAATATGATGCAATTCTATGGACTGCAATTTGCTACAAACCACATAAACTTTACAACCTAAAGCAAACGAAAATTAATAAATTTGATGTATTCTAATTCTTTTGATATTTTTTTTTTTCCTGCAAATAAATACTTCTGTGTATATTTTTGACTTTTAAAGCATTTGTATTTACAAATTATTTTAAGGCATAAATATCGATTCTTTTTAGACTAATATTGCCTTGTTTAGGTAAGTAAGTTTAATGACATTTTAAGTGATCTATATATCACAAAATTTTATATTGTGCAAATCCTCATGTTTAGAGGTATGCTTTATAAAGATCTTTGACTGTATAATAAATTTTACCAAGTTAAAGTTATTCTTATTATTACAAATAGTTGAAGTTGTTATTATTAGAATAGTTGAAGTTGTTATTCTTATTAGGTATTATTTTAGTGAAATTTACTCTGAGTAAAAAATTTCTTAATATTTGATTAACCCACTGGCGGTTAAGGAAATGGGCGAAATTGGGAGAATGTTTCTCCCCTACACACAGTTCCCCTATCCATTAACATGGGAAAACCGGTTTTGCCTAGCAGAGAAGACTGCAGGTTAAAATACGTTTTTTTACGTGCATAACCGTCAGTGGGTTAAGTTAGTATGTTTTTCCTTTTCAGATTTAAACAATTAATAGATTAGAATTATTATTTAAAATTCAACCTAATTTTAATCTTAAATTGTATATATTGTGGAAAAATTAAAAAATATATAACCAAATTTTAAAAACATTATTTTTAAAATGACTAACTTAAAAGTGAAAATACATTTTAGTACTAATCTGAAAATTTTGAGTTCTGCAATTTAAGAAAAAAAAAATTTATCACATTCTCATCTTTTTTCATTAAAACTCTGTTCATTATGCTTAAAAACAGCTTAAATTTTGATGGTCTTTTAAAAAGTAAAATAAAACAAATCTACCATTCGAAAAAGTCTTAACAGTACTTAATTTAGCCAATTGTAGTTCTTGTATTTTAATCTATTTATTATTGTATATATTTTGTATAGAAAACACAATTTTCCTATTATAATATTTATTGCATTTTATTGTTTCAGTATTATATGATAATTTTTTTTTTTTTTTTAAAAGAATTTGTGATGTGGTGAACAGAGGATTTTCTGGTTACAACAGCAAGTTTTGCCGTGTAATTCTTCCAGAGATATTCTCCACTTCAAATGTTTCAGACATTGCAGCATTTGTTATCCTTTTGGGTTCAAATGATAGTTGTGATAAAAAAGTTCTGCTTAATAGTTGTCAGTATGTTTCTCTTGAAGATTATCAGAACAATTTAGAAGCAATCATAAAATATTTACAAGTAAATTGTTTCTGCAATCATAAATTTATTATAGTTTTGAGCCATTCTCCACTGTAAACACTCTAAACCTCAATTTTTATCTTACTTGTACATATTTTTTATTTATTGAATAATAAAGTACATAGGTTAAATCTTAAAAAATTAGATACAATAATAGTTATATTTAATTTTTTATTATGGAAACAATTCTTAAAATTTAGCTTTGTACTTTTTAAGTTTTCATGTTATAATCAACATATTTACATTTATTTTTTTAGCTGAAAAAATATTATAGCATTTCAATTTTCTTCTTTTTTTTTAAGTATATCTATATAATACTCTTATTTAAAAATCTAATTAAAATTATGTAAAAAATAACAATTTATTTGAGCAGAAATTGGTTGTCCCGTGCATAACACAAAAACATGATAATTTTTATTTTTCTCATTTATTTTTAGAGCGAAACAGAAACTGCTTCAACTTTACTTTCTTTCTCTTAGTACCAACTTATATTACAAAGGAAGTTCCTCTAAGTTTAATATTAGATAAAAAATTAGCACTTATTTTCATGTCCCGTGCATAACTTAGATTTCTCTAAAAATCGGGAAAAAATCCTCCAAGAGCATTTATAACTATAGGTGGCTGAATAACTTTAGCAACTTCCTCTTGTTGTAAAACACTTTTTCTCCCGTTTAGGACATTTCCAATATTTTCCAGGCTTTACCATGGCAGAAACTTCAATATCATTTCCCAGCACTTGCTTAACTTCTCTAGCATATAAACTATAATCATATTTCACAACAACCTAATTTCCTCCAATACTTTTTGTGGTGTTAATTGCCCTGGTATTAAGATTTCCTTTCATTGGTGCTGCAGCATTTTTATAAAATTTTAAACCAGAAGGTGAATATGTAATTCCATGCATTTTAGAAATTCCTGGTAAAGTATTACTCTTGCGTTGGTTCAGATATTATTATCTCTGTTTATAACTTTATCTAAAAATAGCATCACTGTAGTAGATGTATAGCTTTTTTTACAACATTTACAAAATTTTCCACAGACTGCACAATTGGAGCTGTACATTTTTTTGACTCAACAGGGTTTTGTACCAAGCATTTGCATCCACCACACCTTTGCCATGGGCAGTTGCAAAATATTTCCAGTAGAAAGTCTTTTTGAATTTCTATGATCTTGTAGCAGCAAGGTCATGAACCTATTTTTAAACTTTGATGAAGGTTTATCTGTCCAGATTATCTGGTGTTTGATGCAGCAGAAAAACATTTTCTGGTCTTAACTTTCAAAATGTGGAAAAGTTGATTGAAGAATTTGGGTATTCATCCTTAAAAACTGAATATACTTCACAGGGGCGTAGTTTTGAACGTCCTAAACTGGTTCTAACAGGACATGTGGGCTTTATTGTCTTAAACTGACTAAAACTGCTTTGTTTTGCTGGAGATTTAGGTAAAGATTTTCATGATTTTCTCATTGCTTTTCCGAAAGCTTGAAAAATCTTTTTGGTATTTTCAATTTGGTTTCTTGATGGTGTATTATTCCTAAACTCTGTTTTCTTTCGTTGGTGATACAGTTGTAATTATCCTTTATAATGATTTATAAAGCTTCTAATCCAGATCACAAACTAAATTCAAAATATGAATTAGTGTTGCCATGTCAAAATATGCATAATTAAATCAAGTGTATGCCTCTGTGTGTAATAAATTGCAGACATGTCCCGTGCATAACACAAATAAATTAAATTTAGAATTTTATCGAATGATGTATTTGGAAAACATGTAGCATAATTTAATAGAAGTAATATTTATCAGCCGAGAAAAAAATATAATGACAGTATACAAGTTCTAAATTCACAGAGTTTATGAAAAATAGAAGTGAGGGTAGAAATTAATATTTTTTCTGAGTCCCGTGCATAACGACTATATTAAATCCCTTTTCAAGTATTTAAACTTTAATTTTTGATTTGTTTTCTATACAATCTTTAAGAAACAGACCTGTTTTGAAGTAAATTGTTAAAAAAATATTTATTACCCCATTATTTTACTATTTTTATATACTTCAAAAGCCTGCAAATGTCCCGTGCATAACAGGAGAATGGCCCTTTTAAGTTTATTTAGTGAACCTTCCATTATGACGACCAATACAGGAAGTCTCGTTTGCTATTTCATAGACGATGTGTTATTTTAATATTAGAATGTCTGATCTTAATCGTTTATGGGTCATTCCATGTCAGTTGATGCAGCCACCATTTCAGATTTTGCTGAAAATTTGTACACTCATAGAATTTTTCATACTGATTTCAAAAATATCAATAATATTAGAGTTAGTGAAAGGGTTAAAAAGTTTTAAGCATTTATATTTTTGCTAAAATGGTTTGCTTGCCACCATTTTGATTTACACATCAAAGGCTATTAATGACTATAACTCATGTTTGTCCCAAAATAATAGTTTTTTTTTTTTTTTTTATCTTGTTCAAACAAAAGTAATCTATCATTTAAAATTAATTTCATATAAACAAGTGTCCCACTTATTTAGTAAAAAAATTTAGTGTTTGCATTTCTTTCTGCTACAGAGTTGAGTAACTTTAGCAGCTGATTTTGTCTTAACATGCCAATTTCAAAAAGGTTTTAGTCAAAGATAGTTGAAACAGTACACTAGCATCTGATAAAAAATGCTCATGTGCAATTTTTTTTTTAATTAAGTAGTTGGTAATAGTAGTTTTCATTCTAAACACCAATATGATAACACTTAAGATTTTTTGAATGAATCATTTATTTTGAAATAAATGAATTTTAACAGTTACAAGCAATTTGTTTTACATTTCATTTAAAAATATCTATATTCTAAGAAGTTCATAGTTGAATTTTAATTATAATCTACATTTCATTTAAAAAGTTCTATATTCTAAGAAGTTCTGATATATTAAAAAAGTTTAAACTGCACTTAAAATCTTTCAAAGTTAATCAATGCTACACAATATTTGGTACAGAAAACAACTGGTAATATAAAATTTTTTCATTTCAATATGATGAAAGTAAATGAAAAGTACCTAAATTGAACTTAATCAGCATTTAAAGTGAGTCTCTTTAAAAGAAACTCATTTCCATGCAATCATTAGGAGAAACGAAAGAATAAAATTAAGTATAAATATTCATAATTTGGTCTACAATTATGTTTTGAGAATCAAACAATGTGTTAGAAATTAAAGCTAGGGATGTAGTGACTTTTTATTTGTGATATTTTTCAACTTAATAAATTCTGGCTTTCACTCCTTTTCCTTAAAAAAAAATAATAAATAAATAAATAAAAATCGGAAGCGGCTCTAATTGAAATTTTTGATAGGCTATCTTTGAATTATTTGTCATTGTCCTCTACTCTTTCAGAGAAGTGGTGATTTTTCTCGTATTGACCAAAGCTGTATGATTCTATATCAATCTATTAATAAATTTTTTTCTCGATTCTCCACCCTCCCTGAAAAAAAGAAATGAAAATGATATATTGTTATTTAATATTTTATTACAACTTTATTTTGCTTATTTCTTACCAAAGATCCACAATCATTTTCGAGCAGTAAGCCACGCAAACTACAAAGTAGACTGTTAGGGGTAACATGAACAAAATGAAAAATGCAGAGAATATTTAGATTCTGTTTGAAAGCAATAAGAATGAGTTACAAATGTAAAATTTATCTTTTTCTCCCTTGCAGATAGTAAATAAAATTAATGTAAATAGGTTTAAGCAAATATACTATTAGATTAGTAAGAATATTACAGTAAATTTATAGGTGTATCACAAAAAAGATAACTTAAATTTACATTTATCATAAATTTAACTTTCACTATTCAGAATTTGTCACTAATGTGATGAATGTTGCCAGAACATTGAAATTATAATTTGTTTGTTTTTTTATTCATTTTATTCACCTGCAACATTTTCTTTTCTTCTCTTTTAGTTTATTTGTACAATTAATTTAATTCATAAGAAACTACATTTCACTGGAAATTCCAAACCCATTGTATAAATTGAATTGAAATGGCTGTATCTGTAACTTTCTTTTACAGAACCTGACTGAAAAATATTTTGCTACTTTTTTCTTTTATATTTTTTATTAATAGTTTAGTTTTATTAATTATAGTTCAGGGGCTAAATTAAAAGGCATTGGAGTCCTTGATTTTATACTACTTTAATAGATAAATCAAGCAATAAAAATCACCAACTTACAAATACTTTTAATGTGTAGGAATTCATAAAAAAAATATTTTTAACAAAACTCTTTTGTAAACTCTTTTATAAAAATTTTATTTCATAAATTACTGCTTTATTTTGCTTATTTCTTATAATTTTATACTACTTCAGTAATAATCAATGAATAAGAATCTCCAATCTAGACATATTTTCAATGTATTGAAATTCATAAAAAAAATATATTATTAAGAAAATACTTGTATATTATCCATATTTTTTTTTTATCAGATATTAGTATGCACTTTAAACTATGACTAAAAATTTTTTTGAAATTGTTGGGGGCGAGTTACAGGAAATCAGCTGTTGAAGTTACTCAACTCTGTTCCTCAAGGAAAAAAAAAATGCAAAATAGATCTATTATAGATAAGTATGATTCTTATTTATATGAAATCATTTTTAAATGACAGATTACTTTAGTCTGAACAAAATGAAAAAAAATTGTTCCGGAACAAATTTAAGATGAGTCACAGCAATTAATACCTTCAGGTGAATCAAAATGGCACCAAAATAAGCCATTTCAGCAAAAATATAAATGTTTATTTTAATAACTTTTACTATATCCATTGTGCACTCCCAATTATCCGGGTTAATCACCGGGACAGGTCGCACGGACAATCGAAAAACATGGATAATCCGAAAACTCCTTTTATTAAAGAAAAAATCCATATCAGTTCAAAAAATATAAAAATTACTGACATTTGCATGCATAACATCAAACTAGGAATTTTCCTTTTAAGAAAATGTGTAATGCGTCTTCGCCATATGTCGATACACATATTTTACGAACCGCAGTGATGTCACAGTAATCAAATCCTTCCATATAATCTAATAAAGTTTCCACAGAACAGCAGAATGAGAAATTGTATTTACCTCATATACTACATCTTCTGCATCAGTTACTATGATCATTATTTGATTTAACAACATAACGATGTCTTCATCAGTCAAATACTGGAAGCCAGGCTCACTTGCATCACTTTGAAACCAATCTTCTAAATGTTCTTCATCAAGAATTTCGAAACAAGAATCGATAAATTCAAGAATTTGAAGAATTTAGATTTCTTTTGCTTGTTCGAGAATACTGTTATCATATTTTTCTTGAACATCTGAAAAAGATTGTTCATCAAGCAGTATGATCTTTCTCCAAGATCGTGATAACGTAGACGATTTTACCTTTTACCATGCTGCTGATATTCCATATACTGCAATCCAATAACGAATATTGCTTCCAAAAATTTGGTAGTGTTATAACTTCTTGAATCAAATTTATTTAATCTTGAAAATTTTTCTCTTTATATTTTTTGTACGACTTCGGAATAAGCACGGATAATCGAGAGTGTACTGTATTTTCAAAACCAACATCAAAAATTCTATACAAGTGTACAAATTTTCAATCTGTAAAAAAAATTTTTAACCATTCCATTACAATAACTGATACATGAAATCTCATTTGCTACTTCATTGACGCAATGTTATTTTGATGCCCATTAGATTGTCTCAGCAGAACTGTTTACTACAATACAACTACTGAATTTTTTTTTTTTTTAATACCGAACAAAATTACTCCAAAATCAGGTGTTAAACATTTTTGAGCTTTCTAATTAAATATTTTTCCATTGGCAATGAATCAATGGATGTCAAAAGTCTCCTAGAAGTGTTTCAAACTTCTATTTCTTTTGATATCGTCGTTCTATGCCTGTGAAACGTCTTAAATTTTCTGTGACTGAAGAAAGAGTGACACGACCTCTTATCCTGTATAGTCCTTGTCATGATCAATGTCAGAAAGATAGTGAAATATCGATTATTTTCATTGTTGTGAATTAGATTGGAATTGGAAATCAGAGCTTCTTGTATGCATTCAATAACTTTGTAAATTTCTTTTTGAAGGTTTCATTAAATTCATCAATCAAAATTTTCTTATTCCATCATTCCGTTTCTAATTCATCAATCAAATTGTGCTTATTATTAAATTTCCAATTAAGTTGTATGTGAAGCTCTTTTTTCATTGACATTAAATATTAAAATGTGTTGTTACCAAAATGCCTTACTGTCTCGTGTAAACTTAACTATTTTTCGACATTGCATATCGTCAAGCACCTTTTCATTTAATGCAATCTGTTTAGTTCTTTATTCTGATTGATTCAAAAGGAGCATATAAATGTTACATTAAATGAAATGGTGCTTGGTTCCGAACTAAGTAACATGATATAGTAAGTTGACGCCAGACACGCATCGTGAAGTACAAGCGACCAAGCTGGTTGCCAAAAGGGCTAGTATTTATAATTGTGACTATGTATATTGTATTTCAGAAAATTGGTGTTGCCAAAGAAAAAATCATTTTAATGTCCCCTCCACCCTATTGTAATGAAAACTGGATAGAATTTTGCAAGCAATCAGGTATTTTAAAAATTTTTAGTATTTGGTAAAAAGTCCTTATGTCTTAGGTTAATGTATTATTATTCTGTATAAATGTCTATGCAATCATTAAATGCTAGTTGATATGATCAATGTATTAAATAATGTCAGAATTATTTTGATAAATTTAACCCTTTATTTTTTTACTTATTTTTTGTGTTCTTTAACCAATCTTCCATCGCCCTAGATTGGTGGAATTCTATCCACAGGTTTGAGTTTTCTTCTGCTACAATCAATCAATGCTGTTCTTCATGTACCAAACTTGATATCTGCGGATCATTTTATATTTTGAAAAATTCTAATAATTTGGTTAATGATCTTTCTAGTATATCACAATTTTTTTATTTTTTGGAAATCTATTCAAAATTTGATCTTTTGCACCCTGGAATTCCTGCTACACCTCCTTCTTATTTCTCTTCTTTGATCATGGTGTTCAAACTTGTCCCTATTGGTTTAACGACTTGGTGTATGTTTTTCTCTTTACTTCTCAACTACCATTTCACGTTTAGACACTGAGAAAGGTTTTCGTTTATAAAACCAAAAATATAGTATGTTTATTTCTGCACTTTCATTTGTGCTTCATTCACTTTTAAGGGCTGTTATTCAATAAACCAGTTAAAAGTTTGCTTCTTTTGAGCATGAATTATATTACTTGCATATTAATATTGGCAATTCTACATCCAATTTTAACGTAAATGATAACAGTTTTGGTGAAAAACTGAATTATTCTGCTCTAAGCATTAACTAGTCCTTAAAAAAAATTCAACAAATTGCTCAAATCTACTCATATATCTGAACCTATTTTTAACATCTGCCTATCAAAATACTATTTTCTCGTCTGTTGCGTTTACTCACATTTGTTTCATGCAATCCACCTTCAGTTTTAATGGTGAATTTTTTAGAATGATAGATGGTTTTGCTATGGATTATCTTCTCAGTCCCTAATTAAATGACCTGTATATGCACTACTTTGAAGAAAAACTCTTTGATTTATTAAAGTTCCCTTTTTATTGATGATATGTCAATGATTGTTTCTCTTATAAGGTTTTCACTGGTGACTATTTGATATTTTATTTACCTTAGGTAAACTTTTTTGAGCAAAAATGTGTGCAAAAGCAACTATTTTTTAAAAAGTGACTACTTCTGGCAGATTTAAGTGATAGATTCTTTCTTTTTTAATGTTGGTAATAATTGTAGTTTTTGTACATTTAATTAATTTTTGCTCTATGCATAATGTTCAATCAATCTTGTTATATTCACTTTATTATCCTCAATACTTAACTATACATTATTTTATTTAAAGGAAAATTAATTATTTTATCATTTCCATTTTGCTTCATTCTGCAATTTTGAAGCTTATGTGCTAAATTTAATGCTACAGATTTGCTTTTATTCTCCTTGAATTACAATTCGCACATTACGACCTGCTTTGGGATTTATAATCTATATGGTCTTTGAGTATCACATCGACCAAATTTTATATACAAATAATGCATAGGGATTCACATGCCTGCGATTTAAATGTCACAGATTGCGAATGGTATTCACACAATTTTAAAATGTAACATTGTGATTAATTTTCTGGCATTTTTAAAATCAAACATCACGCTTTGTATTTGTTTGATTTTAAAATCAAACATCATGCTTTGTATTTACATGTTTAAAATCGAAAAATATTGTAATACGTGTATTCAATATTGAAATTTTCTCAATTTCAAAGCATTGATGAGCAAAAAGAATAAGTTTTGTCTCTAGTCTACTCATAATTCAAGACATTTGTAACATTAAATTCAATATTCATATAGACCGATAGACAAAATAATTTTAACATTCTTTATGCAATTTTCCCGAAGCTCCATATATATATATATATTTTTTTTTATTACTAAAAAATAATCCAAATCTGCGTAAGGAATCTTAAACCTATATTAGCAAAATTGTAATAAACTGTAGCAATTTTTTTTTTTTTTTTTAAATGTTGTTTATAATTTTTATTTTTATTCAACTGAGCTTTGGTATATAAGTATTAAAATTTCATGAAATAAGACAATTAAGAAGTATATCAATTATTTATGTATTAAAAGTAGAATTTATAATTTTTTTAATGAAGAAAAGGTGACAGCACGAGGCCTTTCTCCCTTCATCCTAACTCAACTGTCGGAGGGATAGAATATTCTAAATTTGTTTTTTATCCTATTTAATTTTCACAAATAAACTAGCAATAGATATTTATTTTATTTGACCATCTATTATCTTTCAATGCATGTAAAATACAAAGCTGTCACCTAATTAAATTCCAACTTGAGATATAAAGCGTGTGTTAATTTAGATTCTTTTAATTTTTTCTGATAAAATTATACAAATGCAATTTTGAGATCAGTAGTTTTTCAAAGGTAGTAAAATAGTATGCAATCGTAATTTTTTTTAATTTCACTAATTACGTTATAAAAAAATTATCCAAATCAGTTTTCCTTAGCTTAAACTGTAATAAAATTAAAATTTTCGGATATCTTCATATCGAGAAATGTGTAGTTAAAAATTATTGATTCAAAACTATAAATCACAGATTTTTATTGATTTAAAATTTTGAGGAAAATTTCATAGAAGTTCTAAATATTATCAAAAATGATCCTTTTATTTACTGCCTTTTGTGAAAAGTATTGACACTCACTTAACACTGTAAACATTTATCAAAATTTGTAATTTTAAGTAATAACTAAATTTAATCCTCAACAATTTTTAAATTACTCTCTTATACTATTTTATGTAAATATTTCAGAAAGTAATTATCACTCATTATCAAAATAAGAGGAAAATTTATAGTTTATAAAAAAATAATTAAAAGCATGCTAAAAGACAATCTGTGTGCAAAAAGTTTTTTCAAAATAAGTTAACTAAAAAAGAAATGATTATTGATAAACCACTAGAAAGCTTTTATCTGTAATTTAAACTGAAAATTATGATAAAATAAACAATTAAAAATGCCTTTAAAAAACATTCAAAAAAGAATTCTAAATTTTAAAATCACTTAATTTATTACTATACCCCACAAAAAGAGAAACTTATAAAAATTTAACCAGTTGAGAATATTCCTGATAAAATAAATATTAAAAATAGAAATCAGAATTAAACCTATAAATAGCAATAATTTTACCAGTGTGTAATTATAGTGTAATTTTTTTTAATCGAATATGAATAAAAAGGCAATGAGGCCTTTTACAAAAGGGCAAAGTGAACATTTCAAAGACCTGGCAGCGCAGGCCGCTCAATTGTAAACGCGTACGGAGAACACTTATTTTAAGGAAACTAGTAAATTTGAAAGTATTAAGAAATTTATTTAATCTCTTGTATCAAGAAACATAATGCATGTAATTGTTTTATATGCCTATGCTGAGGTATCTCTTTTACTTGCATTCCAATAGAACAGTGCATCTGTTTCAGTTAGCACCATAAACTATCCTTCCAGTTTTACTTAGTTAAATTTTGATGAAGGTTGGAACAAGAATTTTTGTGTTATATGATTATCTCTAATATCCGGGACTTATATTAACTAGGATAAACTACAAATAAACTTTATTAGTTTGCATGGTAAGTTTTTATTGACCTAGACAGACATTTCAAAATAGATTGTTTTACAATAATGTAACTTGTGCAAGTATTTTACAAAAGTAAGAATTCCCAGTTTGTGATTAATAGTTTATCTTCAAAATAAATTGCCTTTAATTCAATTTAATTACTGTTTAAGTTAATTTTTGCTTCAAGACAATTCTGACCCTTAGCAGTTTCTACTGTTTCTAACTCATAAAGGAATGAAATGTTTAAAACAAAAAAAAAAATTTAAAACATTTAAAGAATACTTAAACTTTAATTCTGCATCAAAAAGTTAAGCATAGTATTTTTTATTTATTTTTTAAAAAAAAATACTATGTTTAACCCTTTTACTCAGAATTTTTATTCAGCATATTTTTCATACTTTCTTCATTATTTTGTATTAATTCAGGTCTAAATAAGTAAAAAATATTATATTTAGTATTTTATTTATTTATGGTTACAAAATACAACATGAAACACTGATGTCTTATTTTATATTAAAGGTAAAATCTTCCAAACATGGCTCACTTCCAAACAATAATTTTTCAAATTTGCACTAAGAGAAACAGTTATTCATCATTGATTTACAAAATCAATTATTGCTAAATTTTTAAATATAAATGAAAAAAAATTTCAAACTACTTTTCTCAGATTTTATTTTTTAATACAATAAAATACCATTAATTTAGATGTTTTTAGTAACTATTAGACATAACTTAAAAATACTAAAATATATTTTTACTTGCAATTAGGGCATCAGAAAAAAATATATATATATTAGGGATGCAAGTGTTCCATCTACATCAAAGGGTGAATATGTTTATTAAGGTTATAAATAAATTTAGTTCATAAAATAATTTTATTTTTTGAAAAAAAATTTAAAAATTAATATACATTGTACTATTTTTATTTTTTTCAGAATGTGTTTGAAAATTGCATTAGACTATTTTAAATAGTATATCAAACAAAATATTTTTATGCTAAAATTTTGAAAAACCAATTGCTGGAAGTTTTTACATTATCTAATTTTATTTTTTTAAAAATTATCCTACGTATATTATAATTAAAAAAAATATACTAGAGGGGGGAGTAGTGACATTTTTCTTTGTCCCAACATAATCAACTGCTCCATTAAATATATGTAAAGTTTGCACTGCTCAAGTCAATATGTGTTGATTAGATTTATTACTAAATAAATTTCAAACTTTTCTTAAATAGTGTTTCATTGCTTTTGAATGTCAGATTTTCTGGAGAATCATTCATATAATTGTTGTAAATGGAAAGTTTCAAAAATAGTCTTTTACGCATGTTAATCTTTTTTTCTTACTTGCTCTACTATAGTTTGATAAGTAAAAAAAGAAATTAGCTTGAAAAAAAATTATAGTTGAAATTTATTAATTCACTTTAAAGTAACTAATAATGCTATAAATTTTTGTCATTATCTTTCAATCTTGTCTAATATTTTAATTGCTCTTTTTTTAAAAAAAAAAAATTTTTGTATTTCGGGTGAAATATTCTTGTGCGTTTCAGGTAGAGATTTACCAACTGGAGAACGACAAACCTCTCAATATGCCTTTGCTTGTATAAATTTAGCCAAAAAGTTACATATTGATTATGTAAATATATATGAAGAAATGCTTAAAGAGAAGGTAATTGACTGGTATAATTTTACATATTTTCTATCCCATTAATGCAAAAAATAAGTAGTATAATTTTGTTATTGATTTCTGTTGTATCTGCTCTTAAAAGTCTTGATTAATGCTTATCAACTGTAAGCTTTTTTTATTTTGGTCTCAGCTCAATAAGAAAATAGACAAAGCTTGAAAAGCATATGTGCAAAAATGATTATAGCATAGCTTGAAATGGACCACTGGATTACGTTTTTTAAACTAAGAGTTCAAATAAATTGGTAATAGATAAATCACTTAGTATATTTTTTTTATGTAAATCTCTTTTTTTATCTTCAGCGAACTCCTAGTCTAGTTCTTTCAACTGGGGTCAGAAGAGACTTATAAATTTATGATAGTGGTAGTAAACATACATTTATTTTTCACAAGTAGGAATTTTTTCTTTTTTAAAAGCATTTACATTTAGAGACCTGAAAATAAAGAATTTTTGTGCATACACATGGTAGTTCAACATTTCAGAACTTCTGAGAGAGGTAATGTACATCCTGACGACTTGAAATCACATAGCAATGCAACATCAGAAATGCTTTTCTGAAGTTCTAGATTGTGAAGAAATTCAAAGTGAGCCTAGATTTTTCCAGAATATTCAGAATTCCATTCGGTGTGGATGTGAGGTCTGCATTTGCATTGCAGTTAATGGAAAAAACTTCAAACTCTTTCTTTGACAAAGGTTCTTTTTGTGCAATTATAATTAAAATGAATATTTACTTACAGTTTTACTCTTTTATATTTCTGTATACGTCAGCATTGCAGCCAAGCATTTCTGACCATAAATTACTATATCATTTCAAATCATCTCAATGTATTATAAACAAGGTAAGTTTAGCATTTTTATAAAGTTTTTACTTTTGGTTTTTTAAGAACACTTAAAGGTACTTATTTTCATTGAGTATTCATTTTTCTTTTCTCCTATTTTCATGCTGATTGCTGCCTAAATAAATTACTCAGAAAGCATGGTTCTCACAACAGAGTCATTCAAACAAAATTCTATTGTACAGAAGAGCTAATCATTTTACATATTGTATGTAAAATGTGTACTCTGAGGCAGTGCGCTTGGAAAAATTCCTGCACTTCACATGTGCAACTCTGTTGCAATTTGCAAGAGATTTCAAGCTAATGCTCAATTACGCCTTCTGAAATCAAACTGAAAGTATCTCACATTTTTGCTACTCACAGGGATCATCTAAACTTCACCAAATATTTTCTACAATAGCAAAAAAAAATTCTTTTCCTGTCAGGATGATTTTATCGCTGGTGAAATGCCATTGTTTACATCACTGAAGAGTTGATGACTTTCTTGCACTGTTCTATACATAGCTCAGTACACTGTCCATGAACTTGACTTAGGGATCGTTCATTAATTAAGCATATTTTATTGTGTGTTTGCTATAGAAAAATCAAGATACAATAGTGACAAAAACTTAGAAATTCAGATTTTAGATAATTTTCTTTTTTCTACTTATTGCAACCACACACACACACACAAAAAAATTATCAGTGTTCTGAAATTTTATCTCAGCATTGATAATATTAGCATGGGAAAGAAAATAGTTGTCTAGCCACTTTGAATTGCTATCTGTTGTGAAGCACTTATGCTGTTTTTCCAATTACATGACAGAACAGGTGTTGATTATAATGTCTTACAACATCAATTACAGGAACACAAATTTTACATACATGCTATTTTTTTAAGACACTACCCTTTTGAGCTAATTTTACTGAAGCATTTATCTTATTAACATTTAAATAAATCAAATCTCACTTGGATGAACCAGCTACCCCATTCACCAATTATACTATCCAAATTGCTATTTAATTTGCTAAGATTCAAATGACTCAGCTGAAATATCTCTTTTTATTTGTACTTCTAAAGTGTTTTTATGTGTTAAAAGAAGGGTTTTGCAATGCCAATAAAAGCAATAATTTAATCCTCGAACTTTTATACCACAATAATGGAAGAAAATTTTGGCAATTAAAATTTTAATTTCATTTGGTTCTTTCTTATGCAAAGGTTTTAAATATACAATTCTATGATTATAGAGTAAAATAATAAACTTTGACACATGTATCAGTGGATATGCATGTTTCCTTTCTCCTAAATAATAAAACTATAGGTGAAATAATTGTGCTCCCAATTTTTATGTGTTAAGAGAGAAGAATTATTGCAAATTTTCTTGACCAACAGCTGTAATGGGTAAATAAATATGAATTTTTCATTGTTTTATTTCTTTAATAGCCAAATTAAGTGAAAATAGTTTTAAATTGATGAAACTACTTATTTTTTCTATTGATAAAATTTAAAAAAATTTTCTTCAGCGTGTGTTTTATAAAACTTGTAATTAATTTGCTTATATTTTATCGAAAGTTTAACTTCCTGGTACTTAATCGATGTGGAATTTTGACTTTTTTGTACTACACATTTTGTTGTGAAATTAATTATTTTTGAATTAAAAGTTCACAAATTTTTGTGGTGTCAAGTCTGAAGCTCGCGGCGAACTTGAAAGCCTTTCATTTAGTCTATGCTATTTTTTTAAGACACTACCCTTTTGAGCTAATTTTACTGAAGCATTTATCTTATTAACATTTAAATAAATCAAATCTCACTTGGTTTCAAAAGTAATTTAGAATTCTGACTTGAAAAAATTTTTACCACATAAAGTTTTATATTTATTACATTATTTTTAGTGCATCTGATTACTATAATCTTGTTGATAATATGTTGGTGTAGCCTATACACTATTTTAAAGTCTGACCCTAACTTTCTTGTTTACTACAATCAAGAATGAAATAAAAATAAAAAGTTGACTTCACCAAACATTCCCTATTTCAAAATTACGCTTTAACAGATATAGATGAAATTTCCTATCATACTAGAGAAGAAAAAGATAGTCTTAAATTTTGAATGAAGGTGTATTAAAAAGTTTATTCTCTACGCTAGCTGTGATTTACTCTGCAGCTATCATAAGAACTTACTCTTGAGTTGTCTGCTGCTATGGAAAGAGTAAAACTATTTCAAATGAGGGGAAATTATGGTATTGACCTTATCCAGTGGAAAAAAATCAACCTCCCACACCCATTCTAAAAGACTTAGAGTGGTGTCTAAACTTCTCTTGTTAGCCTGGGTATGATAGCATGCAATTTAAACAAATTTTAGTTCATTGTGTTATTTTTGATACTGATTTATGATAAATGGATTTTTTTTACTCTAGGATTGGCCTGACTATCTAATTGATGGGCTTCATTTCAATCAAAAAGGGGGCAAATTTGTGTATGATTTATTATGGCCAGTAATTGAAAAAAAAATTAAGGAAAAAATTATTTTTCCACTGTGGAAAGAGTTTGATGAACATTACTCAGTTTAAGTAATTTTTTAATTCTTATTAAAAATAATGGAGATAATGAATATTTTGTATGTTTTTGTTGAAATAAATATCTTAAAAAAAGTTGTTGTTTTTTTTTCCTTTATTGAAATTCTTTCAAAATAAATATTCATCAAACAAACACAATGTAAGATTTGACTAGCAACAGTAGACACATAGAAATACATGTGGTAAAGATTCTGCCAATGATAATAAAAATATAAAACTTTACATAGGTTAATAAACTTTTTTAAAATGTAACATTTTGTTATACAAGGAAGAACTCAAAAGTGTCGCAACACAAACGTCAAATCTGCATTTAAATTCAACTTACCATTCAAAATAAATGTACACTGCTAAATTTAGGTTTCCAATTTGGAAGAAATAGATTCTATGAATTAGATTTTCATAAGGAAATTGCCTTCTCTATCAATAAAACTGGTTGAAGACATCTCCTTGATCGCAATTAAACAGAGGTATTAATATACCAAAAATTTATCTTGACAATAAATGATTAAATTAGCCAGAAACTATAAAAAAATATTTAAGTTAATTAAGATATTTTTAAAACTTTGTTTATACAGATTAGATTAAGATGCTAAATTTAAAAACACGTTATTTTTAATTTGTTTCGCAAAATTTTCAAGTTTTCTTAGGATTAAAGATACTATTGCAAAGATATATAAATTACATGATTAAAATTATTAACTGATTCGCACATTAAAGGCAAACATTATAAATGACAGTAAAAATAAGATGGCAAAACATACAAATAACTAGTTTTATAAATATAAAATAATACACTTTCCCCTGATAAAACCAACTTATTCAATATTTAAAACTATATAAACAAAAGAGTGGGATCCATTTTGGGGTCTTTTTGCTGTCGATAACGATAAACTAACCAAATGCTGAAAATCTAAAAGAAAGAGAGAGAAAAATTATTTTCAAGTAAATTTATATATATTTTTTTTAAAGCAGTTACAAGACTAGATTCATTTAGATATTGCATACTGATCTAAACTATGAAGAAAAAAAAGTTTTATTATAAACAAATGTTTCTTTATATATTATTTGTATAAAACAAAAAATACAAAGATCCAGTGAGCTAAAAAGTCACACATGGAATTGTAAACTGCATGGTTTATATTAGAGAGAGAAATTTTTAGTCTATTAACCTTGATCAGAAACACCTCTCATTGAAGAACTACTTTAAACATAAACAATTTACTCTACGAGCTTTCAGCTTTGTTTTCTTACAAAAGAAAGAAAAAGCTTGTTAGTTACTGATATTTAGGTATAGAAAACTGCATATGCAATTATATTTACAAAATTTTTAGAATCAACTTTCACACTTTGTCCAGTTTACAAAATAAAGCTATGAAATAATTAGCAACACAAAAAGTTAAAAGCTATGCATCCAAACTTAATTCATAAAAAAAAGTTTAAAAAACACAGTTATAACCTATACATAAGAGAATTTGAATGTGTTAAAATGTTGGATGCAATGTGTAAAAGGATTTGGGAGAAATTTATAGTGTCAAAAAAGTAATTAAATGTGGTAAAGTTTTCAAGTCTTACTTTCCTCCCCCCTCCAAAAAATGTTATTTTCTATTTCTAGAATTTAAAAAAAATGCTTATTTTCAATTTAGTCGAGGAGTCTGGAGTAGTTTTTTAAAAAAAGGTAGGAAGAGCAAAGGCTGTACAATCAAGAAAAGGGTAAGGAAACTAATGATAAGCAGGTTTTATTTCACTGATATCCTAAATCTTGGAGCTAAAAAATATTTCCATTACATTCCAATTATATACCTAATCAGGCGGCTTTGGGAAGTAAGCACACCGGACAAAAAATTAATCATCCTGGGAGAAATCATGAAAAATATCATTTAATAGCGTGTAACACCGCCTAGATTCGGTTAGGTAGTGGTTGTAGCACAAGTTTTTGCAGGTATGTCGAATCCAGTTTAAGCTACTGGCTGAGGATTTGATCGTGCAAATTGAGAGGATGATGATTTCGGCATTTTACCCGTTGATCCAACTTGTCCCAAAAATTTTCAATAGGAGTATCGACAACACACTCTTCAGGAAGATGTTCACTGAAAGGCAACATCTAATCATCCAGAATGTTCAAATAAACATGTTAGCGATCACCTCAGTGAGGGGGCTCAATCCATAATAAGAAAAACGTCCTAAAAACATGACAGACCATCCTTTGGCTTGAAGCTGACCTTGCACACAGTCAGAATGAAATGCTTCATCTGCCCTTTGTTGCACTCGACAACGTGCGTCTTTAGAAAAAAAGCAAAAACGTGATTCCTCAGACCATATTACATTCCGCCAGTCAGCAACTGTCCACATTCGGTGACTTCTAAGCCCACTGAAGTCGCACAGCTTCATGTGCCCGTGTGAGCAATGGCCTCTTATGAGATATTCGACTCCAATTGTTCATTGCATGCAGCTCCCGTCTCAATGTTCTCTCTCTAACAGGTTGGGATGGACCTTCATTTACTAATTGAAGCAATTCCTGTCAGCTTTGAAAGTTATTTTGATTGACAAGTCGTGAAATAAGTCTCCGGTCCCTTTCATGCAGGATCTTTTTCCAACCACAATTCTGACGTCGTCTTTCGTGACCACGTGTAGTACACCACTGCTTGTAGACATGTTGAACAGTTTGCATCGAAACACCAACAAACCCAACAACTTCATTCACCGTAGGACCATGGGCACGGCCTACCACAATTGCCCCCTCTTTGCCACTCTATCACATCCTTACACTTATCCATATTTTCACACAATTTCTGCTTCAAACAAAAATATCTCACTAATAGCTACTTGCCTGTGATCACGTTGACGCAGTGTGCACGACGTTGAGCACGACACTTGACTACTGCGTCATCTAACGATTCATCGATGCTTGAGCACTAGGGTGACAAATATTTTGTCCGGTGAGCTTATATTCTAGACTGTTTGTTCAGAATAATCAAGGTTCAATTGTATTTTGTCAAGTTTGGTCGAACTTGAAAGTTAGTAATTTTATTAAACAAAACTGAAGGATACAAGAGGTTTATATACAAAAGGAAACAACTGTATTAAGGAGTATACAAAGAATTTTTTTTTTTCAAAACAAAATACTCTGGAAACAAAATTGCAAATAAATAACCCTCAGTTAAAAAAAAGTGAGAGACAAAAAGAGGTAAGCAAGTAGGTTATAGCACAAATACAATGAATGTTAGTTTTTTAAAAACTGTTATTATAGAATAAAGCATGGAAAATTTCCACTTTCCATAAGAAATATATTAAAATTAGCTTTCAAATTCTGCACAGTTTATAAATTAATTCTGCAATGTCATTTTTAACTCAAAGAGTGCCTTAATAATGAATATCTCTTTTAAAAAAATTTTGGATATTAGAGAAATAAACTTTAAAGCAAATCTAAAGACATGATTAATGATTAAAATGAATTGAGATTAATTTAAACTTTTTAATAATTAAACATTAAATAGCAGAATTTTTTTGTAACAATAGTTGGTTGTGCCATACTTGATAGCTAATTTTAGTACACTACCTCATAGAAATATTAAGTTTTTATAGACTTTAACAACAGCCTTAAACATAAAAAGGTTAGCAAAGCAATGAAAGTTAGTTTGTTACTCTACCTCACACAGATAGACAGATTCACAAAAAGGCATGTGGGTTAGAGCGTGGATCTTTCTGGTTACGATAACGAACAGTGAGCCATACACCAATAAACTGAAAAAAAGTTTTCAAGTGATGATAAATCTTGCCATAAAAACTTATTTTAAGATTTTTTTTTATACGACCAATTACCATTTTAAACCTTGTTAAGTACAGCATATCTTAGCTGGTTTGGTTAATGTAAGCTCTACAGCTACACTAATGGGCTATTGGTAAATGTCTAGGATTCACCATAAATAATGATCTGAAATCCTTTCTGTGGATGTGCACAAATTAGATCAGAGGGCAGATGTTAAAAGAAATAATGTGGCCTCTGCATGAAGCTCCCCAACAACCTAACCATGTGTTGACAGGAAGGGCTCTGAATCCGCCAGAGACATTAAAGTGGATTCTGAATCTCTGAAACATAATCTAAGAGAATGTAGTTCGATCAAACACCCAGCTTTTAGCATGCAGAATCGAACCACAGTCCTACATGTGGGATACAAAAACTTAATCCACCAAACCCTTTGTATGCATGCCTTAAGAACTAAAATAAAGGCTAGATATTATGGGAACACTTAACAGTAAAAGTTATTATATTTAATTTCACATTATGAAAGAAAACAGGTGGTGTTTGACTTAGGAGAAAAAGTTTAGGAGCTGACCAGTAACTAAAAAGAAAGAAATAATATCTTTTCAAAATTTAATTGATAATTAAATAATAAAGATTTTAATTTTAAAGAAAGCAGCAAATTTTAGAGAAGGGACCTTTGAAAACCTTCAAAATTATTAATTGATAAATAATACATGCATCAAAAGTAACCCATATTTTTCATACCACATCGTAAAACGAAATTAGTAATTTAGTTAAAATTTTTAAAGCTTCACAGATATAAATTAATGATTTTTGTAGTTGTACAAATTTGAAACTGAGAAGTTTATATAGTTATCACAGACTAGTGAAACTCTACAGCGATGATATCTGATAAATTGACCCCATTCTTCAAAAAATGAAAAAAGGCTTTTAGGAAAGAAATATAAAATATTTTAATAAAAATCTTCCACCTCATAAACATACCTACAAAAAGTAAGATGTTTAGCACAGCAATGAATATAATAAACAAAATATAATCAAGTCATAATTATAAAGTTATTTTTAGCAGAAAAGTACCTTTTTGCTAATTGAATAGGTACAAAAGAAACATAAAAAATAATTTGCCATAAACATTAAAATCAGATAGTAAAAACTTATGTTTGTCCAATGTTACCAATACCAGATTAGCTAATAAAATGAGTTAAAACAATAACAGAAAAAAAATATTGTACATAAATAAAATAATGTTCCTTCATTTTAAAATTAAAAGAAAAAATTCTTATAATTGTTTTAATATAAATTTTTATACCTCAGAGAAACTAAAAAATAGCCCAATGCCTCCACTAATTTTAACAGCATTGTTGATCACAGTTTGCAGTTTTCTCCAGCATGTATTTTTGCTCTCTTCACAAACTGTAGGATGTTCTCGACAGAATGGTATCTGAAAAATTTATTAAGACATAACTTTTAATATCTATATTGAAGATAATTATAGGCAATTAAAGAAACCATCAAAGTATTAACTTACATATGAACAATCTGCTTGCTGCATTGGATCTCCATCAGGCAAAGTGGCATTTTCAAATCCGCAACAATCAAAGTACAATTGTGTTTCATTACGCAATCCCATTGAAGCTTGGCGCCAACCTTCAGATGCAATTTTATGCTGCTGATCTTCATTGAAAGCCAAACAAGCACAAGCAATACTGAACTGAGCAACAAAAAGGAAAAATAAAATGACCATATACTTTGAAAAGTTAAGGATATTTTTCTGAATTACTTCAGTCCTGCTCTTAGTTGATTTTTAGAAAAAAAATTCATCGCCTACCATTTTTTGCTGATTTTTATTACCCCTACTTTAGTCACAAGCCAGAAATGATAACAAACAAATATCTTAAAATGATGATAGCCATTATTAACATCATAAAACATATGTGGTGATGGGTTCGCCGCTCATCGTAAAATCAAGTGTATTTCATTTTATTATCTGTTTGTCTTTAATCAATTGTGTTTTTACTTATTTTGGAAGTGAACTGAATTAAGAGTTCTGACGTCATCATATTCTTAGAATTGTATAAATACCAGCACGCATATGGCAGCCTGCCCAGTATCTCTCCCATCACCTGCTGTGGTGATGTTTCTTGTAATTCAACCCAACTTGTATATATTGTAAATATGTTCAATAAAATATTAGTATTAAAAAGGAGCTATCTTCGCTTACTTCAATGGTGACCCGGACGTCTGACGATACAAGCAACTTTTAGTTTTCATCTTTCCTGTTTTTGCTTCTTGTATTAGTCATGGATTAATAGGAAACTGCAACTATGGCGGAATCGTCTGCAGTAAAAATTCCTATCTTCAATATCTCCGATCCACACCTGTGGTTCCATATGGTCGAAGCAACTTTCCAGCTTGCGACACCGAAGCCGATTACAGAGAGCAAAACAAAGTTTAACTACTGCCTCGCCCATCTTCCTCCCGAAGTAGCCGCAGTTGTAAGGGACGTCATTATAACTCCTGACGCAGACGATCCTTTCAAAAAGCTGAAAGAAGAAATTATTGCACGCTGCGGGGAAACTAAGTCCCAGGAAATTCGACGTTTACTCTCCGGAGAGCAACTAGGAGATCGAAAGCCTAGCGAACTCTTGCGCACTATGCAAAGACGAGCTGAATCTCACGAAATCTCAGATTCCCTACTTTTGGAATTATTTCTAAATCAGCTGCCGCAGCATGTTCAGTCAATATTGGCCGCAATCCCTACGCTGAATGCAACAAGAGCTGCTGAAATTGCAGATAAAGTAATGGAAGTGTCAACTTCAAGTGAAGTTAGCGAAGTTTCTTCAAATCAACAATGCACCTTTGAGCTTTTAGAAGAAGTTAAAGCACTACGAAAAGAAGTAGCAGCATTGCGGACACGCAGTAGGTCTCGCAACCGGAACTATGCACAATTTCGTAATCACCAAAGCCAATTCTCATCTCCACATCAAAACTCCAAAATGTGTTTCTATCATCGAAAGTTCAAATCGGAAGCTAGAAATTGTGTCAAACCCTGCATCTACCAGAAAAACCAAGAAAGGCAAGAGTGAGTGCGACTAACATCTTGCCTCCAACAAATTGTCGCCTTTTTATTAGAGATAGACAATCTAACAAACAATTTCTAGTGGATACCGGAAGTGACTGTTCAATCATTCCAGCAAATAAAGAAGAAAAAACTCTTTCTCCGATACAGACCTTTAAAGCTGCGAACAATACCATTATAAAAGTATACGGTAAGAAATTATTAACTTTAGACTTCGGTCTTAGACGAAAGTTTAATTTTCCATTTTATATTTGTGATATAACTAATCATATTATAGGTGCAGATTTTTTATACTATTTTAATCTAAAACCTAATATTAGAAAACGTTGTCTAAATGATATTAATACTAATTTAAATTCTCATTGTATTTTTAAAACTGCTGACATTATTTCAATTAAAACTGTTCTTGGTGAAAATGATTATGAAAAATTGTTAAATGAATATCCTGAAATAACGAAACCTATTTGCTCAGACCAAATTATTAAGCATAATGTTGTACATCATATAGAAACTTTTGGTTCACCAGTTTTTGCTAAACCTCGGCGTCTAGCGCCCGATAGGTTAAAAATAGCAAAAATGGAATTTCAACATATGTTAGATTTAGGCCACATGCGCCCATCCAAAAGTAATTTTTCATCACCTTTACATTTAGTTCCCAAGAAAAATAGTTTGGACTGGCGTCCAGTAGGTGATTATCGAGCTTTAAACGCTCAAACTGTAAAAGATAAATATCCAATTCCTAATATTATGGATTTTACTAGTGAATTACATGGAACTAAAATATTTTCTCACATTGATTTAATTCGAGCTTTTCATCAAATACCTATAGCCAATGAAGATGTACATAAAACTGCAATAATAACTCCTTTCGGGTTGTTTGAAAGTACTCGTATGCAATTCGGTCTTTGCAATGCAGCCAGTACTTTCCAACGCTTTATTGACGAAGTAACTAGAGGCTTAGAAGGCGTTTACGCTTTTATAGATGATATTTTAATAGCTTCCGAATCTCCCGAAGAGCATATGACATATTTAAAATCACTTTTTGATAGACTGCAGTATTATGGTTTAACAATAAATCCCTCTAAATGCTTATTTGGTCAAAATAGTTTACAATTTTTAGGTTTCAAAATTTCCGAAAAAGGTATTGAACCTTTAACTGATCGCGTTAATGCAATTCTAAATTTTCCAAAACCAAATACGATTACTCAATTACGTAGATTTCTAGGATTATTTAATTTTTATAGACGTTTTATTCCTAATGCAGCTCATATTTTATCACCTTTAACCAAGTTTTTAGAAGGACAACGAAATATTAAGAAATGTAACAAATCATCAAAAAAATCTGATTTACCGTTAATTTGGACAGATACTTCAAACAAATCTTTTTCTGATGCAAAACTAGCAATAGCCGATGCAACTCTTTTAAAATATCCTAAACCTGGTGCTAATTTAAGTCTGTGGACTGACGCGTCAGATTTTGCAATCGGCAGTTCTTTAATGCAATATCATAATAATGGGTGGGAACCAATTGCATTTTTCTCAACAAAATTAAATAAAAGTCAGCAAAATTGGTCAACATACGATCGCGAATTATTGGCAATATACGCGTCAATAAAAAAATTTCGTCACATGCTAGAAGGTAGAAGTTTTATTATTTTTACTGACCAAAAACCTCTAATTTATGCGTTTAAACAAAAACCTGAGAAATGTTCCCCGCGCCAATTCAGATACCTTGATTATATTTCTCAATTTTCAACTGATATTAAACACGTAAAAGGAAAATCTAATTCAATTGCTGATACTCTATCGCGAATAGAAATAAATGCAATTTCAAAACCTCTATTAATAGACTTTAAAAAACTAGAACAGGAACAAAATGAAGATTCTGAATTGAAAGAAATATTAAATTCCAATAATTCATCTTTAAAATTAGAAAAACATTACTTTTCTTTGGAAGATGTTAATTTAATATGTGATTTTTCAACTAAGTACCCTAGACCTTTTATTCCAAAATCATACAGGCAAATTATTTTTGATAATTTACATTATTTTTCTCATCCTGGAATATATTCAACTACAAATTTAATATCTAAACGATTTGTGTGGCCCAACATGAAAGTGGATATCAAAAATAAAGTTCGTTCTTGTGAGAAATGTCAGCGAGCTAAAGTTTTCCAACACACTAAAGCTCCTTTCAGCACATTTGCTCAACCCGACGCAAGATTTTCCCATATCCATCTGGATTTTATTGGCCCACTTCCTATTTCTGAAGGGAAGCAATACTGCCTTACAATAATAGATAGATTCACGAGATGGCCAGAAGTTATCCCTACTACGGATATGACTGCCGAGACCACCGCAAAAGCACTTATTCACGGTTGGATCTCTAGATTTGGCACTCCCGTTACTATAACTACCGATCAAGGCCGAAATTTTGAATCATCTCTTTTTCGAAATCTCACTAATATCTTAGGCAGTAACCACATCCATTCTACTTCATATCACGCGCAAAGTAATGGAATGATAGAACGCTTTCACAGACAACTTAAAAGTTCTATAATAGCACAGGAAAATAATAAATGGACCGAAATTTTACCAATTGTTTTATTAGGTATTCGCACAGCTTTAAAAGCTGATATTAATGCAACTTGTGCACAACTTGTTTATGGTACTTCCTTACGTCTACCTTCGGATCTTTTAAACTCAAATTCTTTATCTCCACCAGTAACAGAAAATTATGTCACAAATTTAATGGCCTCAATGAGAAAATTAAGTCCTGTAGCAGCATCAGCACACAGTAAAAATAAGTTCTATATTAATCCTAATTTAAAATCTTGTTCTCATATATTTTTAAGAGTAGATAAAATTCGTCCTCCACTATCACCTGCATACACCGGACCACACCGGGTAATTGAACGTTCTGATAAAACCTTTGTTATTGATTTTCATGGTAAGAAAATAACTGTCTCAATAGATAGAATTAAACCAGCTTTTCAAATTTCTGAGAAATTAAAAATAAATAAAATTCCAATGGTCGAAAAGAAATTATCTCAAACAAAGGAAGAAAAATCAATTGTTACAAAATCTGGTCGCCGTGTGCATTTCCCAAAATATTTAGTTAAAGAGTATGTAATATAAAAGCATCTAAATATTTTGTATCTATTAATTGTATTCCAATTTCTAAGTTAGAAATTTTTTCCCAATTAAGACATATAGTTCAATTTACTACTTTGTATTTTATGATTGTTTTTAAACAATCATTATTGGTATCGTGACTTTGTCACTGGGGGGATACTGTGTGGTGATGGGTTCGCCGCTCATCGTAAAATCAAGTGTATTTCATTTTATTATCTGTTTGTCTTTAATCAATTGTGTTTTTACTTATTTTGGAAGTGAACTGAATTAAGAGTTCTGACGTCATCATATTCTTAGAATTGTATAAATACCAGCACGCATATGGCAGCCTGCCCAGTATCTCTCCCATCACCTGCTGTGGTGATGTTTCTTGTAATTCAACCCAACTTGTATATATTGTAAATATGTTCAATAAAATATTAGTATTAAAAAGGAGCTATCTTCGCTTACTTCACATACATTTCATGAAAAGACATAGCAAATCTAGTATGTCACATGTTTACATGCAGTCAAGAGATTTGTTACTGCTCAACAGAAAATTTGATTTAAAAAAAAAAACAATATACAAACCCAAAACCATTCTTTATGCAGAGTAATCAGATAAATAATATGTTTTAAAATATTCAAGAACAATGAAAATTAACCAATATTGAGACTTAAACAAGCAACTAAATAATAAAAAACATACATTTTACTTTAAAGATACAATAATACACAAAAAATATTAACACATGGAAATTACTCTCATATAAAAAGTGTATCTTATTTCTTTTCGACAAAGTAACTTAAAAGTCAGACATTGTCAGACTTTTATAAAAATCAATCTTTTTGTGGATACCCAAAAATATTTAATTCCAAAGTCATTTTTGATATTTTCACACACAACATATGTATTCCTAAACACTTCTAAAGATGATAGTTTTGCACTCGACATAACGATCATTCGCATTGCTTTAAAATTAATCATAACATTCCTTACTCATTCAGGCAGTGTAGATAAAAAAATTTTTTAAAAAAGTGACAAATTCCTCAGCAAAATACAGTTACAATTAAGAAAAACAACATTGGGGAAGATTTTGACCATGCACATTACTTCAAATATAATATGAAGATACACTACTAAGCAAAACAACTGGATATTTCCTTAACCTTAAAAAAACACTAGCATAGTGAACTCTGGACAATCACATTAGAGCAAGGAAAAAAATTAGTAAAGTTATTGCCAGGCATTGTCAATACATTTGTCCTCCTCCTGATCATAACATCACGTTTATTTTCTGCAATGCTGGATATAGGGTTTACGGGTCCCAGGACAAAATTCTCTTTCCTATTCTGCAAGACTTATTAAATCCATATTTTGAAAGCTCTTTAAAAACAAAGGTTTACTTTTGGTTCTTAAAAATTCAATTTATAAATAAACTAAAATGTTAATTTCCAATAATTTTAAGGACTTATTTTTACAGAAACTAAATGTTTGTTCTTTTATAATTTTTATAAATAAGTAAAAAATGTGAAGAATACTTGCTTTGATTGTAGAACTTAGCAAAGATATACAAATATATATTTTACTGGCTAGAATATCTAAGCATTGTATTTGCTTGAAACTAGCTGGCAACATATGAAACAGTTCATATTTCCCACATTTCTAAGGCATTCTTTAGAATGCCAAATAAGAAACTGGCACAGTATGAAATACTTCTGATTGATTACAATGTAATTCAAAATGTCATTCAAGCCTACCGTGTTGAAACAATTAGGTTAATTTCAATTCTTATTTGTTTCCCTAAATAAGAAAAGTATAAATTTTGTTTTGTACAACTTTCATTTTTCTTTACATATTGTGAATAATTTTTTTTTAATCGCATTCTAATTATTCTTTCAGAATTTTTATTTTTGAGGAATGAGCCTCATATATATAATAGCCTTATCACGAACCTTTCTCACACTTTTTCTTAATAATATTTGTCATTCTATAGAATGCCTGGGTATTATATACAATGTCTACCAGAAAGTATGTAATAATCCTGCTATCTCATACTTTACATAAAAACGCTCAACAATACATACAATGCCCGTGTTTCATACTTTGCCATGCGGGGTAACATATATAAAAGAAAACTTCTACGTAATTTTAAAAAAAATTAAGAGCATTTTACTTCTTGTAAAGAAATCCAATTGGGTCCTCACCAATCCTGGACCCCAGAACTCTCTCCCTCTTTGAGAAAGCCCTTTGAATATTTTCACAAATAATCAATCTAATTCATACACTCCATAGACAGCTATCATCCCTAATACTGGCAAGAGAAAAACCACAAGAAATAGGTGCAGAGTAGTAACAAATTATCAATAAAAAAATCAAATTTACTAATTATTAATTTCTTATTTTATATTCTATTTTATCATATTTACATTTTTTTATTATTACACTACATTTTATATTACATGCCGTATTATAAAAAAAAATATAAAGTAATTTAACTATGTAGTAAATCATAATTTATAAGTAATTGTTATTCTGTATTACTCTAAAGAAGAGTTATGCTTGGCATGGAAATTTTTATAATATGCCTAAAAAGAGAGAGAAAAGTTAGTTTGATATTGATACAGATATCATACTAATGATCTATAATCATAGATGATCTATAATCATAGATGATATATAATTATGTTGCTGCAATAAACACTGGGAAAATCAATAAAATCAAGTATATTTTAAAATGTCATCACTTGTCAACATATGATATGATACATAGCCAGTTGCCTTAATTCCAAATTAAACATTCATCAGTATATGACAAGTCAACTTCTTAATATGTGAACCACACATCAAAATAGCGTCTTCATAAATTTATACTTACACAAATAAGAATATTTAGTAAAATGAAATAATTTGTTGCTATAGCAATTTTCTTCTTTTTTAACTATACATTTTTTTTACGCAAAGTGATTAAAAACAAGTATAAAACTATGCTACATTTTTGGTTAACTAACATAATACAAACCAGTTTATTTAAAAAAAATCGGGTAATGTCTCAACATAATACTTTCAAACTGGTTGATATAAATGACCTGGGATCTTTTGATTATTTATTATAAATAACTGCTTCAGTAAGAACTGGCTTATAAATCAGCAGTGGGAAAATTGTATGCTATCTTTTCTTACATCACTATGTTTTAAAAGTTACAAATCGATAAATAGTGATCCCATGTTTTTCACACTTTATTACAAATAAAAAGAATCTATTTTATGCACATATGTACTTTTTACAATAATTTATACATTTTCTATCAGTTCATTTTATCGTAAACTTGATTTTACTTTTAGAGTTTGCATAAACATTCTATAAACGAACAGGACCAGAGTTTATCAATCAGGTTTCCAAATTAAATTTCTATTAAGAAAAACTTCTTTCTTTCATTAAAACAAAAAAAGCATGAAAGTTATCAATATTTTAATAGAAAATTATCAATTACAACTTATATTAAAAATGTTAAAGAAGATAGTCAGTAGTAAAACATTATTTCAGTACTAATTTAAAATTACAATTAAAATAAGAACTATACAATCAGTTCATAAAAGATATGACCGTAGAAGGATACAAAAAATAACAAAACTTGGCTATGCCTTGCAGCACCAATCAACCCCATTAAAGATAAAAGAAACAGGAAAACACCACATGCTATTATTCCTCCAACAATAGTCAAGCTTGTGATAAAACTCGCAGCAATTCCATAAGCAGCTACCCCAATCAAAGTAAATGATACTACCTAAAAAATAAACTTTCATAATATAAAACAAAAACCACAATAAGGTTTTTTTAAAAAAAAAGCTACTTCCAAAACAAAACATTTTAAATAGATACTTTAAAGCTGAAAATATTTTTTTAGCTTTAAAATTTTTTAACAAACAAAAATATTCTTTTACACATAAACTTAGAGTGAATTGTAAAGGTACTTTTATACATCATTTGCTAGAACCTTGATTTCCAATAAAACATTCCAATAAACAGAAACTTCTTACTTCATTTAAAAATTAAAATTATGTTTAAAACTTAAAAAGAAAAAAAAAACTAGAATGATGCTTTTACATGTAATTTTTTAGTAATTCCCCCCTCCCTAGTGTATCATAAAAACTATATTTTTTAATTGCCAAGGACAATGCCGATTTTATTTGAGACAAAATATTATTTATATCTGAATGAATGAACTGCTATAACACATTAAACATTAGCCTGTAAAATGCTCATTTAGACATTAATTTTTAAAAAAATGAACAGTCAAACAAAACAAAAAAACATAGCAATTTGATTAGTCAGACAAACTGCAAAGACAGCATTACAAGTAGTTTTAGCTTTAGTGCCACAACTAGTAAATGACAATTCAAGATGAGATTTAAAAATTAAGTGCTCTTCTAGATTAAAATTTTAATGTTTTATCAATATTTTGGAAACACAGTTGCAGGTCATTGGTATTTGAAAGTGAGTGTAACACTTTTTTCAACCAAAGCTAAAAAAAATTTAGTAACAACTAGTAAATGACAATTCAAGATGAGATTTAAAAATTAAGTGCTCTTCTAGATTAAAATTTTAATGTTTTATCAATATTTTGGAAACACAGTTGCAGGTCATTGGTATTTGAAAGAGAGTGTAACACATTTTTCAACCAAAGCTAAAAAAAATTTATAATTCTTGACAACAGATTCTGTCCAAACTGTTAGATCAAACTTAATGTTTAAATAAATATACCCTTCGATGTGGAATTCTATACTTTTTAATTTTAGCACACACAACATTTTATGTACGATGGATGCATCATTTAGAATAAGTACAGCAAAAAAAACGCCTAACATTTCACAGTTTTTTAAGCTCTTAAAATTTCATCTTACATCAGAAACCATAGAAAACTCATATTATTCTTATTTAAGATGTCATAAGAGAAATAAAATTATTTCAAGCTTTCGAAGAATTAGTTTGAATCACAGCATTGTTCTTATCTAATGTAACTGGGCTATTAAAGAAAATATAAAACTTCATTTTAATATTTTTTTAAAAAAATTCTCAATTTATCTTAGATTATATAAAGTAGGGTCAATTCCTTAGGCTTTAGAGAATCAAAATACTATGTTTAAAAGAATCTATGCTTTGAATTGACAAAATTTGTTAGGCAGGAGCAAAACCCTAAATAAAACAAATGTTTTAAATGATATGTTTACACAACAGCAATGATATTTGAACACAGGAAGCACATATCTTTCCTTTTCCCTGGAAAAACAAAGCGCAGAACACATACATTCAGCAACAGTCACTTTATCTAAAGATGTACGATATAGAATTTAAAAAATAAGGAAAGAAAACCAAAGGACAGTAATTTTAACCCACTGAAGAAAGTAAAGGTTACAAAGTAAACAAAAATTTAACATCAGCTTAAATTTACTTCTTACCACGTAAAGTAAGTTTAAAATTATTAATGCATTTCTTGAGCACGTGAAGCCCCCACACATGATGATTGATAGACTTGTAAGTGTTGAAGTAATTGGAATTTGATATAAATTACGGATAATTTAACTTTATGTGAACAAAGAGAATCGACTTCAGATTGCAAAAGGGTTGGAGATTAGCTGAGATTGCTATCTATTCAGCGGTTTCGGCTTTTAGCTTGTGTGTTTGAGTCAAATTAAATAAACTATAGATGACGCTAAAATATCACATGAGAACCGGATTTTATGGATGGTGTTTTCGACACTAAGAGCGCTGCAAGCTGTATGCCGCTTATATTTCCGGGTTACTGTTTCCGGTGTATATTAAAGTTATTTGGCTCACAACGTGATCATTGTGTTTTAAGATTCCTGCAAACGTAGTATTTGAATACTTATTACTAAACTTAATCTTGCTCCTCGAACTATTTGCTAACACTAACGTAAGATGGTGCACAGCTTGCAACACGAACAAACAGTAATAAACAAATGGAAAGTGGCCAAATCAAGACTGCCAAAAAAGCGAGTTATTCAAAATCTAGCAACCATGTCAACTTTTTTAACAATATATCTCTAAATAACTAAAACAAATTCTCACTTCAAACTCACCAGAATTACATAATAAAATTAAAATCTTATGAAATACGGCAGATTTGAACTCATAAATTATCTAATTTATTTCTTTTATTAGAAACAAAATTATCCGTTTGAAAATATTGGCTCGCAGTATAACATGTAGTAAGCAGCTGCAAACTTTCTAACCGGAACTAGAGCAAGGATACAGCTCGAGATTGTTATTGTTTACATTTCTACTGAAAACACCATCCATTGAAAGAAAATTGGAATCGGTATACTATCGCCTACGTCACAGGTTGTGTTATTCCTACTACATTTAACCAGTGAGCGGCATTTTCTGCGAGCCTGACTTCAAGCGACAAATAAATAAACGAAATGTTCGATCTTTTAAATAGCTGCTCGCCAGATTATATTGTATTATAAAAAAAAGTTCGTTTTGTAATAATTGATTTTGTTGTTTCATCTAAGTAAGTTAATGTTTTTATTAAACATATTTAAAACTCAGTTTATTAATTAAATTAAAAGTTTTTTTTCTCTTCTGACAACGTGAGACATCAAACCAATTAAACTTAACGGACATCATTCTATAGAATCCATATTTTAAGAAAAATCAATGTTTTCAAATCAAATTAAATTAGCGCATGTAAAATATTAAACAACAACCACTATCTTCCATTCATTTAGCATTGCACGATAGTATATGTTATTCCTACTAAAATTTTCGAAGTGGAAGTAGTTGTGTTTTTTTAATATTATACCCAATTTGTTTATTTAGAAAACGTGATGAATAAGAAGGGTGTTATGCACATTGCGAATAAATAATTCACCACTTATCATAAATGTAAGCGGAATATATCTAACACTGTATATAATTTTTCACATTCAAATAAGAATCTCATTGGTGAAGTATAAGGTAAATTCAGACAGAAATGCAATTAAATAATTATGCTTATCGGTCCTGTGGCGTAACTACCACTACGAAAATTAAACATCAATTCGCTGGTATATAAGACATGCTAACTTGAATCAATCACGAGGTATCTTTTGATAGATGAAGGTTGGCATGGTCGATAACTCCGCCCCCACATTGGTGACCTCCGGACGTGATTTGATTACGCAGTAACGCCCACTTCGATGGATAATCCACATTGAATAGTTGACTTGCTACTTGTGACTGTGACCTCGTCCACCTCCCCACGCTGTTGCTACTCAGTCTCGTCTCGTTTAAAAACACAACGTCTGCCTGCATACACCCGACTGTTAATGGCAACACAGGAGCGACTACTACTGTGAAGTTAATACACCTCTCACATTCAGCACTCAAAATTCCGGTGACATTAATTCCAGCTCTCCCGGTCTGTCACAAGTACAGCAACTGGTATCTGTTCATCGAATTCTATCCCTGATAAAATTCTGGTGGGGGAGTATTGTGGCGTAACTACCACTATAAAATTAAACATCATTTCACTGGTATATAAGACATGCTAACTTGAATCAATCACGAGGTATCTTTTGATGGATGAAGGTTGGCATGGTCGATAACTCCGCCTCCACAGGTCTACTCTATTGAATACAGCTTACAGAATAACTTTATGCAGAACAACTGTTTCATGACTTTGTTCAGGAACACTCCCTATCATTTAAACTTACTCTAACGCAAGAATCTCCGTTGCCAGTAAGTTTTTAGGACGCATGAATTCCTCCCCCCCCCCCTAAAAAAATTTCTTTTCATGGCTATGCTTTTATACAATTGCTTAAGTTTTTTAACTTCCAATCCATGTTCGCTATCTCTCAACTAATCCACGTAAATTCCTTGTATTCATCATCGTAGTTTCTACATATGTATAAATTTATTCTCCTAAATGAATGAAAAGTTTTGATTTTACAACTCGTAGCTATTTGGCCAGGTTAAAAGATTTGGAATAAAGGAACGGGCGGAGAATATAAAAATAAGAAATGATAAAGCGAAAGCGGTCGTCTGTACTGAAGTGGAACTCTGTTTTAACCGGCTTTTGTCCAGGTAGTGCTCCTGCTCCAAGTTTCAAAACTTATTTAGAGCTCATAGATTTGGAAATGACGGCCGTATCGTCCGCATATAATGCGACTAATTCGTTTATATTGTTATTTTTTACAGGGAAGTCAGCCCAGTCAAGGATTGAGCATTATGGAATACCTGCAATAACTGGCCTGTAGTCTGCAAAGGCGACGCCAATAAGGAGTCAAGGGGGCAATTTCACCCCTGTCGGGCATAGTCATCCCCCCCCCATCGGGAAAATTTTAAAGACTCCTTGGGAAAATAGTCTAATTACATTTTTTTCTAAATTATGTCTAAAATTCATTCACAAATGCTAATAAAAAAATTTTGTAGTTGACTTTTAAGTTCTTATTTATTTATTTTTAAGAGTTAGTAACAAAAATTAGTAAACATTGTAAATTCTATGTAATTGTAGTTTCACTGCACTACTCATAATTTTGCTCATACATTGCTAAACTAGAGACCAGATGCGATTAGACATGCGTGAAATTGACAACTTTTCGGAGTCCCTTAGAAATCCTTTCCTACAGACACATCTTCATTTTCTTGGAAACTTATCTTTCAAACTGCTATTCTTTCTTCTGGAGAACTGAGATCACACCTCTTCGCTGGGGGAATAACTGACAAAAGCCTAAGGGATCGAAAATGATGCAGGTCCTTTTCTTTACGAATTCTTTTTTATTTAATGTGTTTATCAATGGTTTATGGGATCACATAATTGCTTTTTGAAATTTTCAAGCAAAATGAAAGTATAAGAATTAAATAAAAAATTTAAAAATTTTTCATCTTTTCTTTAGTACTTTTAAATGAGAAAATCATTTACTTATTCGGATTCAAGGTTTATATTTTAATCAACGCAATAAATATACAGTAGGAAAAAAAAGAAAAACAGTAACAAAATAACAGATTCTCACTGACTTATTTTATGTACAGAGTATGAAATGTAAAAAGGGAACACCTTGATTAACTTTTGATTTAATCATATTTTCACGTACAAAGAGTCAATACCATATTTTAAGTTACGAAAATTAACAGGAAAGCGCATTCTGTTCTGGATAAACATACAAGTTTGTCTATAGTTTTAGGTTTTTAATATTCAAAATTTTGAAACAGCCGCAACGGGGAAGATATGGTCTGAAGTTATGGCAAAGAGAGAGTTGGAAAGTTAGGGTCCTTTAGTTTTAACTTCACTCTTCGATTATAGCCCATTATCTAGAGAACTTTTTGAGTGTATTGAAAAATGTTCGCATAAAACTACGAAAAACATTTTATACACAAGTTTTTAAGCAAAAATAATTTTAAATAAATGTTTTATTAGTTTATTAAATAATAGTAAAATATATTGACTTGTATGTTCTAAATATTTTTACATCCTTTTAATTTCAAAATACAAACTTTCAGATCAATCGATCAATTAGTTTCTGAGTTATCAAATTTTAAAAAAGTCAGTTTGATTAAAATTTTATTTATTTCGAATTATTCAACCGATTCCATTCAAATTTTGTATTTTACAATTTAAAATTATATAAAAATTTGTATATGTTGCTATTTTATTTTATCCGTCGTTGAGCAACAGACCCAATTTTCGGGTTTACGACTACTAATGCTCAACTCCGTAGCCTTGTAATTTTGAACCAATCCAAAAGACAAGGAAACTTCTGGATAAGTACCCCCAGTGATACTGATTTGTCATGGGTGCATGGAGGACTTTGAGACTCGACAGATTTAATAAGCATCAGTCACCATTTACTACACGGGGATTTCAAAAATCGGGATTCAGAATTTTTCCAACACATATTATAAATATAAAAAATATTGAATACTTTATAACTATTTAAAACTATATTTTTTGCATGGCATTACCTTTGGAAAAACGAATTTTTGCAATTGTATGAAAATTTTTTCGATTCAATCAAAACGTAAAACGCTCTTGAGATATGACGAGATTGAGATATTATCATCATTAACATTGAGCTATTATTTCGAAGCTATTACTATGAAAATAACAAAAGAGGACACAATAATGGAAATAATGGAACAAAAGAGGTTGGAAAAACCTTGGAAAATCTTTTAATTTATACCCTTGTTCAGACCTATTACTGAATGTATATGCAGAAAATCCAGGCATTTTGATAATAAAAGAATAAATAAATAATTAAATAAATCGATATATTTAAAATTTATATTAAGAAAATACATTTTTTATAAGCAAATATATAAAACTTTAATATATTATTTCATATAAAAAGAATATGAAAAGTTATTTCTATCCTAAATGTATATAATTGATTATTTAACTCTATCCATTTACCTAAGAGGAAATACTAAAGTATCAATAATATAAACTTTATGATTGGAAAGCACATGATATTACAGATTTTTTAAGAAACATTGTAAGAAAAATTAGCATCTCACATTGTTAAAAATATAACGTCAATGAACAAAAAAAGACTTCAGGTTTAAATAAATGCCATAAATAAAATATAAAAATTAATAATGATTATGTTATTCATTTCAGAAATAATAATTAATAAAACAAATTACAAAATTTATTATTATTTATTACTTTGTTTGGGAAAAATTGTCGCATATTCACCTTAAAAGGTATTGCTTATTTTAACAAATTGTAAACAAAAATTTCGTTAATTAGTTGAAATTTAAAACAAACTAGCATTTTATCAAGTTGGTAACTGAAAGTAAACAAATGCTATTTGGCGAACATTGTAACGCATCAATATTTCAAAGTAATATTGCCAAACTCTGTACTTCTGAAGTTTTGATAAAAAGATGCGCAAATCTTAAAATTTATTAGTAATTTAGATAGAAATTATGTTTATTAAATGTAAATACATTTATTCTTAAGTAATAATTAGTTATTTCATCACCTTGTTCTCTTTACAATGAGATAAACAAAACTTTATATGCACGCAACGTAAGTAATAACAAGGATAAATTCCAATAACTAATAAGTATCCAAATTTTCAGCCATAATTTTTACATTTATTGTAACTGTGAAGTTTCTTATTGAAAAAAAGTAAGTAATGAACTCATTACATACTTTATTAATGCAGAACATAAATTTTTTGAGGCAGACAATTTTCACTTCATGTTATTCCAATGGCGAATTTTCCACTCTCGGCTCCGGCGGTAAAGTTTTTCTTTCCACCAATCAGGAATCGTTTCTCCCTTGTCCACACTCTTTTACTTTAGGCACTCTATTTAGAGTAAGGTGTGACTTGGAGTATATTATGGTATAGTGCATCAATGATACTAGTTACTCTCCTATCAAAAACTTCAAGGAGCCAAAGATTTGCCACAATGCAATAGTAATATTTATGGTCCCAATATCTTAAATTTATTGATCAAAACAATACGTCATTCTCGTAAATAGCAAAAGAGTTTGTTCAAAATGCTACACTGTTATCTAGGCGTCCTACTTCTTATTGGATTCTCTAAGACATCTCTTTCGTCATATTTTGATATTTTTTCCCGTTAATTTGGTTTATAATTTCTTGAGTTTTTTTTAAACATTTTTTAAAATCTTTAATGTCATTCTCCTTTCTTAAAAATTTTCTGCTATCAGCTTAAAAATATCTCTTGTCTTTTTCAGCCATCCCCTACAGTGAATTTAGAGGTGAGAAACGCAAACACTTCTTGCTTTTTGAAATATATAAAATGACAGTTGTAAACATTTATCTAAACATTGAAGTAAGGCACAAAAAATGTCACTTATTAGATATTATACAAAACTATTCTAATGTATTAATTTTATAAAAATGTCATGCTAAAAATTGGAAAATATATATATAGTTATGATTTTATTGGTCAGAAAATTAAAGTAGTAAATAATTCGTTTGTAATGGACCATTTTTCTAAGATTCTCCTATTCAAAATATCATAGAGTATATTCTGATTTTATCTCGTATGGTTGTCTGTAAATTAATAAGTAAATTAATTTTAAAAATTTAAAATAAAAATAATTTGTTAATAGTTTTGCTCAAAATGGTAAAATTTCTTGTAATTTTGATTTTTTTGTAATAAATAAAAATTGAAACAAGAATGTTTATGTTAAATTTCCGAGCATTTACGAGCGCTGTTTTATTATTTACTAATTAATACAATCATTTTTCTTTAAAATTTTTGTAGAATTCGAAGCTACAAAATATATTTTTAGAATTATATCATTCTCAAGTAAATATAGTAAGAAAAAGGAAAATCGAGCAACTGCATTTATATACTTTTCTTTTTATATACATAAAAAAAAAAAAAAACTAAAGGAATGCTAGTATTTTATTTGTATGTTTCTAAATAGCACAATTATTGTCCTCTTTCAGACTACTGGAACTTGTAAAAAGTCAGCAAGCAAGTAACATCTGCCTCAGTAACGGATTCCAGTCACTGTAGAACTTTATTCTATACGACAAGAATTATAAAACAATTGCATACTTTTATTGATTGAAAAAATAAAATTCAGTTTCATTCATTCGAAATACATAGTTGATTTTTTATTTAACAAGTCGATGTGTCAGAGTATCTTTTATATTACAGGATCTTTTAATAAGTGGGTGACTCTAAATTGATTGATTTAATGAATGATGGATATGATTTATCATGGGTGGTATTGATGATAAATATTTTTGGGGCTTAAGGATAGGAAGAAAAAAGGATAAAACCTTGAGTTTATTTTAATGAGTAAATATAATTCTTCAACGACCTATTTAAAAATAGTGTGGCAATAGAAACAACCAAAAGACGAAAATTTCTTTTGTAATGATTAAATTCCTTTTCTAAGCACAGCTATATGGTCGGTATCAGTATTCAGAAATGAAATAAAATAAAAACTCATAATTAACTGCCAGCTTTAAATTCAAGCAACAAGGAATGCAATTTAAATCATAAATAAATTTAATTCATGAAATTGCGGTTCAAAATTTCTTTACATTTTTTGTTTTTTTGCCCAATTTATTTATTTGAAAATTTTAATTACAAACTTAATCCAAGACACAAACTTAATTTGCTGTCTTTTTGCAGACTATTCGTACAAAATAAAACAAAAGAAAAGAACATTTTTGCAGCATTTATGTAGAGAAAACCGAATGAAAAGTACAGATTTTTCTTTGTCTTCGAAAAAGAGTCTGCAGAATATTTAGAGAAAATATTTTAAGGAATTTTTCGGTGGATAAAGAGTGCAGATTTCTTTTGTCTTCAAAAAAATCTGTAGAATTCTTCAGAAAATAAACTTCATTTTTTTCCTATAAACTCTGCATGCTATTTTTACATATAATCTCAATTTTTTCCGACACTATAATTTCTTTAACTGCAGAATAGAACCCCTCACTATTTTATACAATTAAAGCATTTTAACTTAAAAAAATTGTCGAATAAGAAAAATTACTTTTTGTCCTATATAAACTTGTTTATTTTTTCCCCTCCAAACTGATTTTTAAACTTAACTTTCACTTTTTTTTTATTTGTCATCTTTCGTTTCTTGTATATTATTTTTTGTAGGTCTTATTAAGTATTGCATACCTAGCTATTCTATTAGCGTGTTGATTTTCACACTAAGTATTTCTTTAATTAGCTTTGATAATTTTGAAATCTGTATTTTTTTTTTTTAAAATGGCCTTTTAATATTTTTCCAAAAAAAAAATCAATTCTTTTCAATTTATAATATTTTTTAAAATTTAGATTTCTTAAAGTGTGCAAATTACTTGTTTTTAGAAATGAAAAAAATCCATATATTACAAGACAATAACAGACAATTTTTAAATCACAGACAAAGCAACAGCTCGAATGTGAAAATACTTTCACACAAATTTGTGAAAATACTTTCTTTTTCTATTGATAAAATACCTCATATTTTATCCAAGTCATAGCATGGATTTATATTTTCGTTACTTTTCTTATATGTAGATTCAGCTTCCTTCGTTTTGTTTGATCAATTATCTAATTTTTCTGCCTTTACTCATATCTGAAACCGTACGTAATCTTATTCTCAGGTTATTTACTTGATATAATATAATAACTTTTTTTATCTGTCACATTGCTTTCCTTGGATTTTCTTTTATTTTCAGGATATTTTTTTAACTTATTCAGACATTTTTATTATTTTTATTTCCGTCGATACTTCAACAGCTTCCCTAACATCCACTGTCTGAGCTGTTAACTGGATAATTTTCTTTATATCTACCACGTCAGTCACAATTGCCTGTTAGGAAGAAAAACACACAGTTTCATCATCATTGGAAATTCTATCATCTTCCATATTCCATATATTACAGAACTGCAGCGTTATATAAAGTATTTTTAACGCAGGGGTTATTTTAAAAATCTAACTATCTTCTGAATTAGGAAAATATATTTTATCATGTTTTACAAACCAAGACCAAGATATATTTTAAAACTTTAGACATATTGACCACTTTTATCAAGAATAATTTTTTGTAGCTTGAATTATCAACTACACTATATATAAAAAAAAAGACTACCCACTTGCATTCCGAATATATCAGGCAGAAAAAAGATACCTGAGAACACCCATTGCAGGTGTTGAAAGTGAAAGTAAGTGATTCCTCTAAGTAAGTGAGAATTTCACTTTTACTTCAAGCTGAAGTAACCATTCCCGGCCCAGTAAACAGGAACGTTCTCATTAACTACTCGTAATAATTTTTTTTATCAGGTTTAGATTATTATAAACAAAGCAAAATGCTGACTTATACACTATGTAAGAACATTAAAATTTTATAAAGAAAAAATAAGTATGGTACAAAACTACCACATTATTAAAAAAATTATTGTGTTTCATAGTATAATTTTCAAATAAATTAATTCATTCTAGAAAGAGGAGATAAAATTGAAACAAGATGCTTATCTAATTTGAAGGAAGCTGTATACTGATATAAACAATAGGTTTAAAATTAATACCAGCCTTTTGAACTTTACGAAAAGAGTAAAATATAACACAATATGAATTAGTAGGTGTAAGAGAATATTTCCGATGATTGGGAATAATTCTCGATATGTAAATCGTTTTAAGGGTTGGGAAGTTGAACTCAAGCATTAATGTTTTCTACAAAACAATTCGTTAATTGACCAGTATACAAGTGCAATTAATCTTTTAAGATGATAAAAGATTTTGATCCATTGATGATAAGATAAGATCCTTTTTGATCCATTATCTATTACTATCTATTATTTGATCAACTATCTATTATTATTTATCTACATAAATTTTTAAATCCATAGATCAAAATTCATTTACATGTTCGTTCTATAAAGGAGGAATTTTACTTAAATCTTTTGAATAAGGTCCTCATGCAATAAGGAAAAAAGTTTTGAGACGATAAGTTTTTCTGTTCTAACTTTTTCTGTAAGCAAAATTTCTTACGGATGGGAATTATAAATTTGAAGCAAGGTCATTCTGCGGGGGGGGGGGGGGGGGGTTGAGGTAACATAAGAGGAATTAATGAATCGGAGAAAATAAACATAAGCGTTCCATCAATATGGGTAAGTTTAATGTAACAGATCTCTTTTTGCTTTCACTTAAATCTTAACATAACTAATCACATCAGTTTTTAGTTTGCTTGCATGATTTTTTTTTCAAATTAGGCAATGGTAAATAAAATAAAGAAAGGAATTATTAGTACCACCTTTTAATAGTTTCCTACAATCTTTTTTACTACCAATTTCCAACAAAATAAATAGGAGGACACTTTTTTGTTCTGAAAATGTCACTTACCTGGTTGTTCTACTAATTTTTTCAATTAATATAGCTAAAACAATTAAAGTTGTTAAATTTTAGCATTAACGAAATTGAATTTATGACTAAGATTGAAACAATGTGAAGCGATCGAAGATTTCTCAAATTCTTGATAACGGACATATCTATCGTGTTCCTTAAAATTAAATTTTAAAGCGCATTTAGTTTCCCCGATGTAGATATGGTCACACTGACTAAGAATGTATCAAATGCCCCAGCGATTATCAAAGCTAATAGGATCTTTGAGAGTGTTCTATTTGATTTTGATATCAGGTCTGAAAATGATTTTAAAACCTATGTGCAAGAGGTTTTTTACCAATTTTATAAGAAACGGTAGAAAAACAACGGTGAAACGGGTCTAGTGAATTTAGCAAGAGCTGAATCAACTATAGAAGGGTTAAATCCATTGTTATTCTGTAAGCGAGTTTCAGTGGTTTTTCTAGTTTTGTTTCCCACATTTATTTTTCTAATTTTCTTTGGCAACTTTCCCTTTTTTTTTAAAAAATCATTTTTGTATCTTTACTTTCACGTCTTAAAAATGAGCGACTATTTTTGAAGCGCCTGAAACATGTCGACTGTCATTTCATAATTAAATATTTTCAAAGCGAATTAAAAAAATTTTTATCAGTAATATCTTCCCACTTCAGTTTCTTGGGATTATTGGTGAAAAGTAGTTTTATTACATTCACTCACTTTACAAACATTTTTAAATATTTCCTTTATACTTACATATTTACTATTTCCTTTATCCCCTAATTCCTTATCCTACCTTCCTATAACTACAATAAAATTATTTATATCTTTTCTGAGCATACACATTATAAAAGGATTGTAGAAAAAGAATATAAACTAAAATCAATGTAGAGTAGTTCAATTTTTTTTAAGGAAATAATCATTTTGTAATTGTAATTATTCGTAATTGTTTAGCACAGACTTATACCCAAGATAATATTTATATTTATAATATTACCCATTCTTCTACTTGGAAATTTCTTTAAGCTATGAAATTAAAAGGTTAACATATATTTTAAAAAATAACAAATTTGTTTAAATAATAGTTTTTACAATGCTGAATCGATGGAACTCTTCCTTTTTCGTTAATTACCTATTTTGCATCTGTGCAGGTACCGATTTAAATGCTATAAATTAGGAACTAGAAATTTCTTTTACTTTTTACTCTTTTTGGTATAGTAACTTACCCTGAAACCTACCTAAACCGTACTTACTAATGAGTTTTGCTTTTTTTTCTTTATATTTTCTCAATTAATAAGATTATAGTTTTGTAAAATTGTCAGAGTGGAGTGTCATTAAAGGATTTTTCAATGAATTCAAAACGCAAAGAATAAACTTGTTACTTGAAACAGAAATATTATTTAACTATGAAAGATTATTTAATTCCTTTATTTAAGACACTTTTTGCTGTTAGACGTTTAGTTTTGTTTTTTTATAAAGAAAATGAACTATTCAAATGTTTCTTATTTCTCTATATATCATAAAAACATAATAGTCTGACACAGTTTTCCATTGTTGTCGGTGCATTTTTTTTGGCCGGAAAATCACGTGGTAGGATCCAGTTTTCCTTCATTCATTTCTATTTGTTTTGGTTTTCATCAGCATAAAATTAACAAAAGTCGTAAAGGTATTCGCGATCGCAAGGGGGGCGTTGTTGTATGCGACGAATACCTGCGATTTCTATATGAACAGTCATTCAGTTACTCTAGGGACGTTTTTAATGCAGCGTGCAGCATTGCAATGCTCCTTCTTTAGTGCAGCTTATTAAATTTAAGAAAGAAAAATGTTTTATATTCTTTCTTATGCAAACGAAAACAAAAGGGTATTTCTTCTTTTTAGAGAAGGAACATCCAAAACACATCGGAAAAATATTTGTACATAAACAGAAAAAAAATATGCATATTCTTATAAGAGTTAAAACCTAATGCCAGAGAAATTAGTTAACTAAATTTAATGATATAACATGAAAGGCTTATTTAAACTTTACATTCCATAGTTTAGCGAATCATATTACTTCAAAAATTAAAATGAACAAAAAGTATAAATAAGCCTCATAATTTCATAAAATTTAATTTTGTAAAAAAAGTTTTTTGACAATAATTTTTATCAAAAAATGTTAAGTTTCAATAAAAATCCTTATTTAGAAACTAAAAAACGTAAAATAAAGAATGCTTACGAAACGAAAAAAAAAAAAAAAATTCTTTTTTGACGCCATTTTTTAGTGCTAAGAAAATTCGTCTTTGGGATTTGCCAAAAACAAAACAAGATGCAATTTTGTTTATTCAGGAGCGAAATATTTTACCCAAAAAAAAAAAAAAAAAAAAAAAAAAAAAAAAAAAAAAAAAAAACGAAAATGTACCAATTCCCATGACATGAAACTTTATCTTGGTAAACGTACGTTTAGGAAATGTTATTTCATTTTTTCATTTGGAATCTTATTTATTAGAGTTAATATGGCGACAGAAATAGAGATTGCTAAGATAAAGAAGAAAATAGAGATTGTTTTAGAGAGAGTTAAAATAGAGAGACACCTATTTCCCACCGAAATCCGGACTCCGAATTGACTACTTTGATTTTAAATAAAGTGTTTCATTTTATGATTTGTCCCAAAAATTTTAGGTTTTTGATTGGCGGCACTTAAAAACTGCCAAATCTGTAGCGGCGGTGGCGTTAATACATAAGTACCGAATTTTTATTCCATACTTTTCTAAATCATATTAATTCCAACATTAGAATATGCAAGAAGTATACATAAACACATAATTTTATACCATTTATGTTTTCAAAAAAAGTATTTTGACAACAATTTTTATCTAAAAATCAGAAATTAAAAAACGTAAAACAAAGAATTCTTTGGATAAAAAAATGATTCTCAAAATTTCTCAAATTGCAATAAAAAACTTTCATATTGTTTCCTTTTTTTATTCTTATAGTTCCTAATCAGACGTAAAAAACCATTTTGTAGAGAACTATCATCAAATAAGAAAAAGAAATTATTTACAAGCTTATTTTTTATTATAAAAATCATAACACTTACGTTCTTTATAAATCTGCAGAATTCCAAATGAAATGTTCTTCGTTTGAAAATTTTATTTTCAAATAATATATACGTAGATTATCCCTTTATTACTTTTAGATAACATACCACACATCAAAATTTTATAATTGTAAGATCTCGATATGAATTTGAATATGTAGCTTAAAAACAGAACAGCTGAATTCTAGTTGAAATTATTCTTTCAAAACTAAAAAATACTTACCAAGAAAACTATAAAAATTTATTAAACATCAGCACAAATGACACTATTTCAAGTAATTTGGATGATTCTTTATTGTTGTTTTCCGAATTATATAGATATAGAAAAATATACTGTTCTATAACGAAGAAGAATATTCTATAACTATTACAGTTCTGTACGTTCTGAATTCACATTTATTATCGGAATGACGAAAGCAATGTTGACTTCACTTTAATTTGTAATGATTAGAAGACAGAAAAATTATCTTACCCTAATACAGCAAGTGATCATGAAATTGTAAGTAATGTTGTTGGTAATAGAAAGGTAAAAATTATTGAGAAATTGTTCTTCAAATGCTTGGCGTGTTCTGCTTCAATGTTTGGCGTGTTCTGGTTAGTTTTTTCAAGTTCTTCTACCTTTTCCTTAGGAAAATTTTGCTTCTTATTCTGCTAAGAAAATGGTGTCCGTCATTGCCAATGGCCATGCTGGAAGAGATGAAATTTGGTATATAGATAATTCCAAGCACTAGAAGGGTCACTGTCAACATTTGAACATTCTACGATGAACTGCTCGAGCGGGATGAGCGAAACACGAAATGGAATTTTCTGATTGGTTAGCGTTAGTCATTGTTTTAAATTTTCCTATAAGCGATTAAGTTTTCTACATATTTATTGAGCATACAATAGTTCATTACGCATATTTAAATATTTAATTTATTTACATTCGCTGTGACAAATAAATTCAATAAAGAACTAAATTTATACTTTTATAGTTGTCCGATACCATGCGTCTTTTTTATTTATATAATTATTTTACAGTGTGCTGCTAAGAAAATAATTATTTAAAATAAATGGTAATTGAATAGAGAAAAATATTTATACATTTATAGGCAAAATTAATGGAAAAGTGGTACTTATTCGCTTAGAAGAATCGTAGAAGAAATCGCTATATCATTATTGACGACCAAGATGCTTAATTAATTTAGGTAATATATACATACATATTGAAATAAAATAAATAAGTTATATACTAGAACGAAAAAGTAGTGGAGTAAAGATATTTATCTATCTTGAAAAACTGTAAGATGCTTAATTAATGTTTGTAATATGTTATAATAGATATTAAAAAAATTATGTCCTAAAATCATAAATAATTGAAAAAATATACTTATTCATTTTGGAAAGCCGTAAAAACGCGATATTATTATTGACACTAATGCCTTATTAATATTGATAATATAAATTAATTTAAATAAATTAAAATAATTTTCCGAACCATTTCCTTGCCAATACCCTGTCCTATAATGTCAGAGAATATGTAAAACACCTACCACAGTCCCTTGGATCCAGTGAGATATTTAATAAAACAAAGGAAAATGCAAAAAAAAAAAATGAACTATTGCCTTTATACAACATGACCAAGTAAATTGCAGCATTAACCTAAAAGAAACATGGTAATCTTTCAGGGACGAAAGATTTGGTAATTAATTTTTTCATTACAAAAAATTCTTATTCTTGATGGCTAACTTTATACTAACTTTCTTTTTAACAGTAGCAGACATTTTATTTCTTAATACTATCTATACGTAGTTACAATACGTGATTTATTAGTATGTATGTTTTTCAGTTTCAACTTTATTTATTCTAAATATTCCTGACGTGATCATGAATTTAATATGAATAATTTAATTTATTGCATCATTATATATGCGTTTACATTATTTAAGGTATGAAACTAAATTTTATGTTCAGTCAACAATATCACATTGAGGTATATAAAAAATATTAATATATATAACTGGGGTATTAAAACAATTTAGGAGATAAGAGTGAGTGAAACCAGTTTAGAATAAGAACCAATCTGGAAGAAACTGAGTCAGCTGCTTTTGGAGGTTAGCGAGAAGGAAGCAGTGCCATCTAGTAAGAAAAAGGAAAAAAAATAAGGAGCTTTGTCGTCTTAAAAAGTTTCATGTCCATAAAATTGGGAGGAAGTCCTTTCTAATCCCTTCAATGATACGAGAAAAGAAAGTAAAGAATAATTTGAACACCGAAATATCAAAAGTAGTTTAAAAATAATTATTTTTATTTCCTCTGTTTACATGCTGGTTTAATTTTATTTATTACTGAAAAAGATAGAGATAATATCACGTGTTCAGGGCAAGATGGTACCCATCGATAGGCTGGTGAACTTCAAACTTCCACAGAGGAATAAACCACAGTTATTCGCAATGATATTTCAGTACCTTAACCTCAGAGCCATCAAATGTGCTTTCTAAAATAATCAAGTACAAAATCATTCTATTAGTACTATGCAGATTAAATAAATTAACATGATGGGAAAATATTAGCAATAAAATAAGTTAATATTTTATTGAAACAAGTATTCATTTATGATTAGATCAAATAATAAATTTATTCGGCAAAATGGGTATTTACCTTCAATCAAAAATAAAAGTTGGCGGTGCCCCTCTGTGAAATTTGTTTACATTATCTTACTGTTTTCAATTTATCAATAAGAATTTTGAACAATTTAATGTTATTCTTCTATAATAAATGTATTTGTCCTTAGCATTAAAGTAAAGTTTTTATGAAGCTTTGAAAAAAATTTAAGATAGTTATCATCACTAGTTTTTAATATATATATATATATATATATATAAAATCCGGAAATATATATATTAAAAATCCGGAAAACGAAATAATTTCGTTTTCCGGATTTTTAATATATTTTTTTTCCTCCATTTTTTCTAAAATTTTTTAGCTTATTTTATGAGTTCTATATACTTGCAGCTTATGCGCAGTTAATATAACTTATTTATTTTCTTCGTTTTTCTCTCTTTGTATTTTTTTGTGCTATGTTATAGTGATCATATTTAATGCAGCTTTAGCGCTTGATATTATCTACTATTAACTTACTTTCGTTTTCATTTTGCTCCCGTTTTGTTCGGTTTTCTAATGTCGTGTGTTGAGGGCATTGCTCTTTGAGCCTAATTTTTAGATTTCAGCAGTAGTAATAATTTGGCGCTTATGCGAAACAAACAATCCTGTTTCTTTTATTATTTATTTATTTTTTTTTTTTTGAAATTATAATTAATTTTCTTTAATTATTATAAATGTATAAATAATTATCAAACTTTTTAATTACAAACTTTAAATTACCTTGCGCTCATCCATATCGGGCCCATCCAAGGTAACTAACAAATTTGGCACTCTTCAGTATTGCAGTAAGAACGTGCCATAAGATATCACTTTATTTATGCTTTTGTTTTCATAGTTTGTAATCTGGCAATCTTATTACGTAAATATTTAAAATCATTCTTGAAAGATGCCGGTAGTAAAAAGGGTGGAAGCATGTTGAATTTGATGAAGAGCCTCTGAGCTCATATAAATCTTAATAGGCTAAATTAAGCCTTACCTATTGAAACGCAGTGCTATAAGCGAAAGCAGAGAGCACGCCGCACTTTACTCATACTTATGTATGAGTAAATAAAACTTCAACTTCAAGATGCCGGTACGAGTAAGTTCATTTAAATTCGCTCCTCACTATGCAGATTTCCTCTCGTGTACTGTTCTATAATCTCTTTACATTTCATTTTCTGTTTTTTGTTTGATAAATTTGTTTATTTTTTAGTTAATGTGTTCTAATTTCGTTTCAATTTTTTTGAGTGCTCCTCACACTATTGTATAGATATATTTTGCTTTGGCTATATTGATACAATATTAGAAAGCACTCCTTTTTGCGGATATAATCGTGTGAGCTGATGAAGAGATTATATCCTTTCTTTATTTCGTTTTCCGGATTTTTAATATATTTTTTTCCTCCATTTTTTCTAAAATTTTTTAGCTTATTTTATGAGTTCTATATACTTGCAGCTTATGCGCAGTTAATATAACTTATTTATTTTCTTCGTTTTTCTCTCTTTTTCTCTTTGTATTTTTTTGTGCTATATATATATATATATATATATATATATATATATATATATATATATATATATATATATATATATATATATAAATATATATATATATATATATATATAAATATATATATATATATATATATATATAAATATATATATATAAATATATATATATATATATATATAAATATATATATATATATGTTGCATACGCCATGCAGCGCCATCTGCACTAAAGCAGACTCCCTACACAGACACTCACGGAACGGCAACGGGGAGACAGCCCTGAAATATGCTCTAGCTATAATTGTTTTGTGTCGTCTTGTAACGTTTTCTTAATAAAAGCTTTAAATGTAACTCCCCTAGATTACTTTGAAGCTAATCCTCGACACTCCGTCCGTAACATGGGGGCTCTGTCCGGTCATCGCCATAACCCGATGCTTGAAATTAAAAGCGAAAGTCGCCCAAACCAAAAGGCGCAATAATTCTACTTCATAAGTCGGCCAATAACCCCGCCGCATACTTCAAAATATCTTCGAACAATTTTATCTTCGCAGGCCAATTCTCCCGCCTGAACTGAAAAGCCAATTTCCCGCTTTGAAAACAACGAACATTTGCGGAAAAATATTCAACTACAAAAGGCCAATTTTCCCGCCTATATACTGAAAAGCCAATTTCCCGATTTGAAAACAACGAACATTTGATGAAAAATATTCAACTACAAATGGCCAATTTTTCCGCCTATACTGAAAAGCCAATTTTCCGCTTTGAAAATAACAACGAACATTTGCTGAAAAACATTCAACTACAAAAGGCCAATTCTCCCGCCTATATTGAAAAGCCAATTTCCCGCTTTGACAACAACGAACTACTGCTGAAAAACATTCAACTTCAAAAGGCCAATCCCACCGCCTATGATATATTTCCAGATCTAAATATCTTCTACAGCGAAAAATCAACAACTCAAGAGGCCAATTTCCCCGCCTAATTGCATAAGAAATATCTTCAACAACTACGTTCTACAACGAAGGCCAATACTACCGCCTGTGTGACCAATTTCCCGTCCACAATTAAGAAATATCTTCATCGACATTCATTGAACTGGGAGATCCATACTTCTCTTCTACATAAGTCATCGCATTCAACGTCAACAACGATAAAAGTGAACTCGTATCATCGTAGTGAAACAGTCGTGAAAACCACTTGTGAGCACTTATTTCAACAAACGGATAGCTTGTATAAGCAAAAACAACGTCAACAAACACCGATATCTTCAAACCAGGTAGGATCAATCCTTTTTATTATCAAACATGTATCGAAATACCAAAAAAGAAGATTTAGCTAATGCCGTCAAGGAATTAGGAATAGATGTTCCTGATAATGCTACTATTATTTGTTTAAAAGAACTTATAGAAAAAACTGATACGTTCAAAAATGAACCAGAATTTGTTAAAGACATGATTTATTTAATCGTCGAAGAAAGAAAAGAAGCAGAACAATGCGCAAAAGAAAAAATCAAGTTAGCCCAAATCGAAAAAGAAATCGAATTAGCATCAATTAACTCCGGCTCAAATCAAAATAATTCCGAAAACACAAACGCGACAATTAGAACATCATCTTTAGATCTCGAAAGTCTAGTTAAATCGGTTAAAACACTTAGTATGCCGATTCCTACTAAACCCGAAAATTTTAACTTATTCTTTCATTCTTTAGAACGCGCGTTAACAACCAAAAATGTTCCGCCAGAATTCAAATCGGAAATATTAATTAATATTCTCGGTGAAAAAGCGAATAGTATTTTACTTTACATTTCGGAGAACGAACTCCAAGATTACGAAAAAGTTAAAAATATTATATTACGAGAATTTCAGCCAACGCCCCAGGAATGCTTAATTAATTTCCGAAGAGCTCAGCGATTACCTAATGAGTCACACGTACAATTTTCGTCAAGATTGACAAGCGCTTTTGAATACTATTGTAACCTTCGTAACGTTAATGATTTTAAAAGCTTGTGCGAATTAATGATAGCCGATAAATTGTTTTCTACCCTCGATCGTGAAACGCAACAACATATTGCGATACGCCAAAACGAAACTTGGTTTAAACCAACTGAACTCTCGAAAGAATGCGATGTATATTTTGTTTCGAAACGGAAGTCTTTTGCCGAAATAAAACACTACCGTCAACAACCGTTCGACAACAAGCAAAAAAATAACTCATTTCAAAGCTTTAATCGTAATTCATATGAGAGAAATTCTACAGAATACCAATCGCGAAATAATCCGCGCGAAAGCTTTCACAGAAACGAAACTAATTCAAATCGTAGATTTAACACAAATCGAGACCCTGTTTGCAAAGTCGAAGCTAAAACATTTAATGAATCTAAGCATGAATTACAATATGAAAAATTTTTCGTTAATGACGAAATAGTTGAATCGTTAGTAGATTCGGGAGCAAACATTATATGTGTCCGAGATCACTTAATCCCCTCCAAAACTAAAAGTGTCGGAACTGTTCAATTAACTTGTGCTTTCGGAAACGAAGTACAAGCTGAACTTTCAAGAATAAAATTAGCACTTCCAAGTTTTCGTAAAAATCCCATAACAGTAACGGCAGCTGTTTGTAAAAATCTTTATTGTGACTTAATAATTCCCCCAAATATTTTGGATGATTTAAACGAAGCTAAAAAAGAATATGATCAAATTTCAAAAGAAAATATGATTTCGCCGCATTCTAAAACTAAATTTCCTTCTCATAAAAATGAACAACAAAATACTTTCGATTTAAACTCAATGTCTAAAAAAGAATATCAAATTACTTCTTTCATTTCAGAAAACGATCATTTTTCTCACCCAATTTTTAAAAATAGATCTGATGAGGGTGCAATACAGTGGCGTCAGTTAAGTGAAGGTCAGTCTTTCTTTGAGAATAAACCACTCCCTTCTCAAACTGAAACCGAAAATTTATGCGAATGCAAAAGTACTTCAACTCAAAATTTATTTGAAAAACAAATGAATGAGTTTGTTTCAATGACGTCTGCGCGTAATAGGAAAGCGGAAACTGCCCATTCACGTGATCAGAGAGCTCTTTCCGATGTAAACAAACAAACCGAAACCGATATTTTTTCGTCTGCCGAAACAGAAACAAACGATTTTAATTCTTCAAATCCGGAAAATAAAGAGATTAAAAATGCGTTTATTGAAAATACGGATTATTGTTTATCTAATATAAATATAATTTACACCGATGTTGATTTATCTCATTTAGAATCCGATACGCGTACCGAAATTGAACAACTTATTAAATCTTATAAGCCAAACAAAATTAAAGATACCAACTTACAAATGAAAATAATTCTTTCTGACGATAAACCTATCGAGTTACGACCAAGAAGGCTAGGCCAAACAGAAAAAATTATCGTAGATAACCAAATTGACCAATGGCTTACCGATGGAATTATTTCTGAAAGTTCGTCCGATTACGCCGCACCTTTGGTTCTTGTTAAGAAAAAAGATCAGTCAACAAGAATATGCGTAGATTATCGCGCTCTTAATTCCAAAACAATTAAAAAGAGATTCCCATTACCACTCATTGATGACATTTTTGATAAACTTCAAGGAGCAGTGTTATTTTCCAACCTTGACCTTCGGAACGGTTATTTCCATGTTTCAATTGAACCTGACAGTCGCAAATTTACCAGCTTCGTAACACTAACCGGACAATACGAATTTAACCTTTTGGCTTGTGTAACTCTCCCTCAGTATTCCAAAAATACATTCAAATTATTTTCAAAGATCTTTTAAATGATGGTGTTGACGCCAGAAGCGCCATCTGTGAAAATTAAGTGTGTGTTATGAATCCGAAGAGCTCGGATGGGAGAAAATGAGTTATGTGAATAAAATATTGTGATTAATAATTACAGTCCACTGCGTCAATATGTGTTTTGAGTTCTGTGTTAAGAGAAACAACATGGTCCGTCGAGCCGGAGAGGGTAAGCGATCTATGGACGAGCGAATTTTGTGAAAATTAAGCTAAAGTTAGTGCAAAAGACCCAGTGAAAGGTGTACGTGTGCGATTGAGAATCGAAACTGAAACTAAGTGCGTCTAACAGCGATCTGAGAAGGTAGGTGAAAGTTAAATTTATATTTACGTGAATTAAACTATAAACATGTCTTTGACTAAATTAAAGAAAGACGAGTTAAAACTCGTCGCAGAAGAATTAAACTTAACTGTACCGGAGGGTGCAAAAATTGCCGATTTAAAAACTTTAATTGAAAACAGCGAAGTTTATAAAACAGATCAAGAGCTATTTAAATGCGCACTGGATTATGCTATAGAGGAAGTAAAAAATAAAAAGTCCGATAGTGAATCTAAATTAGAACTTGAGCGAATTAAATTAGCGCAATTAGAAAAACAATTAGCGCTAGCTAATGTTCAAAAAGAATTACCGCATAATTCCGTACTCGCAAAAGAAAGTGTTTCTGAGAATTCGAATAACATTAATATCGAAACTTTATTAAAATCGGTAAAAACCTTAACAATACCAGTACCTTCACGAGTAGAATCATATAATTTATTTTTTCAGTCCCTGGAAAAAGCATTCAAAACAAAAGAGGTTCCCGAACAATTTAAATGCGAAATTCTTTTAAATATTTTAGGTGAGAGAGCTAACAATTTAATGGTTCACATTTCCGAAGAAGAGTTAACTAATTACAATAAACTCAAAGATTTAGTGCTAAAAGAATTTTCCCCTACACCACAAGAATGCTTTAATAAATTCCAAAGAGCACAAAAAGTAGGTTCAGAGAATTATGTACAATTTGCGTCAAGACTAAGTGCGACGTTTGAATATTATTGTCAATTACGTAATGTAAATGATTTTAAATCCGTCTGTGAGTTAATAGTATCGGATAAAATAATGAGTACTCTCGATAGAGAACTGATGACTCATATTAGTGTAAAACAGGGAGAAAAGTATTTTAAACCACATGAATTAGGGCGTGAGTGTGATATTTATTTATCTTCGAAAGGCAAAAACAAAAATGAAACATTTTCGAAATCTTTCAGTGGAAATACTAAGCGTTACGAATTTAATAAACAAAACAGAGTTAATAATTCCAGTGTACAGAGAGGAGCAACAAATGTATTTTTATCTGAAATAAAAAATGATAACTGTGTATTATGTAAAAAAAATGAGTCTCATGCTTTGCAATTTTGCCCACAATTCAAAAGAATGTCTGTACACGATAGAGTAGAGTTTGTAAAAAATAATAGACTTTGTTTTAAGTGCTTTTCCCCCAGATGCGAAGTTAATATATGCAGAATGAGAAACTGCTTTCTATGTAAAAAGGCTCATCACAATCTTTTACATTATCCGAGAGAAATTAAAAACAATTCCTCCACTCCCAATGTGGCGCCAATTAACGATCAAAATAAATCACAAACAACCGCGTTTAATGTAAGTGCTGAATCATTTGATCCGAGAGTAGACACTACTCAAATTGTGGCGACCGCCTGTTTTAAAAACAAATGCTTATTAAGTACCGCATTAATCCTCGTAAAGGATAAATATTCAGAATGGAAATTGTGTAGAGCGTTACTTGATTCTGGGAGTGAGACCTGTCTGATTTCGAATGAATGCGCTAATAAATTGCAACTTAAGAGTGAAAAAATAAATACCATGATTTCTTGTTTAAACGATACTTCTATGATGGTGAATGGGTGTGTTAAAGTGGCGATTTCAAATAAAAACAAATCGTTTGAAAGAGAATTAGATATGCTCATAGTTAAAAAAATCACAGAATTTATTCCGAATAAAACTTTAAATATAAATGTTGATTTTTCAAATTTCGTGGAATTAGCAGATGACACTTTTAATATTCCGGGAAAAATAGATTTATTATTGGGTGCAAATATATTTTACGAGTTAATAAAGTCGGAAAGAATTAAAATAAAAAATTCGCAATTGCTTTTGGTCAATAGCGTATTTGGGTATGTAGTGACAGGAAATTTAGATTCAATAAATGAAACAAAGGTTCACTGCGGTTTGATTCGTGATGAGGACTTAAATAAAACATTAGAGAAATTCTGGCAAATAGAGAATGTAGAGGAAACAATAACAAAGAGTAAAGAAAATTTAATTTGCGAGAAACACTTTGCGGATACTCATTTTAGAACTAGGGAAGGGAAATATGTTGTTTCAATGCCCCTAAAGGAAGATCCCTTATGTTTAGGAAACTCAAAAGATATAGCCCTCAAACGTCTCAGATCGCTGTGGAATCGCTTAGCTAAAGATGAAATTTATTTAAATTTATATCGTGATTTCTTAAAAGAATATGAAAATATGGGACACATGAGAGAGGTTACTAAAGAAATTGAACCAGAAGTAACATATTATGCTACACATCATGGAATCTATCGTCCAGAAAAGTCCACGACAAAACTTCGTGTTGTATTTAATTGTTCTTCAGTAACGGATAAGGGAATATCTCTTAATGACATTCAGTATAATGGAGGAGTGATTCAAGAGGACTTATACACTCATATGCTAAGGTTCCGCACATATACATATGCGTTTACTGCTGATATCAAAATGATGTATCGAACTATTTTAATCAATCCAAATCAGTGTAATCTTCAGAGAATTGTGTGGTGTGAAAATGAAGATGAACCGCCAAAAATATACGAATTATCTACCGTTACTTACGGCACGGTTAGCGCACCTTATTTAGCGCAAAGAACGCTTAAACAGCTCTCAGCTGACGAGCAAACCAATTTTCCCATGGCTGCTCCTGTCCTACGAAATAATTTCTATATGGATGACTGTTTGTGCGGCGCTGACACATTAGAGGAGGCAATTGAGCTCAAGCAACAATTAAAAGGGATTTTGCAAAGTGCTGACATGAAACTACACAAGCTGTGTGCCAATCACGTGAAACTAGCACCAGATTCTGAATGTGATTATAATTTTGCAACGTTAATAGAGACAAAAACTTTAGGTGTATCCTGGAAACCCATTTTAGATTGTTTTCTATTCAGAGTAAAGGTTTGCTTGGAGAGTTCTTACACAAAACGTGACGTTTTGTCCACTATTGCCAAGCTCTTCGACCCGATTGGTCTAATGGCACCGGTAATAGCAAAGGCAAAGATTTTCCTTCAGCGTTTGTGGAGAATTAAAATGGACTGGAGTGACTCTTTACCAGATGAAGAATATCGAGAGTGGCATCAATTTCTAGCGTCTTTAGAGAGCATCAACAATATAGAGGTTCCAAGACGCATTTTCATCAATATTCCAAAGAGTGTGGAAATCCATGGCTTCGCTGATGCATCGCAGCAATGTTATGGTGCAGCAGTCTACTGTAAATCTATAAATTCAATGAATGAGACTTTGGTTAGTTTGATAACGAGCAAATCAAGAGTTGCACCTATAAAAAGTCTGACTATCCCAAGACTTGAGTTATGTGCCGCTGTTCTTCTGTCAAAACTTGTGAAACGAGTTGTTGCTGCGTTAAAGTTAGAAACTGCTGAAATATATCTTTGGACAGACTCTATGATAGTTCTAGCGTGGCTTCAAAAAGAACCCATAGACTTAAAAACTTTTGTTCAAAACAGAGTGGCCACAATACAAGTGCTATTTCCTAATCAGCGATGGAGACATGTACCAACTGATGAAAATCCAGCAGACTTAGTTTCACGAGGTATCGACCCTGACAAACTTTTGCAAAACCGATTGTGGTGGAGTGGCCCTCTATTTCTGCGACAATCGTCAGTAGATGATTGCACAGATAATATATCTGTAGAGTCTGATGAATTGTTTCTTCGAGAATTAAAACCACCAGTAGTTAGTGAAATTTGTGCCCTAATTAACACATTTGAGCCTCTAAGTGTCATTAATCAATGTTCTTCTTATATGAAAGTCTTAAGAATTGTGGCTTGGTGCAAGAGATTCTTGCATAATTCTTTGAATCCATTGCATCCTACCCGTGGAACGTTGACAACCAGTGAACTTTCCCAAGCTTTGTTGTGTGTTGTGAGAAACGTTCAACATACTTCATTTGTGACTGAAATTCAGTGTTTGGAAAAAGGGTTACCGATACCTAACAATAGTAAACTTTTAAATTTGTGTCCCTTTTTAGATCAAAATAAAATTCTTAGAGTTGGTGGCAGACTTCAAAACAGTGACTTAAGTGAATCTCAAAAACATCCAATTGTTCTGCCTACCAAACATAATTTTACTTTAACAGTGATTAACTATTTTCATATTGTTTATTTTCATGCAGGTGCAGAAACTACATTATCACTTATAAGATCAAAATTTTGGATTGTTTCAGCAAGAAATGTTGTTAGAAAAATTGTCTTTAATTGTATTGTGTGTAAAAAGGTAAGTTCTAGGTCAAAACCACAGCAAATGGCTGACTTACCAGCTGCTAGAGTAACAATTTCTAGAGCTTTCTCTCGAACTGGACTTGATTTTTGTGGACCGTTTGTAGTTAAAAGCTTTATTGGAAGAAGTAAGCAGGTAAAAAAGATATTTATTTGTGTTTTTGTTTGCTTCACAACAAAAGCTGTACATTTTGAAATAGTGAATGATTTAACTACAGCTGCATTTTTAGCTGCTTTTAAAAGATTTGTATCTAGAAGAGGCAAACCTTCTGAAATTTTTAGTGATAACGGCCGAAATTTTATAGGTGCAAATAGAGAATTAAATTCATATCTTAAATTACTATTTAAATGTGAAAGTAAAAAAGAAATAGAGAAATATATGACTGATGAAGGAGTTAAATGGTATTTTAATCCCCCTTCTACTCCACATTTTGGAGGATTATGGGAATCAAGTGTAAAGGCTCTGAAATATCACCTTACACGAGTAGTTGGAAAAACAATCTTAAGTTATGAGGAATTTTTAACTTTAGTAGTTCAAATTGAAGCAGTCTTAAATTCTAGACCACTCTGTCCTCTTTCAAGTGATCCAAATGATGTTGAAGCACTAACACCCGCACATTTTCTTATTGGTTCTACTTTAGTAGCAATACCTGAACCTAACTATACTGAGGTTCCAATGAATCGTCTTAGCCGATGGCAATTGGTTCAAAAAATGACTCAACATATTTGGAAAAGATGGTCAGTAGAGTATCTTAATAAACTTTTAAATAGACCTAAATGGTACAAGGGTAAAATAGATATAAAAGAAGGTGATTTAGTATTAGTAAAAAATCCAGATGTGTATTGTCCTTTAAAATGGAATTTAGCAAGGGTTATCAAAACTCATCCAGGTAAGGATAACATAACCAGAGTTGTAACTCTTAAAGATAAAAATGGTATATTTAAACGGCCAGTAATTAAATTAGTAACTTTGCCTCATGTTAATTAAAAATTGTGTTGAGATATATGTTTTATTGTTATATATTTGTATGGTTGTTTTATTTGTGTTTGTTTAGTTTTTTTTATTAATTGTGTTTTGTTGAATGCTGCGTCATTCAACGCCCGGCGGTATGTTGACGCCAGAAGCGCCATCTGTGAAAATTAAGTGTGTGTTATGAATCCGAAGAGCTCGGATGGGAGAAAATGAGTTATGTGAATAAAATATTGTGATTAATAATTACAGTCCACTGCGTCAATATGTGTTTTGAGTTCTGTGTTAAGAGAAACAACAGATGGTACTGTTATAATTTATATGGACGATATCATAGTGCCTTCTAAAAGTAAGAGTGAAGGAATTGTAAAACTCAAAAAAGTATTCGAAGTAGCTTCTAGTTATGGTGTAGAATTTAATTTCAAAAAGTGCAATTTTCTACAGCATAGGATAACTTTTCTTGGCCATATTATTGAGCAAAACACCATTCGCCCTTCAGCAACTAAAACAACCGCCGTCATGAACTTTCCAGAACCCGAAACAACTCATCACGTTCAATCATTTTTAGGACTAACCGGATATTTCAGAAAATTTATTAAAGACTATGCACTAATTGCAAGACCTTTAAGCGACCTTTTACGAGACAAAGTTAAATTTACTTTTGGCCCTACACAAAAACAAGCTTTCATTTCTCTGAAACAAATTTTATCATCCGCACCTGTTTTACATCTGTATCAGCAAAGTGCTCCATTACAACTCCACTGTGATGCCAGTGCTAAAGGATTTGGTGCTATACTCCTTCAAGAAGACTCTGATAACAATTTCCATCCCATACAGTACATGAGTCGTAAAACTTCTCCCCAGGAAGAGAAATATTCCAGCTACGAATTATAAGTTTTAGCGATAGTTACAGCATTAAAAAAATTTCGACATTATCTCATCGGCACAAAATTCCAAATATATACAGATTGCCAGGCGTTTCAAAAGACAATGACAAAAAAAGATCTACCACCCAAAATAGCACGGTGGGCACTCTTCTTAGAAGATTTTGATTACGAAATACTCCATAGGCCAGGTAAACGAATGCAACATGTAGATGCTCTTAGTCGATATCCAGTTATGGTCATACAATATAACGAAACAACACAGAAAATCAGAGAAGCACAGATAAATGATGAGTTTACAGAGAGTATAAAGCAACTAATTCAAAATTCTTCAGCACCTGATTATATATTAAAAAACAATGTGCTTTACAAAATAGTAAACGACCAAGAACTTTTAGTAGTTCCACTTGACATGCAAAAACAAATCGTACAACTTGAACATTCTAAAGGACATTTTGGCATAAATAAAACAGAAAATTTGCTAAAACAGCAATTCTATTTTCCAAACATGCGAAAGACAGTAGAAAATGTTATCTCTAATTGTATTCAGTGCATACTTTCCTCCAAAAAACTTGGCAAAAAAGAAGGATTTCTACATCCGATTCCAAAAGGAGACGTACCACTTGACACCTACCATATTGACTTTTTAGGACCTCTACCCTCAACAAACAAAAACTACAAATATATTTTTACTGTCGTTGATGCTTTCTCAAAATTTCTTTGGGTTTATCCTGTAAAATCCACTTCAGCCCATGATGCTTTAGAAAAACTAAAATTTCAACAAACAACATTTGGAAACCCAAGAAGGATAATTTCTGATAAAGGAACAGCATTCACTTCAACAGAATTTCAAAAATATTGCGAAGAAGAAGACATCGAATTCCTTTCAATCACAACAGGTGTACCTCGTGGAAATGGGCAAGTTGAAAAATTTCATGGAACATTGATACCAATACTGACAAAAGTCTCACTCGAAGATCCAAATAAATGGTACAAGCATGTGTCATCTGTACAACGAGTAATTAACAGCACAGTTTCAAACGCTACCAAATATACGCCATTCGAGTTGTTAACAGGCGTCAAAATGAAAAATAAAAATGACATCAAAATTAAGGCCATCCTCGAAGAAGAAAATTTCCAGTTGTCATTACAAAATAAGCAACAAATGAGAGAAGATGCCAAAGCAAACATTTTAAAGTTGCAAGAGCAAAGTAAACAGCAGTACAACCGAAGACGCAAAGAAGCAAGGAAATACAACATAGGTGATAAGATTGCTATCAAGAAAACCCAATTTGGTGTAGGTGCAAAACTTCGACCAAAATTTTATGGTCCTTACGAAATTGTGAACGTTCGACCCCACGACAGATATGATGTCAAGAAGATTGAAAGACATGAAGGCCCAAATCTCACATCCACATCAGCTGATATGATCAAACCATGGGACAATTCCTGAAAACATTTTTATTTCATTGAATAGAAACTTTTTTTTTTCCTTCAACTAAAACTGTGGCTTTTTAATTTTTTTTTTTCAATCAAGAACTATTGACTTTTTGTATTTTTCTCTTTCAGCTTTCTGCAGTCAAAAGAACATTTAAACTTAAAAATTTTATTTTTTAGAATTTCAGCTTGGTCGGGGACCGACCCATCAGGATGGACGAGTGTTGCATACGCCATGCAGCGCCATCTGCACTAAAGCAGACTCCCTACACAGACACTCACGGAACGGCAACGGGGAGACAGCCCTGAAATATGCTCTAGCTATAATTGTTTTGTGTCGTCTTGTAACGTTTTCTTAATAAAGGCTTTAAATGTAACTCCCCTAGATTACTTTGAAGCTAATCCTCGACACTCCCCGTCCGTAACATATATATATATATATATCCCATTTTAACCAATTTTTATCACGTTTAGCTTCATCAAAATTACCTGGAATATTAGTTACTAAGTTTAAACTTGCTTTTTCCTTTATTCTATCTGACCGACGTACACCTAGCTCTAGTAACCTGTTTTCGTCTTCAGTTGTTCATTTAATTCCCTAATTTTTTCTTTAGTTGAACCTACTGGACGACCACGAGTTTTAGTTTCACTTAAATCTCGGCTATCCTTCAAATCCAGTGGAAATTCAAAACTTACATTTTGGTCTTCTACGTTAGTTTGGATATTAAAAAATTCATCGATGCCATTAGATTTATCCTCACTAAACAAATTACTACTACCTAATAATTTCTCATTAAATTTTACTGAACGCTCTTCGATTATTTTATTTCTTTCAGGGTCGTAAATACGATAAGCTCATCTTTCATTCGAATATCCCAACATAATACCCTTTTTACCTGGAATAGAAAGTTTGTTTCTTAAAGCTTAGGGAACGTGGTAGTATACTGTAGATCCAAAAACACGTAGATATGTATAGTTCTGCTTTTTATTAAAGAATAATTCTTTTGGAACTTCAGTTTTACCTTTTCGAGGAGTTAGGCTAATAATATGTGTTGCATAGGCCATTGCTACAGCCCAAAAATTTAAATGAAGTTTACTATCATAAATTAATGTTCTAGCTCTATCTAACAAAACTCTATTATCTCGTTCAGCTTTTCACAAACTTTCTGGGTTGTACGGCACAGATTTCTCATGTGTAACTCCGCATTCAGTGAAATAAAACTCAAGATCTTTGTTCACAAACTCAAGACCATTATCACTACGAAATTTCTTAATTTTCTTATTTAGTAAGTTTTCAAATTTAAGCTTAAAATTTACAATGTTATCAAATGCTTCGGTCTTGTTCTTAAGAAAATAAGTAAAATACATGCCAGAAAAATCATCTACTAATATTAAAAAAATATCTTGAATTACTTAAAGACTTAACTGGGAATGGTTCACACAAATCACCATGTATTAATTCTAAAGTTGTTGAACTTTGAGGAGTTAAAATGCTAAAATGAGGTTTTCTGGTAATCTTAGAAATATCACATAATTCCCAAGACAATTCATTATAAATTTTTTAAATTTAACACTTTAGACATTTTACGCATATAATCAGCATTTAAATGACACAATCTTTTATGCCAAATTACAGTCATTTCAGCGTTATTTTTAACTTTGTTACACCCAGAAAAGCATACCTCGTTATTAACATTAGGTTTTAGCTTAACTTCTAATTTTTTATTCACATTTAAAGCTTTCAAAACTATGCGTCCATTAGGAGCAATAATTAAAACTGAGTTTGAATGTGATTTAACCTTATACCCTTTGTCCATTAAACATGTAAGTGACAGTACATTATGACGTAATTCTGGTACATACAATACATTACTAATTATAATTTTTGCATTATTACTTAGTGAAATAGCTTTAACAGTTCCGATTCCTTTAGTATCCAATGTAAAAGTCTTACCTGCCTGGTATATTTTGCTGTCGCAAGCATCTACAGATTCGAACCAGCGTTCATCCTTGCACATATTAGACGTGGTTCCACTATCCAGGATCCAACATTCGTCCACTTGTCCATTCTGTTCATCTGAAACTAAGGCGAAATTTTCTCGAGTGGCAGTATCGGATATGTTTCTTGAAAATTTTGTTTTCGACGACCTCTTACTCTACTGGTCAATGGTTTGTAGCCTCTATCTGTTCCCACTCCTTGATCTCCTTGATGTTTCGAAGAACAAACCCTTGCTATATGTCCCGGTCATCTACAGGCGTAGCAAAGTTTTCTTGGTTCTTCTGAGTAGCATACGCAGATTCCGAATTTCTTTGTCCACGGGATTTCTGTAGGGAATCTTTTTCTTCTTCCCTTAAGACTTCGAGTATATCTTCTAGCGACTTTTCACGTTGAGTTTTTAAAACTTTTTTTATGCGCTCATATTTTCCAGCTAGACCTCTGACCGTGTAAAACACCGATTCTCTGTCAGATATTTTCAGTCCCAAGGAAGCACACTTGGTTGTAGTTAATTTACGTCGCACTAGAGCTGCACAATGGGCTATTGGCGACGGTCTGGGAAACATCCCTGAGAATGATCCGAAGACATGCCATCACAATTTTGATCCTCTGCAGAGGTGATGGAACCCCTGCTTCGGTAGCCCAACGACCTGCACGCGAAGTCGAGCACTTTACGGTAGCACAGTTTAACGAGGACCAATACCGCACACCCTCGGTCCCTACGCAGACTGATCCAAGTGGTGACCCACCCGCACACTGACCGCAGCCAGTGATGCTTGACTTCGGTGATCTGCTGGGAACCGTGTCTTAACGATCAGTCCACTGCGGGACAAAGCACACTTGGTCGATAATTCTTTAGCTCGAGCTATATAATCGTTGACGGCTTCTGAATCCAGCATTTCTAAGCCCTTAAGTTCGGCACCCGAATCAATCCTTCTATCTTCTTCCAGCCCAGTGTAGGTAGCTTTAATCCTTGTCCACAATGTTTTGGCATTCTTTTCTTCTGCATATTGCAAAGCCTGCTCGTCTGATAGCGACAACTTCAAGTATGATATGGCATCTTGGTCAGTAGTTTCCCAAACTTGCAATTTAACAGGGTCAGTTGGAACTTCCTCTGTCAATGCCGACATTAATTTTTTCAAATTCAAAACTGCTTCCATTTTCATGGCCCAAAGATGATAATTAGTTCCAGTCAACTTCTTTTCCATGATGATCGTAAACCACGCTCTGCTACCAACTGTTATGTTGAATAACACAGAAATAAATGCCGGCAAATAAAGAGTTTATTAAAACATAATATGCGGAATTTATATCGTGCACACACAGTGCTATGCAAAAGGAATACTGAATCAACCAACAATCAGTCAGCTTCTTCAACTAATATATATCGATTTCCCCTACCGGGAAGTCGTCACATTAAATTACGCAACTTACCTGAGAGGGAGAGGAAAAATGGGATTTTATTTGCATATCAACAACAAAAAACACATCTGGATGAACAAATATATTGCATGAGATATGCGAGACTTTTCCGCGGAGCATATGAACTAAAAAACCCTTCTGCATACGGCTCATTTGGTGGACGATTACCTCGAATCAGAGAATATTCAACGATGGGAAAGACCTGTGATGTCTTTTAGCCTTAATCCAATTGTAAACGTATAGGACATCCTTGGATGCTCAATTTCAGTCTCAAAGATCAGCTCAAACATGATCTTTCAAAATGCGTGGGGCCGATAGTTTCGCCATGTAAAATCAGTGTTATTACTATTTTGTCACAAATCTGTGTGTGTATATGTACACTCATTGTCATAAAAAATAGCACGCCTTAAATTAGCATTTAGAATAAAACGAAAATTTACCTACCTAAGTTATGCTTTACTATAAAGGAGTGATTAAAAATCACAACAAAGTGATCATTTATTGCATAAAAAGTACAAATGAACCGATGTTTTAGTAAATTTTTTTGGCTAGCTCTATCTCGAATACAAGATGCTGTGAAGCACTGCGTCATACAAGGTGACCTGTGGAATCTCGTCTTCATTCCCAATCTCTCATTCCACAGTAACTTTAAAGACAGCCACGACATCAGCTTTGAAATAAGTGACCGAAGCAGGTCACTAACGTACCACTAGAACGTCGGAGTATTCATGTGCTGCTTGCGATGGCACACCAGCGCTAGATGAGGTGTGCGGTTGCACAGCATTGGCAGGATTGACACCATCTCAACCATGACTCTGTTTGGTGTGGTGTCGCTGTCGGCGTGTTTGTACTGCAACCGATTTAAACCAGGTCGTTTTTAATGAATGATGAATTCAGACTAACCATCGTGTATAAGTGTTGACCATCGTGTATGAGGGGAGAGACCCCACGTTGAAGGCCTCTGTCCTCCCTAACGGGTATTTTTGAGGGTCAAACCTATATTATGCTAAATATTTTCGTTTTGCAGTATTTTAAATTACGACAGAGATAAAAAAAATGACTTCTCCGAATAAAAATGCCTTCTTATTTGATAGATTTGCTTTTCGATTCTCAAATTATGCAAGAAAATTCAAATCTTGAAAATATTTTACCAATAGTTTTAGCAAGAAAGCAGCTGAAGTCTTTGACCAATGTTCATTTAACTTTTTTACGTATTTCGCTGCTTATCATGATTTTTTTTGTAAACAATATGAAATATTTTTGCACAAAATTTTAAAATTTATTAATTACTTTTTTTATTATTTTATTTAATTAGATTAGGGAAAAATTTAATTAAAAATGTAATTATTAATTTTAATTAGTTTAGACTACAAATTTTTACATAATTTTCAAAAATTTTATTTTAAAAAAGAAAAAAAAAGTAGTTTGAATAGTTTTAGTTTATCACGCTTAAAAAAAAACGAGTGTTTTTTTTAAAAATTTGATTTATTAAACACTATTGACCGATTTCATAGAAAATTTAATTTACCATTTAAAATTAAATTTTTTTTTCTAAAATTATGTAAAAGCTTGTATGATTTGCAATTTGAAATTTTCTTGACTTCTATTAAACTAAATTATAAAAAATAATTAGTTATCAAGAATTGATTTGTTTAGCGCATTTTACAGTAAATCGATAATTGACATTTTTTCATGTTGGAGATAGTAAGCGCTTTTATCGAGTAAATGTTCAAAAATCAGTAACTTGAAAAATTTCCATCTGATTCATCCCAATAAATCTTGATTAATATGCTAATGCACTTTCTTTTTTAAAAAATCTTATTTATCTGAGTCATATTGTAGTCTTAATATTCATGGCAAATAGGGGATTTTGCTTGGGAGCAAAAGAGCATTTCCTTGTAAAAGACAAAAAATTTGAAATAAGAATTAGAATAAGAAAGTGTGCTTTTTTAATTTTTAAAAATGTTCCAAATGAAACTTTATCTAATAATGGAAAGCATAACTCCCAGAATCTATTTTAAATTTACCATAACACGAGCAAAACAGATTGTACTGCATTGTAAATTTTTATCATTCCCACAAAATTTAATATTCGTAGTAATTCATCGTGTCTAATTGGGGTAATATGTTAATTGAAAGAATTCTTATTATTTTACAAGAATTTGTTCCCATAAAATAAATAACTATTTGGATTCCAAATTGAAATTTATGTTTGACCGTATCATAACAACAGCTAAAATAAAGAATCTTTCTCTACGATCCCCGGATCACGACTTCAAAGAAAATCTAATGTTCAAGTGTAGCTTTATCTAAATGCATAATCTTAATTATAAATTCACTTCATTTTATGTATTATTCCTGGCGTTACTAAAGTATTATAGAAAATGAAACAATATGAATAAACATCATATTTATTTTTATATTTTAACTGAGTTATATAAAAGGGAAACAATTGCAATAAGTATATTACCTACCATTAAAGACATCGATCACCGACCATTTAAAAATGAAGTTCCTCGGCCTAGTTCTCATATCGAGTCTCGCATTCTTTTGGGTAAGTATTAAGAAACACGCAACTTAAAGACATTATTTTCTCTATCTGAAATATTTGTTTAGGACATTCAATCAACGCAACAACTCCGTTCTAGATTGAGAAAGGGGTAGAAAGCGAAAAATTACGAAAACTAATAGTTTTAAATTTTTTATATTTGTAACATTAACTTCCGGTAAAATTTTTCGACTATTATTATATAAACTAATAAAAAATTATAAATAATTAGTAAAATAATTTTTTTTATGAAATTACCTTTGAATATATAAATTTTATTATTGTGTGCAAAAAATTTTCAATTCGGTTAAAAAGTTCTCGTGATATAGCAAAAAAGCATAGGAGCTCTAAAAAAAGTAAACTTAACATTTTGGGGGTTCAAGCATAGGAGCTCTCCTGACCAAACTATTGGGACCATATTTCCCAGATTCCAGCAACCCACCCCCCATATTCTGAGAATTAGAAATTCGAAACCATAAAAAAGGTATGTTTATTCAAAGAAAATACGTTTTTGTGTCTGATTTTGTATTTTAAAATATCGTCTGCATTAATTACTTCACATATTTGAGTATACCTTTAAGATTGAGGCCTAGAACGTGAAGACAAAAATTATTCAGAGTGGTACGTATATTTTTGTGTGCACTGTACAAATAATTGGTCAAAGAAATTAAGAATTAATAATTAAATCAATAATTTGGCATTTTAGAGCAAAACTTATTATTTTTATCTTCACACACTCTAGACATATTTTGTTAAGTTTTTTAAATATAAATAATGCCAAACAAATGATTTTTTTTCATAAAAATGGAATTATATTTTAATTACTTTCTTTTTCTGATATATTTCCCCAAGACTGCTGACGCTAGATGTAGTAGTAACAGCCAATGCAAGGATGACGAATGCTGTCTCATATCTACAGCAGAAGGAGAGTGTAAAGAGCTTGGAACAGATGGTAATTATAATATCCTCTATTCAAATACCAAATCACAAACAAAGACTTTTGATTTTTTTTTCGCACTTAATTGAAATGACATCTGTATTAATCAAATTAAAGTAAAATAAAGGGCAAATCGTAAGGAAGCCGAAAAATATTTATTTTTATGTTTTAGTTCAAATATGAAAAAAGAAATATTTTTTGTGCTTTATACTTGTGTTTATTTTAGATAAAGTGCAAGCAGAACTAAGTCGATTGGGATAACCATTGTTTAGTTATGAGTATTAAATGCCTAAAAATTATAATTTTTACTCTATTTATTCTAGCAATTTATAAACTCTTAAGTCCTCCAAACTATTATTTCTATTGATTACGGAATTATTTTTATGGATTATACCAGTCTAATTTGAAAAAATCAATATAAAGATGTAATCAATTTTTTTTCTTCAAACTTCCTTACACACTTCATTACATTTCAAAACATCATTACATTTATATTTTAAAAATCAATTTCAATAGATTTAGCTATGATTCCACTCTATTAAGAGTAAATGAAATGTAAAGGTATGAAGTGTAATAGGAAATTCTTAGTGACGCCAGGTTTTAAATTTTTTTTGAATCAAAAAACTTCATTACACTTATATTTTTTGTTATATTGTAAGTAAGTTTTGAGTGTTTTGTGCTGCAGGAAAATTTAAGAATTTTTTATATAACTTTCTTAGCTTTGTTTTTGATAAGGATATAAAAAAGTGTTTAAGAAAAGCTATAAGACAAAACACAAATAAATGGAAATGAAAGAATAATTATTCTCTTAATACCGTCAAACGGGGTGACTAAGTTCCATACGGTTCGACTTGGTGCCATCCTGGGTTTTCGAACTCAAGTGGCTGATGGCGCCAGAGGAAGACGAACCGATCGAAAAACGAAAACTACTGCTAGGTAGTGGGATAGAAGGGCGATATACTACACAAATCTTTTTATACTACACAAATCAAATTATAACCTAAATTGTAACCTACCATTGTTTGTGTCGATGTGGATTGGTGGTGTTTTGTGATGTGGAAAAGAAGTGTGGTCTGATAATCATATTTCGGAAGCAGCCAGAAAAAAAATTAAAAATTATGTTCAGCTTTTTGTCACAAAACTGTCAAAGAAGTTCTACACGCTTTGACGTTTCAAAATGATTTTTTGTTTACCAGTTATAACCCTTAATTCAATTTTCGATAAAGTGTGGGGTGATTAGGTGCCATCGTGTTTTGGTCATTTTTAAGATTCTAGAGTGTCCACCCATCTACAACAGTCTCTGGTCAACCGTTGACAAGCAGTGAGTCAGTCAATGGCGCAAAAAACACTGGCCCTGTGCAAGGTGACTTTGTTGCAGTAAAATATAAAGGAAAAATGCATCCAGGTCAAATGATTTCTGATTTCGACAGTAGCAACGAGGCATGCGTGAAATGCCTGGAGAAAAGTGGACAATTCTAGAAGTGGCCTGACACTCCGGATGTTTTGTGGCACAAAAAGAAATAAAACCTGAAGAAGAATGGTCCTCCCGAACCTCTACCAAATGGCGACAAATTTCAGGTTATTCTAAATTCGAATTGACTGAAGAGAGAATTTCTATCCCAAATTTGTAGTTTGTGTTTCGTTTAATAAATTGAGTCATTTTGAAAAAAAATTTGAAGTTTCTTTAATAATAATTTCTCTATGTATGGCCTTTTTTATTTTAAAATTTGAAGGTATACTCATAAAAGAATTAACTTATAATAGCTAAAATGACAAGGAGATGAATTCCGAAGGGTGAGAAGTTGCCAGCGATCGTTTCTAATAGATTTAAAAGGAGGAAACATGCGTGGCACTTAGTCACCCCCATGTGCGGGGTGAGAAAGTGCCACTAAGAAAAAATTATATCTCCCCTCCATGATATCTTAGAATCATTTTTAATATGTGAATTGAAAGCTAAGATGTGTAATTATGTTGCATTAAATAATCAACCCGATAAGTGAACAATTAGAGGAATTATGACACGAAAACACCTAAGAGTGGCACCCCGTTTGACGGTAATTGAAATATAAAGATATGCAATAAATTTAAAATCCTTGAAAGAAAAATGTTTTGCTTGCCTTTACTCTATACAAAACATAATTTATTATGTTCAATACGCTATTTTGATTCTTATCTATGGTCTGATCTGAAAGTTTATCGAAATTTAGTAATATAAGACTAATTACATAGAAAGTATATTTTCCACAGCATCAAAAGGTTGAAAATATCCAGGTTTTAAAATTGACTAAAAGTCTCCACCCTCTGCTTACTTCACTTACTAACCTCCAGGATAATCCATCATTGTTTTTGTTTACTCTCAAGAGTCATTTATTTCCACAAAAAAGAACACTTTAACAATATATACAAATATTCAAGTTCTCTATAAGAATATTTAGCTAATATATTAATCGAAACGAAATAAACAATTACTTGTATTCGTTTAATAATTTGTTCTTGAAGAAAAAAACTTAACACAAGGAATACATACTGTCTCGCCCGATACGAAGAAATAAACGAGAATTAATTATAAACTTATCAAATACGAAACGTGTTTGATCTTTCTTGTATCAGTTATTAATTTTATTTTTAAAAATTTCAATTAAATTGTTAACATTTATATTCAAACAGTATCAAAAATCTCTCTCTCTTTCTTTTGACTTCAATTTAAGTGTAAAAACACAAAAGAAAAACAAAAACCATCTAGAACAGCTAGATTTGACTAGAACAGCTGGATTCGGATAAAACAGACATTTTGGGAAAATATGATTATCATAAGAAATTAATGTTATTTCAAAGTAAATGATTTTTTAATTGACTGATATTGATCAAAATACATTAAGTAAGAGTTTTTAGAGATTATTTTATTTTACTATTATTATTTTATTATTTTTATAAACCCAATGACAATATTACAGTATAATTTAATTTGTATCACAGATCATTTTTCGTAGGGATGCGAGTAATATGAAAATGAGCGAAAGATATGAATATAAATAATTCACTTTAGACAACAACATGTTTTAAAATGTGAATTTTCATCATAAGTTAGGCATTATAGTGTATATCCGCGTGACGTAAAAGAGCCAACAGAACATTGAAAAATTGCCAAACTGGAACCAAGCTGGAATTCGGAATGTGAAATCAAGATGAAAATGGATCATTAAGATGAATTTCTTGAAAACTATGCAACTAACGTCATAAACGTTGAAAAAATGAGATACACCTACAAGTTTCACATCTTTTAGAACATTTCCATAACATTTCTAGTATGCTAAATCTATGTCGCTTTCCATTCTTTAGAAATAAGTGATATGGCTTGGTTTTTACTCTGTACTGTCGTCTGTAAACCCACTCGTATGAATGTTTAGAATTATGGAATTCTTTTGAATTTCGAAATTATACAGTATGTGATTTGTTTCAGTTTTGCAGTTTTAAATATGAACGTCATAACGGATAAAAAAACTGAATATAGAAGAATATTTTTTTTTTTGTCCAGACACACTACTTCAATAACGTAAGATTTTTTTCACAATAATTTCATCTGCAAGTTTCTCTCTGCCTAAAGTTTAGGTAAAGTTCCATAATAAGAGTACTATAATTCAGTGAGAAAGAATTCGTGAAAAAGTACATGAAATTCAAATAATTTCTGAAATATTGGAATTTTGAAAAATACTCGTGTACTTTTCGAGTTTTTAATATCGCTCTATCCCCTGAGCCATCGCGGCTCTGCGAAATTTTATTATCGAAAGAAATTATTGCTGTTCAAAACAAAGTGAATATGTACACTTTCATAAATTATTATTTAGCAATGATAGTTTAAAATACCGCTAGTGATGCGGGCGTTTTTGTCAACCTTGAATTCTGATTGGGATATATATATGATGCCCTATATATATGTATAAACAGAACAATAATTCCAAATATTAGTTTTACGCAGCATATTTATATTTTTCAGGTGATGCGTGTGAACTCGATAGGAGCGAAGGCAATTTTTATAGCTGTTCTTGCGCGAAAGGTTTTTATTGCAAACCTAATACTCTGGTAATTGCTGATATATTTTTCAATTAGTTCATTTATAGTTTAGTTACTTTCTTAAATATATTTTTTATCTTGAAATAAGTGTCAATATTTTAATCTTAAAATCATAAAAAAATTAATTAATATTTATTATTCTCTTTACATTTGAGTTAATTTTTTTTCTTCATAAAAATCACAAATATTGTTTTTTACTTCACAGTAGAAATTGACAACGTATCACATTTAAAAAAATAAATAAAAACGAAAGTTTGAACTATCGAATGTTTTATAAATTTTTAGAAATAAAATAATAAAAGATCACAAATTTCTTTTATCCTAAAGGAAATTTAAATTGATTGATAAAATTCGATAAAAATATATTTAATTACATGCTATGAATTTCTTTAAATCGTTAGTGAAAGTAATCATGATCCACATAATTTAGATAACAGGTAAATTTTTTCTCAAGTAAATCATTTAATATTTTAAATATAACTGAACAAAGAAACCAACAAATTAACAAAGAAATCTTTTTAGTAAAAATGGATTGGGGCAAATCCGTGGCTAAAATTTTTTACTAAAAAGATTTCTTTGTTAATTTTAATAATTTTTCCATGTGCAAATCTATTTCGGGCAAATCCGTGGCTAAAATTATGTGTACAACAGGCAATTCATGCTTCTTTCTCTTTTCTATTTTTTTCTTAAATAAATATGTATTTTCGGAAATTATTTATAGTCAACTTCTTTAAATTATCCAGTATAATATTACCTTGCGCACATCAATTTTCGGGCCCATCCTTGGTAACTAACAAATCAAACGCAGAAATCTTCGCAGAAATCGAAAATTGACTTCTAACTTGGATCGCCTCAAAAGACGAGAATTTTTTTCGAAATGGAATTCGAAAATTACCCGAGAGGTGAGAGAAAGTAGTAGCCAGCGACGGATAATACTTTGATTAATTTTAATTTGTTCATTCATTTTGTCCTGAAATAAAGGCATTTTTAACAACAACAAAAAACGGACCAAACTAATTTGTTCTCCCAATATATTAGTAAAAATAAAAATAACGTAATTTCGCGTAACAATATTTTCAATAATATCTATACGAAACAACAATCTAAACAAATGATTTCCAGGATTTTAAAAATAATCTACCATTAAAATACCTTAAGAATCCAGAATGCGCGATATAATTACAATAAAAAAATTAAGTGTAAAGATGATTTAGAATTTTTTTTTTAAACTATTGAATAAGAAAATGAAAAAATAAAATTATATTTAGGGAAGTTGAAATACCTTGAAAATGCAAATGATTTGAAGATTAATATTTAAGCTTGTTCTATATCTATCAGTATGGGTTATAGAATGTGTCAGATAAAAAAATTTTAAAATTGCTCAGCAATAATGTTTAATAGAAATTTATTTTGCTTCATTATATCTCTGTTTAAAGTTTATAGTAAAACAAAAACTTTAAAGAAATATATACCGAAACAACATTCCTTTTTAATTAAAACTTGTGTAAATTTCCTTCTCAGGCATTAGTAAGTATTCTTTTAACTTAAACTTCTCATGAAAAATTGTTTTATTTTTAACTTTTTAGTAAATATTTTTTTAACTTTTAAATAAGAAAAAAAATTTATGAAAAGCTATTAAAAGAATTCCAAACTATCTGACGTTTTAAGATTATTCTTTTATTACTTATCTCCTGCCGTATGATTGTTTGAATATGCCAGATAGAAATATTTGATATTACTATATAATTTTAAAATAATAAGTAAAGCAATACTTAATAGATATACATCAGTAACATTAAAGTTTATATTAAAGCAATAATTTATTTCTGTATTAAGCCATTTTAATTAAAGCTTGTGCTATTTTCAGTTTAATCATTGCGGCGTGTGTATTCTCTAAGGCATAATATTTTTTTTTTTAATTTTTGTAAAATTGATTTAATTTTTATATTTTAGAAATGCTTTTTAACTTATAAATAACAAATTAAATTAAAAGTTATGGAAGAAAAGAAAATTAAAATACCTAAACTATCTGTAAGATTTAAGCTTATTCTTTGAGTATTTTTTTCTATTAATATAAGCATTGGAACATGTCACATAGAAAAATTTAAAAACCACGCAGTAATAACTTTTAATATTAAGTTATTAAACATTACTATTTCTGTTAAAAATAAAAAGCAAAAATAAACTTGATAAAAATACCCTCGGTAACTGTATTCCATTTCTGTACTTAACCTTTTTAATTAAAGCTTGTTTTAATTCCATTCACAGTTTGAAGACGTAAGTACTTTCTCTAAACGTAAATTATTTATGTAATTTTTGTAGAATCTATTTAATTTTCACTTTTCAGTAACAGTTTGTTTTTAGCTTTTAAATAAGAAAAAAGTGTAAAAATATTTTTAAAAAATATTATTAAACCCTAAGTATTTTAAACTTATTCTTTTATTATTTATTAGAATGATTATTTGAATATGTCATATAGAAACATTTAATAACTAAGCAGGTATAACGTTTGATTGGAAGTCTTTTGGCATTACTATATCAATTTAAAAAATATTAATCAAAAAATACTTTATAGAAATACATTTAGTAACAGTATTGTCTAAAGTAAGAAAATCAGTACCGTTCTAAACCTTTTTAATTAAAGCTTGTTTGATTTTCATTTACAGTTTGAAGACTACCGCGGCGTAAGTATTCTCTAAAACGTAGAAACATTTTTTTTTGTCACTTTGGAAAAATTGATTAAATTTTTTTTTTTCAGAAAATGTTTTTTAACTTTTAAATTAAGAAAATCAAATAAAATTTATTGAAAAAAGATTTAAAAATCCTAAGTTACATGAAGTTTTTTTTTTCTGAAGAGCGCTTTTCCTGAACTTGAAAACTATTTCTCCACCTAAAACATTTCAGAAATGCTGCGTGGAATGATATCTTTAGACATAGATTGCTTTTTTATCTTCTGAATATTTTCAACGAGACCATATATGTGTGAACATGCATTGTCATCCTTAAAAATAATCTAGGACCCAACATAGAATCTGAAAGTACTTACATAGTACTCTGAAATGTACTCCATATAGGTCAGAGACTAAAGGAGGAATTTTGTACACTACATATAATAATAACTATGGAAAGTTATGAATTTTGGTCCTATAAAAGAATGCCTCTCTGACAGCCGTGCAAATATCTGCAACCAACTATTCGCTGGTCAAGGCCACAGCACTTTGATCTACTGGAACCTTATTTCTCTCCATATGAAAAGAGAACTTGTCTCTGAAGAAAAAATAACCTGTTGATGCACTGTTCATTTTTCTAGATGATGAGTATAAGGGACACAGAGTCATAGACGCAAGTACTATGACTAGTCAAGAAGTACTTTGAACCAAAGAAAGTAAAAGAAAGATGTCTCCAGACTTGTATTAGATTATGGGACAAAGTATCGAAAGATGGCTAAAAAGGACTTTCCGTTTTCCAATTTAGTCAACTTTGAAATTTTGCATACAATATTATTAAATAGTGCTTATGAACTAAAAAAGAAGAAATTCATCAAAAATTATTTAAACATTAACATTTTATACAGGGTTAAGAAAGTGATAAAAAAGCACTTTCAGTATTTTAGCAAATTAATTTGTTTTTCAAATTGGCATTGGGACAGGAAATCTATTTAATTGCAGATAAAAATTAAAAATATATGTTGATAATAAAATGATATATTATGTTAATACTGCAATTATTATTTGGTTTTTTTATATACACCGGAAATAATAGTATTTTATCACAATTATTAAAAATTTTGAAGTTATTTTCAGAAATAAATGCTACTTTGTAATGAATTCAATTACTTATTATTATAGAAAAATTTAGCCCCTCTAAAGAACCTATATGAACTTCAATGAAATCAGGCTTCATAGTTTACAAATGTTCTTAAATATGCACTCTAACATTTAAAAAATATGTATTATGTCTAAAGCAAATTATTTGAACTTAAAATAAAAGAAAAAATTCTATATATATTAATAAGTATATTGCTGCTATATAAAATTAATATACTAAAATTATTATATCAACCAATTCATAACGTGATTTAGATATCATGGTACATATTATTTTTTTACAGAAAATACTCATCATCTTAACCATCATTATTTATGTGTGTCTGGGGGGAACCATTTTAAAATACACGAAAGCAAAATTCATTAATTATTAGCAATTGGAAGCTTAATGCAATCTACGGACTGTGAGACTTGTTCCCTTAAGATGAAAGCTGCTTTATGTATAAATCTGTAAACCATGGTGTCATAATCATGTGTGGCATAAAGGCATACCTTCTGTTTCTGTTGATTCAGAAATCTAGAAAAACCTCATTTTCTGAAGTATTTATGTTAAAACGCAATTCAAAACGATTTTGTTGCTTGGGTTTGACAAACATGCTTGTGCTTGTTGCTTGAATGAAATTCAGTCTCATTTAATGAATTAAGTTTTGATATCGTCTCAATTAAAATTTTGGATTATTTGCAACACTCATTTTTAGTACCTCTCAATTAATCATGATTGTATTCAACAACAGTACAAATATTTAAAAGAATTTTTGTATGAAACTGAACATTCATCTCTTGCAAAATTTTTCAAAAATTTTTGAAGCTAGGAAAATAATTTATAATATTTTACTCCCATATAAAACAAATCTATTCCAGAAATTTGAGTTAAAATGGATTTTTTTTTGTAGCAGCTTTAAGCGAGATATTACTTGCCTTAATCTTCAAGGAGAGTGGCGACAACTTATAACTGATTCCGCAACAGTTTTTTTTTAAAAATTATTTTTTGAGCTTTTTAAATTTTTGTTTTGCCAGTGAACATTTTTTATGATATCGTAGATTTGAATGTGTATTGACTGGAAAGAATACGTTTAATGCCTCAAATCTTTCTTTGCTATCTATCACTAGTTACTTATCTTTGCAAGCAAGCATTTTTTTCTTTAAACTTCTCCAATATAGGAAAAACTGAGCCATTATCATTATCGAAAATAAGAAAAAATTCTGTCTGTCCTTGCGCAGTCTCGAATAGATAACAAATATATTTGTTAACGTGTTAGTGCTAAGCTGTGTTCAGTAGCTCATTGTCTGACACGTATACTTTTATACTCTGCTTTTAAATCATATTTGAGATAAAATAATAAATTTTGTAAGAGGTATTTAACGTGTATTTTAAATATATCATTATTTAATCGTATTCGAATCCAAACTAGACATAGAAACATAATAATTCAAAACAATATTTACGCACGTTACAACAAGTCATACTTATGCTCGCCCTTGAAACATTTACATGCTTACATTCGACCATCCTATAAATGGATGACCCCATCCATGGGTGTTTTCTGTTGCGCATTTAATTCATCTCTAGATGTGTCTTCAGAAATCTGAGAGAACTAGCGAGTCGGTGATTATCCATGGTTCATTATTAGTGTCATCTTCGTAAAACAATGAGTCATCATTTTGTGATATGTCATCATCTTTCACAATATGAAATAATTTCATTTGAGATGCATGAGCAGTTGTAGTGTAAGTCCGTTTTGTGCGGCCTTGTCAAGATTTTCTAAAATCTGTGACTTGATATACGTCGGAAGGCAAGACCTTCATTACTATAAGAGGGCCTCTATAGCGAGATTGAGTTTTTATACGCAATCCAGTTTTCTCCGGAAGTCTCTTTACAACGACTACATCTCCGACTGAATATTTATGTGCATCGCAATGTCTTTTATCGAAGGATAATTTCATTTTTTCTTGTGATTTCAAAATATTGTCTCGTGCTTCTTGGCGCTGCAACTCGGGAGACGTATTCGCGATCGCAACACTCGATACGCCATCTAGCGGGAGACTGTAAATATCGGGCATTAGTTCCCACATAACCATTGGCAATGACGGACGCCATTTTCTTAGCAGCAAATAGGAAGCAAAATTTCCCTAAAGGAAAGGTAAAACTTCTTGAAAAAACTAATCAGAACATGCCAAACATTGAAGCAGAACACGCCAAGCATTTGAAGAACAACTTCTCAATAATTTTTACCTTTCTATTACCAACAACATAACATGATTTCATGATCACTTGCTGTTACATATGTGTGTATTGCGGTAAAATAATTTTTCTGTCTTCAATTCATTACAAGTTAAAATGAAGTCAACATAGCTTTCGCCATTCCAATGAATAAATGTGTTCCAATGAATTCCATACAGAACTGTAATAGTTATAGAATATTCTTCTTCTTCATAGAAATGTATATATTTCTGTATCTACATAATTCAGAAAACAACAATAAAGAATAATCCGAATTACTTGAAAAAGTATCTTTTGTGCTGATTATAAATAAATTTTTTATCGTTTTCTTGGTAAGTGTTTTTTAGTTTTGAAAGAATTTCAACTAGAATTCAGCTATTCTGTTTTTAAGCTACATATTAAAATTCATATCTTACAATTATAAAATTTTGATGTGTGGTATGTTACCTAAAAATAATGAAGGGATAAACTATGTATATGTTATTTGAGAATAAAGTTTTCAAACAAAGAACATATCATTTTGGAATTCTCCGGACTTATAAATCAGGTAAGTGTTATGATATTTATAATAAAAAATTTGCTTGTAAAAATTTTTTTTTCGTACTTGATGATCGTTCTCTACAAAATGTTTTTTTTTACGTCTGATTAAATACTATAAGAACTAAAAAAAAAAAACAATACGAAAGTTTTTATTTAAAAATAAGGAATTTTTAAAATCGTTTTTATCCTAAGAATTCTTTATTTTACGCTTTTTGGTTTATAATTTTTTGATAAAATTGTTGTCAAAATACTTTTTTTGAAAAATTGAATTATGTGTTTATGAATACTTCTTGCATATTCTAATATTTGAAGTAATATGATTCAGAAAAGTATGGAAGAAAAATTCGGTACTTACGTATTAACCACAGCTACAGATTTGGCAGATTTTTAGTGCCGCCAATATACACTTAAAATTTTTGGAAAAAATCTTAAAAATGAAACACTTTGTTTAAAATCAAAGTAGTCAATCGGATTTCGGTGGAAAATGGGCCGATATAGAGTTTAGCATAGATTCAAAACAAACTTTTCTCTGACCTGATTCTATAGCCATTATGAACTCTAATAAATAAGATTCAATATGAAATAACATTTCCAAAACGGACGTTTACTAAGATAAAGTTTCATGTTATGGACTTTGGTACATTTTCGTTATATTTCATTCCATAAAATATTTCGCTCCTAAAAAAATAAAATTGCATCTTGTTTTGTTTTTGGCAAGTCCCAAAGACGCATTTTCGTAACACTAAAAAATGGCGACAAAAAAAGAATGGTTCTTTTTTTGTTTTGTTTTTGTTTCGTAAGCATTCTTTATTTTACGTTAAAATTTAAATGGGCCTTTCATGTTATACCATTAAATTTAGTAAAAGGCATTAGGTTTGAACTCTTTTAAGAATATACCAATTTTTTTCTCTTTATTTACAAATATTTTTCCGATGTGTTCTGGATGTTCCTTCTCTAAAAAAAAAGTGATACCATTTTGTTTTCGTTTGCATAAGAAAGAAAACAAACATTTTTCTTTTTTAAATTTAATCAGGCACAATAAAGATGGAACGTTACAATGCTACATGCTACATTAAAGACGTCTCCAGTGTAACTGAATGATTGTTCATATGGAAATCGCAGGGATTCGGCACATACAACAACGCCCCCTATAGTTCGTTGCGATCGCGAATACTCATCAGAGGTCGGAAGCAACTCCTTGGGAAAATTATAAAATTTATTAGGTTTAAATCCATACAATAATTCAAAAGGAGCTTTTCCTGTCGATTTGCTTGGAGTCCAGTTAAGGCAACGTTGAATTTCTGGAAGAAATTTGTCCCAATCTCTGTGAGCGTCGGATTGTGAGCTTGACGAAATCATAGGTATTAAAATGCGGTTTATTCGCTCTACTTGCCCATTTGCTGCTGGTCTTTGACTACAACTTAAAGTATGTTTTATTCCATGCTTCATACAGTATTCTTTAAAATTAGAAGACGTAAAACAAGTTCCCTGATCCGTTATTATCCCGTTGGGCTTACAAAATCATTAATAAAATTTTCATGACACCTTAATACGCATCTTGTTGAACAACTAGAACAGGGCCGAAGGCAAACAAATTTCGTTAAATTGTCTACGAAAACCAACAGTTCTGTGTTACGAGTTACAGTAACATTGAAAGGTTCGAAAGAATCTGAATGAATTATATCAAATGGTCGTTTGCCTGATCGTGGTATTGGATTATGTTTACCTTGAACTTTTCCTGCTGGTACTTTCGTAAAGGCACAAGTAACACATTGCTGTATATGCTGCTTTATATACTCTCTCATTCGAGGAAAATAGAATTGTTGCTTGATAAGTGAGCAATCACGAGGCTCAAATAATTTCAAAATTGGCTCAGACGTTAACATGGTCCACAATTTCTGAAACACCGTCTGATGCTCGGGATTCCATGTAAATGCTTGACCATTTTTAAGCAAACGTGTAAGTTGGGATGCTATGGCAGCGTATCTTTCTATAAAACAGCGAAAACAACTGGTCAAACCTAAGAATCGTCAAAGTTCATGCTTTGATCGCGGAGCAGGGAATTTTGCAATTGCAGCAACTTTTCTTGGACACGGTTTAATTCCTTCTGAACTAACAATAAATCCCAAATATTCAACTTCAGACATAGCAAATTCACATTTGGACAGCTTCAACGTTATTCCAGCATCTCTTGAAGTACTGCTCTAAGTTTTAAAATCATATACTTAAAATCCACAGATCCCAAAAAGATGCCGTCAATAAAGCATGTAACGCCTTTCCCCAATAGATCACCGAGTGCCTTTGACATGAATCGTTAGAAAACAGTTGGACCATTAGACAATCCAAAAAATAAACGTGTGGGTTCAAAGTGACCATCAGGTGTAGTATATGCGGCTTTTCGAGATGATTCATTATCCATAGGTATTTGATTGAAACCTTGACAAGCATCAAGTATGCAGAATAAGTTGAATCCTGATAGTTGATCCAAAAGATCATCTGTACACGGTAAAGGGAACTTGTCTTTCACGGTTTGAGAAGTAAGTTTCCTATAATCGATAATCATTCGATATTCTCCAGTTTTCTTCTTTATAAGCAATACAGGACTACTATATTCCGATGAACTATCTCGAACAATGCCTTGTTTCTTCATATCGCTAACTATGCCACGCATAATCTCTCTTTCATGATGTGAAGTACGGTATAGCGGCCGAGAAACTGGTGAGCTTCCAGGTTTTTCAGTAATGTGCATAACTTTATCATTAACGCATCCTAGTTCATCAGGCTTCAGAGATATACACATTCTAAACTCATTTAACAAATTACTTATTTGCTGCTTCTGATCTGTTGTAACAGTTGGACCAACTTTTATATCGTCACATGGAATAGGTTCTCTTTTAATATTTTTGTTAACTAAAACCATTGTACTCTCTTCACAGCTGTCTGTATTATCACGAATAAAATCTGTCAGCCATTTGCCTCTTAGAATAATGCGATCTTTCTTAAGATGAAGCTTGCTCTCACTGAAATTCGCGACTGGTTATTCAGCTTTACCATATTTTATCAAGTAGGCATAATCACTTTCATGTTTACTTATAAAAATTTCTTCACTATCAGTTTGGTTTCTATTACTGATTACTTCTACCATTTGTACTGTGTTTGGCAGAATTTTTACTGGTTCCGATATTTTGAGAATAGCGTCTTTGAAGTCTTCAATTTCAAAATTCTTAAAGCATGGAAATTCATTTACACTAAACAGAATTGATTTTCCTTCCTTTCTAACCATCGTTAGATCTGGTATATCTAGGATATCCTTTCCAATGAGTATGTTAGGTCCAGGAAACGCTTCGTCTCTGCAACAATATGTAGTTTTACATCATTTAGTACCAGTCTGTCAATGGTTAAATTTACTGCGCAAGCGCCTAATGACTTTCTCAATCCACCAACTCCTCGTATGATCGTAACGTCACTATTATGCGTATTATAGACTCCTATCTTTTTAGAGAATGCGTAATTAATCATTGATATGTCGGAAGCTGTATCTATTAAAGCACTTGTAGCTATCCCATGTACAAGAACTGTGTTACTAGTAGTAAGATTTTCAATGGGTGATAACGTTGAAACGTTTACTGACGGTTTGCTAATTTTCTTTGAGCAATCTTTCGTACCATGTCCTTCTGTGCGACAAAATGTAAAAAATTTTGGACGCTCTGGCTTAGAGCAGTCACGAGAATAATGTCCTATTTCAGAACAATTATAACATATTATGGATTCTATCCCTTTGATTCTAATAACTTGATCGTTTCTTTTTTCTCCAAATTGATCACATAGAGAGGGTACCTGAGAGTTATTTTTGTACAACTCTTTCAGATGAATATAATCGTCAATTTTATTCACTAATAACATTGGCGACTTCAACAAGGACCACTCACTGAAATAATATTCTTGAACTGCTGCTGGTGCGCTTTGCTTAATTCTGTCTGATATAATTAAATTTTTTAAATCTTCCACTGTTTTTATATTTAAACCTTTTATCCATCCATCAAAAAATGTTTCAAGTTCATAATAATATTCTCGCCAAGTACTATCAATTTTAATTTTATGCGAATAAAACAACTATCTAAATTTTTCAGGACTTAATTTATATCGTTTTAGTAACAATTCCTTCACGTGAGAATTGTTTTCCGCCAATTCTTCTGATTTTCGCATGATTATTTCAACTATATCTCTTGGTAAAACACTAGTCAAACAAGATACCCATAAATTTAGCTCCATTTTAACTCGTTTCATTACTCTTTCGAAAGGCACTAAGAATAAACTTATTTCGTCATTTTTCGAATCAAAGTACCTTAATTGAGATTGCCAGTCTATTTTTGGTTTTGGCGAATCAATAGGTAAATAAGTGCCAACGTTACCTAGTTCCAATTTTCTCATTTCTAATTCATGCTTTCGCATAGCTTCTCTCTCAGCAGCGGCGGCCCCTGCTTCTAAATTGAAATTATATCCGCATTTAAATTGAATATCATTCCTTGTACCAAATCCTCTTCATAGTTTTTAATATTTAAAATCAAGTTTTTAGATCTACAACCTTAAAAGCATCGTGTACTTCTTCACCAAGTTCCATCGCAATAACCTCTGTAACTCTGACTTACGTACTTTAGATAAAAAAGACATCGTAAATTAAGAAAGAAAAGAAACATAAACAACAAATTACCGTTCTTTTTATCCCACTTCTGAATTGTAAGAGATATTTAGCGTGTATTTTAAATTTATCTTTATTTAATCGTATTCGAATCCTAACTAGACCTGGAAACATAATAATTCAAAACAATATTTACGCACGTTGCAAAAAGTTATACTTATGCTCGCCCTTGAAACAATTAGATGCTTACAATTTAAATATTACATTTAACTGAAAAAGAAATTATAAATTAACTATCGCAACAAAGCTAAATATATTTGATGAAGAAGGCAAAATTTTTATGAATTTAAGCTATGATATTTATGAGGATGACAAGAGTTTAAAAAAAATTAATCTCACTTCTCCATTATGGTAGTTCTTAGTACAAACGGGGTTTATGGTAAAGATCGTGTGTTGTAATTGCTCTGAAAAAAAGATATCAGAACTGATCCATGAAAATCTAGAATAGGAAACTAGTATATCTGTTCATCATCATAATGCCTACATGCGACAACATACGATCTGTATAAACACGATTCGCGATACTCAAATATAAAATCGGTACTGACAATGTTTCAGAACAATCTGACATAGGACTCTAAGATCTCCGCCCTAAACATCAGAGAAATAAGAACTACTTCGAGAGAGATGCACGGGTCTGTGATTGAAAAATATGATGCCAAGCTAGACCACAAAACCTCGACGCATACGGTACTTCATGATATTGGAGGGTTGTTTTAATTCTCAGAATGTTTTTATTCATGACAGCACACACTTGCTGTTCGAGAAATACTTTTTTGCTGAGATATTTAGAGAAAGGTGTGACTTGGAGTATATTATAGAATAGTGCATCAATGATACTAGTTTCTCTCCTATCAAAAACTTCAAGGAGCCAAAGATTTGCCACAATGTAATAGTAATATTTATGGTCACAATATCTTAAATTTATTGATCAAAACAATACGTCATTTTCGTAAATAGCAAAAGAGTTAGTTCAAAATCCTACACTGTTATCTAGGCGTCCTACTGCTTATTGGATTCTCTAAGACATCTCTTTCGTCATATTTTGATATTTTTTCCCGTTAATTTGGTTTATAATTTCTTGAGTTTTTTTTTTAACATTTTTTAAAACCTTTAATGTCATTCTCCTTTCTTAAAAATTTTCTGCTATCAGCTTAAAAATATCTCTTGTCTTTTTCAGCCATCCCCTACAGTCACATCAGAGGTGAGAAACGCAAACAGTTCTTGCTTTATATAAAATGACTGTTGTAAACATTTATCTAAACATTGAAGTAATGCACAAAAAATGTCACTTATTAGATATTATACAAAACTATTCTAATGTATTTATTTTATAAAAATGTTATGTTAAAAATTGGAAAATATATATACTTATGATTTTATTGGTCAGAAAATTAAAGTAGTAGATAATTCATTTGTAATGGACCATTTTTCTAAGATTCTCCACTTCAATATCTCATAGAGTATACTCTAAATTTATCTCGTATGGTTGTATGTAAATTAATTTTAAGAATTTAAAATAAAAATAATTTATTAATAGTTTTGCTCAAAATAGTAAAATTTCTTTTAATTGTGATTTTTTTTGTAATAAAAATTGAAACCAGAATGTTTACGTTAAATTTCCGAGCATTTACGAGCACTGTTTTATCATTTACTAATTAATACAATCATTTTTCTTTAAAATTTTTGTAGAATTCGATGCTACAAAATATCTTTTTAGAATTATATCATTCTCAAGTAAATATAGTAAGAAAAAGGAAAATCGAGCAACTGCATTTATATACTTTTCTTTTTATATACATAAAAAAAAACTAAAGGAATGCTAGTATTTTATTTGTATGTTTCTAAATAGCACAATTATTGTCTTTTAGACTACTGGAACTTGTAAAAAGTCAGCAAGCAAGTAACATCTGCCTCAGTAACGGATTCCAGTCACTGTAGAATTTTATTCTATGCGACAAGAATTATAAAACAATTGCATACTTTTATTGATTGAAAAAATAAAATTCAGTTTTATTCATTCGAAATACATAGTTGATTTTTTATTTAACAAGTCGATGTGTCAGAGTATCTTTTATATTACAGGATCTTTTAATAAGTGGGTGACTCTAAATTGATTGATTTAATGAATGATGGATAAGATTTATCATGGGTGGTTTTGATGATAAATATTTTTGGGAGGTAAGGATAGGAAGAAAAAATGATAAAACCTTGAGTTTATTTTAATGAGTAAATATAATTCTTCAACGACCTATTTAAAAATATTGTGGCAGTAGAAACAACCAAAAGACGAAAATTTCTCTTGCAATGATTAAATTCCTTTTCTAAGCACAGCTATATGGTCGGTATCAGTATTCATAAATGAAATAAAATAAAAACTTATAATTAATTGCCAGCTTTTAATTCGTTAAAATTACGACTATTCGTACAAAATAAAACGAAAGAAAAAAACAATTTTGTCCCCCCTGGCTCTATTTTAAATAATATAATAAATATCTATTCCATATACGCCAGATTGTTAAAAATTAACCACAATTTAGAGGTTTACAAACATTTTTATGCATTTATAAACTTATTCTCTGATTCGACCATTAATTAAAATGCCTTTCAGTAACTAGCCAATAAACAAATTCACTGCTTTTTATAGCTGACTCATTGTTAATATACTTTTTCTTTTGTAAATATACCATTTCATCTACTCCATTTGCAATAAAATGCTACGAAGTACATACTATCTTTAAAATAACCAATTAAGAATAAACTGAAAATGGCCCAGCAAAAAATGCAATTGCAAAATAACGGACTGCCATCGTAGTATTAGGAAAATTTTAAATTATTACTGTTATCATGTAAATTTGGGTGAAGATTAGATATTCTGTAATCAGACTAATATACTATTGTAAAACTGTATCTAATAAAAATAAAGCCAACACGCAATGTAAATTACAATAATAATAAACATTTAGATAAATCAGATGAATTAAGAAGTTAGCGACCCACTATTAGCAAATAGTTGTAGGGAAAAATAAGTCTTACTGAAGTTTCATTGATCATCTTTTAATGAATATTTAAATATGTATCAAAAACCAAATATGTAAAATATTTTAAAAAAGAATCGATGTTTCTCATTGTTAACATAAAATTTACAAAGATCTTGCAAATTATTATTTAGAAAATTAACCGTTTTGTCTTGTTTCTAAACAGTCCCTTCTAAAAATCCGATGAAATGTGGATGACAAAAACGGAGTAATTGACTACATAAAATATTATGTTTCATATCAACAAATTCACATTATATTAAGAAAGCATATGACGCACAGGTTTACATGTGCAGTACGCAGAAAAAGAAAACTAAATACACTGAATAACTTTTGATGTAATGATCGAGTATTAATGCTCTAGGACTCAATCTTAATGAATCGAGAGGGTGATCTCAAACATGCTGATTGGTGCAGACGGTATTTTAAGTTACAAAATCAGACACAAAGAGTACAGTCCCTGAATAAACCTTTTTATTTATGGATTATTATTCCTAAACCTGGAAAATATGTTCCTAATTGTTCAGTCAGCAGAGCAGTCGCAAGTTGCTCTGTTACTTTTTGTGCATTTCAAAATAGATTCAGAATTATTCAAGCATACTGAAAAATTTTTACACACAATTTTAAAGTTCTTTTATCTAAAGATAATTCCGGGCCAAAAAAAAAGATCTCATGAAATCAGGCGAATAATTCCTTTGAAATTGAGTTTTAAATATTTGACTTTTTTTAAAATTGATTTTTAAGGAAGTTAATTGAACAAAAAGAAATTATTATTAAAAAAAGCAGAGCAGGCCAAATATCATAAAATAATGACTGATACATCGAGACATAGTGTTACAAAAATCATTCATTTACAATTTATTTTTTTATCTCTGATTAAAAAGTAAATTAAAGTAAGACAAAAAAAAAAAAAAAAAAAAAATGTTTTGATTGCTAATATAAATTCCAAAGTAATGTTTCATTAAAAAAAAATGTCCTATTCTTATAAACTAACATGACATAACACATTAAATTGTATAGAATGAAACTAGAACTAAATGAAAAGAGACCAACGTTCACATGGTCATTATTTCAGGTCACTCACTTCTCCCTCTGTTTCTGTCTTGCATGGTTCCAATGAGTTCTGATAATAAGGATGCCCAGCTATTTTTCGCATAACAATTTAGATTCAAACTAATCCTAGCAACAAAATAACATAAATTTTTAATTTTTCGATCATCCAAGGGTTCTTTTTAATTTTATTTTGCAACAGGAAAGTTATCATTTTTGAGGATTATTAGTTACAGGGTATCTGCTACATTCTAGATTTTCAAATCCATGACTCTTCGTGACTTTCCATGACTAATTCCAAGAGATTTCATGACTTAACGAAGTTATTATTTTCTCTGACAAAAACATAACAATAAATTTAAAAGAGCATTATAATAACATTAATTGAAATGATAGGTATAACCAAAATTGTTATAGTCTGCATCTTCATGTTTATAGATTTTAAATTTACAAAACAGAGTAAAGAAAGAGTTGAAGCAATAAAATAGCTGAAACAAATACAAAAAAAAAAATGTTTCCCTTTTTTTTCTGCAGAATTATATTTGAAAGATAGTTTTCATTTCATCGGAAAAAAAATAAATACCAGCGATTTTTCTGTTCTCATTTCAGAATTAAAAAAAATCGCTAATGACTGGCTTGCTTCAGCTAGAATTTCAAATTGATAAAATAAAAAATTATAATAAATGAATAAAAACAATTCTGAAATCACAGAAGTTTAAAAAATAATTTGCTTTAGAATTGATGTTAACTTCCTTTAATTCTTTTGAAAGAACACCATAATTTTTAAAGAACACCATAAAAAATTTTTATACTTTAATAAAATATGACTGTGCATGGGGTTTTTGTTACAGGGTTGGGGGGTAAATTCCATTTTAAAAATTAGATTATTTGGCGACCAAAATCCATGACTTTTTTTAAAAAATAGTTAAAATCATGACCTTTTATGACAAAATTTGTTCAATACTGAAATCCATGACTTCCCATGATTTTAAATGACTTTCCAGGTGCGTGGATACCCTGTAGTTAAACAGAAGATGAACTCTTTTAGTAAACTAACACATTGTAATGTTTACAAGAATGTACATTTTGAATTAAACTTTACTTTTTCTGCTTACTAAAAAGACATGCAAATTAATATAAAAATTTTATTGAACATTATGTTTGTTTAAAGCTTCGTATTTAAAAAAATTTCTTGAGCAGAGGATCAAATATGATTTTTTTTCCTTTCAAATCTGAAAATTTAACAACTTAAGACTATCACTGAGCTTCTTGAAGTGAAATGCTCACTCGTTAGATTATTAGATGATCTTTATAAATCTTCAGATTTTGAAAGACTCTTAAAAATTCATTTTTGCATGGTACTCCATACTCAGCTATAAAGTTTATTGGTTATTGTAGCTTTTAAATCATATGTAACAAACATTAATTTCTTTAATGGCTTCTTTAATAATTTTTTTAACATGAAAAAAACATACAATTTTAAAAAATCTTTTTATTTAATAAATTCTTAAAGAGTTTTAATAAAAAACATTGTTAAAACTCCTTTAAAAAGTGTACTAAGAATTTTATGAAACAAAAGTAATACTGCTTGAATAAAAAAAGAGAACAAATTTTCATAATGACATAAATTGTTGGACATTAAGGAGAAAAATAATATATTAACAACATAATTAAAAAAAAAAAAAAAAAAAAAAAACATTTCATCAAGAGACAAAAGCCAAATTTTGCAAAATACAGTGATAGTAAAATTGCATAACAAAATCTTTTTAATTACATCAATTTTCACAAGAAGCTCTTAGAATATTTTTAAAAGACTGTTTATCAAATGCAAAGTGATCAACAGCTTTTCTGCAAAAATATCAACTGTTTAATTCTTATTAATCCAAGGTAGTAAAATTGAATAATATACATGAGTTCTTATTTCAAATTACAATTATTCCTTATTACATGTAAAAAAGAAGGAAAAAAAAAAAAAAAAAAAAAAAAAAACACTACACCTTTTGCAAGAAATAACAATTTTTTTCCACAACAGAATTTTTATGTTACAAAATGTTATAAATTATTTACATATAATACATACAAAATAAATTATAGTTGGGAACAAAAACTTCTTTAAAAATAATAATGTTCTGCTAACAAGTATTTTTTTAACACTAAAATTTTATTTTCCCAATAAATATAGTTTTGTGAGTTAGTTCCTGAATATATAGCTATAGTGAATAAGCTCTACAAGTGCTTTACTAATCTTTATCTATTTTATATAACCTAAAAATTTTTTAATTTTAAAGTTTATACTGTTTAATTTTTTTTTTTAGAATACTTAGAACTATTTGTATGAAATTTCTCAAACAATATTTTTCATTCTACTTGTAATATAAAAAAAAAAAAAAAAAAAAAAAATTTTCTCCAAAATATTAAAACATTTAAAAAATATTTATTATTAAAAGTTGAATACTAATTAAAATGTTTTAACCTAACAATAATTTATATTACATAATAATAATCATCAACAAATGAAAATTTCAAATTAGAAACAGAATCCATATTCCGGAATTTACAAAAATATAAAAAACATTTTTACAGATAAATAACAAAAATTTTTGAAAAAAGAAATTAAATATTTTAAAAACTATCTAATTTAAAAATGTCAATAATACGCAGTATGCAATTCTTCAAAAGAGTGCAACTTTAAATATCCTCACTCATTTAACAAACACCACAACTAATCAGATATATGATTAGTTAATGTAAAAATATGAAAGGGGAAAAACAGAAAATAATAACTAGTCCTTTGTTATTTTGCAGTGCTTATGATGTGATAAGAAATAAAAATTTAATCATTGCAGCATATTTTCACACTCCAACAGCATTTCATTCAGTAACTAATGATTTTTATGAAAATATCTTTTACTTGATTGTACCACTTACATATATGGTAATCTTTAAAATTGTAATTTTATAACATTAGAGTGATTAAAATAAATTCTAATTTAGTTCACTAATTGTAGTTATCCTTATCTCTTTTTAAATAATTTCAACTATTTTCATCAGCATGAGCACATAAAAAACAATTAATTTAAGGTATAAATTCTATATATAACTGAAAACTAAATTTGAATTACAATTTTTTCATTATGATTTTGTTGAACTATGATTAAAGCACCAAGATTTTGTAAACAGACAAGAAAAAGTGTGCAATCAAGTTCATACTTAACTTTTGTAAATAAAAATATTTACTAAAATATGAAAAAAGTATTGCCAAAATGAGGCAAAAATGTGTATTGGTATTTGTAAATGTGTAAATCCATATAGGATGAAGTGACACACAACTAGTTAGATGAAGAAAAGTGTGAAGTGAGATTTTTAGCTATACCAGAAGTAATAATATGTTGGAAACCATGCAGAATTAGTTTTAGGGAATTACCAGGCTATTTGCAAGTAAGCAAAAGATAGCACATAATAATTATTATTGAATTACTTTAAAATAAAAATATGGCATCATATATAAGGTTTTCCACTTTTCTTACTTTAAATGGCAGAGTTTGATAAAACCGGAATATCTTTTGTACTCAACTGTACCAAAGATTAAGAACTCTAACAAATTGCAACATATGCAAACTTGCTGAATGAGCACACATAGCCAGTAGTCAATAAAATGGAATATAATTATTTTTGTTTATATATTTTTAAATATCTCTTTATTTTCCCTAATTAACATTATTTACTTTAATACAAAATATTATATTTAAAAACTATTAATGCATTATACGTTCATTTGAGCATTTAAGGATACAACACTAATATTTTGTTCAAAATAAATCTTTTAAAAATAACTTTTTAAAATATTGCTATAATCAGTTCTATTGGGTCAGTTGGCTAAACACAAACTACTTTCAATATGAAATTTGCTTATTTACCAAAAGTAAGCTTTCTTTGATATTTAAATATTATTTATTTCAGACCCAAATTTATCTTTAAAATATAAATTATGATAAAATTCATTCATGTAACTGCTTAAAATATAACAAAGCAGAATTACAGAATAACTCTTTTAAATTATTCTGTAATTCTGCTTTGTTCTGACTTTCTTCTGTCATAAGAGATTTTTGTAAGGCTCTACACAAGAAGGAAATACACTTGGTAAACCGTTCAAGATTTTTTTTCTCTCTCTCTCTCGCAAAAATAAAAAAAAAGAGAGAGAAAAAGCTTATTTATTTTACTATATAATTTTTAAAGAAACCCTTCTTAAATTAGTTTAGAGAAAGCAATATATTGATGTTCTATGCTTAAAACTAGGTTTTAAAATTGTGTGCCACTTTGTACATTATATAATTAATATTAATTTAATGCTCATATAGCATTTAGTATTCTGATACCATTTAGATCTCAAACTGTACAGAGTACATTGCACTGTGAGAAATTAATTTTTGACTAGGGGACATATTCTTACAAGAAATAAATAGAAATGTATAATCATCATGCAATCTTAAAAATATATGTAGGTTTTATAAATCTGTAAAACTAATAGATAAAGATAAAAAAATAATCACCCATTAGAATGGTATTTTCATTTCAAAATGAAGCAAAACAGAAACACCATAAGTTTGTTCAGGTTAGAAAACAACTTCTAATTATGGCTGATCTAAGACAATATTTATTAACAAACACTTAATTTTGTTCAGAAAAGGGAAAAAAACTAGTAAGCAAAAGTTTCAACTCAAAATTTGTCATGATTCATAATTATTCTAGAAGTTGATTCTGATAAATTCTTAAAAAATATTTCTCTAAATAAGACATTTTGTTTTGTAAAAAGGGAATGGCATTCCTTTATTTGGTAAGAAATTGATGCTATAGAATTTTTGATATGGCTCTATTGTCAGATATGTTAATATTTTTAGAAACAACACGAACAATTAAAAAATTAACAATGCAAGGAAGTAAGCAAAGAAAGTAACAACAATCAATAAATGGACCCTAATATGACAAAATACACCTGCTGCTGTAAAAACCGCAACTCAAATTTATACAATTTAGATTAAATAGTATGTGTAGAGAGAGACAATTATATGAAATTAAGGGTGTTCTTTCCTTATAGAGATGACCTTTTATGCACTAGTTAAAATTCTTATTTAATTTGCATCATTTTTTCTTCATACCAAATATTGTTCTACAAAATAACAAAACTAGGAATTAATTTTCGTTATGGCAAGATGCGTGTGTTCCTTAAGAGAAGTTAATAAGTACAATACCTTACAACCTTTTATAAATATTTACATGGAAACAGACACCATTTTTTATGTTATCTACATATTTAGACAACGTTTAACCTCATATGAAAATGCAAAGATCACAGAATATAAAAATAGGTAGTGAAATTATTTTATACCCATTACCAAGCACTATAATGATCAGGAACTATGCAACCACAAGTTCTTTAAAGATCCATTTCTGACCATTAGAGTTATCATTGCAGGACTGTAAATGAAGACTTCCTCTTGAATGGCTTAGCTCCAAACATTTTCTGTGTTGTTTATGGTATAACATCTTTTTAGTCTATTAAAAGACAATAAAATAGTCTTATTTATCTAAGTATAATTAATAATTTACCAGTACATAAAATGAGGCTGAAACAGTAACAATTAAATAAATAATTAACCCAAGATAACTTAATATGTATTATTCAACAAGACTATACACCTCTGCCAGTTATATGAATGTGAGATGGTAAGACTTCAACTACTATTCAGCTTGCAAATATTACATTTATTAATTTTTTTACATACCATCAACAGATGCTATTTTTGCCCTACTCATTAAAATGGGGGTTAATTTGGTCCTACATACACACACAAAAAGATTAATTTTTGTAAACAAACTGTTAGGATCCTGATTCTTCTCCCATGCATTTGATTGGCCCCTTTGACCTGAGGGTCGGAGGGTGAAGGACATTGGAAGTGTCGTCCCCTAGAGTGGGGGTGGAGTGTGGTGAAGGGAAGGACTTTTTCTGGTGGGAAAAAGGATTTTGATTATTATTTAGCTGGACTATGAGAGAGAAGGTATGAACTAGAATGGAGTAGGAGAGCTCCAGAATTTATCTGTTATGCAGCTGACATATATTTTTAATATTTTATGTTACCTACATATATATATTCAAGACGGCTAGAATAAATATTTATATCAAATCCATTGTCATCTTTTAAGAGGATTTAAATACACGAACCAAATACACGATTCACAAATAGACACAAACAAAACTAGAAATATGGATACTTTTGAACTTAAAAAATAGTTTGTACTTTATTTGAGGGTATTTAAAATTTTTTTGATAATTTTAAAATTTTGCCACTGACAAAACACTGGAATTTGTTTTTACACTTTTGTTTTGAAGAGTAAATTGTTTACTTTTAAACTTACCATTGTGAATGAACAAGAACGAAACCGTGTCAAAATATTATCTTTAGTCACCTGCTACCAATGTGTGATAATTGTTTTTAAATATTTCACTTTTGTTTTGGTGGTTTAGTAAACACCAAACAAATTTTCGGAACTACTTTGTATTCATTGGCTACTAGCTTTAAAACTCATAGGATACTGACAATTCTAAGATTGAACATTATTCAGGTTTTTGAAAAAAATAAAATGTTCTCTGGCTTTTTTTATTTTTGTTGCCCTAAAAAAATTCCCTGACAATTCCAGGTTCTTTTTGACTAAAGGGAAACATATTTAAAAAAAGAATTCAAACAAAAGAATATTACATCTTTCAGGTAAAATCATACAACAACAAAATTTGAATTGAATCTCTTTTGGTGAATTAAGTATTCATACATAATTCCCTTCTTCCATTCATTCAATTCTGCAAAAAATAGAACTAAAGATACAACAGAATATATTATTTGTAATATTATAGTTCTGTTTTCAGGAGAGAAGAAAGGCACTCACGATAGAAATTTTTATCATTTAAGAATGAAAGAGGAAAGAAATATAACTTATTTTTTATTCTTTTAATTTTCAAATTAACATAAGTTTAAAATAAATGTTGAGCATTGTGGACAGAAAACGATAGAGTAATGATGCAATACTACTTTGTTAGTAGAAAGGAGGGGTAATTATTCAGTGGAAATCTTAATGGTAAATTTTTATCATTTAAGAATGAAAGAGGAAAGAAATATAACTTATTTTTTATTCTTTTAATTTTCAAATTAAAATAAGTTTAAAATAAATGTTGAGCATTGTGGACAGAAAACGATAGAGTAATGATGCAATACTACTTTGTTAGTAGAAAGGAGGGGTAATTATTCAGTGGAAATCTTAATGGTAAATTTTTATCATTTAAGAATGAAAGAGGAAAGAAATATAACTTATTTTTTATTCTTTTAATTTTCAAATTAAAATAAGTTTAAAATAAATGTTGAGCATTGTGGACAGAAAACGATAGAGTAATGATGCAATACTACTTTGTTAGTAGAAAGGAGGGGTAATTATTCAGTGGAAATCTTAATGGTAAAAAACTTAAAATGAAGCGGAATTTCACAGCTCCACTAAAAAGTGTCAAAGGCAAGGGGATCTATGAAATTTTAATCTTAATATATTGTCAGTTAGAATTCTCAATATAGCGATATAACATACGATTTGGTTCACTGTGAAAACACAGAATATCATGTTTGAATCAAAATCACACTAGCAGAAATTTTTAATAAAAATAATATAGATTGACTAATGGCCGAATTCTAAAATTGAATGAATTAATTAATACTAGAAAAGCTGAATATTGCTGTATACCTAGAGAAAGACTGAAAGGGCCAGACTGAACCCTCTGAGATTTTTAGAATGTAAATTAATTAGACATTCAAAATCTCAAAATTTCATCATAATTAATTTCATACGAAATTTATTAGAGATTCAGTCATCAAAATTTTGTGGTATTTTATTTGATTAAACAGGACAGAGACTTTTCAATTATACACTAGTTTTTTAAGAGTTGAGTTTCCCTTTCTCTATTAATAATAATTGAAGATATGTTGAAATACTTGTGCTTTTTTAAATAAAACTGCAGTAGCTTATACCTACTAATGGGTATCTTATACTCAAACTAACCTCAGGTTATGGGAAAAATACCAAATTACTTTAGGGGCAACTCTGGCCCTTCCGGTCATTCTTACATATACGTTTCTGTTATGCTATGCCATCATTTGAATTACAAAGAAATAAAAAATAGGAGGACCACAATGGCACCAGTGTCTTCCTAGTGTTCACTAAGTTTTGTCAAAATATTTTTAAAATAAAAACAGCTTAAAATTTATTAGGACATTAATAGCAATATTTTATAAAAAAATAATCTTACAAGCATTAAAAAATAAAATAAATTAAAAAAAGAAAGAATGAATAAATTTAATAAAAACCGTAGTAGTTAATTTCAACACAAAGTATTGCTATTAAATTATTTAGCTTAAAATAATAAAATGTTTAAAAAAAATCAAAACAAATCAACAAAGTAACTTTTCACAGCGATTGTGAAGCAACAGTAATCTCACCAAAAATAATCAACAAAAACAAAATTTCAAGTAATAAAATAATATAAAAAATCAAAAAGTGAAAACCTAAACAGGACACATAGCATTCTACATCCTGGTACTGATTCAAAAAAACATGATATCTCAGTAAAAGTGCGTAATAAGTCAAAAGTATTTAACAGAAAGAGCATTACATATATAACAAAACAAACAGTATCATTGTAATTAGGTAAAATGAACATCTTCTTTAGAGTGAGCTAACAGTGGCAGCGTAGGATTCTTGAAAGTTAAATCCTTATATTGTTACATCACACACATCGTCTTATGTTGGCGGCTTAAAACATTGAAATGAGAGCCACTATATTGGTGTGCCAATGTATGCTTTAAACCAATATTTTGAGATATCACCCAGTTTTAGAGTTATAGGGGAGTGTCGGGTACCCCCGCCCACTGTCAATTTCACATGTATAGAATATTTTTTCAAGTCAATGGGCCATCGGATATTATTTAGTATATTAAAAAAAGATTATTTTCAAAGTTTCAAGTATTTATGCAGCTGGTAACATGGTAAACAATAGTTTTGAAAATATGTTGAATACAGTAGTCAAATTTTTTAAATTTCCATTTTTTTAAGTTAAATTATTCTTTTTTTGGTTTATTCGTTTTGCATTATTTAATTAGACGATAAAACAATAGAAACATACAAAAATATTTATTATAACTCAATATTATTCAGAAATATAAGCAATACTCCTTAAGTGGGTGGGGCTACCCGACTCTCCCCTATATGATCAAAGATAACATAAGAGAATAGTTAAAATAATTTTCATACACGAAATAGATATGGCGCTCATATGAATAGAATATTACCATTTAAATTAATATTATTAGAAATTGATACAAAATTTTTTCTTCGAAATTAATTTTTTCACTTCTGATAGAAATATTTTTCATAAGAATGGGTCGCAAAAATAAATGGAATGCTGTATGGGGACCACTAACTGCAACTTTAAAATTCTATATTCAAACTACTGATTATTATTAGAAAAACAATTTGAACAAATTAACTGATTTAAAAATTTAAGCAATATTTTCAGTAAGAGAGAGAGAAGGTGCATATGAGAATGGAGTAAAAAATTTCACGGAAAGGTAAATGAACAATTATTTATTGCTTTCAAAAAAAGGTTCTTTTTAAATGTTGAATATCGAAATCAGAAAGCTTCTGCCATGGGAATAAATAAATATTTTAAATTTTAAGTCGAAATATTTATTTCATTGCAAATCTTCCTACTTCAGAATAAATAACTACCGACAAATTAAATATTGAACTCGCACAAAATCACGATTTTGCCAAACTTTATTGCGAACTGAGGCATGCTCAGACATTTTTATAATGGGGCAACACAATAGTTATAAACATTTTCATAATTCAAATAAATAAAAAACGAAAGATAACAAGTAGGTTGCAATGTTTTTTTTCCCTCCAAACTATCTTAGGGAGATAAATAAATTTTCATGTAAAGAAATTTTGAAAACAGGAAATTTTTTGCCTAAACATTTTTATAAGGATAGACCACCATAGTTATAAAGGTTTTCATAATTCAAATAAAAAATAAATAAAGAATTAACAAGTAGGCTTCAATGTCTTTTTTTTTCTTTCAAACAATCCAGAGAGATACAGTAAATTTATATATATATATATATATATATATATATATATATATATATATATATATATATATATATATATATATATATATATATATAAAAACGTTTTGAAAACAGGAAAGATTTAATTGATAAATTAATTCAGCAGACGAAGATTACGAAGAATTACGAAGATTTTATACATTTTAACTTTGTTTCTAAAACATCCATTTTTAGCGGAGATTCTTTTGTTAGACAATGAAAAAACATTGTTGGATTACAAAAGGAAAAATAAAATAATTAAGTATATAAATTATTCTAATTATTAATTATTGCATTGAAACTCCATGACACTTTTAAGTATGCTTAGGAGAAGGATTAAATTTAAAAAAATTGAAGATTAAAAAAAAGTTTTTATTTTCATTTTTTGAAAATGAAAATATTTCAGTTACCTAAACAAAAGCATTAAACATTTTGTGCATTACACGAGTCCTAATAACTAACCAACGACCTTTTACGATGCTACAGGGACTACTACTAGGACCCCTTCTGTATCTACACCCTGTGCGAAAAATAGCCATAGACGGATATTTATTTCACATCTGCTTTTATCAACACCTACAAAATAACATATACACATAGAACAGTAGCTTATTTGAAGCAGACGATAATTTAATCCATCATTTATAATTTATTAATAAGCAGAAAGAAATAAAATAAAGCATGATGATCATCTCATCATTGTCTTAGCAGAGCAAAAAAAAAAAAAAAGCTGGAAGTTTGAGTTATTATTTTTTATTTTAGTAGCTGAATGATACAAAAGGGATTTTTGGAAAAAGTCAGTTTTGCTAGGTTTTGGTAAAAATAGTCTCAACAGTAGTATTTTCTTCAAACTAGTCGTTTAAGTCGCCAGTGGCAGCCCTGGTAAAGTGCTTGACTATACACGCATGTCATCAGGTTATAAAAATGGGAAGCCATCCCTTCTGCTAAAAATTTAAATTTTGATATCATGCCTTAATATATATGATCTAGGGGGATGTTTTCCAAATCGTCGCCAATAGACCATTGTGAAGCTCTAGTGTGACATAAATTAAGTACTACCAGTCATGTGCACCTTTTTTCTCATATTAAAATTGATTTCAACAGCAGAAAATGATTTATGAAGATTGATTAAATGGATTCTTCTATTCATGTATAAAATATGATAACGACTCTTTTTCCTATTTGTATTGATCAGTTAAATATTTTGTAAGTTGCTAATCTTCTATACTAGGGAAACAAAATAGACTAAATTATAATCAAGATTAAACTAAAATAAAATTCCAAAATTTGCATATTCCCAACAATATTTATTTTGTGTAAATTTATTTTAGTGCAATTTTACAAAAATGCAGTTTTAGTGTGAAATATTTTAAAAACTGTATATTTTAGCATAGTTTTGCACAGTAGTTTAGAATAAGATTAGAACAAATTTGGATAGCTTTGCGCCAAAAGATCCTTTTTTGGACAATTTGTTATAACAATCATGAGATTAGATTATTTCTTATGTAAAATTATAAAAACATATTTGAAGAAGAGAAAATATTTAAAAATACAAACATATTAAAGAAGAATTTTCTTACTTCATTATATTCCCACGGGCCATCCACAGTTCCCAGTGAGCAAAATACAAGTTTAACATGATCAGTATCCGCATCGACACAGCGTTCACCTACACCCAACTGACCTTCAGCATTTAAGCGGAAAACCTAATTTCAAAATAATTTTTTTAATGAAAAAGAAACAAACAAACACTTTAACAGAAGTTGTAATGAAATGTAGTGAAAAATGGGTATTTTCAAAAGATTTTAAATTGAAATGCACCTAAATGACTAATAATATTTACTACTCACTATTACATTTATTAATTATCATTAAAGTTATTACTAGAAATTTATTAATATTTCAGAAAGTAGTCAATTATAATTACTTAAAGAAACATTCATTCATTGTTACTATAATTACAACTTACTTGCAGCAAACAGTTTTTCCTGTAAAGACAAGACTAACAAAATAAACATATTTAATGAAGAAAAGAGACTTTTAATTTCTGAGTTGATTAGATTAGACTAGTGGTTCCATATAATTAATAGTTCCTGTTGTCTATATCTTATATGCAACTGCAATAAAGTTGCTAATTTGTCAGTTACAACAGATGATTAAAGGAGTCAGTCCCAAGCAAGTATGGAGTTACAATACGTAGCATGCCAAAACAATAATTTTTACTTTAATTTTGATGTCATAATTTTGACATTTTTTAGAGAAAAAAAGTTTTTGACTTAATTTTTTATGTTTTGCAGTCAAATATTCTTTTTTTTTTTTTTTTTTTGGTGAAACTCTTTAGTTAGAATGTCTATAATTAGTTTGGAAACTCTAAAAGCACTCAAATGCTTTGTCTTCATAAATAACTAATTAATAAATTTGAAGTTGACAATTCTATAACAATAACCCAAGCATAATAAATAAAGAATAATTGGCAAAATAAAAAATATGATTTGGAAAGTTTAAAGATATAAAACTTATTTCAGTGTTTTCCCTGAGTGTTTTTTAAAGGGCGGCTTGCCCTGCCTGCCCTTTGAACCCAATAAATGCGCCCTCTTTGTTCTTTTTGTAAAAATAAGCGACCATCCCTGAAAAATGCTCCTTGTTTGTTTATATTCCATTTTGAAAAAAATTAATTCACTCCTGAAATAATAGTTACACTCTGGTAAAATTATTTGTGTTTATAGGTTTAATTCTGATTACCATCACAAATATTTACTTTGTGAGGATTATTTTCAACTGGCTAAATTGTTATAAGTATCTTTTTGGGGAGATATTAATAATTTTTTTTTAAAAGTTATTTTAAATTTTAAAACTATTTTTTTTTAAAAAAAACTGCACCTATAAATTTCTCATAATTTTCAGTTTAAATTATAGAAAAAACTTTCAACTTTTTGTTCGTTTATTATTATTATTATTATTTTTTTGAAAAAAAAATATGCACCACGATTGCTTATAATTATTTTTATAAACTACAAATTTTCCACTAATTTTGATGGTGGGAGAGAATTACTTTTTGAAATACATAAAATAGAATAAGAGGGTAATTTAAAAATCATTGAAGATAAAATTCAGTTAATATATATTATTACAAAATTTGATAAATTTTTTACGGTGTTAAGTGAGAGCCCTTTCAAAACTTAAAGTGTCATTTTCAGAGAGGAAGCGCCCTTCCCTTTTTTATTCCTAGGGAGAACTCTGTTTATAACATTTTACTTAAAATAAAAAACTATAATAAAACACTGCAAATTTTTTTGCTGCAGTGCAAGTTAAATGATATTACAATAGTTTAGAAATTGAATTGTAAAGTGATAAGAGAAAAAACTAAAAATGAGTTGGAATATGGTAAACATTAATTTATTAAGTGATTAAAGCATAACGTAAAAGCCACAGACCAAATACTTTCTGTATTAAATATTCTAAAACCACCAAAATATTTTTTAAACATACCTTTGTTTCAATTTCATAATAAACAACCTATAAAATTAGTAATTGATATAATGTTTTGTACATTAATAAAAAACTAGTGAAAGTATAATAATATACATATTTATACATTTTGAGATAAATACTCATAAAAGAAACAGAAGTAATATTTCTGGAATCCGATGTTTCATTTATTTTTTGTAAAAACTCACTTAAGCATTCAACCTCCTACCTGCTTTATGTTATACTACTATCAAGTACTGTTTCCAGATTATGCTAACAAAACCATTTGTCATTTTCTTCTTTAATATTATTTAAATTCAAAGAGGCTACTGTCACAGTATAAAATTTTTGAGGATTTACATCACGATTTAATAATCAAATTTAATGTTCAAAAAATGTTTCAAATTTATGGGGACTCACATTCAATTTTTAAACAAAAGTGCATGCTTGATAAATTTATTGTATCCTGCGAAAAGAAAGTTACACAGCAAGATTATAAAAGATTCAATATCATGATTAGGATTTAGATAAAAATTTAGGGGTCATTTCCTTCTTCCTTCATTCAAAGGGAATTTGAGGTGTTTTACATTTAATGTGCTTTAACATAAAAGGAAATAACAGTTAAAAATAATATCTAAGGTTGCTGTTATGAGGGATGGTACTAACCACTAATGAGCATTTTTAAAGGTATTTTTATGACAATTGATACACACTAATTGAAGTACTAAATGCAATTTTTATTTCAGGGAGATCATTGTTATTGAACTATAGGCTCTTTTGAAAAACAGCTATAAATGGCAGGAATTTTCAAACTGTAGCATAAATTTTAATTTATCGCGGAGTTTTCTGAAATACAAGAGTAAAAAGTGGTTGGACAACATTTTAGGTCAAGAATACTAAGCTTATTTAAGTAAGTTTTTATATGTGATAAATAAAATAAATTTATGGATAAATTGAAAAAAATTAATTTAATTTTTAAGTATATACGTAAAATTTGAAAGCTTTAAGACTTATAAGTACATATAAAAATATACATTATTTAGAATTTAATTTTAATAAATAATTGATTAAAATATTACATACTTGATTGCCACCAGAACCATGGCAGTGACTCATGCCAACAATAGAAGGTGGTTGTGAGCTCATAGTATCCATACACTGCCCAGTAAGCATACTCCTTATCTACAGAGATTTAAAATAACTTATCATACATTTTTTAAAATTATGTTCATTTTAAATATTGTTCTAAAGTGAAGGATTGTATTTGAAATGCAGGGCTAAAAAATTGTATTGTCCAAAGATAGTTTAGTGTGAAGATTTTTTGAGCTTTCTAAAAGTTTGTTCTGATATTTTTTAATTGAGACGCTGTAATTTGAAATATTCACATTATATTCGATTAAAACTCAAGCCTGTTGATGAGTCTGTTCGTCTCCTGTCAGAAATGAACTTTTTACTAAGCAGCTCTAGATTAAACATTCTGTTTTCTCCAGCATTATTCTGAATGCTTAAATTTTCATTCAGTAACCCCACAGAATGAATGAACATCAGCCTTATGTTAAGGAATACGAGGGTTGCTATTTATATTTCTGGCCTAATAATGAAAAAACAAATATGTAGGAAAATATCTTTCGCTCCGTCAGAAATGCCTTTGTTTGAGTCGATGTGTGAGAGCTCGCATTGTCATGATGAAGAATTATTCGCCCGTTCTTCTGCTTTTTTCGAATTTCTCCGATGACTTCTGGCAAACAAATGGTCGTGTACCATTCAGAATTGACCGTCCTGCGTTGCTCTAACGCCACTGTTGCCACATAACCGTTAATGCCGAAGAAACAGGCAATCATTTGTTTCGATGTGCTTCTTCCTCGAACAACTTTTATTGGTTTTGCCTCGTCTTGGAAGACCCATACAGTTGATTGCTGTTTTGTTTCCGGCTCATATGCATAGATCCATGATTCGTCACCTGTGTAGATGTTATACACAGCCTTTGATGCACCTTGAACATATTTTTCCACCATTTCCTTGTACCAATCGACACGAGCCTTTTTTTGAGCGTTTGTCAGATTATGCGGGATCCAACGCGAATTTTTTTTTTTTACGCTCAAATGTTCATGCAATATTTTATCAATGCTAGTCATGCTAATGTCCAAAGACGCCTCTATCTCACGGTATGTCACATGACGACCTTGCTTTATCAGTTCACGCACAGCATCGATCTTTTCTGGCACAACAACGGATTTTGGACGACCCGCACGGGATTCGTCCTGGATCGAACATTGACCACGATTAAATTCGTTATACCAATTTTTTACAGTGCTGTAGGATGGCGCTTTATCGCTGAATAAAGAATTAAGTTCATCGAAGCACTCTTGTCTTGACAATCCACGTTGAAAGTTATGAAAAATAATGGCACGAAAATGTTCACAATTCAATTCCATTTTTTGAAAGAGAAGAACTTTTCAATTTACTGTCAACAACACAAATGAAGCTATAATGGTAAATCGTCTGCTGAATTTATGTTTAAAAATATCAAACTTTCGATTAAAATCGTCTGCGGTCGCCTAGCAACACTTACTGTTGCCAAGGCCAGAAATATAAATAGCAACCCTCATATGAATTTAAACTATACATCAGTAAAGGAAAAAACAGTGCTTGAACTAGCCGCTCAATATTGTTACTGGTCATTTCCCCTCTCTTTCAATTAATCTCATATAAAGGATAAAAAAAATTTTTTTTTTACAGATTTGCAAGATTAATAAAGTGGTTTGAAAAAATTAAAATTCAAATAACAGTTTTTAAACATTTTTCAAAGTAATAAGGTGGTCACATAAACAGAGATGTCGGCCATTAATAACTGATAACGGCAGTTGATTGCTCACATAATTTCAATAGTTTGTCTGTTACTCCAAGCACACATCCCAAAATCAGTTCCTTTGCGGATTAATTTTATTTAAAAACAATTCAACTAAATAATGAAAGTAGCTAAAATCCTAAAAGAACTGTAGAAGTATCTTTGAAAAAGGTTTTGAGCTAATTTGAACTATGAAATATTTTAAATAAGACAATTTTAACTTTTAAAATTTTGAAGTATTTTTTTTTTTTTTTTTTAAAAAAAGACTAATTTATTATTAACCTTATTAGAAAAAAAAGTAAAAAGTTTGCAAATTGCCCTTTGAGGTAAATTATCACGGATCCACATCAGCCTCATGTTAAAGTAGCTGTAAGTGCTAATACACTATTCTGGAGAAACAGAGAAACTTTATATTTTAATGTGTGTAGAGATAAATTGTTTTTATTTTGTAAGAGTGAAACAAAAAATGCACAAGTTGCATTAATTAAATGTAAGCAATTCTGCTTAGGTGTTATAGTGCGTCAAATACGCTGAGAATTGAAAGGGAGACATGAAAAAAGTTACAATGTCTCCCTGGAGCACACAATTTTCAGTTACAAAAAAGCAGGGAGAATAAAAAAAAAATTAGTGCACCAGTAGATTAATGTATTGAAAATTAAACTTAACTTTTTTTTCATCATTAAAAACAAAAAAAATAAGATAAAAATAATTTTGAGTTTAATTTGATTTAGGAATTTTAATTGTCTGCTAAATTATTACTAAATTAATATGTATTTCTTCCTAATTAGAAAATACTTATTCCTTATGTATATCTTAACAGTAGAGATTTGTATTATTTAAAAAAGGGACATACTTTTAGTAATAAAAAATGACCCAGAAATTCAGAAGTCATGCGTCCTAAAGATCCATGGATTCCGAAGTCTAGTGGAATTACTGGATGCTTAAGTTGTAAAAATAAATCTAAATTTTTTTAAAAAAATAACTTTAAAAATTCATGCAATATTAATATGAAAGCAAAAAAAAAATAAAAAAAAAAAAAAAAAAAAAAAAAAAATTCAATTTTTTTTTATTTTATAGTTTTGATTAGATTATAAGCTAAAATAACTCACTTCTCCCCAAAATAAATTTTTTGGTAATAGAGGGAATTTGTACAGCACATCATATGCTACATTATCCATAAACCACTTGAAAGATTTACACTGAAGACGTTCTTTTATGGCTAGTTGCCCACTAATATCACCATGATCATATTGCCGAGCTATAGGTTCCCGAATGTAGAAATACTCTTTATAATCATCCATCCAAACTTCCACAACTCGTTTATAATTCTATTTCATAAAAAGCAATAAAAATTATAAATATATTTTTCTTCTGCTCTTTCATAACAATAATTTAAATATGCTTATAACTATACAGAAAAAATAAAATTACTTAAATAGATAACTGTACACATTAAATACATATTTACTGAAAGACACTTTTATCTACTTTTAAGAAAAAGAATTTAAGTATTCTGGAAGCAATTAATGAAATAAATTTTAACATAGGTTTAAGTTCTAAATTAAAGAAAATGATTAGTTGGTATTAAATTTTGTGTTTAAATATTACATGGTATAACATAATGTATTATAAAATAAATTTGAATTCCCATTTCTTTTTTTAAAAATTTTATTTCAGCATCAAGACAAAAAAATATGCATATTTTTTCACATAAAGGCATGAAAAAAATATATAAAGCTTATAAAACAATTTGCATGTTTTATAAGCTTTAAATTCTTTTTATCGTTATTTTATATAAATTTATACATTAAACTCATAAATTGGAGGACTAACAATTTTTAAAGTTTCATAAAAAATGTCTTAATTACCATAATAGGTTATGAGTATACATTTTGAAATTGCAAAACAACATATAGATTCAATTTTGCAATTATTTTAACTATGTGATCTTACATTTGGTCATCTAATTTCCTGAAAGGGACGTTTCTGAAATAAATATCTTATGAATGAATGAGCTTATTAATTAAAATGAGCTTATTCTGACAAAAAATATATTTTGGAGACAGATCTTGCAAACTGGTTTAAGCATACAATAAATTACTACCATTAATTTAGGATATGTGGAGAAATAAAAGATTTAAATAAAATAAATTTAGCAGTCTTTGAATGACAAGAATGAAAATTTATTGGAAAGATGATATTGACTGAATGAAAAAATGAAATTTTAAATTAAAAAGAAAAATTAATTACCACTTAATGGAAGAGATTGAAGCCTCATATTTTATAATTTTCAGTCATTTATGTTTAATTGAAAGATGATATAATATCACTTTCCCCACTCATTTTGCAAAAAAAATTCCCTGACATTTCCAGGTATACCAAGTAAATTTCAATGAAAATAGAGACCATATTTTCATCAGAAAACTTTGATTCTTTTATTTGTTTGTAAAATATTAGATTTTGTGTGTAAAATAATATTATTAAATGAGGATGGGAAGATTTAATTTGACTAAAATGTGAAATTTTTATAAAAAATAATTGTAATAGATGTAAGAATTATTTAACTCAAATCTTAGTAACTGATTACTGTTACTGACAATTTTAAGACTGGTTATTTTCCAGGTATGATATAGGAATATTACAGCTTTTTGTCAAAAAATTGCAACTTTCCCTGACAATTTGAGGTTTTCCTTGTAATACCTGACTCGTGAGAGCCCTGAATATTGGTTGGATGAAAGTTAAAATTAACTTTCTAACTTTCATCTTTTCATCAGAGAAGAAAGAAGAGAAAGAAGTCTAGTTTTTAGTCATCTATCTTTAGTTGATCTTTGTAATTCCTGATTCAATGAGGTTTAATAAGAACATGTTTAACTTTTATTTGAAAACATAAGATAATTGACAAATAATATTTCATCTGTTCAAAAGTTAAAATTTAAAAAAATTCTTGATACTGAAAAAATAATAACATATAAAAAGTGAAACAGAATAACAATTATAACAGAATAAAAACCAACATATTATTCCTACCAAAGTAACTAAGGGTCCTTTTCTTTGTTCAGCAAGCTTGCCAAAACTATATGGCATAAAACCACGATAGATGTGACCAACTCTTGAGCATGGCACCCATTCAATACTACCACCACATTGCCATATCTAAAGAAAAATTTTTTTTAAAAATTTTTAATGTTACATAAGCTATACAAGAAATAATTTTTTTGTGTATAGTTATTTTTTATTAGGAGACAGTAAAACAGAACATATTTTGAATATTTTATGAATCATTGTCAGGAAAAATAAAGCAATTATCATAGGTATAAAAAAATAAAGCATATATATATTTTAAAAATAAATTTTGAATCACTCAAGCATTTATAAAATTTTAATAATGATAAATAAAGTGATCGATAGCTAAAATAAAAAAACACATTTCTTTTACCCAGAATTAAAAGATTCCATTTAAACATTATATAACATAACATAAATATTTAAAAAAAAAAAAAAAAAAAAGAATCGCACTGACTGGAACTTTGGGAGAGCTCCTTGAAGAACTTATTTTTGGGAATAACATTTGGTTAAAAGGTTATATAAACCATTATATTTTCATAAGAACTAATTATTTTTTTATTTATAAATAAATTAAATTAGAGTTTTTGAATTATAATAAACAAATACAATTGAACAAACAAATAGAATTTTGAAGATGAAATAATAATTTTACCTTGAAAGATAATTCAAAATTTTCCCCACCCCATACAAGCAGACCAGGATCATAAGCTCCAAGTTCAAGGAAGTACTCTCTATTGATTGCAAACAAACCCCCAGCATGTGTGGGTGACCTAAAATAAACAAGTAAGTAAAATAAATAATATGTAAGTTAAAATGCAAATTCAGTTTGTGATATTTTTACTAAAATTGTGTAGAAACATGATTAGCAGACTAAAATTATTATTTTCTTTAATATATCATGTAGAGTTAATAAAAACAACTATACCCATTTAATTAAAAATTTCATAAAATGCTAAAACATATAACAATCAAAGCCTCTTTCTCAACATTTACAGGAAAATATTATAATTTTGTAGCATTGTGCAATATTACGATCAGTGCGTAAAATATAGAGTTTGAAGAGGAAATTTGAAGAAACATTTTTATATTTTGGGTGCTAAGTAGAAGGATAATCTTACTCTCTCTGGAGTAAATTCATATTTTTTTTAAATGCATAAATAATTAAAATAATTTATCAATAGTAAAACTGTTATTCAAAATGATTAATTTCGAACATTTGAAAAAATTTATTTGTGAAAAATGCTGTTTTTAAGCAAGTTAGAAATGGTTTCCTAAATAAAAAAAAAATATATATATATATAAAAAATAACAATTTTAAGAGCAATTTAGATAAGATGTAGGATTGAATCATTTCTATGTAAATTTTTCAGTAATTTATTCTTAAAATTTGCTGTAATAGTTTTCTTATATTACAAGGAAATGTATGACTTTAATAAATTTTGTAATAAACAGTTTAAAATGACAAACTTGTAAGGTTCACTATGATATCTTCTTCTTCGCTCTTCCTCTTCGGGTATTTCAATTTCTTTGTAGAGCATTCCCCACTCAAATATGCCTCTAAAATGTTTTTCTCCTTGATAGACTGGTCGGTATTCAAAATTATCTTTATCAATTCCATCTATCACTGGTACAGTCATTACAGTTCTGTAAGAAATTAAATAAATTTTAAAATTTATGATTTTTAAAATGAAGCACTATTTAGTTCTTGCCTTGTGTAAGCTGTGTGTATCTAAAATTTCACTGTACATGAAAATTGATGAAATAATTAAATAGAAATTAACTCTACTTTCATTGCTCTTTTGATTCTGACTTTAAATTTTTTCCCCCTGATACATTTATTTACAGCAAAGCACAGCACATTGCATTATATATATATATATATATATATATATATATCATATGATTGCATACTATGAATGAGCCTTAGTATTTCATATATATTATTGACATTGAAGTTATGAGAATTTATATTAACATACATTTTTATATGTCAACATTTACATTTTTATATTGAGAAATGTGGGGTCAGATGAGAACAAATTATAGTTTTTAAATGCAAGAATCATACTCATGAAAGTAACACAAAAGGACATTCAAAAGACTTTTATGATTGTATACATTTGAAATGTAAGTTATCAGGGACTCAATTTCATAATTTGAAAGTTTTTGTTTTTATTTAATAATACTTTATATAATAATAATTTTTATGTATGAAATTTAAAAAAAAAAATTATCATGAACATTATAAGATTTTCATGTCTTTTACAAAGCTTTACAACTAGTAAGCTACTAGTAGATTACAACTAGTAGATAAGAAAGACAATCCCTCCTTTCTTTAACCTTGGTCATATAATCATTTTTAAATTCATAAAAATTGAATTTCTACAAAACAATGATGATCTGCAGTACTAAAACTATTCCAAAGACCAATGGTTTTGGCAGATGTAATGCATTATTTCTGCATCAAACAGATTGTCCAGTACAGCAAAATCAAATTATGGTAACTTAGGGTGGCCACTCTCCAAACAAAATCGAATTCTCTGAGATTTCTAGAGTAAAATTAGTAAGTTTTGCATATTGTCAAGATTTAAATTAACATAAACTTTTAAGAAATGTAAACATTTGCATATATTTTAATGTGTATTAAGACTTTATTTCTAAGTACAATAGAAATTTTTTTAAATCAAAATGGTCAATTTTCAAACTAAAATTGTTCTCAGTTTCAAGCCTAAAATTTCGATATTCAACAAAAATATTTATGATTTCCATTAAAATCTTTCATTATTAATTTTATAACAGGCTTCAGATGGAAAAGAACTGTTTTTCAAAAGCAATTTTTGCTCTTAACGATTTAAAAAAACTTAAATTTTAAATTAGAATGTTTAAAAATGAATTATTTATTCAAATAGTATCAGTCACAGGAAAAATAAATAAAAGTAATTCTAGATAAGTTTTGAAAGATATAATAATTATCATAAAAATGAAAAACAGTTTGTACATAGTGATAATATAATATTCATTGAAATTAATATGACCAACAATATGTTTAATTATTGATATTTCAAAAAATTCCATAGTTGAGGGTATATTTCTTCGAGAATTTTTTAACAGTATTTTCAAATTCCTTAAGAATTCCACGTTCTCTCGGCTTCCAAAGTGAGTGGCCACCTGTAAGTGCAGAGAACTGGGCAGATATATTGATATATAAGCATGAAACTTGAAGTATACACCAGTGCGCAGGGATGTGAAGATCAATCCAAGGGGCCGATTCTCAACAAACAACATATACTGCTTACAGGGGGTTGTTTTTTAAAATATAAATGAGATATGCTACAAAAACCTGTTATACAAATGTATAATTTGTTGAAACAGAATGCGGAGCATAGAATAAATCAAAGCATTTGATTAGAACATTTATGAATCATGCCTAAATCATGAATCATTAGAATCAAAAAGCTTAAACAATATTTCATTAGAACTGGCGATCGAAGTAGGCTATAGATGGTGCAGTCCATGCAAAACTTTGCATGGACTGTCATAGGAAAAGGAAGTACATTAGTTTCTGTCTTGATTATCAAATAAGTTAAAAACTTTAAAGTTAGAAAACTATATCGAATTCAATGCAGCATAAAACATAGTTCTTAAGGTAAGCGTGACGAAAATTGTATAAAATATTTTTGACGATTAAATACATAAAATGCTATGTAAGAGAAAAATATCGTAGAATATTCCCTTACAACCGCGAAGAGAAAGAGAGGGAAGGGCCAAGACATGGAATCAGTCTTTTCCACAGATGGCGTACTCGAGCGTTGCGAGAAACTACGTAAAATTTAGTAAATAATAAGAAATGAAAAATTTATGTCTTAAACACAACACATTTCTGTTACAATTAAAAGTACAACATGAAAAAGGATCACTAACCTATTTGTATAGATGGGGGCTAACAATGGTGGCAACCAATTAACATTCACTTCACAATGAGCATCAAGGAAAACAATAACTTCACCCTTTGAGAATTCTGCTCCATATGTTCTTGATCTAATTAATCCCTCTCTTTGTTTATTTCTTGTTAGGCGTACTTTTTGTCCAAACTGGCGAATATAATCTTCCAATTCCCCTTTCAGGTTTTCTAGTGAAAATTTAAACAATAATAATAATAAAAAGGATAATCAATATAGTGCAGTAACAAATGTTATCATATTGTGTTTACAATATTACATAGCTTTCCAATTATGAAATAAACAAATTATCAATGAACTTCTGTTCATTTGATAATTTTGTTCTTTCTTGTTTCAAGAAAATTTTATTTAGTAAAATTTGAATAAATGTATTAAATAGAGATCAGAGGCTCTACTAATTTAAAACTGGGATGCACAAAAACTTGACAGAGAATATCAGATTCTATAATAAATAAAAAATTTATGAAAAAGTCTTTAAAAAAACCTTAAAACTAAGTTATGAAAAAGCAGTTTTTCTATTAATTTAATACAAAATGAATAAATACACAAATCATTAAACTAATTTTTTGTTGTTGTTGCCATAATTGATTGATTTAAGAGTTCAAATATACATTGAATTGGATACCCATCTTGAGAAAAACTGTTACATTTTAAAGTGACTATTTTATAGGTTCGTTACCTTCAGCTATCATATCTGATTGCATTAGGTTAAAAAAAAAACTTCATTTGACAAGATGAAATTCATTGATTGAGCTTATTTTTTAATAAATCAACAAAAACAATTATTTTTTTTGAAAATTACCTTTTTCACTAAAATCATCAACCAAAACAACTTCCTTCAAAAATTCTGGAGGTGATCGATTAATAACACTGTGCACAGTTCTCAGTAATGTTGAAAATCCTTCATTATGAAAAACAATAATGACACTAGTTGAGGGTAAATCTTTCGGATAATGCCAGTATTTACACCTGAAAAGTAAATGTCAAATGAAATACATTGAAAAAGTTAACATGTAAATACAAAATTTTATGTTTATTTTAGAAAAAGAATTTCTTCAACTTTGGTTGAAAATAAAATGTGCCCTCCCTACGCTTAAAGTGTAAACTTTTTTTTCATATTCACATGATTATAAAGTTCTTTTTTTTAGAACATTTTTTCATTAAATTTTCATAGCTGAAAAAATATAATAATAAATTTCATAGCTATAAAAGTTTAAACTTAGACTGAACTGACTGCCCATATTATGCATAGAACAGAGCTCTTTACTGTTTCTGTGTGAATGCTTATGTTCACCCTATAAGTAAGATGATCCCCAAAGCAAGGAAAGAGGTTCAACTGATTCTATTATGTAACAAGTTCTGCTTCATGTATGTTTGAAAAAGGAAAAATCTTCTGGTATGCTTCAGAATAGGCTTTTGTTTATCTGTTTATATTCAGAACATAGATGAGGTTTCACGAGGAAAATATTCTGGTTTTAATCTTGATTAATAGTTAACTTAGCTACGTCACAGAATAAAAATTTGACTAGTTGTCCAATGTAAAAAAAAACTTTTTAACCAAACTTCTTGATGCATGAAGGGATAATTTTTAAATCTTAGGCAAAATTACAAATAACATTTTCTATTATTTAAAAATTAAATTATCATTTCATTTAATCTTTTTCCCAATAAACAACCTGATAAATGAATAATATTTTTATTTATCAACATTGACATGCCAGTGGAAATCAATACATTTTTAATATTCCTGCTACCACACCCTAATGCATTTGCCTAGAATTAAGAAACTGTAGCATGATTGCTAAAATGTTTTGTTATTAATAAAAAGGCATTATTTTTTTTGCATAACTTCTTTTTTGCCAACTCATTCCAAAGCATTAAGAAAAAGGTCTGGGCAATACCTTATATAAATTAATTACTAAATTACGGATTTTTACTATTTGATAGCGTCTAAAATTTATTACTTACATTTATGATTTTTCAGCAGAAGTATGTGCTTCTAATGAGGTCAATTTCCTTCCCAGTTGTACATCCTTACCAATATGCTAAATTTTAACATTTTTTACTTTATTTACCATCCATTTTGTTAAAAATGTCTATTGCTAAATAAAATTTGAATATTGAGTAATTTTCCTTATAATGTGTGGAGCTCCAGCTGCAGGAAATAAAAATTTGATCTCTACTATACGAACATTTATAATATTTTATCTTCACACTTCGATTTAATATCATCTGTTACACCTTTAAAATAAATACTTTATTAAAAACCTCCAATATCTCTTAGACAATAAGTGTTTTATTGTTTTTCGAAAGAAATAAAGGTAAAAAATTTGAAGCTAAATGATGCATAATATCAAATATTAAAAAATTATGATTATATTATGTATAAATATTATGTTTAAATGGATAAAAGTAGTATTAAAATAAAGATATTAAGTTTTTAAATAAAATAGTTAATAAAGAAAAACATATTATCATACTCACATAATATTTAAAATTTGAATGGAGTACAAGAAAGTGTAAAATGTGACAGCTATTATCTAGCATTTACTTAACAAATAGAGTTTTTTTAATTCAATACTTTTTCAAAATCAGTAAAATAATATTTAAAGTTAATAGAACTATTTTAAACTTCTGCAGTACCTAAAAACATGATTGTAAGGTTTTTCATACGTTTAAGTAATTAATGTTATGGTGCTAAAAATCAGTTTAAATTTATTATATTAAGTGTATAAATTGATATTAATAGTAAAAATCTCTTCCAATTTTTTTTCATATATTTCTTCTATCATTAATATGTCAAAATATTTCATAACATATATTCTATAAAAACAAATAGCTGAGAAAAATGTATAAATTTCTTTAGCAGTTTAACATACCTCAATGGTGAGCTTTTTATTTTGAACACAGATATACATATTCAAATACATGTTTAAGAAAATAAACACAGCTCAAAGTATGCATTTAAGACAAGGGACACTATTTAATAATGACATCATGTTTAAAAAAAATTGAAACAGCTTGAGATGTGCATTCAAAGGAACAGGGACTCAGCTCAAAATGCATTTTTAGAAAATGGGAACAGCTTGAAATGTTTATTCATAGGAACAGGAACTCAGCTCAAAATGAGTGTTTACTGTGCTGGATTTATTACAGATGTAACTAAATATTGCACAAAAAACAATAAAGTCGTTTTAAAAAAAAATTCTAAATTCCTACAATGTCAATTCGATACCACTAGTATAAATGTACAGAACATGTGATAACCTAGTGAAATGAACTTTTGACTTTTAATATTTTTCTTTTTTGTTTTTTAAAAAAAACACTAATTTAAAAATAAAATGGTCTAATTGATATAGACTAATAGATGACACTATATTAGGAATGTTTTTTTGGATCCATTAGTTTATTCTTGAAAAAAAAAAATGAAAAAAAAAAGAACAATTTTCATAAGAAGAGTTTGAAAAACCAAATGCTATGTCCATTCTCTTAAACATACATTTTGATCTTTGTCCATTTATTTAAACATATTTTAAATCCATCTCTATTTTCTTAAACACATAATTTGATCTGTGTCCAGAATAAAAAGCTCACTCATAATCTTTTGTTTTGAGCATTCAAAATAAATACACCTAAAACAAAATAAAAAAAGAGAAATATCAAACAATTACAATAAATCATTTTGCTATAATTATATTTGATTTATCTCTAGCAGTATAGATAAAAATTATGAACCGCTTTTCTTTTTTCAAGCAGCATTCTTAAGAAGATACACTTAAAAAAAAAAAAAAAAAAAAAAAAAAAACTAGAATAGGATGAGAATTAAAAGAAATTTAAAAAAAACCTACTCATGGAGCCTTTTGTCAGGAATAGATCGATCAAGAGAGATTTGATTACTGACTACCATGTTTATTCCATATTCCATCATTGCAATTGATATTTCATTCTGGTCTTCAGATCGTGCATAATGAGCCATACCATTTTCCCCAGGTCCTTCTCGAATAGTTTCTGTAGGAGAAGGTTCAAAATTTCCTAATACACCTTCTTTGAAGATGGGTCCCAAACGGGGTGGAACTAATTTACTCTGAAAAAATTTTTCTTCTATATTTACAAATATTTTTTACTAGCATAAAAAGTTTTGGAATTATAATAAATTCAATAAACAAAATAGATTAATAACATATTTATTTCCAAAAAATTAAATTAATTAGGACCTTAATGCTTTAAAAAGTTTATTTAATACATCTTTGTAAAGGAGTAACAGTTAAAGTTGAGCGAATATCTAAACAATATTGAAGCTTAAGTCAATTTGTTTATAATATAGCTCAAGTAATAATTTCGTTAATAAATTATTTATTAGTTTTGATGAGGAATATAAAAAGTAACTTTGCAATTATGTGCAGATCAGTTATACTTGTAACTTATAGAGTGATTTGCTAAAACTGAAAGTTTAAGTTCGCTGAACAAAAAATCCTTCTAATTTTAAAAACCAAATTTTGAGGGAAAAAGACAAAAGTGCACTATTTTGAGATAGCAAGTTCTATTTAAAAATTTTCTGTCATGCCAATTTTCTCTAAGTAACAAAATTTAAACTTTTAAATATTTAAACTTGAGATTAAACAAAATATTTCTTAACTTTTAACTTTGAAACGCTAAAATTAATTACCACCTTAATGTATCAAAAAGCTTCCTTCATGTCGCAATAATATTTTACTAAAAAAATAGTGATTTTAAAAACCATGAAGAAATGCAGCAAGATAATTGATGAAAGAACATACAAGGCTATGAAATTATGCTTTAATCGTCATGAATCAAGAGCTTCAAAAACATTTAAATTACTCAATAGCACAACTTAAAATTCAAGTGTCATAATATCGAACTAAAACAAAAGTTTTAAGAAATCATTTTGAAATTCAAACAATTGTCAGAAGAAAAAAAAAAAAAATGTAGGATTCGTTTGGAATCAGGCAACTTTAGATATATAACTTTAAGAACTCTATTAGCTTAGGTAAAATATCAAAAATTTTCTAAAATTCTGACTTTTTGAAACCTATCCAGATTTTCAAGGTCATACTGTAATTACAATAATAATAATTTTGATTTGTAGAATAATTCTAGTGTAATAAAATAAAGTAAATTTAGAACTTTAGACATTGTTTGATACATACATAAATAGAATAATGTCACAAAGAAAAACAGAAATTAATTAGAAATAAGAAAAAGACAAAGAAAATAATTATTACTTTAGATACTTTTCCACTCAATAGTGCAACACCCTTAGGTTTTGGAATGAAAAAGGCCACAAGCAAAATAAAGACTACAATTATTAAAAGAACTTTCAGTAAGCGTGATTTTCGAAGGCTGACCACTTTCATAATTCCTTTTCAAATCTAAAGAAATATATTTTTAAAATTAAAATGATAAGTACATAATTTCTAATAAAGTAGGTACATGAAATTAGAAATATTTCTAAAAGTTTGATAATAAAAGAATTCTAAAAATAGATAAAATCAAAGAATTTTGAAAACAGATAAAATCACAAAAAGTTTTAAAAATAGCTAAACAAAAATTTTCTAAGTATACATTAAAATATTAAGAATTTCAAGTCATTGTATGCATTAGATTACTAAAAAGTAAAACATAATTTAAAAAGGGATTTTATAAAGTTAACAAAACTTTCTCAAAAATGCAATTGATAGGATATCAGCATTTTTTTTTTTTTTTTTTTTTTTTGAACACCAGTCAATTATTTATCAAAAGTAAAAATCATTTAAAAAAGAGTTAAAATCATTTATTTCTTAGAACGTATGCTAACCAAAATTGTAAAGTACGAATGATTATAAATTGAATTAAATATACATATATTTAAAAAAAAAAACTTAATTTATTCGAAGATTATTGATAATTTTACATATTAGGTAAAACTTTACAAGAAATGGCATACTGATCACTAGGCAAAGCGATATTACAATGTATTTAGGAAAAATTACAGAAAAAAATCAGTTTAGTTGTGTTTAAAACATGAATTTATATAAAAAAACTAAATTGCATACCAAAAACTAAAAATAAAAGCAAAACAAAAACATTTTAGTTTAAATATCAAATAATAAAGCTAATTAAAAAAAAAAAAAAAAAACAATCAGTAAATTAATCAATCTTTCAAGATTAGAGAATGCATATTAAATAGAGAAACACTCACGGAGAAAATTATAGAAAAAAATAAATGCAATCAAAAGCAATACAAATAATATTAGATTCTTTCATTAAAATATTTCCATTGAAATATCGTGATGTTTAATTAACTTACAGAAGTTCCACGTTTTTCTAAAAAATTTTATGTAATGAGAGTAACTATAGCAGGTTGGCACACTAATTTTAATATTAAACTTTTTAGAGAATAATCTTCCAAACGAAAATAAATATACTAAGACAATTAATTAAATCTTTAAATATTTAGGGTCTCTAACACAGATTAAATTCATTCTGTAAAACAAAAAGCTTATGTTCCTAAATGCCTATGAAAATTATGTCACACACCCAATGTAAAATTAGAAACTTAAATTTATTTTATATCTCATAAAATTGTACAATAGCATTATGATGGAACATAAATCTGAAATAAAAATAACAGCTGTACCGTCAGCCTCATAAAAATAATAAACAATACGAAACTTTAGCCGACACGGTTATCACACAATATCACGGTGAGCAAAAAATTTTTTTTTAATATATGAAATTAATTAAAATATAGATTAAGTAAAATCACATGTTATAATTATCTTAAATATGGTTCAATAATATTTTTTTCTTTTTTTTTTTCGTCAAAAGAAAAATCAGTCAAATCTTTAACTTCCTACGCATTTTGAAATTTTCCTAAAAAGGTCATAAAGTTTTTTATTTATGTCAGGCATTGCATGATTAATATTATCTTATTAAATAGAAATAATCCAAGTAAGTATTAAGTTTTCATAATTTGTTTAACGCGAAATCTTCTTAACCGTGTTTTATAGCTCAAATATAAACAAAGTGACGTAATACATGTCAAATCAAAAATGGATTCAAACATATATAACCCAGTAAGGAAATATTTCATGCATTATTTAGAAAAACAAACTAATAGGAATTTGTTTTTGTTAAAAATTATAGTTTAGTTTTATTAATGTGTTGTTTATATTTTACTACTTTTTTGAAAAAATTAATTCCAAATCAAAATATTCATGTAAACAGTTGTTTAGATTAGGTTTAAAAATTTTTGCTTTTTTTTATTAATATATTTTTTTTAAAGTTTACCTTCTCTTATAAAATTCACCAGCTAGAATGTAATTTTCAGTTAAGATAAGACTAAATTAGTTGGCTACTTCAATAGGGACTTCCTGTTCATTGATTGCTCTGAAAGGTTTTTAGGAGTATAGTTTAAGAAAGAGTCAAAGCTTAGGTGCAGTTATGCATTGGAGTGAATGAAGGGGGTTTAGCCCCTCTTTGGAATTATTTCAGTCACACATCATTTAGAATGTAAAAAGGTACAGAGTGATTTGTTTTGCAGTGAAGACTTATGCTTCCCTGGTGTGCTATCAGCTTTGATAAAAAAAAGTTTTAAAAACATAGCATGCTAGTGTACAGTGTGTCTTTCTCTAAAATAGAATAATCATTGCTTGCTCCAGTGAATGCAAGATGAGCATGTAAAAGAATGATTGGAAATAATCGAAAAAGAGAGGGGGAAAAAAAAAAGTTTTGGTAGAAATAAATAAAAAAAATCTCAAACTGAAATAGCAAATTAATCCGGAATTTCTCAAGTTTCCAGGATAAATAATAAAAAATTCTGCAAGCATTTGAAAGAAATACACAAGTCATAAAAGTGTTAGTAAAAAAAGAAAGAGAAATTGAATTTTGATAAATTGACAAATTAAACGGATATAAAAACAATCTTTAAATATAGACTTTTTTCGAAAGAAACAAAATAATATTATAGTACCTGTATTATTTTTTTCATTAGCATAAATTTATTTTTATATAACTTAAAATGACATTTATATTTTATAATACTAACACATATGGTTTAAATTATAATTGTTTATTGATCATAAAATTAAGTTTATTTATAAAATAAAACACTATACTATGTATTAGATAGAATTACAAGGTGAAATTTCATAAAAATTAAGCATTTAAAATTGAATAATGCACACCCCTTTTAATCAAATAACCTGCTTAATTGAATAGTGTTTGCTGGAACCAATGGTATTCCTTTAAGCTGGGTTGACTGTATTTTAAAATGTATTCACAATGTATCATATTTGTAATGTCTTGTGATGAATGTAAAATATCCAACAATTATCAACTGCAATAATAATATGAATGTGATAACTTTGTTAGTATAATCAATAAATGTAATTATCAAACATGATAATATCACAGATATTATCAACAATTATAAATTCTAAGTTAATTGAAAATTATCAGATATTTCAATACATTGTTTTGATGTAAAGATTTTTCACTTTTGTAGTCTATACCCTTTATCGGTCCATTACCAGGCTCTCTTCAAAGTGGAAACTTAATCAAAATTTCTGGAACAGTTCCAAGTGGTGCATCATGGTATGTTGTTTTAGTGTTTAATTAATTTAAGAATTTACTCACTAATTTTTTAAAAAGTTATTTTATAAATAATAAGTTATTAAGTCAAAACTTTTTTGAAATTGAATTCTGTTGGTTGAATTAATGTTTGTTACTGTGATATTTTTTGTTTTGAATATTGAAACTAGTTTTTTATGTATTTTATTTTGTTTTATTTATTAGCTATTATTATTTATTTTAGAAACTATAATGGAAGCACATATGAGAACATTGTCCTAAAAATTTTCAAAATTCATATAAATAGGAAAGATGACATTCGGATCAAACATAAAATAATCTTGATGATTTAAATTAAATTAATTCTTTTAGGTTTCAAAGAGAATGACATAGTGATTTTAAAGATGAATCTTTAGTTTAATTCATTTAAATTACAAAGTTTAGAAAAGCTAATCTCTCTTTCCTCTTTTTAAATAGACTTTTTTGTTTTCATGTGTTTAATGTTATGGATATAAGAATATCTCATATATTTAATTTCTATAACTAGGTCCAAGATTTAAAAAAACAATTCTAAACATTAAAAATACATAAAAATAATAATAAAATCCATAAAGCTCCTAGTGAAAATGTTACCTTACCATAGAATGAAACAACTTGCTTTTACTTTTACCTAAATTACAAATTCAGTTGTATTTTAGGTAAAAGTAAAAATTTAAGAGCAAAAAAAAAAAAAAAAACAAAAAAAAAAACAAAAAAAAAAAAAAAAAACAACATTGTATTGTGATTTAAAGGTGAACAAAATTTATTAGTGTGAGAGGTATAATTTTAGCAATCTATGTACACAAATTGCCTATTTTACATGCATTAATTTTTAAAAAAATATGCTTTAACTGAAAAATATTAGAAATAAGCTAATGTCTGATCACCAAATTAAGCATCAGTTTTGTTTACAGAACTGAATGCTTAATTTGTTAATGAAAAGTTGAATGATTTGCCATACAAATCATTCAACTTTTACAACTACATAGCTGCCAACATGTGCAGTTTGAGGGAAAAATTGCTGAGGAAATAGCAACATTATTGGTAGTTATATATAATTCTGCTAACCATTTATTCTGCACAGTATTTTCGTCAACACTGAGCCAAATTCACTTTCACACAGTAATCGATTATAATGAAGCAAGTAATATACAAACATAACTTAAGACAAACAAAAATGAGAAAATATTTAAATTGGAACTATTTCTAAATTTATCTTCATATGGACCAAATACTTCTAAATAATGAAAACATTTCAAAAGAAAAACTCATTTTCCTACTATCATGAATGAATTTTGAGTCAAATTCATTTTGATGCAATGATTCCCTTATTTTGAAAATATGCCACCGCATCATCTTATCTGATAAATAGATGCCAAATATAAATAATTTTTTCAACAAAGACACTCACTTCAATGCAAGTTTACACTAAAATTAAAGAGTGGGTTAGGCTTTCACAGTATAGGCATTGTAATTTATGGTAGTCCAATATTAGCTCATAAGCGATTCTGATTTTTTTAATATAGTTGATGGGATAATAAATCTTGGTTTTATGAAGTGAAGAAGTTTTTTTTTACCTGCCATAACAAATCAATAATTTAAATATGTATATTTAGATTGATTAGTTAATGAGTTAGACCTTTCTGCTATAGTAAGATAGCTTGGTTTTTAAAAATTTTTTCATGCTTTAATTATTATTATTCTGCCAATTTTAAAATCATTTTCTTATGATCATAAAAGTGAGTTTAGTAAGACATTTAAATTTTTTCAAGCCATTTTTAACACTTACTCATTTTATTAAACTCCTTAACCCACTGACGGTTATGCACGTAAAAAGTCGTATTTTAACCTGCAGTCTTCTCTGCATAGTAAAACCGGTTTTTCCATGTTAATGGATAGGGGAACTGTGTGTAGGGGAGAAACATTCTCCCAATTTCGCCCATTTCCTTAACCGCCAGTGGGTTAATATAGTTAGGCAACTATAAAAAAATCGCTAAACATAACTTCAGTTAATCCTGTGGATAAAAGATTTTTCCGTATAATTTTCATGCAATGAAAAAATTCACTAACAAATTTACCACATAGAGTGTTCCTTTGTTATAGGCAGATATGACTATAAGCAGTGTTTGTTTATTTTCTTTAGTTTTTTTAATATTTATTAGGTATTTAGAATAAATAAAATTAGTAGAAAATTTCTTCCTCAATTTTAGTTTTTCTATTAATCTTCAAAATGGTTCCAATGGGATTCAAAGGAATGATATTGCTCTGCATTTAAGCCCAGTTTTCTCTTCTCCTCCAAGAGTTGTTCGGAACAGTTTAGAAAATCAAAATTGGGGTCCTGAAGAAAGTCACGGACCTCCTTTTCCTTTTAGCAGTTGTCAAAGTTTTGAAATTTTGATATTAGTAGAGTCTGATCATTTTAAAGTAAGTTATATATTTTAATGTCTCTCTCTCTCTCTTTATTTTTGAGACGTGTATAAAATTTGACAAGTTATAAAAACTTGGTGCAATTATATGCCAAATTAAATTTTTATATTCTTTGTTTAATTTTATTTTCACTTTACACATTGAGATTGGCATATTCGAACAATTTTGATAGATGTTGTATGTTGCCTCCATAGATAATATTTCTTGGGCAGATAAACTATTTGTGTTATAAAAATGAATAAAATCATTTCCGATTTATAGATAAAAAAAATTTCTGAGGCTAATGAGAAATATATGAACTTAAAAATTTGATGAGTGTGTGTTGTCTTACAAACATTCTTATGGGTAAAAAAAAAGAAATTTTTTAATAAATTTTTATGAATACAGACCATTCTACACTTACTTCCAAAAGTTAAACACAGGGAGAAAAATGCTTATTTCTGGAGGCTTATATGAAATGAAGAAACTATAACATGTTGCAGAGGTGGAAGTAAGTAATCAAATTTGTTAGATTTCTGCCCATCATGGTTTCATGTCAACAAATATGTAAATCAAGCAACAGCAAACAGTATGCTTTAAGTTTTTTTTCCAAGCTAAACTTGTTTCGATGGCTTACAGAAAACAAATAGAAGATTATGAACACTGGTGCAGTGTGGGATGCATTGAAGCAAAACAGTATCTCAGATGTTACTCTTTTCTTCCGAGTCTGTCACTCTGCCATTTCACAACTATGGAATCAATTCCAAACCAGCCAAACAGTTATCCAAAGACCTGTAGTTGGTCGTCCAAGGATTATGATCCCTGTAGAAGATCGATATATTGCTGTTATAGCCCAACAGAATCAAAAATTTGTCTCCCTATGTGTGATATTTATGATTATAGCGGCCATTTGGACATGATATCGACATTGGTAACATGTTTGCCATAATGTTATAATAAAACATCATGCTTTCTGTGATGAAAGCATCATGGTCTGGGCAGGTATTGCAATGAGACATTGCTTCAACCTCACAGCTCTTGACGGGGTTCTGGCTGTACAGTGTCATATCTGCCAACTCTTCCGGATTTTCCGGAAGTTTTACGGATTTTCCTCCTTTTTTCCGTTTTTCCGGGTAAGAGCAAAATCTTACGGATTTGTCCCGATTTTTTGGAAAAATAAAAAAAACTCGCCAAATTTAGCGCTTACGAGCCTTTTGTGGAGCGATGCTCTAAAATGTGTGCTGAAATTGTGTTGCGGGTTACCGTAGTAAGGAGAAACAACCCAGCTTTCGAAGAATTCGCCAACTCCCCTGCGGGTGTTACTGTGACATCAGCTTGTGAAGAAGCGCGCACATCTTCAGAGGAGTCCGTTGAATATAGGAGAGGGGAGGGGAAGGAAGACGGAAGGCTCTGCGCCGCACTCATTGACGCCGGTTACGGGAACGGTAAGTTGTGTCGCTGTTTACTTTCGTTAGTAGTATGCGGTATTGTCGGACTTGACATTTTGCGATTGCGAGATAGTGATAAATACGCATATTGTAGCGTTTGCTCCTGCAACTTTATGATTTGTCACGGCGGAAAAAATGTGTTCAACTTGTTTTAGTTATTCATGCTTAATTAAAATGTTTTGAAACGTTCTTGAAAGTGTGAATTTTTTCCTTAATTTTAAAAATATGGTTGGAGTCCAGTGTTAACCTATTATTTATAAATCATTTTTCTTTTATGGATTACATATTTTTTCCATTATGGTAATTTCTGAAAGTAACTATATTAACTTAATCATTACTTTATAAACATATTCAAAATTCTATTTTATTGATTTTTTTATTGTGTTCTCTATACATGTATAACAAAATGGAAATTAATTATTGCATGTAGAAGAAGTTATTGGAAGTATGTCTTGTGAAGTTCACACAATATATTGTGTGAAGCAGTTTTTAAGGTTGTATAATAAATATAAATTCTTGCTCTTGAAATCTTGCTAGCTCCATCATTCACCTCTTTATAGACTCATATACACCTATGGTGTGGTATTAGATGTACAATTCTTTTAATGTTTGCTATATAAAACTGATTTTAGTATTGTAAATTAGATATTCTCACTCTCAGATTGAAAAACGGAGTTTTTGATTATCATTTCTCACATTTTGCGTTCAAATTTATACCGTATAAAATCTTCTGGATTTTTAAAAAAATCTTCTGGATTTTTTTTCCCTGGAGGTTGGCAGGTATGCAGTGTTGGATGATGACTGTACAGTATTGGGATGAAGTCCTAGACCCTATTAAGAAACTGTACGTTGCGCCAATTATTTTTACTGTCATTTTCCCTTTTAGAGCTGCCATTGTCAATGACTATTTGGAGAGTTAGGTGATTGTGCGTATGTGTATCTTAATTTAATTGAAAATCTTTAAAATGTGCTCGGTTGAGCTATGTGTACTCATTTTCTCCCCTCCAGCAACTTTCACAGATTTGGAAACTGCTCTAGAAGTAAAACAACGATTACTACATTCTGAAGTGGTAGACCACCTTGTAACAAGCATTATCACACTCTGTTTGAAAAAGAAGGGTGCTCATATACCGTATCGTTTGATTTTGCTGTATTTTAATTTATTTTTGTGAATAGTGCTTTTATGAGGTCAGCATATAATTTATGCAAATGAATTTTTTTCCCATCTTTCTATGTTATTCTTTGTTTTGTTTTTATGAGAAAACATATTTAGGCAATTCCACAGTGTCAAACATAAAAAATGAACTTAAATTTCTCAGAAAAACTATATTAAATGTTTGTTAAATTTAAAATTATAATTTTTTTACATCAAATGCTTAGTACATCATGACCTATCAAAAAACAATTTGTTTTATAAAAATTGAAAATAAAAAGTTGAATTAAACTAATTAAATTATTGGGCGTAAATCACATGAAACCAAAAAAGTATTATTCATTTACAAATTGTCTAAAATCTGGGAATTTGTTTTTAATTTCAATGTAAACTTCACTAATTTAGAAGCTGACATTTGAATAAAGAATTCTTAGCAGTTCTTGACTTGTAAAATATGATGTAAAGTGAAACCGCTTGGGATTTGGGAAGAAAATTTGAGCATTTTTTGTTCCTAAGTAAAATGGTCATTGATGGAGATTGGTCATTCTTAGAAGATACCCCCAATGAATTCAAAATTTGAAGGTACCTAATTTTTTGCAAACATTTTAATTTTAGTCTGTGTTATTTTCTTAGTGCGGAAATGCCACTTGCTGTTAGCATCATAAAAAGATGGATCTGACGCAAAATAGGGTTCCCATAGTTTGGTCAGGAGAGTGCTGAAAAGTTTGGAACCCTTAATGCTAATTTTACTTTTTTCTTATTTTGCTGTATCTCGAGAGCTTTTTAAGCAAATAGAAAAATTTTTGCGCAAAATTTGAAATTCTTTTATCATGCAAAAAATAACTTCCAGTAAATATTAATTTTGTTATATTATTTTATTTAATAATGGTCGATAAAAATTTGAATTGTAAGGTATAAATTTTTTTGCATCATTTTAAAGCACATATTTTTACAGAGCAAAATACAAAATATTAGCAAAATTGATTGAAAAGTCCCTAAGAACATGAATTTAAAAAAAGTCGGGCATTTAAAATTTGAAATCTTAGGAATTATTTGCCCGATTTTGCTCACATTTTTTTTTGCAATGTAAAATTATATTCTTTAAGGTTATGTAAAAAATTTTATGCTTTACAGTTTAAAATTTTTTCGGCCAAATAAAGTAATAAAAAATAAAATGATATATATAAATAACATAATATATAAATAAAATAATAAAATATAATAAATATTTGCTAAAAGTTATTTTTTGCATGGTTATTTTTTGCATTTTGTTTTGTAAAATTACATTACTTAAAATGATGCAAAATTGTACATCTTACAAAAAAAATTTTTTTTTTTACTATTATTAAATAAAATTATACGAAATATATACTTGCTAAAATTTATTTTTTGCGTGGAATTATCTTTGGATAAACGAATTTTGAAATTGTGTGCAATTTTTTTTTTAATTTGCTTACAAAGTTCTTGAGATATAGCAAAATATGCAAAAAGTAAAGTTTACATTAATGGGTCCAAACTTTACAGCACTGTCCTGACCAAGCTATTGGGATCATATTTTCCAGATAGCGGATACCCCTATATTTTAAGGATCAGAAATCCGAATCTTTCAAAAAAAAGAAAAAGGTATGTTTATTTAGAGAAAGTATGTTTTTGTGTCTGATTTCGTATCCTAAAATACAGTCTGCACTAATTTATTAGCATATTTGAGGTCACCCTCTCGAACCAATAACAATGAGTCCTCGTACGTGAAGATTTGATCATAAGATCAAAGGTCATTCATGGTGGTCCGTTTTTCATTTTGTACACTGCACATTAGTAGAAAGAAAAACTACAGTTTTTATTATTATTATTATTTTTTTTACAATATTTTCTGTCCGTAATAATTTTTTCTGCATCGGTAAGATCTTTTTGTGGTGGGAAAAGGACATTTTTTATTGCTTCATTTATTACCTGTATAAAATTAATTGTTTTGTACAGTTTTTACAAACTATTTTATTTGATGCTGTATCAACAACCTTTTACTTGTATTTAATGGCATAGCTAGCACAGACAAGCAAGGACATTTACTTCCCCGGTTGCAGCCTTAGAGATGCGCGAAATTTATGAAAAATTATTATAAAGGAATTCTAGAATAATTTTTTAACCCCCCAAGTTTCATTTGCTAATTATGGGCCAAGTAACATCTTCAGATTTTATCCATTTAATTTAAAATAGAATAGGATATTATATTATTGTTGTAGTTTGCTTATTGTTGTAGTTTGCTTTGCATGTTGGTTTATTATTTTTAAATTATTTTTTGCAAATTGGTGACTGAATAAGAAGAAAAAATAAAAGCTTATCATTCAATCAAAAACAATAAACAGTAAAGTGTAATAGAAACTATATTAGTAACATTTACTGTTCTATTTTAAACTAAATTGAATGAATGTTTTTAGGTTGTTGAGTTACACTGATTTAAAGTTGTGAAATCTTATTTAATGTACAATTTAATTATTGAATTTAGTTTAGCAGAATCTAAATTTATAACAGCCCCTAAAAAACTGACATCATATCACCGATATGAAAATACTATGTATGTCAGGGGGTGCAGAAACTGAGTTTGTTTCCGGCAATGTAAGCACTAAGTATGCCTTTGCGTGTATTAGCAAAATCTCGTACTTACAACTGAATGTGCATGGTAACTTTTTATCAAGCATTTATGTTAAATGTTTAAGCATAATCACGTGCTTAATCTCTAAAGCAGTTTCTGAATACAGGCCAAAGTTGCTTTTCTGACGAAAAAAAAAAAATTTGATTTGAAATGCTCTAAATGGAGTTTAATTTTTTTTCTTCAGAAAATTAAAATTAGACAGTTTACTTTAATTCATTCCATTTTTTATTATTAGTGTAAATTTAACAAAAAAAAAAAAAAAAAACTGTACTTATTAGAGACTCACCATGGTCACTTACCTTTCAAATGATGTAGCCCTTCATTTCATTTAGCTTATTAAAAATTGATATTAATGAGTTAAAAGTTAATATTTATAAATCTTCAATTTTTTACCTTGAAAATAATACCTTGTTTGCTTAAAAATATTAATTTTAAAATTTTGGTCGTATGGTTGACCTTACCATGGAATTGCTTATTTGCTATTTTCCTAGAGCATTTCTTGTTTAGAAAATTAGTACTTGTCTGTTTTTATTTATTTATTTATTTTGTATTTTACTTCTTAGTACTTTACTTTTGGAAGTGAGGTATTTAAAGTATTTTTCAAAATTTCTAGAATTTAATAGTTTTGGATTTTAAATAATTTTTAATTGCAATTGTTAAGCTTTTTTATATGTATTGAACTCAAATATCAGAATATAAGATACTTCAAAAACATTCTTTTTTTTTCTGTCTTGTGAGGGAAAAAAAAACTTGAAATAGCTTGATGAACTTTTTCTAATGAGGGCAACATAGTAGAAAAAATTTGTAGTGTTCTTCCGAAAGTGATGATAAAATTGATTTTTTTCCAGTCTGGATTGATGGAAATTATACTAATTATCTATTGTGTGCCTAAAGAGTAAGAATTTAATTTTTATGAATTTAAGAATGATTTGTTAAGATATTCATGGAAAACTGCAGACATACTTTTTTTTTACTCTTTTTAAATTTTTACAAGTATATTCCAATATCTCATGGTACAGTAAAACTTTTAGTAATTCAATAAATTGTGAAAGTTGACTAAATTATTTTTAGACTATTGTTATCATTAGTGTATTTAAAGGGAGGCATTACAGGTCTGGGTTCTTTTTCTTTCTTAGTTTCATGTGTTTATTTTGGGTGTGGGGATTGAAATTCTTTAATGTATGTTTTTGTACTGTCACACAAATACTGAGTTTTAATTTTGGCCTTTGATACATATTTAAAAACAAAAACCTTGCTTTTTGAATTCTATGGATCTGAATCTTGGGCAGACTGAAGTTTTCAGATGGTTTTGAGTCTCTAAATCTTGTATAAAGATCTAAATCTAATATAATATGTTTATTTCGTCTCTACAGTGTTATTTTTATAATATATTATGCAAATTTATGCTAAATTGTTTTTAATATAATTATACATACATTTTTATGTTATATAAGTTTTACCCTGAATATGTTAATATTCTGTTCTCCTCCTTTTTTATAATAGATTCTTAAATATTACAGTGCATTTGTAAGTAATGATCATCTGTTATCACCAATCTATTTCTTATGCTAAGAGTTAATTTCTGAACTAAATTTCTTTTTTTAAAAACAAACTAGGCTAAAAGGAACTAATTATTTGCATTATTTTAGTAATTTTATTTTATTTCTTAATAAAAAAATTCTGAGTCAAATCTTTTAATTTCAATGGGTTTTTTTTTCAATTAAAACTATTAACGGATTTATCCATGATAGTATAAAAGTTAGGTCTCTATGCAATATAAAAATATTCTCCCAGTTTCTATTTTGTAATTTATGTATAGTTTGAGCTTCAAGTTAAAATTTTAATCTATTTTATTTTGCATAGGAGTAAAAGAAAGGATTTTATCAAAAATGAAATTTATTATATTTCGTTATAAGCTTAACTTAAGAACTGTGTATCCATCTTTGAGGGAGAGATAGTCATTCTAAAGTTAAATGTACAGAACAGTTATGACAAAATGTCTACCTAAATTATCTCTTAATCATAATATAAAAAAGATAACAAAAATATACAACTTTCATAATATTTCAGCATCCTTTGCTAATAATTGTTATTGGTATAAAAAAAAAATTTATATATATGTTGTGAATAAGTTCTTTATTCACTGTCTAACATAAAAAAAAAATATTTTGTCTCAGCTAAATCATTTTAAAATGTTTACAAATCGATATTTATTAATAAAAAATTAAAACTTTGAGATTATGTGAAGTTGCCATTAAAATCAGCATTTAAAATTAGATATTTTTGTGCATAGAGCATCTAATTCATTATTTATGTTAATGTTACATACTTGATATTAATCATTGCTTAGTATAACCCATCTTCTGGTTTGTTTATCTCTACAAAATGCTTTTCTCTCGTTTTTTACAAAATAATTTTTTTCTTGATTTCAGATTGCAGTAAATGGGCAACATTTTACTGAATTTAACTATCGACTTCCTTTAGAAAAAATTTCCCATATTGGGATAGATGGAGATGTAACAATTAGTTCTATAATCTTTGAAGGTTTAGCAAGACAAACTATGGCATCAGTAAGTTGATATTCTGTTATATAATTAAAAGAAGTTATGTATTTGACAAGCATGCCTTTAGTTTATGAAATTTTTGTTGTTGTTTAGATGCATATTTTTTAATTACAGTGCAAACAAATAGATAATAAATCTATTCTTATGATGAATGCAGTGTCATGGATAATAATGTTCAATTCTTAGCAATTTTTTTGAACTGAGTAATTTGTTAAATGAATTACTCTTTGACTCAACTTTGACAAATCTTTGCTCAATTATTTTTTTAAATAAGCTCTGTGCAATTCTGTTTAAAGAGTTTGTGCACAGTACTGGCTAATATTAATCTGGAACACAAGCACATTAAATTTTTAAATCTATCACAATGGACTATCAGATGTGACTCTTAATCAATATGTTTTTTAACTATTTAACAGAATGGCTCGAAACTTTAAACATTTACTGTAATGCTTATCTTACATTGGAGAATAAGAATTTTGTAAGTTCAGTTTTATCTGAAAATATTTATTTGTCCATTTTCAACTTTCAAGTGTGTTTCTTCTTGGTTTACATCAATACAAAAAATATGTTATTATATTTTAGCATTCCATAATCTAATTTAAAAACTAACCTTTTAAAAAGTAAGCTTTGTTGGGATTATAAATGTATGATTTTTTTTCCTTCACTCTCTGCTCAAATTTTGAGTTTTTTTTCTTTTTTTTTATAGATAGACTAATATTTGAGACTTCATGTCTTTTCTAATTTACCTGTGGGAAAATATTTTTTTTAGATATTTTTATCTATCAGATAAAATCAACTTATACCCTTTTTGTATTTAATGACTGTTTCACTTAAATACTATCTAAATCACTCATAGAAGTCCTTCAGAGTATTTTAATGAAATCCAACGATTCAGTGCAAACAAGATTACTCATGAAGCCATCTTTGAATTTCATTTTGTAAATCATTTTCTCATTTCTCTTGCAATTGTTTTCTCCCTTAATTATTTGCATTGTTTCTTATTGTTTATATTTGATTTTTTATAGCAATTTAATTTATTTAATTTTGTTTACAGATCTGAAATTTTGGAAATATAAAAAATTATTAAAGTGTTAGTTTCTATTTCTTTAAAGCGTTTGATTTTTAATTATACTGTGCCGTTTATCCAGACACCAATTATCCAAACTGCTCAGTTAACTAAAATGATTGAAGACTATGCAATTTTCCCTTCGCCTTCTCCAGAAAAAGGAAAAAAATTACTTTTCACAAAGTCTGTTTAATATATTTATTATATCAAATAATATAATTATTATTAAAATTATCGTTAATGTTATAATAATTAAATTTATACAGTATATTATATATAATATATATATTTAATTGAAGTTTCTGTATTTCTTACCTTATTTCTAATTGTTTATTCTAGAGACCTGTAGAAAGTGTTGGTAAGCCTTTAGGTTTTGTTATTGACCCTAGTGGTCCACCAAGTTATGGAGTAAGTATTATCTTAAATGTTTTCTGTGTAATGAAAGTTTGAATTTAATGGTTACTCTTAACAAAATATTTTTATGTGTCTTTTATTTCTTCTTATTGCAGTTTATCTGATAAGGCACATAAAATGTTCCCCCCGTTTTTTTTCTATCATTTTTTTTAATATTTTTTTAAGCTTATTAACCTTATTTTTTTATTCTTTGAAATATCTATGAATTTTAAGAATACCTGAGATATCTATGGACAAATGGGTAGTTAATTGTTAAAATTTGAAAAATTGTTTTAACCAAAAAGATTCTAAATAAAAAAGGCTTATTTGTCTCTCTCCTTTTGATTAAGTACTTAAATATAGGACCTGCTTTCATTTTATATTATTTCAAAAATTTAATTATTTATGTAGAATTCCAAGCCTAACAGAGGAGAAACCACACAGGTATTTTATCCTAAAAAATGTATTTAATATATGTGAAAACAAAAAATTGTACATTAATATGCTACTTTAAGGTGCAATGTTTAATTTAATTGCATAAAATAATAAAAGAGCCCCATAATTTAATGGCCAGATAATTGAAAGCTTCCGTAACAGAGGGGACAAAGAAAATCCTTTATTTTTGACATGCACTGTTATTTCCGCTATATTCTGTGATTTGGAATATTCTAAACATTATTTGCAATTGTTTTTTAATTATCACATTTCAAGGTAAAATAAATTATTATAAGACTTTTTTAATTGCTTACACATTTTTACTAACTTAATAAAATTCAATGTAACACAGGGGACATTTTGCAAATTTGACAAATAGTTACAGGGAAATATCATACCATTTAATTAAACATTGCACCTTAAAGTAGCATAATATTGCAAATTTTTTTTCACATATATTTAATACATTTTTTATGATAAAATACCTGTGTGATTTCCCCTCTGTTATGCTTGGAATTCTACTGCTGGTTTCAGTTGGCATGGAATTCAACTTATACATATTATTAAATTAGTGTTCCTATTACATATTAACAATATATACACTTTTTGTTAAATATTTTGATACTTTTGCATAGTTTTGAAGAAAAATTTCAACTTTTTACAATTTTGACTATATGTTGAAAAGTTTTTCAGAATTGAACATATTATGTTTAAATATTTTTCTTTAATATTGGACAGTGGATATTTTGAAATTTAGGAATTAGAAATTATTATTTTTGTGATTTTTAACTGATTGTACTATAAAAAGCAGATAAAGCACAATATTGAACATCTTTATTGTGTTGTCAATTTCAACTACATTGTGTTTCATTAAAAATTTGAATTTTTAGATTTTTTTAAAGAATGTGTAAATAAATATTTTCTTTTAGATTGTTCAAATTACCAAAAAAAAAAAAAAAAGAAATATCATTTATCAGAACATATGCTACTCTACATTTTTGTAAAATTAAAAAAAAAAAAAATAAATAAAAAAAAAAATAAAAAAAAAAAATAAAAAAAAACTTTTTTGGGACATAAAAGAAGTGATGATTTTTATTATTTTTAAACTCATTTTCAACAGTTAAAAATCGAAATTGTTATTTTGCAGCACTTACAGTTTAAATATGAAACATTGAAGAATTTAGTTAAGGAATTATAGTTAATTCACCCTTTTTTTTTTTTACAATATTGTGTAAATTAATTGAAGTATCACAATTAGGAAAGGGTGTGGAACTTTTGGGATGGTAATACCTTACACATTTCTCTTTAGATGTTAAAAAATGTCTAAATTAATTAAAATACCACTTTATAAAAAAGGAAATACAGACTATTATTAACTAGGTAACTAATTTCATTCCAAAATAGAAAACACATGGTTGGCAAGGAAACCTTAAAATCACAATAAACTTTTCTTTTTCATTTCTTCAATCGCCTGATTGAATTGGTTACCACAACTTCCAAATCGGGAAAAGTTTAATTCTTTATTAACCCAGGTTTTCAAACTCAATAGTTATATTGAATGGGTATATTACTTTAATACACTTTTGTTTTTCCATTTCCTATTAATATATTAAAAGCCAATGAAACAATTCTCTCAGTGGTTTTGTGTTCTATGAATTCTCCTTTCTATGAATGGAGATACTTGATGACATCAGTGGAATATATATATATATATATATATATATATATATATATATATATATATATATATATATATATATATATATATTCTTGAAAGAGCATGCATCCTTGATTCAAAATTAAGATGTTCTGACTGTTTTTTTTTGTTGTCTTACATTTTTCAAGCATTTTGTCACATTGCATATAGTTCATTTTGTTAATACTATTTTTTTTTCTACAGCCACCAACAACAGCTGGTAGGCCATCTTCCCCTTATGCTTCACCATCATTACCATATCCACCTAATCCTTCTTTTGGACCTTCACCAACCAGTCCTTATGCTCCACCAAATTCTGGTGGTCTGTATCCAAGTGCATATGATTCTCAAGGTGGATATAATCCTTATGTTCCAGCATCTGGCAGAATTTCACCATCTCCTTACGGACCACCACCTGGTAGTAATCCATATCCTAGTTCAGGATATCCTTCATCTCAAGGGGGATACCCATCAAGTCCTTCTCATGGTTATCCATCAAATCCTCAGGGATATCCATCAAACCCCTCTCATGGTTATCCGTCAAATCCTCAGGGATATCCATCCAACCCATATCCGTCACAACCAGGTCCATATCCAGGAACTTCTGTTGTTTATCCAGTATGTATATTTAGTATTTGTTTTTAAGTATTATATGAAATATTCAAAACTGATAACTCAAGAAATTTGTATTTAGAGATATGTTCAGATGTTTGTTAAATGCCGGGAGATGCAGTCTTATTTCAAATTATTTTAAACTTATTTTTCCTTTTTTAATTATTTATGTCAGTGATGTTGTCTGGAGAAATATTACTAAATAGAGTATTATCAATGATATTAGGAATAGAAGATTATTTCAACCCAATTTGTTGGAAGAGCTCTAATTTAACCGCCTTTAATCATTTAAAGTTTTGAAAGCCATCTGCATCAAAGCTGTAAGGATCAAATTTTCATGATTTTTTTATTAGTATTTAAATTTTTAACTATAAAGGTACTTTAACTTTTTACGAGTTCTCATTGTTTTTTGCCTTTTCTCTAAACTAATGTTTTGCCATATAGCATCATTTATAATTTATTGAAACATAAAATCTGTTTTCTTTTTTTCTCCTGGTACAACCATATAATTGTTGTAATTCACCAAAATACTAAATTTGTATTCTTTTAAATTAGCTAAGTGTGTGCATGATTCTTGTATAAACTTTTCGTTCTATCGTTATGTATTTTCATTTCAAAGCTATAAACTTATTAATGGTATCTGTGTTTTAACACCTAGGATTGAATATTTATTGCTACCCTTTATTCTATGACTTTTTGACTATGATCATCTAATTTACTATTCAATAGTATAGTTATTTGAGTGGTTTACGTTTTAACTCACTTAATATATGATTTTTAGGGTCAAGAAAAAAAGAGTGATGGTGGTGGCATACTTGGTCCTTTAACTGCTGCTGGGGCAGCTGCCTTAGCTGGAGTTGCTGGCTCTACCTTATTGGGTGGAAAGCATAAAAAGAAGAAGAATAAGCATGGGTTCGGTGGACATGGTATGGGACCAGCAGGATTGCTAAGTGGTGTTGGGTCCTTAGTTAGTGGAAATAAGCATGGCGTGAGTAGAAAGTGAAATTGATTTTAAAATTATGGTACTTTCATTTTTGTGTGAAGTATGCAGTTATATTAAAATTACAATATTCATTATTGTACCTATTTGAAAATAGCATTTTATTTTGTTTTAGATGGTTGCTACTAAAAATTAAAAGTGCGTCTTTCTGAAAAAGTGCATTTTTATACTCCTTTAACACGTTGAATGCCATGGGGGTCACTGGTGACCAGCACTGAGTTTGTTCGTGTAGCGCCACAGGGATCATCGATGACCGGTGAAGCCAAGATTATTAGAAACACATAATTCGAGTAAATTTTTAATACTTTTAATTTTTTTAATATTATTATCGTTACCAAAATGGTTTGAAAAAATTAATGCAATATAGAACAGACAAAAATCATTTTGGCCAGACGGGCAAGCCATGTAAAATTAGCGTGGCATTCAATGTGTTAAAGTATAAACTAAATTTTATAGTTCGATTTTTTTTTTAATGACACTAATTAAAAAAAACAATTTCAAAGACTTGAATGGAAAAGTAAAAAAATTCTGCGTTCATTTCCATGCAAAAATTTTTACTCTCTTAATAAGTTGAATTTAATACACAATTTTTAAAAACGTTCGTGTTTTGATGTTTCAGCAGCATTTGAGCTTTTTTTTAAATTAATAATATGAGCTTTTTTAATGTTGGGAAGTTTTTCTTTAATAAATGTAAACATACCAATCCATTGATATAAATATAAAGCTATGGTATTTGAATGAAATTTTATTATGTTTGAATTGCCTTTATTCTACAAAATCAAGTTTCATATTTCTTCCATTTATTATGTAGCTCATAATTCTTTTTGCATAATTAGTATTAATACTGTTTCTGAACATCATTCTCCACATTCTATGAGTTGAATCAAAATATATTTACATTCAAATTGAAACCTTCAAGATGATACTTAATGTTGCAAATACAAATTTGGAAATTTTGTTGGTGGGAATCTTGAATTTTCATTTAGTTCTTTCATGTGTTTTAATTTAGCTTTAAAATAATAATTTTTTATTTTATTTCTAGCATTCTAGTAGTAGTCCAATTCCTATGGGTGGTGCTTTAGCTGGAGGAGCTGCTGGTTTAGCTGGAGCTTATATGGTAAGTGAAAGCCTTCTTTGTTATAGTGTAGTTAATCTTTTCACAGTAGTCAAACTCATTTGTCGAATGATGATTTCATGATAGGAAATAAGTTTCTAAATTATTTTTTCCCTTTTTATTATTTCCTTTTCATTATTTAATGTGGTAATGACAAAAATTATGTGAGATATATTATTTTTACACCATGTTAAACTATAGTAGGACCTTGATTATCAGAAGTAATTTGGATCAGTTTACTTGGGATAATTGTAATATTTAGATTGTTGAAGCAAAAGGTTTATTTTAATATAATTTCACCCATCAACTCTGAAAATTGAAATTTTTTGCTTAGAAGGCTACATAGTGTCTTTTTTACCTAGTACATGCAATAATACTATATTTTAAAATCTACTTTCATTATTGGTCCAGATATCAGTACGCTTTTGCTCTTTTTTTGAACAAACAAACAAACATTTATGCAAAGTTTTTTTGCCATGCTTCATTGGTTGCATTTCTTTGTAAACCCTTTTCCCACATCCATTAAAAGTATTAATTTTATATAATAAATTAGGAACTCTGGAAATTTTTTAAATTTTCTAAATATTTAAAAAAATTCAAAATGTAGGGCTTCAATGGAGATAATTGAAAAAATTTTAAGCATGCACCAGGTTGGTAGTTGATCTGATTTTTCTAATAAAAAATATTTTGTCCATATGTCCTGATAATCCAGATTTTTGTGAGTGTGCAAAATATCCCATTTTCTACAATTACAAATACGAATTTTAAAATATTAGATTTGACTAATCAAAAGATTTATATTTTCAATCCATCATCTTTTTATTTTAATTAATGCTTGTAAAAATAACAAAACGCGATTGTTTCAACTTGGAGAGTGTTCGCTAATTATATACATAGTTCAGGCATTTATCCTTATCTGCCGGACTTACTATTGCAAACGTTTTGGGAATTCAGTCTTATGAAAAAGTAACTCAATTAATAAATTATCAAATTTTTATGGTAAGGAATTCTGATGTCATACACTTATTATAATCAGTAAATGAGGCAATGTGTTTTTGGTACTGTACTTGGGTACTTGTGTTACTGTACTGCAATTTACTTTAATGTGCCATCATAATTTTTTTTCATTGTTTAAGATTGCTATCCTTTGCAGCTCATTTTGCTTTGCATAAAAAGAGCTTACCACTAAGTGCAATATTCTCACATTGAACAATGAATTTATTCCTCATAATACCTCTAAGGGTAAAAAGATTTTCTATTCATATTAAGATAAAAAAAGATAATCCTCTTTCCTACTTTATACAAGGAAATGTTAGCTCAATTCATTCAATTATTTCATTTGACAGTTATAATGGTGAAATAATCTACATTTTAATAAATATGGAATATTTTTTTTTAGAAGTTCTAACTCTTATTGATGAAGAATTATGAATTGTCAGTTTTCTTACCTATTGGACTGGAAAAAAAAATTCTTTGTTCACGTTAAAAGTAAAAATTTTTCAAATAGTAATAAAATCTGAGTTTAGGTAATAAGATATTTCATATTATGCGTGTTCACGTTACACGTACATAAAGACATGTGTGCTTACAATTTGACAGGAAATCCAAAATTAAGGCACATTAAAATAAATTCACATCAAACACCTTTTCCGTTTAAAGGTTAGACTATATATATATAATATATATATTATAGATAGTTTGTAAAATTGATTTAGTAGTTCTTTAAGAAAAACTACTAAAGGGCTATCCATTTTACTTGGGCTTTAAAAGAAAAGACTTCCCTAAAATTTCATGCTTCACAGTAGTTTATTTTTATTTTTAGATGGGAAAAGTATTGAAGCCAAAAAAGATTTTCAAGCATAAGCACAAGAAAGGTTGGGGCGGATGGAGTAGTAGTAGTAGCAGCAGTTCTGATGAAGAATAACTAATTTCTCTGTAGTGTTTGCTTTTTGAGCATTTTAAATATAAAATCTGTATTCTTTCTTATAGAATAATATATTGCAAAAAGTCAAGATAAATGAACTACTTCAAAAATCTACTTCAGAGCTTTATATAGAAATATACTTTCTTTTAATTGTGTGTTTTATATTTGTTCTTGTAAGCAGGGTGCAAAATTTCTATTCGCCAGCACTAATATTTAATGCTAGCGACTAAGTATCATCTTTTAAAATGTTGAGTTTTAATGCTATATTATTCTGACTAAGTAAAGCTGGAAGTGTTGGCATTTTTCATGTATTTAGAACAAAAAATGTTGTGTCACTCACTTTTCACTTCAAAAGCAATTGCTCCTGGAAGCATTTTAACAATAAGTTTTTACATTCTTTTATAGTTTTGGTTACCAAAAAGTTCTTCATAATGTTCCCTTGAAAATATTTTAATAATATTAATTTGAATTATTTTGAAAGAATGTGTCTATGATTGCTGAAACTTACTTTTTATGTCAAGAAATATGGCTGATTTTTTTTTAACAATATGAGTGCAATGCAATTTTTTGTTATGAAAACTAGGGAATGTGAATACGACACTAAAATCTTTTGTTTTTGAGAAATCGTTATATTAAATATAATGATATATAAATTTAATAAATTTTATTAAATCTGAAGAATACAGAAAATAAAGGACACGAATACTTTATTTAGAGTTTTAGTATGCAGTCCATTGTTATGTGATGAGAATTAATATATATTAATCAGATTTCTTTCTGTTGATTTTATAAATGATATATTTTTAGGATATTTTTCTGCATGTGTTTTTACATTGTTGATAAATTTGCTACATATCTATCAGTGTTATATTTCAAAGTTTTATATAAATGCATTGTATGCAGTTGATGAAGTGAAAGTGCTTAAAAATTTTGTAATTATTCTTAAAGTTATTTAAATTTATTTACAAATAAAAAGTCTCCATAAAACTAACCAAATTGTCTATAATATAAATGGAAGACAAAATGTGGATTTAAAAGGCATTTAAAATGAACAATAAAACAATAAATTTTCATTAAGTTTCTTGATTATAAATTTTCTAAATGTGTAAGCTAAAAATCATTAGAAGTGATATAGGTCAGTTGGGGTTTAACAAGTTGAATCTCAGTATGGAAATATTATAATACAAGAGTATCCATGGCACAATTGTGGCGACATCGGCACAGAGCATTACAGAGTTCTTGGAGAAAGGTCTTGTATTTGGGAAAGGAAAGAAGTTTAAGTTTTTCCTGCAGAACTTATCTCCTCCTTACTGCAGAATTATATTCTAAAACTGCCTTTCTCGCATATCGGAGGGGGAATGAATGCTCGTGCTAATTTTTTTTTTTTTTTTTGCTTTCTTTTAAAAATAAAAATATTCCACAATGACCGGCTTTAGCTAGAACTTCAGATTGATATTATAAAAAAGGTTAACTATACAAATATTTTTTAGAACAGGAGAATATTGCCAATAATATTAGAATATATATTCTTTTATATTTGGGTTTAAAAAAAATTCTTACATTTATAATTAAAAATATATATATATACTGTTCTATTCTATACATGAAGGCTTTTTTCGGAAACAGAAAGCTCTTCTGTTACTTTAAATTAGTAACATATATATTTGTTACCATTAAAAGTGTCTTTCAGAAGGGTATTAGTACTTGAAAGAAAGCTCGAAAAAATTCTGCCACAGGGATGGTATCATTATGAAAGTAAAGATATTCATTTATGTAATGCACTTTTTATTTTTAACATGATATTTGAAATGTAATTAATGTAAAGTAATAATTTATCAATTTGCCTCGCAATGTAGTGAAATCAAAACTGTCAAATGACTAATACTAAGATTCTGTGAATATGCAGCTCTTCCTTGTTATTAAGAAACTATTGTTGATGTTCCCAACACTGTTGGTACAGATCTATAAAATTCCTATTGAAATATGACCAAGCTTCTTTAAAGAAAATGTTAAAAAATTTAAGGTTAGATAAAAATTTGCTGTCACTAGGTCAAGATAGAATGAGTCAAAGTGTGCTAATTTGTTATTAAAATTTAAAAAGTATACAAAATATATACATGCCTGGCCAAATGGTTAAGCTATCCGACTGCTGAGAGAACAGCTTTTTTATCCCAGTGTGGACAGTTTTTAATTTTTTTAAATATTCATCCATACCTATTAAAAATATAAAATTTAAAATTTTTAATATTGAAAATTTAAATAAATAGAGTGTAATACATTTTTTAGTATTATGAAATGAAAATTAAAAAGTTTCCTGAGCTGAGATAGAATTGCCATTCTTTCAGTTATGATTTAGATGTCTTAACCACTCTGCCACTCTAGGACATCTTCTATATGCTTTTTTTAAATTTTAATAATATATGAACAAAACCTTTCATTTTTACCTTACCCGTGTTAGCTCATCAATTTAAATTTGATTTAAATTTTAATAAAATTTTTACGGATCTGTAATTTGCTTGTTTATATATGATTTTTAGATTAAATAATTTTGCATCAATATTATAGTGGCTGAATTGTATAAATATGAATATAAGATAATCCAATTTTTTAGTTTTATTTAAACAGGCAAGGTAGATTAGGTTGGCTGTAGTATACCGTTTTGAAAGTATCAAATTTTATGATAAAATAGCACTTGTTATAAATATGAACATACATGTTTGACTGTATTAATATATTTTAGGAATGCATTTTTTTAAAATAAATATTAGATTGTTACATAACAATATTAATGAACACTGTTTTAATTTTAGTTTCCTGCATTAAATACATTTTCTTTCAACTGCAATTGAAAACAGATTAATTTTTTGTCATATGAAACAAACGTTTCTAGAGTGAATGCATGAATTTTTAAAATATTAATTTGCAGAGATTCTGCTGCACTGCTTGAAAATAAGTTCTTAATTCATTCTTATGCAAAATTGGTCAATAAATTCGAATAGGACATTTTCCTGTCATTTTCTAGGCTTATGGTATTTGGATAACTGTATAGCTAATTATAGCAAAGGGGCGAGATCTCTTCCTGCCTTAAATTGTAATAAATAAAAAAAAATAATATAATTTTTCTTCAATTTTTTTTTCTGCATATTCTAACCAATGAAATTTTCAAATGAAATTTTTTGGAGTAGCATATGATAGTAATAGTTGCCCCTCAAAAATATTAATAGGCAAGTTTAATGTATTTCTCACAAAATTCTAAGCCAGTTGAATTATTACATTCTGTATAAGAAAAAAAAAAGTTAAAATTTGTCCAAAGTACAACATTTTCTTCTACTTGTCACATTAACACAGTAATTGTTCATTAAAATACACTTGTCAGAGTACAAGCAAAAAGAAGTATAGGATGAAGTTATATTAAAAAAATTTTGTTAATCAAAACAATTATTGTTTAGAAAAAAAAGAAATATTTTGCCATTGATGTTCATTAAGGATGGTCAGTTATGTTTGCATGTTATTAATGTACGCATAAGAACCCCGTATTTCGACATTGTAAAATGTTCAAGAAGAAGAAAACATGTACTGCATTCAAGTGCCAAGTTTAAGCTGAATTTAGTCAATAATGTTAAAAGTTATCAATGTCTTTTTCATATGGCTCAATAATTGCCACCCTCATATTATATTCATGTACTTTTTTTGAATTGAGTTTCCTAGTAAATATTCAGTAAATATATATATATATATATATATATATATATATATATATATATATATATATATATATATATTTGAATGATTGTTTCTACCTGCAACTTTTATCAGTTCTTATGAAAGGAAAAAAAAACATTTTGAATCTTTGATACTTAAAACATCTACTCAATTTTAATGTCTTCTTATTTGAAATTAGCTCCAAAATCTATTTTGCTTAGGCTTTTTTATAAGATTGAGCTGTTATTCTACCATTTATTAATTAGTATTAAAGATTTATTAATTTGATAGTAATTTATATCTATGACCATACGTAAGTTTTATTTTATTACATAGGTTTTAAATCCAATTTAACAGTATATTCTGTTTAAAAAGCAGTTGAACGATTTTGATGTATTTAATGCTAAATATTACATAAAATATATTTAGCTGATAAATTTATAATATTTTTAGCAATTTTAAAATTTGGTATTATTACTTCTGTTTTTACTTATTTATAACATAACAGTTAAAATTAAATTATTTAAGGTAATAAGACTGTTACCAACAATTTGCCACTTTTAACTCAACTAGAAATACTAGAGATTGAACAAAGTCTTCTAACTCTACCTGCAATATTCCATATTCAAGAAAGGAAAAAAACACTTCTTTTTTAAAAGCTCATCATTTTCCAAGGCCTAATAAGAAAACTGTCAATCTGCTGGGGACGACGACGAAAATTTACCCAAAATGGGTGGGGAATACAGAATAGTGAAATCTGAAATGCAGTTAAGAATTATAGGTCACAAATTGTAATGGTTATAAAAGGTAGATACATAAGATTATGCATGCTTGCTACAATTTTTTTTTCTCTTTTGAAGGATATCTCAATGTCTTAGTTTCTTCTACCTATTGTCAATTGAGTTATTCAATTAATTCTATCCTTTTGCAGGATTGCAAATGTGCAGCATATTAGTACTCATCGAAAGCATGAGTCACCTTTTCCTCTTATCTTTTTGTTCTGGCTTTTCTATGTAATAATATATATTTTTTTTTAACCGATGAATTTTTTAAATCTGATTTTTTTTCCATTTTGCATTCTCTAACATATTTTATCTGATTCAATTATGATGCGCATAGTAAGTTTAAAATATTTTCTTTCACTATCCTACATTCTTCAAATTGAAGAAAATAATTTCAACTTTGTATGGAGAATCTGCATTTAAGTTTCACAAAAAATGTCCATACATGTTTTTACTGTTACAAATAGACAATACCTCATTTGCCTACCTTAATTACAAATATTGAATTAAATTGTTGTGATAATCTTACATGGATTTATTTGTACAATAAACATTGACGCTTGAAAAATATCTTTGTAGTCATTGCTTCATTTCTACATACTTTTATGTAAAAAGTGTATTAAGATCTAAAAGGCATATAAAATTCTAATTCACAGGAAAGACACTAAATATTCGGTAGCTTAATGGTATCGGGAAGGGAAATAAACACTATGGTTAAAACCAATAAGAAATACTAAGTTCAATTTATTAATATTTCTTTGTTACCATATTACTAACTATTTTTATTAATGTTAATAATTTTTATCAGAATTCATATTTTTAAAACTTAACTCAAACATCATCTTTGCGAAAGAAATGTTTGAGGTAGTTAATCTAAATAAATATGTACACACACAAAAATATTTTAAACATACGAATAAAATTAATATGTTTGTAAAAGAAAGTTATTGAGGGTGTGGAAGGAATTAGTAGATTTATTTATCCCATAGATATGCATTACCATTATTAGTCGAAGAAAGAGTGGCAGTTAGTGGGAAATTGTACTGGAAGAAATATATTAATGAAAATTGAAGATGAGGATTATTTTCAATTGTCCATATTTCCACGCCAAAGTGTTGAAGGCTGATAATTACATTAAAAATCATGAACTGCTTTAACGAAGAATCAAATTTGATTAATAATAATAAATATATTTTATTTTAGCGATTCAGGAGCTCCTTTGCAATGATTCCTTGCAAAAATGAATATTTAAACAATAAAATTACTAATTTTGGAAATGGCTCAAAGAATGTGGCTGCAGGGGCAAGCCCAACAAGACACCTACGTCCCTCAAGAAGTCAAAAATGCCAGTGTCATTCTTTGTGCGCAGAAAAAAAAAAAAAAAAAAAAAAACTTAACTATCATAAATAATTTTGAATCCTAATGATCTGATTTTCACGTTTCTAGCATTCAATCTTAATGCTTCGAGGGGGTGACCTCATAGGCTAATTAATTAATGTAGACGACATTTTAAGCTACGGAATCAGACACAAAAAGCGATGTGAAATTTTTTTGCACAATTGATACTAATTCCGCACCCAGCCCGCACTGATCACAGTACTGACGTAAAATATTCTTAGTGGTAGATGGATCATGAGTTACAAGTCCTCTCACTGTCAGACTAACCGTGGAAGGTTTTCGTGGTTTTCCTGTCCATGTAACGCGGGTTAGTTCTATCAAGAAGTTCTCCACGAAGGCAAATTTCTCTCAATACTTGATCCAGGAGTTTCCTTGTCTTCTGGATTGAGTGCAAAATTACAAGGCTACGGAGTTGAACATAAGTAGTCGTAAATCCCAAAAATTGGATCAGCCTTTCAACGACGGTTATTAAATGTCAACCTCACACTTAACGAACTGCCCAACAGCAAAGAGCTATTACAATAATTATTATTTTGTTAATACAAATTGCTTTTTGGGATATTTTATTTTTATAATTTTGAGGATAAACAATTTTCCTTTTACCATAAAATCAGACTTAGACGTGTAAAAGAACAGTGAAATGGGTGTTTAAAAAATAAAAGTGTTGCCACCCACCTCTTAAGTTACAGCCAAACTGACAGTATCAGCAGCAATTTTTTGTTGTTGTTGTCCTGTTACAGCCTGATCCTACCAATTACTTCATAAATTTAGGTGTTTTTGATGCTGCAATATTATAAATTTTTATTTCGGTATCAAAATTGAGTGCGACTTAAAATTCGTATTATTTACCAGGAAACGTAACTAATCATACTTATGATAATCTCATATTTATAATGAATGAATATATAAAAATAAAATATGCTCCGAACAATCCCTTTCACTACACTCTACAAAACTTATCTATCCATATAATGCGATTCATGCATAAATAGAAACGCAGAGTTACTTAGAAACAAAACTAATAATAATCATACTTATAATGACTGAAAATATAAAAATAAAATATGCTCGGACCATTCTCTATATCCACAAAAACTTATCTATCCAAATAATGCCTGCATAAATAGGAACACAGACTTGTCCTACACCAGTCTCTCTAGAGAATTATAGTTTTAATTTGGTTTCAGTTATTCCGATTTTATGGATGAGTTCCTTACTATCGGCAATTAAATTAAACAGTTGAATAATAGATTGGAAGTAAGGAAGTAAGGATGAGAGACTATCGACTAAATCACTTCGTATGTGTGTTATACAATACTTTTGTTTTACGGCTTGTTTGTCTGGATCGTTATGAAACGTTAAGGTGTTTTCTTCAGTTTCTGCTAGCTTGGCGAAAAATATTCTGGTATTTTTCGAAGATATTTTTGCTTAGGTATTGTCATTTTATTTTATTAACTAAAATAAGACAATGAATTGCTAAATTAATTAAATTTACTACTTAAAAACCGAAAGGAATAATCATCACAAAACTTTAAAAATCTTAAATAGAAATTTTGTGTAACATATTACATTCATATATATGCATTCAATATAACCTATCGCGTTCAAACGTGGGTCGGGATAGCCTGGTTGGTAGGACGTTGAACTCGTGTTCGTGAGAACGAGCGTACGAATCCTGCCACCCGAAGAAGCCCCGTGTATTAAATGGTGACTGGTGCACGTTAAAACTGCTGGGGCCTCAAAATCCTCAAAGTTTCCATTACAAATCAATACCTTGGGTGTACTGAATTGGAGATTGATCGCTCTCTGATTCAGGTCAAAATTGCGCTCTGGGGATGAAGGAATGGATGGCCCCGTCCTGTAGAACGGGGTGTGTCGTGTGTGTGGCTGAAATCATATTATTGGCTATAGATGGTGCCACTGAAAAACAAGAAACGCACCCTTTGCCTTAAATTTGCTTGGTTTCCCAAACAGGCTTGCGGCATTGGCAAGGGGCAGTAGAAACAATAAATTCAAATGTCTTACATTCATATATATATATATATGATATAATTTTAAACATAACTTATTTCGTTATATTCATTAAATCAGTTGTCGAAAAAACTAATATTTTTTTGTGGTGAACTTCAACTACTTTATTACTAATGTCGTTAACAACAATTTTTTGTTTGTTTTTGGAAATGTAGAGATTATAAACTACTTTCAAAATTTTGTCACCACATATTACTTCCAGGAAATAAATTTTGTTAGAAGATTCAATGTTCACTCATATTAATTTTTTTAAAAGAAGTTGAAGGGTGAAATGAAAGTTTGTATAATATGGTTTAGAATAATAAATGAGTCAATTCATTTCTTTTTGTACGAATTTTTTCATTCACCCTTTAACTTTTTATACCTTTCTTGACAGCAAATATTTATTTCAAGAAATAAAAAAAATAAAAAAATTCAAATAGTTTTCTTTTCCTTCCAAATAGTTTTATTTAAATAGACTAAAGTAACAAAGTTATTACTATTATTACAGGGTAAACAAATTAAACTATTCATTAGTTTAAATCATATTAATTTTAAAAATTAATGTTCAATAATTTAGAATCGCTTAAGTTAAAATTTGTGTTTGGCGTAATATTTCATTTTTATTATTTATTGAGAAAAATCATATTTCTCGGTGTATTCTCATAGAAAGAGAGGCTTTCATGCAAGAACGAAAAGAGATGATAAGTTTAGAATTTTTCGCATTTTCAACAAAATTACACGTTACGATATTCTAAATATTTTATCAAAAAGCAAACATGTATTTTCTTCCAATCTCGTTGAAAGCATCTCGCAAACATGAGTTATTTTTGAAAAGAGAAATATTTACTGATGGAACTATACAACTTGGGAAATATTGTAAAGTAGTTTTCGCACTTTAAATGAAAGAGATAGGAATAAAAAGCACTTTTGCAAAAATAGTAAAATTCACTGGGCACAAGGAAAAAAAAAAGCAAGAATTAAAATAAAATAAATCATTTGCTAAATACACATAGTTTTTATATTTCTGCATTTTAAACTATTTTAAACTGATATAGTTAATAATATAACTATTATACAATCCAAGTATAATTATTTTGTGTTAATAATTTGTTGAATAAAGTTGAGGAAAATAGTCACATTGATATTAATTAGCTGGGAATTTTATTTCTTTCATACTTTTATTTTAATATCTGATAACTTTATAAAGTAACTGTAAGGTTAAAGAAGAAAGTTGCTTAAATTGTACCAGTTTTCCCATTTAAAATTCTTTCAGTCACAATGAAATATAAAATATGTATTAGTATAATAAAATATAGTCCTTTAGTCTATTAGTAATATCAGTATTATAAAATATAGTTATTCAACTAGTTAAAATAAAGAGTTAAAAATTAATTGTTCGTAAAAAATTATTTGCTCTAAAATGTAGTAGTCTGCTAGTGATGTGATTTAGAAAACCGGTTGCCTAATGCACAACGCGGCAGGGCCGAGATAGCTTGGTTGGTAGGGCGTTTGACCCATGTCCAAAGGCCCCAACAAGTTTTTTTTTTTTTTTTTTTTTTTTTTTTTAAACAAAAAATTTAACAGTTAAAAATTCTCGAACTAATTACAGAATCTGAAATTTCTTTATTCCGTCGCGCTCCCTATGCTTTTTTCTACACGCTTTCGTAATTTCAAGTTTCTTATAGATTTTGAGCAGCAATGCAAAATGTAGCGTTAAAAAAGAAAAAGAAAAGAAATTACTTAAAATTGCAAAAACTTTCAAGCAAATTGGAATTTCGAAAAATAAATAAAATCTGTATTAAGTTCATAAGCAAATGTGCCCCTTTCAGCATGCCAAACTTCAACTAGGTGGTTGCATTTCTGTGCCCTATATGGTATTTTCTCAACAAGATCAACAGTTCGAATAAATTTTCGAATGTTAATTTTTTTTTTTATTCCATCGTAACTCTTGTACACTTTTTAGCACACCTTAGTAATTTCAAATTTCTAAGTTTTACAGTTTTTGTTTAGTAAAACAAAATGCACCGTTAAAATAAACGTACAAAACAGTGGCGACGCCGTGGCCCTTACGATTATTTAATATCTAGAGAGAATGCAACACTGTATTTTACAAACATTTCAAATTATATCAACTTTCTTGAACATGCGAGTTTTGAATTATGTTAATTTTTTGCATTCTTGCATATAAAGTAAAATTAATTTTCAAGCAATATTGCAAACTCTAAAAAATTCTCTTAGACAGAAACCATGCTATTTAGAAAATAATTCCTCAAAAATTCTTAATAAATTTAAATATTGAATTTTAAATCGAAACTAATGAGACGTTTAATTTCTTTTCTTACTTTTAAGTGCTCTGCTAAAATTTAGTATGTTATTTAATTGTCAGAAAAACTAGCAGTGATTTTTTTTCCGAAGTTTAAAATTTTGCCGAACATATTTGATGATACAGTAGATGAGTTCGCACCAATCACATTTCTGACGTAAAATATCCTCAGTGGTAAGCGGATCATGAGTTAGAGTCCGCTCGCCGTCAGGCTAACAATGAAAGGTTTACGTGGTTTTCCTCTCCATGTAACGCGAATGTGTGTTAGTTCTATCAAAAACTTCTCCACGAAGGCAAATCATTCCAATATTTGATCCAGGAGTTCCCTTGTTTTTCTGGATCGGATTCAAAAGTTCAAGGCTACGGAGTTGAACATAGGTGGCCACAAACTCAAAATTAGGTCTGCTGTTCAACGACGGTTATAAAATAAAATATAATATGTCTGCACGAGCCGTGGTGGCTCAGAGAATAAAGCCTTCGACTCCCAATGAGGTTATCAGGAGTAGGGGAAAAATGGGGATACTGCCCCATGGGGATACTGCCCCACTGCGGCTACTGCCCCACTGAGGCTACTACCCCACTTGGCTCTCACCCCAGTTCAATGACCTCTAGTCTTATGGCTGTGGTGGTGCACTCATGGGGCTCCAACCCCAGTTCAATGATCATGAAGACAGAGGTTTTTCTGAGATTGTGAGATCCCCTCTTTAGATAAGGTTTTATCAGAAGGAAGATAATTTTTTTAATTTTTTTATCTCTTCTTTAGAAAGTAGAAGAATTATTTTTATTTTCGGGACTTCGAAATTTTTCGCAAACTAGTATATTATGATGTTTTTATTATTTAAATTAATGTGTGAATTATTATTTTCTCATTAACGCCTTATAAAAATATTGATTTAATTTCTAAATGAACCCTTCTTTAGATATTATATTTTTACCAATTTTAAATAATATGTCTAATAATTTTAAACCGATGAAATAGTTTCATAGTCAGAATGTTTTTATGTAATTTCCCGATATAGAAAATATGTAATACTCATTCTATACATATTCAGTTGAATAAAATGGTTTATGTTTTCATTACTTAAATTAATGTTCAAATTATTATTTTCCCATTAAAGCATAATAGTAACATTGATTTAATTTCTAAATAATCCCTTCTTCAGAGATTACATTTTTACCGATTTTAAATGATGTGTCTAATAATTCTAAACTGATAAAACAGTTTATTAGTCAGAATGTTTGTATTTAACTAGTCGATATAGTAAATATATAATAATCATTCTAAGAGATAAATATATATAATCAGTTGAATAAAATGGTTTATGAGTTCGAAAAACTTGATGAATTTGTCTACTTATTATCAGTAATATACTGTAATTATTATTCATTAATTTTTTTCCGTAAAAACTCGTTTGATTAAGACAATTTTTGAAAATATCGATAAAATACTAGCGTTTTTGACATTAAACTAAGAAAGTTAAGTAAACTCATATCATCACTCTGTAACTAAAGTTTCCGATAACTATGTCTCGTTTTTAATCACCCATGTTCCAAAACTCATCAGATTGGCTGTTAATTTGAAGTCAGGAAAATTTTTGAAATGTTTGTACATACTTTGAAAATTTCTAATGTTATTGGTACTTAGAAAATTTTTGAAGTTCATTGTACTTTGAATAACTTTCAAATTGTTTTGAGTTAGAAAAATTTACAAATTGTTTGTATTTAGAAATACCCTGAAGTTGTGCGAAAATAAAAATAAAAAATTTTGTTGGTTAATACGGAACCCTGGTAGTTATAAATTTTTTAAACTTGATTGGAATTTGAAGAATTTTAGAAATTCGGATGTGTTGTTGGTAGATAATTTCCGAAGTTGCTTGTACTTTGAATTATTTTTAAATTATTTTAACATTAAAATATTTTCAAAATTTTGTTCTTAGAAATATTTTGAAGTTTTGTATACGTATAAATTTTTGAAGTATTCAAAAATGCATTTAAGGAGTAGCAGAAGTTTATATTGAGTAATTTTCAACTTGCTCCGACTTTGAAAAATTTTACAATTATATGTAATTTGAAAAATTCTAAAGTTGTTTGAACATAGAAAAATATTTTAGTAGGTAAAAAAAAAAAAAAAAAAAAAAAAAAAAAAAAAAAAAAAAAAAAGATTTATATAAAGTCACAGAAGTTTAGTCGCGGAAAAAATTCGAAGCTGTTTCGGATTTGTAAAGTTTTCAAATAATTTGTAGTTTGAAAAATTCAGAATAGATTTGTTTTTGAAAAATTCTGATATTGCTTTGAATTAGGAATATTCTGAGGTTGTTGGTATTTTCAAAAATTCCGAAGTTCTTAAAAACGGGTATGTAAAGTATCGCAGAAGTTCGAAGTTAGGAAATATTTCTAAGAAGTTGGGAAATATTTCTTCAAAATATTTCTAAGAACAAAATTTTGAAAATATTTTAATGTTAAAATAATTTAAAAATAATTCAAAGTACAAACAACTTCGAAAATTATCTACCAACAACACATCCGAATTTCTAAAATTCTTCAAATTCCAATCAAGTTTAAAAAATTTATAACTACCAGGGTTCCGTATTAACCAACAAAATTTTTTATTTTTATTTTCGCACAACTTCAGGGTATTTCTAAATACAAACTGCAAATTATTTGAAAAATTTTTAAAGTCGAAACAAATCTGAAATTTTTTTAACAACAAACTTCTACAACTCCTTAAATAATTTTATTTTTTCCCAACTATGAAAATTTTCTAATTGGCAAAGCTTTAAATATTTCTAAGTAGAAAATATTGGAAAATTTTTCAAAGTCGGAACAATTTGATAGCTACTCAAAGTACAAACAAATTAAGAAATTTTCTAAGTACCAATAACATCAGAAATTTTCTAACTACAAACAGTTTTAAAATTTTCCTAACTTCGAACTTCTGCGATACTTTACATACCCGTTTTTAAGAACTTCGGAATTTTTGAAAATACCAACAACCTCAGAATATTCCTAATTCAAAGCAATATCAGAATTTTTCAAAAACAAATCTATTCTGAATTTTTCAAACTACAAATTATTTGAAAACTTTACAAATCCGAAACAGCTTCGAATTTTTTCCGCGACTAAACTTCTGTGACTTTATATAAATCTTTTTTTTTTTTTTTTTTTTTTTTTTTTTTTTTTTTTTTACCTACTAAAATATTTTTCTATGTTCAAACAACTTTAGAATTTTTCAAATTACATATAATTGTAAAATTTTTCAAAGTCGGAGCAAGTTGAAAATTACTCAATATAAACTTCTGCTACTCCTTAAATGCATTTTTGAATACTTCAAAAATTTATACGTATACAAAACTTCAAAATATTTCTAAGAACAAAATTTTGAAAATATTTTAATGTTAAAATAATTTAAAAATAATTCAAAGTACAAGCAACTTCGGAAATTATCTACCAACAACACATCCGAATTTCTAAAATTCTTCAAATTCCAATCAAGTTTAAAAAATTTATAACTACCAGGGTTCCGTATTAACCAACAAAATTTTTTATTTTTATTTTCGCACAACTTCAGGGTATTTCTAAATACAAACAATTTGTAAATTTTTCTAACTCAAAACAATTTGAAAGTTATTCAAAGTACAATGAACTTCAAAAATTTTCTAAGTACCAATAACATTAGAAATTTTCAAAGTATGTACAAACATTTCAAAAATTTTCCTGACTTCAAATTAACAGCCAATCTGATGAGTTTTGGAACATGGGTGATTAAAAACGAGACATAGTTATCGGAAACTTTAGTTACAGAGTGATGATATGAGTTTACTTAACTTTCTTAGTTTAATGTCAAAAACGCTAGTATTTTATCGATATTTTCAAAAATTGTCTTAATCAAACGAGTTTTTACGGAAAAAAATTAATGAATAATAATTACAGTATATTACTGATAATAAGTAGACAAATTCATCAAGTTTTTCGAACTCATAAACCATTTTATTCAACTGATTATATATATTTATCTCTTAGAATGATTATTATATATTTACTATATCGACTAGTTAAATACAAACATTCTGACTAATAAACTGTTTTATCAGTTTAGAATTATTAGACACATCATTTAAAATCGGTAAAAATGTAATCTCTGAAGAAGGGATTATTTAGAAATTAAATCAATGTTACTATTATGCTTTAATGGGAAAATAATAATTTGAACATTAATTTAAGTAATGAAAACATAAACCATTTTATTCAACTGAATATGTATAGAATGAGTATTACATATTTTCTATATCGGGAAATTACATAAAATCATTCTGACTATGAAACTATTTCATCGGTTTAAAATTATTAGACATATTATTTAAAATTGGTAAAAATATAATATCTAAAGAAGGGTTCATTTAGAAATTAAATCAATATTTTTATAAGGCGTTAATGAGAAAATAATAATTCACACATTAATTTAAATAATAAAAACATCATAATATACTAGTTTGCGAAAAATTTCGAAGTCCCGAAAATAAAAATAATTCTTCTACTTTCTAAAGAAGAGATAAAAAAATTAAAAAAATTATCTTCCTTCTGATAAAACCTTATCTAAAGAGGGGATCTCACAATCTCAGAAAAACCTCTGTCTTCATGATCATTGAACTGGGGTTGGAGCCCCATGAGTGCACCACCACAGCCATAAGACTAGAGGTCATTGAACTGGGGTGAGAGCCAAGTGGGGTAGTAGCCTCAGTGGGGCAGTAGCCGCAGAGGGGCAGTATCCCCATGGGGCAGTATCCCCATTTTTCCCCTACTATCAGGGTTCGAATCCCACCGATGGCTGGCCGATACGAATTCCACGCCCGGCTCGCACCAAACACAGTGCTGACTTAAAATATCCCCCATGGATGACGTATTATGGGTTAGGGCCTCCTCTTCATCAGGCTAACGGAGGAAAGTTTTCATAGTTTTCCTCTTCATGTAACGTAAATGCGGGTTATTAGTTCCATCAAAATATTCTCCACGAAGACAAATTTCTCCCTATAGTTGATCCAGGAATTTCCTTGTCTTCTGGATTGGATTCAAAATAACTAGGCTACAGAATTGAACAAGATTACGAAATACGAACGAACTTGCTAGGAAAATCTACTTTTTTCTTTATATTTTACTTTCTGTTACATTGATATTTTTACTTATTGTGTTCTATTTTATTTGTTGTAATTTTTTATAATATTTTTTGAGTGCTCCTCACACTATTGTATTGATATATTTCGCTTTGGCTATATTGATACAATATTAGAAAGCACTCTTTTTTGTGGATATAATCGTGTAAGCTGCTGAAGAGATTATATCTTTTATTTTCCGGATTTTTTAAAATTTTTTGTCCTTTTTTTCGGATTGTTTTCTTCTTCTTTTTTTCTCGGTTTCTTGTTATTTTTATTATTATTATTCTCCCCCCTTCTTTTATTGTTCTGTAATTTTTCCCTTGTTTTCTCAACATTTTGAACTTATATATATATACATATATATATATATATATATATATATATATATATATATATATATATATATATATATATATATATATATATATATATATATATATATATACATACATATATATATACATACATATATATATACATACATATATAAATACATACATATATAAATACATATATATATACATACATATATATATATACATATATATATACATACATATATATATATACATACATATATATATATATATACATACATATATATATATACATATATATATATACATACATATATATATATACATACATATATACATATACATACATATATATATACATACATATATATATACATACATATATATATATACATACATATATACATATACATACATATATACATATACATACATATATATATATATATATATATATATATATATATATATATATATATACATACATATATATATATATATATATATACATACATATATATATATATATATACATACATATATATATATATATATATATATATATATATATACATATATATATATATATATACATACATATATATATACATACATATATATATACATACATATATATATACATACATATATATACATTCATATATATATACATACATATATATATATACATATATAAATACATACATATATAAATACATATATATATATATATATATAATATGCATAGAGTCATAGATTAAAGTAGCAATTTTACGATTAATTTTAATTTCCTCTGTTATAATAATTTCTTATGTTAATTGAAAAAATACTTATTTTTTAAAATGGTAAAGGTTTTTTAAAGTCGATATTAATATCAAGCGTTTATCGTTTACATAAGAAATTTTAATTATTGTTCAAGTCTTTTTCTGTACTAGGTAGTAATTTCATTCTGCCATCGGGGAGAAATAAACACATCCTGTAACCCAGAAACGCTCTTTCAGCTTGATATGTTTACCTAGTAAATGAGAATCGTACGTCTCCGGGTTGATTGGCGAGCTTTAGAAGTGTTGGCGACAAGGAAAGAGTGATGCTATAACCCCGAAACCGGCAATGAGATACAAAGTTGGCTGCTTTCCAGAAGAACATCAGCATCGCCAAAGATAGCGGAGAGCAAATCTTTAGGCACATTGCCAGGGTCTAATGAATTGCATAGTAAAAAAAAATATAAGATGTTTTCTTATGAAATATTTTGATCGTTTTTAAATTTTTATTAACCGATGCTCAATAAAATTTGGTGCTTCGTTTCCTACAAATGCGGAGATTAAGAGTATTGATTTATGCCACTTTTACAGGTAAGCGGGACACGCTTTTTTTGGTAATTTCAATGTGTTTGAGTTATAAATATAAAACGTAATGGTACGTTGGAGTTTTGATAGAATGCCAAAAGTCAGCGTGTTGAACATGACAGGTATTATTCTAAAATGAGGGAACTGATTTAGTTTTCGAATAGTTCAATAAAGATAATGCTATCAAAGTTTTCGATTTTTACAAATCACGTTCTAGCATATAAAGTATAAATTAAGCCATTACTCTACAGTAATGAATAATAAAATTTATTTAATTTTAAATATTGTTTGTATTTGTAAGTAAAAATATAGGAAATCAAAATAAAGGTTATTAAATTTTTTTAAAGATTAGCAATTTTTATGTGGATACTAAATTTCAATGTTAATGTTTTTTTATCCATGTATCATGTACATTTTATGTACATCATGAACATTTCATTGAAAAACCTAAATCAAAATACACGAGGTGTTTGTTATGGTTTATAAAAGTTTTCAATCACTGTTTCTTGATTTGTTATTAAATCTGTAGTGAATATAATAATCTGAATCAAGTAAAATAATTCATACTTGTGATTGGCAAGATCTAAAAAAAGTAAAAAAATAAATAAGAAAAAACAAACAAAAACAAAATAGTAAATAAACAAAACTATAGGAAACCAAAATAAAGGTAATTAAATTTTTTCGAAATCTTTGATTTGAGTGTAGAAACTAAATTTTTGTGAAATTTTTTTTCGTATAATTAATATTATTCCATGTATAATTAATTTAAAAACCTAAACATAAAGACACGTGGTGTTATTATGTACAAAATATTTTAATACTTTATATTTCATTTGCCATGAAATTGATAACAGATAATAATTATCAATTAAAATAATTAATATTTATGATAGACAATACCTAAAAAAGTATCTTGAAAATAAAAAGATCCTGCCCTAGTTAGGAAAAAGATTAACCCTTGAAAAATAGGCAATTTTACATGACTGCTTTTTGACTCTAGGATTATATTAATTTAGATATTTGTTTTATAATACCGATTTTGAGTGACAAGCATCAATTAATTAAATTGATGTATCCGTGATCTAATGCATGTAAAACTAATGTCTAAATTCTTTAAATGATTAACTTTTTGAGAAATAATATGTTAAGGGCATGTTGTTCAATAAACAGGAGAAGGGAAAGAAGTAATAAATTGATGACTAGACCTTGAAAATTTCAAGTTTCAGTTTGTAGCCAGTGGCCGGCTTACTCTAACTTAGTAGCTACTTTATCTTTAAATTTAATGAGTTGGTGGCCAGTACAAATTTATCCTATTTATTTAACAAAAAATTTTTTTTTACTTGGATTAAAAAGTATTATTATTATTATTTTTTTTTTTGAAAAAATTTCCATTAGAAATAATTTACGGCAGTAAAGAGTTAATTCAACAATAAAAATAATATAAATATGTGACAAAATTTAGTTAAACATACTGACTTGACTTCACAGAACTGGAAAATTCTATGAGCAATTAAAAATAAAAAAAAATTATTTTGTGTAATTTAAGTTGCTACTATTTTCCTGCTGACTTGGACATGGCGAGTGGCTATTTTCAGGTCCACTAATGACTCTAATCTATCCAATTAAAGGTTTACTTTAGTCGTTCAATTTGATGAAAAAAACATATTAGTTAATATTTTTTTAGTTCGTTAAATAACCTCTCTCCAAATATTGACATAAACGTTTATTTCATTAAGTTACATGAGGCTACATAGATTTGTATTTAGTTGTTCGAAAACAACATAATTTTTTGTATTCAGCTGTTATTTTGATAGTGCAGTTGTAACTTTGATATTTTCTTTTCATTTGTTATGAAATTTATAAAAAAAACTATATTAGTTATGAGTAATTCATACTTAGGCTATCAAAATAAGGTAAACATATGAAATAGATATAAAATAAGTTATTTGAAAGTAATATGGTGATTTCTAATTAAAGTTACAAAAAGAATTTCCGAATGTTTCGCAATTTTCATCGATGTTATTTAAGCTGCAACATTTTTATTTCTTTGAATATTTTTATCTAATTGCTATTAAACCTATTTCAAGTAACAGTTACCAACGAAGCGAATTTCACAGGCTTGTGACAGGTGCAATAATATCAACATATCCATGAGAACAATTAATTATATTTCATAATATAAATAGTAACCATACAAAATATTCATGATAATAATGATATTTGTAGTATCAATTATATCTTATTTACCTAGTATGGGACATTTCATCCTCATCTTTTTGCGTTCCTTAAGAAAAAGAAAAGATAAAGATATTTGGATGTGATATAATAATAGGCATTAGATATTTCCTTGCTTTAAAAACTTCTTTAATATCTTAAATATATTTTTGAATCACTCTTTATCTAATTTTAATTAAATTAAATTAATTATTTAATTTTTATTGCATTTTATAAAAAGCAAATATAGATATTTTATTCTCTTCTTTTTAATAAATTTAACGGCAAATTTTTTAATTCAATACAAATGTAAAACTCATTAGTTCACAGTTGCGACTAAATCGAACATCAAAATGATATTTTGTCATCAAAAATTATTATATTTTTAACTTATTAATTCCTTAAGTTACTTTATTTCTCATACCACAAAAATATTTCAGTTACAGAGATATATTAATTTTTAAGGTTTTTTGGCGATTAAGTTATAGCCAAATTGTTTAAAATTTAGCATTAAGTTGGGTTGACTTTGTTTGTGGCTCTTTTATCTTTCGATAAATTTCCAACTACGGATCTCTTCCCCTGCTCCTAATTGTCCGTTGGGAGCAATTCAATGACTTTTAATTTTAAATTCGTGGCGTTAAGACTGGGGGATGGGGTTTCACCCCACGGACCAACCCTTAATAAATTTTACGAAAATCTACACGTTAGAGATCACGCATCTCTTTATAATTATTTTTATTTTTGATATATAATAGCCATGATGCATCTAATAATAATATTTCTAAAAATAAATCAACAATTATCTTTTTGAAATAATTTTGTTCAATTCTCCGGAATAAAAAATCCCTAAGTCATAAGAGGCGCAAATGTACTAAAATTATTTTACTACTAATGTTCAAAATCTTCATAAAACCTGCAATGAACTCACTTCCGTCATATAAACGGGAACAACTTCCAATAAATTACTAAATGAACCAAACTTCTTTCAAATCAAATATGAGGATAAACGTCTGCTACCAGTGTAGAAACCTGACTACCTAAATCTATTTGTAAAATGTTATTTTTATTAAGGTAAAACGAGTATCATAAGACGAAATATTTTTAATAAGTTCTTTTATAAAAAAGCAACTTTATCTGGGAAGTTAGATGCACAGAAACATTTAAGACTGAGGAAAACTAAAAACAAAAGATAATTTTTCTTCACTTTATTATTTTTTTAGTAGAAGGAAAAAGTTAAAAAATTAAGTATTTAGCAGAATTACTTAAATTTTTCAATATAAAACGTTACATATAAAATCTTGACTTCTTTAACTTCTATAACGGAGAAGTACCAAAACATAGTTCGACTCTATAAAGAGATATATAAAATATAATTGTTTAAAACTTACATTTGGTTCCACAGAACCAAAAATTAGATACTTAATTTAGTTTTTTGTTTTTAAAAATACAACTTTAATTTAGTTGTAGGAAGGTAAAAGGCGGAAAATTTAGCTATGTCGAAGAATATTTTAGAATAATTCATTCTAAATACTCTGCCTCTAACCCTAAGAATATTGAAAGCTGACTCTCCAAACTTAATAAAAAAACTCCCTAAAGAGAAACTGTAAAGTATTATTTTATAAAACCTTTATTGGGCTTCACAGAACAAAAATGGTAATTTGAAAGTTTCTTTAAAAAACAAAGTTATTTGGGGAATTAGATATCCAGAAATACTTAAGATTGAGAGAAACTTAAAATATGAAATTTTCTTAATACTAAGTCTTTATTTTTTTAAATATAAAAGGAATAAAAAATGCAACTTTTCAGAAAATATCAATTTAAAGCAATCCAATAATATAGAAACTTGACCTTTAACTATAAGAAATTTGACCTAAAATACCAAAATATGAGTTTCTTAATTTAACAATAAAAAAATTCAACCATAAAAAGATACGTGTGTTTCATAAAAGCTACACGTTTTTCCACATAAACAAAATAAGATTTTTTTTACATATTTTCCTTTGAAAATCAACGTTATATAGAAAATTAGACATCCGAAGCATTTAAGATGGAAGGAACTGAAGACAATAGACAGTTTTTTTTAAATCTTTGTTTTTACAAAACGTTAAAAATCCAGAAAAAAAAAGAGATATTTCGAAAAATATTTAAGTAATCAAAATTTGACCTCTAAGTCTAATAGTACAAAAACTTAACCCTATAAACTAGGTAAATTTGAAACATAGAATAATTAAATATCTAATACACAGAATAAATTATATTTTATAAACATACATAGTTTCTCAAACCTATTTATATAGAACAGATTATGGATTTGAATGTATAATTTTTTTAAAAATATTCTTATACCCACTTACTAGTTCATAAAGAATTAGCAGGAAAAATTACATTTTATTTTATATATTGCGTTTAAAGAATAAAAAATCTCGAAAAAATTTATACAAATTTTACCTAGCTGACTCATATGTTTTTTTTATTTAGAGAACCTTATTTTAATTTAATTTTTTTTTAAATATAAATTCTTTTTATTTAAATTTTTGACTATGTTAGAGAAATATTGAAAATATTTCTATAATATATTGATAATTCATAGAAAATACTCATGAATTATACACATTAATAATCACATAAAAAAAACAATTGAATTATCATGAAATTACTCTCTATTAAAAAGTAATTTTATGGCATATTATAATAACCGGTAAAAATAACTACGTTATTTGGAAAACTAGATACCCAAAATAGGGTAAACTAACTTGTGAAGGAACACTTAAGCTTCACTTGCCTTTTAAAAAATCATATTAAATTCAAAATTCGTAATTTTAGTTAAATGACAGTGTCAACATATTTGTTACTAATTGCAAATTATGTAAAAAAATTATAGAGAACTTACATAATATTGTTTTAAAGTTTTGGAGGTTCAAATAACAAGTAGTAAGAAGACCAAGTGAAGGAACAGCTCTTACCAGTGAATGAACACCCAGTAAAAGAACACTTAATTTTGGTTATTTTTTAATGTTCTTTATGAATTAATAAGCCATACGCATATTTAAAAACAAGCCTATTCTTGAAATTATAACATATAAATACTTGGAAAATGTTAACTTTTTTTTTGTAATCATGAATTGAAAATTAAAGTGTCAACATATTAACACATATTGTTTATTCACTGGGAAATCTATGCCCAGTAAAGGAATATGCCTGTTCCCTCACTGTTTAGAAGTTGTTTTTCGTATTTCTAATATACTTTTGATGCGGAACATCACTAAAGGTACAAAAAAGTTAAAGTTTATCTTTTATTTTCATTAACTTAGAAAAAAAACCAGTAAATGAGCACTTGTTCCTTCACTGGTTTTTCATCGTTTGGTGATCCAGTGAATAAACACCTCCTTATCTCAGTACTTTATTATGCTATGGAACTTAAAAAAAAACAAAGTAAAAACGTAACTTCAGTAACTATATTTTGAATTCGCTTTTTCACAGTGAGAAAAATAAAACTATTACATGTAATTAATTCCACTTCAAACATATAAATACAAACACTCACCTTATAATTTTTCTAAGAAACAAGGTGTTGCAGAGATAATAACAAATTTAAAAATTTTTCCAGAGAAGTCTATTTGACCTGGTAATCCAAAACATTGCTAGATGACTTCCTATTGTTTGGCAGTAAGCTATTGTTACCAATCAATCTAAAGAAAAACTTTCAAATTCTTATTTTTAATCAATATATATGAAATGTTCCTTCACTGGGTTCCTTTACTGGTTGGTTTACCCTACATTTAAGATTTTTTTACAAAAGTGTAATATCAGAAAAGGAACGAGGCACTTCAAAGAATCTGATTTTCTAAACTTAACAATAAGAAAATATATCTCTGAAGAAAGACATAAAATATTGTTTCATTTATTTTTATTTTTTATAACGGCAGGCACTGAACTTTTCGTTCTTCGCCATAGAACATGCCGGAAGTGTTGCTCATTTATCGTTACCCAGTGGGCACCTGTGAACCAAAGTCACGGAGGCGAGCAACGTTACACACGCCCCACTGCCACAAATACCCGTTTATAGGGTGGGCCACATTCACACATCAGAAGAAGACACAGAGGGAGAAACATCCATGCCCAGAGCGGGATTCGAATCCGCGGCCGCAGTCAGACACGTTAAACACTCGGCCACCTGGCCGGCAAATATTGTTTCATAAAAGTTGCCATTTGCACAGGGTTTTAGAGAGCCAAATTGGTATTTTGTAATTAAGCACTTTAAAAAAAAAAATTGTCATTTGGTAAACCAAGAAACATTTAAGATTGAGGGAACTGAAAACAATTGACAGTTTTTTCCAACGCTATTTTTTTGTTTTGTTAAAAGCTGAAAAAAATATCCCAGCTATTTCGAAGAAAATTAAGTATACCAAAATATTAAGTATATTAAGAATACATAAAAAATATGGAATATTAAGAATAGAAGAATATTTAGTGTATTTTACGTCTCCAAAGAGGGGCGTAAAATATTATAAACTTTCCAATAAAAATCTTAACGTGTTTGCGTTATAATCAAAGAAGATTGCGTGAAAAGAAGATCAATCTTTAAACGTTAATAGTATTAAATATTGATCTTCTTTGCTCAATGAAATTGAGAGCTAACTTTCTAAAAAGGGATGTAAAATAGTGTTTCATAAAATCAAAATAATTTACACTTAAACTATTTTTTATTTGTTTTTCATAAATTTTTGTTAAATAATTAATGATGAATCACTTATTATCAAGGAATACATAATAAAATTTTATATTTTAATTCAAATTTGTATTCGCGATCGCAACACTCGATACGCCATCTAGCGGGAGACTGTAAATATCGTGCATTAGTTCCCACATAACCATTGGCAATGACGGACACCATTTTCTTAGCATAAAAAAAGAAGCAAAATTTCCCTAAAGAAAAGGTAAAACTTCTTGAAAAAACTAATCAGAACATGCTAAACATTGAAGCAGAACACGCCAAGCATTTGAAGAACAACTTCTCAATATTTTTTACCTTTCTATTACCAACAACATAACATGATTTCATGATCACTTGCTGTTACAGATGTGTGTATTGCGGTAAAATAATTTTTCTGTCTTCAATTCATTACAAGTTAAAATGAAATCAACATTGCTTTCGTCATTCCAATGAATAAATGTGTTCCAATGAATTCCATACAGAACTGTAATAGTTATAGAATATTCTTCTTATTCATAGAAGAGTAGGTATATATTTCTGTATCTACATAATTCAGAAAACAACAATAAAGAATAATCCGAATTACTTGAAAAAGTATCTTTTGTGCTGATTATAAATAAATTTTTTATCGTTTTCTTGGTAAGTGTTTTTTAGTTTTGAAAGAATTTCAACTAGAATACAGCTATTCTGTTTTTAAGCTACATATTAAAATTCATATCGAGATCTTACAATTATAAAATTTTGATGTGTGGTATGTTACCTAAAAGTAATGAAGGGATAAACTATGTATATGTTATTTGAGAATAAAGTTTTCAAACAAAGAACATATCACTTTGGAATTCTCCGGAGTTATAAATCAGGTAAGTGTTATGATTTTTATAATAAAAAATTTGCTTGTAAATAATTTTTTTTCTTACTTGATGATCGTTCTCTACAAAATGGTTTTTTTACGTCTGATTAAATACTATAAGAATTAAAAAGAAGAAACAATACGAATGTTTTTATTGAAAAATGAGGAATTTTTAAAATCGTTTTTATCCTAAGAATTCTTTATTTTACGTTTTTTAGTTTATAATTTTTTGATAAAATTGTTGTCAAAATACCTTTTTTGAAAAATTAAATGGTATTAAATTATGTGTTTATGTATACTTCTTGCATATTCTAATGTTTGAAGTAATATGATTCAGAAAAGTATGGAAGAAAAATTCGGTACTTACGTATTAACCACAGCTACAGATTTGGCAGATTTTTAAGTGCCGCCAATCTACACTTAAAATTTTTGGAAAAAATCTTAAAATGAAACACTTTGTTTAAAATCAAAGTAGTCAATCGGGTTTCGTTGGAAAATGGGCCGATATAGAGTTTAGCATAGATTCAAAACAAACTTTTCTCTCACCTGATTCTATAGCCATTATGAACTCTAATTAATAAGATTCAAAATGAAATAACATTTCCAAAACGGACGTTTACTAAGATAAAGTTTCATGTTATGGACATTGGTACATTTTCGTTATATTTCACTCCTAAAAAAATAAAATTGCATCTTGTTTTGTTTTTGGCAAGTCCCAAAGACGCATTTTCGTAACACTAAAAAATGGCGACAAAAAAAGAATGGTTCTTTTTGTTTTGTTTCGTAAGCATTCTTTATTTTACGTTAAAATTTAAATGGGCCTTTCATGTTATACCATTAAATTTAGTAAAACTATTTCTCTGGCATTGGGTTTAAACTCTTATAAGAATATAACTATTTTTTTCTCTTTATTTACAAATATTTTTCCGATGTGTTCTGGATGTTCCTTCTCTAAAAAAAAAGTGATACAATTTTGTTTTCGTTTGCATAAGAAAGAAAACAAACATTTTTCTTTTTTAAATTTAATCAGCCACAATAAAGATGGAACGTTACAATGCTACATTAAAGACGTCTCCAGTGTAACTGAATGACTGTTCATATGGAAATCGCAGGGATTCGGCACATACAACAACGCCCCCTATAGTTCGTTGCGATCGCGAATTGCAATATTTATAAATTTCATAAAAGAATCATTACAGGGATGTAATTTATTTTTTTTTTGATTTCATAATTAATTTGAGGAAAAAATTATTTGAAATTCTTTTATGAACTCCAACATAAAATATTTTTAAATCTTAAAAAAAAAAAAAAAAAAAAAAAAAAAAAAAAACTTGTGTATTTATAAGTAAAAACAAATGTATTAAATAATTTGAATATATTATAGTTGCAAAGAAGTAGTATGTATGGTTCTAAAAAAAGAAAAATAGATCTGGAAGTCTCTAAAATATAAATTTAAATTTCTACAATATGATGAAAAACATTTATTTGTTCCAATTATTTCTCTTACGGGGCACTAAAAGCGCGGGCTTCTATCTAAACTAATAACGTTGTAATAATCTATAATAATAATCTATAATAATTAACTTTTTTAGGTTGTCTTAAGTAATGATTTAAGTAGTTATACCGACGTTAAATATTTGTTTAGATTCTTTTTTTTTGTGAGGTTGTCTTAAGCGAAAATTTAAGTAGTATTAAATAAGCAGTTATACTTTAAGTATATATTTCAAATGACTTTGTTAAATAGTCTTAAGTGATAGTTTATGCAGTTTTGAATCGAATTATACGTTAAGCATTTATTTAGAATTATTTTGCATTTTTATAGAAATAAAACTTTTAATTTAAACTTGAGAATTATCAAACGTTACTGAATTCCACTGTGGAACTATGACTGAAACACGTAATTTTTGTCACGCAAGGTATTGGCAAGATTTCTATGATGATCAAATTTTTGAAAAGACTGTTCTTGATTTGACAAAACTTGTATTTAGTCATTGGCCAGCTGTATGTTGGACTTTTCCAGAATGAAGTCTTTTGAGTCGATGACCGTTGTGTCACCCACTTCTGAAATAAAAAATTGTATCTATAAAGAAATTAGTAGAACATTCGGCTGTGTATTTAGTAGTACCTCTTTCACTCATATTTTTTGTTTTCGTGTATATATTTTAGCCACCCTATTTCATTGTCTAATTGAAATGGAAATTTCATCTATATATTTTCCCCATATATTTTTATACAGAATATTTAAATACAGTTGTGTTACGCATTTGGCTCGATTTTCATTAACGTTCATATGTTGTACAAGATAATTTTGAAAAGTAGCCAAGCTGGTCGCCAAAGACAGTTAGTTTGTTTTAAATATGGTAAATTAAATAACTCTCTTAACTAGTAAAATAAAATTCATAACCATCTCTCCTAGTTTTAGTGTAGTTGCGAAATAAAAATCTTAACCTATATAAATCGCACACTTGTCTTATTCAACAGTTCTTAAATGTTATCTTATCAAATAATAATAAGGAGTTAGAAATCATTTGGTGGCTTATGCTCATTTTACACTTTTTTAAAAGTGTTGAAAATTTCTCATCATTTCAAGTAATTACAGTTTTAAATTATAAAATTATTAGTATCATTATTATATCATCATTATTAGTACCTTCTTCTTATTCTTTCGTATTTTCCTATTTTATTATTTTAAGAGAATATTTTATTATGTTGTTTAATGTTTAGCGTTTATAAATTTAAAACTTGTCTGTTTATCGGATTGTGGCGTAACTACCACTACGAATTATAAACATCAATTCACTGGTATATAAAGCATGCTAACTTGAATCCATCTTGAGGTACCTTTTGATAGATGACGGTTGGCATGGTCGATAACTCCGCCCCCCACAGGATTAAAAAATTTTAAGTTTTTTACTTTTTTATGTTTCGTAAATATATTAAGTATCTATGTGAGATTAAATTTAATTATATTTCAATCAAAATTTTAAGGTTTTTGATTCGATTAATTTTTATAAGAGTTTTTTTAGCATTAAATTATAAATGATAAATAATTTTAGAAATAACTGTTTTTTGTATTTAAAATAATAAAGTGTATCCGGAAGAAAAACGACACGTTGAATCATTTTTAATAAAAAAATTTGATTTAGAAACATGCTATTTTTTAAAAATATGATTTTAATATTTATTGACTATCTCAAGTTTAAAAATATAGATGAAATTTTTTCCTTATGTTGTATTTTATCACAGTATTTTTTTATAGAATAAAACTCGTTTAAAGTGATAATCATTTGTCAATAATGGACATATTATAATAACATATATGGTGGCATAGCATCTTACTCACATGTTGCAGCGCATTTACATTACATTTTAAAAATATATTAACACATTAAATTTTCAAATTTTAAATTTTTTAATTATTAGTTCATGGAGAAAAAAAAATTTGTAAAATTTTCATACTGCATGATAATGAAATTTTTGGTATGAAATCCGTAATTCTGGATAATAAAACCAAAATGTAAGGCATTTAAACCATTCATTTGGTAATTTTTCCGTTCATATGGTAACAAATAAGAAGTTCTGATTTTGGAAAATTATTGTTCGTATTACCACATATTTACTAAAAAATAGAATACTCAAAAGTAAATTTATCCGAATAAATGGCTATGTTCTAAAAGAGTCATGACAAAAATGACAAAATTTTATTACGTTTAGCAAATTTTATTACATAATATAAAACCATATTTTATTGTTAACTTGACCAAAATCCTTTCCTAAGTGCTTTGGTAAAAATTACTGAGATTTTTGTTGCTAGAATCACAATAGTTTTTGTCAATTACATATGTCACAATTCGGTTTGTGATTAATTATTTAAATAGTTAAGCTAATTTAGAAGCTTAGTTCTATCACTAAGAAGATTACGATGAAATAAAAGAATAGGACATGAATAAGAATTAGGAAGAATCAAGAATAGAAAATTAAGGATAAAGGAAGTAGATATCGTTCATGATCAAATTTCTAAAACTGTTCAAAAATAATTTTGCTAATATTAGAATTGTTTTTTAAGACTGTTACCATTTTAGTTGAAATACTGCTTACAGGAATCAAGTGGTATTTATTCGGCTCTTGGAAAACTAAAGTTTTGAGACATCGGTTTAAAATAACGCATAATTATCGCAATATTTTATTATTTTTATTTAAGTAATGCATATTGAAGACTATTAATTTTATATTTTCATAAACTCCTGCATTTCCGTGAAAGGATTTTTTTGTTGGTTTGTTTAATGTGATTAAAAACTCTTTTGCTGCAATGTGATGTTCTTAAGTGTTGGTTAGCGAATTTCTGTGAAATAAATAAATGCATGTGTGGTTAATTATTTCGAAAATATACGTAGCACCGGAAAGAAAAAAAACAACCGTGTTTTATATTAAATGCCTTTTTAATTTAGCTCTTAATAATTTGAAGGAAAAAAAAATTCTATGTTTTCCTACTCAAACCACTCATTTTGCCCCTTGTGGGGAAAGTGTAAACTTAAAGAACAAAGTCTTAAGTAAAGTCTTTTACTATAGATATGATAATGAGAAATTTGGATAAGATTAGGGAATTGACTTAGTTATTACTGATTAGTGTTTTGTAAAATATTAAACGTGCGTTTTTTTAATCCATTGTGAATTTCATGGAATATTTCTGACTATTTCGGGACTTATGGGACCCTCATGGATTACAGAGCCAATCTTTGGAATAACATTTTGATATTATCTTCATTATCTTCAACCATCACCAATCCACTATTGGATAAAAGTCTTGTCCAAACTTTTTCAAAATATTTGATTTGTTGCTATTGTTTGTTCTCCAATTCACACCTGCTGCTTTTATAATTGAATTGAATCACCATTTTGTGGCCGAATGTTGATATTAGGATATAAGACCAAAGTTTTGTCAGGCCAGAGATTGTCATTTGTTTTAATATATTTATGTATAAAGCAACTAATCATTTTGTTTTGTTGTCTTATTTATGTTACCCACTCTTGCTTTTTTTGTCGTGATACCGAGTAAACATGTCTCCTTCTCTTTTTGTGCTATTTAAACCCTATCTTTTGTGCAATATGTTCCCCCCCCCCTCATGATTGCTAACCAAGAAACTTCTCTTAAACACCGTAAACCATTCCCTTGTCAGATACCGTGGCAAAAATTGTTTGGAGAATATATACAAATTTTGATAGATTAATAGTATTTTTAAACTATAAATGAAATTTTTTTTTAAAAGGAATTTTATAGTTCAACAGCACTTTTTATTAACGTTGTTGAAACTTTGCATGGTATTTTTCTGGTACGAAATGCTATAGAAATGTTCGAGAAGTAATTTTTATTTTTTCCCAGCGGAGAACTTTATTATATTTTTTCACAACCAACTTCACACTTAGTCGTATAATCATTAAAAATTTTTTAAGTTGATATATGAAGACTTACCTTTGAAAGGGTTTGATTGATTCTGCGGAGTAGTCTTTGTTTTCCTTTTAAAAAAAGAAAGTGAAAGGCATTTTTGGCATATTTTACTTTTTTCGTAAAGGTAAAAATGCTGTTCAAGCAAGGAAAAAAACCCTCGATGTGTACGGATAAGATGTATTGACAGTACGCCAGTGTCAAAACTGTTTTATGAAATTTCGATCCGGAAAAATTTTGATTGGGCTGATAAAGGCACAATAAAGGCATTAATTATTAAATGACAACACTGAGAGTTAAAATTTGTCGAATTCGACCATTCATGATCAGTTGAAAGGGCTGAATCTTTATTCTCAAAGTTTGCCATATGGGTTCGTCATGCTCTTACGCAAAGAAATTTATGCCGTAGCAGTAAATGTCTTTGATTTGCTCCTCAAACGTTAAGAAAATTATTCATTTTTGAAGGTATCATCTCTGGGTATAAGAAATGTATTGTACGTAATATTTCTTCAAATCTCTATAAAAATGTTTAGACGTTAATGCATTTACTTCGAATGAGGAGGTTAAAAATCCCTTGGTTCAGTTTTCCGCCAGAAAATAACAAAAATTTTATGAACTAGGAATTATATCAACCAACCATCTTTCTGGAAACTGCTAGAAAGAATGCAAAACGTGTCGGACCAGAATGGACAATACCTACATGTTTCCACAAAATACTTACTATAAGAAAATCGTCTTTCATTTTCATAAAGAAGAAAAAAAAAAAACGAAATTACTTTCCGAATAATCCAATATTATGAAATATTCTAAGTTTGCTAATCTATTTTTCTTAAAGTGAAAATTAAAGAAAAAACCCATAATGACTTTAAGACATTTTTAAATATGAATGTTTTTAAAACAGCTTCAGTAAGTATGATCCTATATTCGTTTTGATCATGATAATAAACAATGTATCTTAATTTCTACTTGAAATCAGATTTAGCTGAAAAAATGAAATTGTCTACAGAAAACGTTGTTAAATTGTTTCGTACCGAAAATGATTACTTATATTTTAAAAAAGTTTTTTATGTAAGCAACTTTTAGCTAAATATATCATCAAATTTACTCATTTTCTCCTGGCACATAGTTTTGTAAATATATATCTTCTTTACATATTTTAAAGTAAAATATTATGCAAAATCTTAATGTTTGTGGCACAAACTGTGAAGAACAGGGAAAATCCTAGAAACTCTTTTCTCCTTTCTTTTAAAATAATTCTTAGAATCATTTAGGTAAATTGTTTCCATTACCTCGCAGAATTTTCTTTAAATATAAGGATTCTTTGAGTTAAGAGTAAAATATTAATAAATAAAAAATGACATAGTAAAATATTGGATTCAAGTCATTACAACTTAAAGAGCAGAATTTCAAAACTGGGAAAGTTATTTTTTAAGCAATGTAGAATACAAAAAACGATAATATTTTATGGCTAAAATAAGTTTATCTCAGAAGTTGAGTGTAGTTGATGGCAGGTCTTTCGAAGAAAGTGTTTTGTTCTGATTACTGTCGTCACTTTCGGTATAAAGAAAGAAGCAAAAAAATTTTTTTTTTTTGCAATAAAAAAGCATTATTTCAACGCTTTTCCTGATAGAACTTTGGTCATGTAGAGATATGTTACGATAGAAAGCATTTAAGAAAATGGTGCAGTATTGTGCGCCAATGTCATTACATTAAGTGAGCTCTTCCCTTTGGGATTGGCAAGAGAGAAAGGCAATAAAATTTTTTGCCTGGAACATTGTCTTGTTTGAGTCTGTGCTTATATTGGTGATTCAGGTTGAATATATAAAAAGCTCTTTTTCAGAGCGATAACAGCTTGGAGCAACAGTGTTAGGATACCATTGCCATGACAGAATTATCGGAAGGATACTCTCTATATTTTGTCAGCTATTTATGTAATCCTGTGTTATTTGTTTTTAGATATATTGTTATATTGAACTTTCAGGTTATTACTTTCTATCACTATAAAATGGCTTTCAAAATAAAATAAAAAAGCATTACAAGTAATATTAGATAGTAGTGTTTTAAAACTCGAGCAAATAACAGAAATATTTCAAAAATTTGTAATTTTTTCTCATTGCAATAACACAAAAATTAGTTTGATATGAAAATCCAATAGAGTAATGGTTTCAAACCTTTTTAGTTGTGTGGATCATCAATTTTGAAAAAAATATTAAATTTTTTTTGACAATCACAATACTCACGTACAAAGAAAACAAGCAGAAAAAATATTTTTTAAAAGAGAAGAAGGAAAAATATTAATAAATAAAATGGTTTTTAAAAAAATATTAAAACATTTTTAAAAAAATATTAAAATATTTTTCAAAATTTTAAAGCTGAAAATAAGGAAAATATATAATTTCGTCATCAGCTCACACGATTATATCGGCAAAAAGAGTGCTTTCTAATATTGTATTAATACAGCCAAAGCAAAACATATTAATACAACAGTCTGAGCATTGCACTATTGTATAGATAGATTTTGTTTTGGCTATATTAATACAATATTAGAAATCACTCTTTTTTGTGGATGTAATCATGTGAGCTGATGACGAGATTATGTCTTTTATTTTTTTTGTTTTTCGGCTTTATAATTTTTTTTTAAAATATGTTTTAAGAACGTTTTATTTATTTACGATTTTCCTTCTTCTCTTTAAATTTTTTTTCTTTTTTGTATTCTACTGAATCATATTTGGCAATTAATAAAAAAAAAAAACTTTATTTGAATATCTTAAAAACTAAAAGGTTTCTAGCAATTTCCAAAGTAGTTTTTTGTACTTTTGAAAATAAAGCTCAAAACGATCAGGGGAGTTTCATTATCATTTATTTCATTTTGTATCAAAAGACAAAATTTAAAAAGAAATGATAATACCTTACAATAATCGTCCGGAAACTAAACTTTAATGGTATAGAGAAAGAAAAAAAACTTTTATGAGGGTTGATCTCCCATGTTGGTCTTATTTTTAACAAATCTCGTTTAATAGTACAATATTAAATTTGTGGATAACCCCTTATCGTTTTGAACTTCCTTATAAAAAATACAAAAACTACTTAGAAAATTGCATGAAACTTTTTAAAATTTTAAGACTTTCAAATAAAGCTTTTATCATTAGTAATCAAGTATGATTCCCTACAAAATTATGAAATTACTTTTTTAAATTGCATGCGAAGTATAAAAAAACTAGCTTAAATTTTCACATCTTGCTCAGTTTTTAACGAAGTTTTTTAAAATTTTAAATCAACAATTTTGTAATTCACCTTAAATTTCCTAAAGATTTTTGTTTAATTCCATTGAATATTAATGAAGATATAGCAAAAAAAAAAAAAACATAAGGGAGAAAAATTAATTTTTTATAAAAATGACCGCATCTCCATAAATATTTACTGCAGGTTTACGAAACTTTATACATTTATTAAAAATAACAACTAAAGTAATCGACACAAGTTACAAAGTTTTTGCTTGATTTTCTGGCATAGGGTGTTCAAAAAACTTGCTTTCTTTCGTAATTTAGATCTTATATATATATATATATATATATATATATATATATATGGAAACACTTCTGTACTAGCTGATTTTTTCAAATTTTTCAAGAAATACGCAAAAAATTATTTTAAGACTTTAGAAGTGTTAGTGCGAAATTATTAGTACGTTTTCATTAATCAAATTTTTCATTATGAGTGCTTAACTTTTGATATAACATAAATTTTGCGGTTTTTGAATATTTAGCCAAATTGCAATGATTTAAATATTTATATAATTAACATTACATAAATCATTTCATTACGTAACATTCAATGTAAATAAATCATTTTGTAATCGTTAAACAGTAAATAAATTATGTTTACTTTTATAATAATAGGTTGAACTCCGACCCACCCCAGGGGGGTATACGGAGATAAAAGTAAATTTATCACAATAAACATTTCTCTAAAAACCAAAATTACAATAAAATTTTGCCAAATGACAGTGGTGGTGATCAGTTAAAAATGTATAAACCATTACACTTGACAATTTAAAAACATGTTTTAAAGACAATGAAATCCAATGGTGCCGGTGTAAATGTCGAGAATTAAATGATTACAATAGTAAGGAACAAGAGATAAAAAATCTCAAAACTAAAATCAATGAAATCTAAAAGTCCTAAGTGTAAGTGTCTAAAGTAAAAGTCTGATTATAAGTCGATGAAATCTAAAATCAAAAGTAGATAAAATTTCAAAATGAAAGGCTAAAAGTTGATTAGTAAAAATAAACGATGACATGCACTATTGTTGATTCATGACTGGGGTCAGTTGATCTGGGGCTAAAATGTCCTCGAGAGTTTGTTTAATTATTTGAATCACAATTTTCCTGCAGGTCAATATAGCAAAGAATTGATGTTCCTCTTCGCAGTTATTCATGTGGGTTCCATGAAGTGCCCGGAATCTTGGACAGTGCTTAATTAAATGTTTAATGTCCTGTCTCACTCCACAGTAATTGCATGAAGCTGATTTTCTGAAATATTTTTGTTGATAGGTCCCGAACACTCCGTGGCCAGTAAGGAGCTGGTTTAAGTAAAAATTGGCCAGCAGGCGCTTTATGCTAGGGTCTTTAAAAAATTTATAGGTTTGTCTTCCCTTGTCACTGGACCTCCAGTCATCTCTCCAGCGGTTAAAAGTGATGTTCTTAATGTAAGATTTAATTTCACATTTTTCACCCGGGATCTCAAAATCAATCTGGCCAAGCTTAGTGGTTTCCTTACTTTTATAATAAGTTGTTTCTAGTTAAAATATGCAAGTAAAATCATGAATACAAAACTGTTATTAGGAATTAAAGTATTACTAAACTGTTTAGGGGGTAAAAAACATTTAACAAATTTTATAGTAATTAAAAGTTGCAATGGTAACCAAGAAAAATTGAGTTTATTTAAACTGCATCAAATTATCATTAAACTCTGGAACTAAATCCATGTTAATGAAATAAAACATTTTGGGATCTTCTATTCGAACAGTTTTAAATTTTTATATTATTTTTATATACGATTATATTATTTGTTCTTCAGACAAAAAGATCATAGTGCAGCAATCTAAATTCTCAAAAGAAATGAATCAAATTTCTAATGAATTACATTGCACAAAAACGAGGGATGAATAGTTACCAAATATTTAACTTTCATGATAGAAGCAAATTTTGCAAGTTAATTACTTGGGAATAAAAATTTTAAATGTTACTGAAAACGCCAGCATTGAAAACGCCCCCTAAAGCCAGTTATTTTAAAAAAAGAAATCTCGGATTTTTTCAAACTCTGCCATCATGGCTACTGGAACATAAAACGTTTATTATCTAAAGTGTTAAATTACTGTTGGCAATGAACATGTTTTAATAAACTTGTATAGTTTGAAATAGAATTTACATATAGTACTGGTTAAGAATCACACATTAGCTTTATAAAAATAGTTCCCTGATGTAAATAACAAAAAATATTTATCTAGGACTCTTAATCGTCGAGATTCGAGATAAGAAAGTAATGGAATGGGATAGAAAAATAACTTAAAGACAAATTTAAAATTTGACCTAGAGAATTCAATCTTCTAGAAATATATTTGAAAGTTGTAAGGCAAACATGAATGCAAATTTTTTTTAAATCTATGTTAATATTGAGAAGAACATTTAAGTGTTGGTTCCAGCGGCTATTACATTTCTACTCAAATCAATTCCATCTTTTCGCCTAAAAATTATTAACCTTTAGTTAAATCTAAGATTAAATTAGCATAAACTTATGTTTAAGTAATATTCGTATTAATTCAAGTTTAATTAATTATAAAATAATAATCGCTTGTGAGTGGCCTAATTCTATGGCCCCTTTTTTAATCGTATTTAACACGTTATGTTACGACGCTATGATGCAGTTAATCAGTATGAAAAATTGGAAATTAGTATTAAATGTATGGTATTATCATAATGATAAAATATTGATAAGATAAAATGCTGTAGAAAAGTTTTATGAACTATAATATGAAATTTCTGCATAAATGAATGGAATTTTTTTTTTTTTTTTTTTTTGCGAAATGAAAAATGCTGGCAATTTATATATTGTTGTATGCTAAAATTTGTTCCGAATTTTTAGGCTAAGTTAAAGAAAAACTGGTTTGGATTCTAATAACTGTCAATGTCAAGTATGATTTATGTTATGATGTAGTTAATGAGAAAGTAATTTTGAAAACTTGTATGAAACCTCAAGCATTTTATAATAATTTAAGTAAAAAAAAAGAGCAGTCGAGAGAAATTTTACGAGTTTTTATAATATGATATTGTACTATATGATATTATACTTGATGAGAGAAATTTCATGATGATATAATATGATATCATTTATAATATGCATGAACGAACGGAAAATTAATTTTTCTTTTTAAAAAGTAAAATTTCATCATTAGTACATTTTTGTATGTTCAAATTTGTTCAGAACTATTTAGTTAAATTAAAGTAAAAATGGTATTAAGTCTAATTACATTAAAACTGTTATTGAATAAAATGATAAGAAATTATTCGAAACGTTGCCCATTAAAGTTGTGATTAAAAACAAACGCAGGAGGAAAATGCAAGAAAAAAAATGTAGGTGAGGAAAAAATGCTAAAAAACTGGGCGTAGCAGTTGAAAGCTTTGTAGCTTTACATGCTGTATAACTTTACATTTAATATATGACCACTTTACCCGACTTATTGTCCCACCAAACTTAAAAAATTTCAATACGAAATTAAACACCAAGTTATATTTCAAATAATAAATATTATTTTTGTAATTCTCTACATTCTATTTGTAAAATTTATTTAAATTTAAAAAGATATTGAAAAAAATAAACTTTGGTTGAAGTAATGTCTGCAACATTTTATCAGACAGTAAAAATTATAAGCAAACAAAGACAAACTAACGACCAAGTCAACAGTTTAGTTGCTTGTGAAAAAATTATCTGCAAAGAAAAAAAGCTGCCTATTTCGTTGATCAAACAGAGGATCATTTAGAAAGCAAAATGTTCGGCGGGTTTTCTTCACCTTGAAGTATGGGCTGTTTTATTTGAAACGTCAAATATTATCGTAGATACACAAATTAAAGGTTTTTAAAAACATTGTTCAAAACTCGGTCTTACGAAAAAAAAATTAAATCAGTTATAAAATAAACAAAACTTGTTTATTGCTTGAATTTTGGAAAGTGAAATTTGTTAGATTAATTTTCACTACACTTTTTGTGCTGGTTCCAAATGGTAAAAACCATTTTTTTATCTCAGGTCTGTGGTTGGAAATTCGGATTAGCTATGTTATATTTTCAGCCCTAAAATTTTTTTTTCATGCTTGTTGCTTGGAATTGGTTTAAAAATTATATAGTGAAAAGATTACAAAATTAATTTTTCTGGCATTAAAGATTTGCATAAGCATGGTACCTGTTTTTTCTTCAAGTAAAACTTGAAGGAAACCTGATGTTTTTTCTTCAAGTAAAACTTGTCAAATGGAAAAAACTTATAAAGCTAGTAAACTATAATAATTAGACAAATAACTGGTTCATCACTAAACAATAACTCATGCTCTAATTATTAAAAGTTTTGATTTTTTAAAAAACTATTTAGCAGTTATGAACTCTTTAGATTTTAATTCGATATTTCCTAATAATAATTTAATTTATTATTACTTTTAAAAGCACCAACCAATCTAATGAACATATAAATTTAGAAAAGCATACGTTATTTCTTATTTGAGTTTGATATATATATATATATATATATATATATATATATATATATATATATATATATATATATATATACTGTTTGTTAAGTTTTAAAGGAAGAAAAGTGGTTGCGATTTTTTCTCTGACTATGTCAAATCGCATTTTACATGTTGCCTTAAAGAATAAAAAAGAACAATGAGTTATCAAATAATAAAGATAACCAGTTTACAGAAAGTAATTTTAGTTTGTTACGTTTTAAGAATAAAACAAGAGTTCGATCGTTTAATTTATATTTTTCTACCAAAGTAATGGTATGCGTTAAAAGTACCACTGGTAGCTGGACGCAATAAATAAAAGTAACGCCCTCCGTCTAGTTTAGAGCTTAAATCAAGAAATCTTTAAATTACAGGGGGGCAGGACATTTGCCGAAGGAACAAGAAAGTAGGGGTAGATTTTGAATTCGGTCTGCTTGGCAGCTTGCCACAGTAGGCTCTGCAGCGGCCGCTTTGGCCGCATGCGCTGTCGCAGCAAGATTTTCTCCGGAATTCGAGATACTTTTCCAAAAAATGAGATTTGCAAAAAAAAGTTCAGATTCTTATTTACTTACCTGATGTCTTAATTTTTTTTATAAAAATAAATAAATATAGGTTAGTTTTTGCTAAAATATTGATAAAAATATTGAATTTAATTTGAATCGAATTAAGATGATATTGAAATTTAAATATCAGAATAAATGATCATGTTTCATAATTTTACATGAAAGACGTGATTTCAACCTTCATCAAATTTTGAGATATTTTTTTTCTTTGCGATTCATTGATATATTTAAAAATAAATTCATCTGAATCAATTTAGACTTGCGATATTTTTGAGTGGAGCACAACCAAGCTCAATAATTAAACTTTCAAGAGTGACAATAATAATAAAAATAAAAAATATTGCAAAAAAGCAATATAAATGTTTCTTTGAAAATAAACAAAGCCTCCACCAATCCTAGGGGAAGGCTATCCTCAGTAATACTGCATCTACAGAAAAGGACTGCAGCGGAATTTAAGACAGTCAACATTGAAATGTGACATAATATTGATGCTTATTGTCCTCCTCCCGGGGTTGTTTTGCAACATCATAGATTTTAAGTCAGATAAAAAAAAAAGGTAGAAATTTTGTCTATTATCAGAAGTGGCTTTATTTGGAGGGGGCGCTTTTTTACTTATCCGATGCCTTTTTTTCCCTCCAAGTAGAGCAGGGAGTGGGCTATTCGTTGTAAATGCTTGTTTTAAATATGAAAATATCCAAAAGTATAATTTTTATGATATACATGTTTGGTTTTCAGTAGATTTCTTCGAACCCATATATAGCAAAAAATAAAGGTGGTTTTATTTAGTTGGGACACGCAATATTTAAATTAAGATAACTGATAACAATTTACGAAACATCACAGTGTAAAAATGCTTAAAGAGCTTAATCCTTTTTTTTAAAAAAAGAAAATCAGACATTTTTAAACGCAAAAACAATTTTATATATTTTACTGCATTTAAATTAAAACTTATATATTTTTTATTTCGTCTTTTTAATAATTGTATTAAATTTACGTTCAAGACATTAATGAATTAAAATTTATAAGTGTCAAAATTTATAAGCTACAAAAGTATTTCGATTTGTTTACAATAATTTTCTAATTTACAGTAACAGTAAAAATTCATGTTTTTGATTCGGGAAAATGAGTTGCCGTTAATAGCGTTTGTAAAGTGATAGCAAAGGAAAAATATTTGTTTTATTTTCAGTGTTTATTTGATTTAGAGAGAGAGAGAGAAACAATTTAATATCAAACTTATAAATGGAACAGGCGTTTAAGTTTTTATAATTTGCTTTTAGAAAATAATTTTGATTTTATATATAAATGATAAGTTAAGAAAACGTCTAAGTTAATTACTTTCTTCCAAATCACTACTATTAGTAAATAAAAATTAAATTTCTATAACTTATAAAGCTCTATTTTTATTACACTATGTAATAAATTTCGAAATAAGTAAAAGTCAATTAATTTTATTTTTTAATTAAAACTAATACGATAAGATAAAAAAACGGTTGAATTCAGCATAGTAAATATGAGAGGATATTAAATATGAAAATATCCAAAAGTATAATTTTTTAAGCATCAAAAATTCTGTGATGTTTATATTTAAGTAAAACAATATTTTTAAGCCATCATATCTATTTAGAAGGTACTTCATATAAAATATTTTGATAGTCAACTAATACATCTTAAATTTGTTTTAAAACTTTTAACGCTTTAAAATCTTCTATATTCCTAGTTAAATGTTGGTAAACTCAGAAATTTCAAACACGTATAAATATACACGTATATCTCATTTTCTAAATGTTTTTGGTATTAGAATAAATTGCAAATCATTAGAAAATGTGTCTGATATTTATTTTTTATCTAGAATTTGTTGTATAATTTCATGCAATATATTTATCTGAAATTCCTTTCGTCAGATACTGTTATTTATCCTGATTTATAACAATAAAAACTTTATTAATTATATATTAATTACATATTAATTGTACATTAATAATATATTAATTATATAATAATAAAACTTTATTAATTATATATTATTTTATTTTCAGTGTTATGTACAGTTTTTTGGTGTTCTAAAGGAGAAGAGGAGTGCATGAGTAAGTAAAATATTTAATTGTTGAATTGCTATTTTGAATTATAAAAACAATGATTACTTTTATTAAATAAACAATTTAAAATTAATTTCGTGTCTAAGATAAGACTTTTATTTATTTTTTGAAGCAAAAGTATTTTTTTTAATAAAATATATGGGTAGTTTTTGGTAAAAAATGTTTTTTTTTTTTATCAAAAATGAGTTATGTAAAACTTTTGTTTCCTCTATCCTTTTTTTCATGGAATCATTATTTATTTTGTTTTTTATATGGTCATATTAACAGTTCAACAGTTTTTAAATACTTTATCATATGCTGTGCAAATGCATTCAGAGTAACCGATAAAAGAATTAAGAATTTTAAAGCATGATTCTTAATTATTTATGAATCAAAATGTGATTTTTTTAAATATTGCAAGTTTATTTTTATTTGAGTTTATTCTTTAAATAAACTCTTAAATGTGCAGTTTCAAAAACTAAAACAATAGTGTTATTTTTTTATTATTAAACTGTTTAAATACAAAATATAGTAAATATATTAATTTAATATTTCAATAAGAAAATTCTGAATAGTAGAAATCTTTTTTAAAAATTTATTTAAACATTAATAAGATATTTGCTAAATAAAAACAACAAGATGAGGAGAGCATTAAGTAAGCAAAAGATTTAATTTAAAAATAAAAAATCCGTTCAAAAGGTTTAATTTTTCGTCATAAAATAGATAATGGGAACATAAATATGTTCTCTTTTACAGAATAGTTTTATATTAAAATAAAATTTGATTTACATACATAAAATAATATTGTGTAAAATATATTTTTATAAAAATATCATCATAAATGATTTGCAGTTAATATAACTATATAAATAATAATAAATTTAATTTAAAGAATATTTTCATTAAATAAATGATCATGAATTTAACTAGAGATCATAGACATTAGACTAAAAGTTTTTATTAAATGAGCAAATGCACAAGACTAAAATGACGTTTAGATTTTTTGCATTTATATATAAAACTAGGGCAAAGAACAAAAAGATCAAGTATGTACACAGGCTTAAAAATGCATTATAACAATGACATCCTCCCTCGTTTTTGTAAGATTTTTATAGTATTTTTATATAATAATTTTTAAAATTTTTTAATTTAATAAATCTTTATATCCAAAGCTGTCAAAAGTTTATTCCCTAGAATGAAAAGTTTCCTAATTTAATTACGCAATTTCTTTTGATTACTTGTATCGATTCTCAGATGGATTATTTATTTCGATTATTGATATCCATCTTAGGTTTCTACAAATTAGTATATACGTGTTATTGAAAAATAATACCACTTTAAATGTTCATTTTTAATATTTTAATGATAGTTCGGACATAAACATGCTATTTACACATTTTGTCTGTAAGCTTAACTAGATTTGTATTGAAAAATGTTAAGAACTATTAACTGCTTTCACCTAATACGATTGAACAACCAGAAATTTATCCTACTAGTCCACCTAATGATGCTACTTAGTTTCTTACATCTGGGTACATATATTGCAGCTGATAGAACGGAGGTTCGTGCCCCCAGCGTTGACACCACAATATTTCCTCCATTCCCTTCAACACATAAAGGAGTTTCCAGTGTCCTGCACTCTCCAATCTTTGACCATGATCTATTACATTATAAAACTCTCATGCATGAATAGATGGCAGCACCATAAAGCTGCTTAACACAAAAAAGCAATATTTTCATGCTATAGCTCGTTCACCAGGAGTTGGCACTTGACTCAACCTTCATCACGTGGTATGCGACGATACTATTTCGCTATTTTTGGGAGAAGGTTGTGAGCAATCCTGAACAAGGTTGCTATTTGGCGATCGTATAGCAATAACATTTATTTCGCAAACTTTGTCTGCATTTTTATTACATTAAAATATTTCGGAAATTTGATGATATTTCTCTCTTTTGAGTGAATAGTTTGTCCTTTTTGAGACATTTTGCTGGGAAAACAACAGTTTGTAAATTTAAAATATATTTAATTAGGTATAGAAACGAAAGGTATAATAGCAGTTGATAAAGCGAAGTAAGTGACTAAAAAAGTAGTCACTGTTTGTGTTTGGTGCGCATTAAGGGTTGTCTCAATCTCAAGCGCGGAGATGCTTCTCTTCTTACTCCCGTGCTAAAATGAACTCTGCGACAGAGGAGGTGGAGCCAAGTGCCAACTCTTGGTGAACGAACTATAGTTGTAAATGGTTAAAAAAAAAAAAAAAGCATAATTTTGTATTCATGTTTTTTTAAATTTTTTTTTTATTTATTTATTTTTTTTATCGTACTAGTTGTAAACGGGTTCAAAAACGTAAAGGTAAAAATATGTTCTTCCCTGAAAACTTTACGGTTAATTGTATGGGCAGACTGCTGCCTGTTATTTTACCGTAATTTTAGAAAGAAAATTTTAACAGTGTATATTAACGAGTTCTTTTACAGTTATACATAACTAATTCAGTATAGGATCGATTTTTAGTAAATTCAACAGAAAGGGTGAACTATAAGAGTTATTAGCGTAAGTTAAGATAAGTTCTTATGAACTTACATCAACGATTATTTTACTAATAAGTTCGAAAGCATTTGCAAAGTTACTCAATAAGTAGTCAAACAAAAACTGTCAAGCTTGTTACTAATAAGTTTTCATACTTACACATTAATCAAGTACTTTTAAAGATATCATATAGATATTCCATATTCAGATTCGTTACTTTAACATCACTATTTAGTAATTATATGCATTCTGTTTCATAAATAAAGTATGATATTTTAATGACATTCGTTGAATTAAATACACTCATAAACTCTTGTATTTAATAATGCATTTCTCTTTCATAATGTGATTGATTCTATTTGCCACTTTCATTATGAAAGTTAGAAAGCATCTCTTTTCAAAAGCAGGCATGCATATTCTTTTGAAACTTGATTCTACTTTCTAAAATAAGTTTGATTAGTTTCAAAACTGCTTCATTAATTTTAAACTGAATAAATTTATTTGAAAGTCTTGTGTATTTTCGGGATTAGAATTATACTTTGCGAACTGTATTAATACTTTCCGAATGCTTATGTTTGTTATTAAAGGTCTCTATTTCATCATGCGTATTAATTTTATTATCGATAAAACAAGAAATAAATTTTTTTTAAAAAATTCAATTCCTACTTAGGTCAACAAAGAAAAATTTCATTTTAGTTACTTTTTATTAAATATTTACAATTAATATAAATATGTATATACATATGACAGAATCACAATATTAAGTGACAAAATGGAAAACGAATTTCCTTGCAATTTTTCTTTCTATATAGGGACTATTATATTTATTTATTGCTATTTATTCTCTTTCTATTTTATTTGTTTCTATTTATTCCCTTTTTATTTTTTTTGCTTCTAATTTAAGTCGCTGGTGGTGGTCTATAATTTCTCATTCTATCCTCTCTTGTAATCTCATCCAAATATCTTATGTAAGACGAGTTTTTTTCTTCCGTATAAAATTAGAATTAATTAAGTAAATTTAATTAATGAATCAATATTTGAAAAAAAAATGTATTAACATGAAGTGTAATTCACTACAAGTTTTAAAAAAATGTATTTGAACTTGAGTGGTTGAATAAAATGTATTTTATTAACGATTGAAAATTTGAACAATACATATAAATATATATAGGGAGAGTGCGAACTAATAGTAGGAATTGAAAAAAATAATTCAATAAAATTTGAAAATTTTTCGAAAATTATTTTTTAAAATTTAGTTTTATTCATTTTAAACTTAACATAAAAATTAATTGCTTTTAATTTTTTATAAATCAACTAAAATGTCTTTTTGAATCGTTACTTTTGAAAAATAATGATTTCTGTTAACATAATTTTTTTTCAATAACTAAAATACAATATTTTGTAAGTTTACAAAACTACTTCTGTTTAGAATTGAGTTATATTAAATTTAAATTAAATTATTATTTAGAATTGAAGTTTTTAAAATTAACTTATCCAAATAAGATAAATGAATAAATTTTCAATAAAAATACTCGGATAGATCGTGTTATTTAGATGAGCGGTTCCCAATTTTTTTGACTTCGGAACCCTAAATGATCAAACTTCTTTCAGCGGAACTCAAATTTAATAAAAAATTAATACAAAAGGATAATTATGAACTTGTTAAACAATGATATCGTGTTTTATTTTGAGATTTAATAAGACGAATGATTTGTTTCATCGTTTTATTATTAATAATGTTAAATTAGATTTTATGTCCTGCAGCTAATTTCGAATTTCGCCTTAGAGCTTTGTCTAGTCTAATAAATTTGTTTTTGGTACACATATTTAAATTGAAAATTAACAAAATGAGCCGAATTATGGTTTAATTTGAAATGAAAACTTAAAAGAACTGGCATAAACATTGAAAATGGTTATTAAGGAAATGCATTTCTTTATTAGTAAATTTAGTTATTTTAGTTTGATTTTAAAAACCCTGTGGGAAATACGAATGATATTTTTTTAAATGCATGTCTTTTTCATAATTTATTCAATATATATATATATATATATATATTTTTGTTAAACATAATATTTTTTTCCTAATTTTGTTAATTCTTCTCATAGATGGCAGCACTAAATTTTTTACTTACTTTAAAAAAATTTTTCTACTTCGATCAAATATATATATTTTTATTCGATTCAAGCTATAAGCACCACTTCAAATATTTTACCTCTTCGCCAATTTTACTAACTGTTTTATTATCATACCTCTAAACCTAAACACGCCGTTAGTTTGCTACATGCCGGTAAGTTTGATTACTTTTTACCTTTTTCACTATTTTTCAACAATATGTTTTTTGCGATATCGACACATATAAAGAATAATTTTTATCTTAGGATAATTATTCTTTTTTCAGAAATATCGCATTTAGCAATAGATGTGTCTTGAAAAAGACTATTGCTTTTCCCATTCCTGTTTCTCTGCATTTTAGTTTTTATTTTATTCATGTTTTTCTTATTAATTTGTGTTTTATATATATATATATATATTATTTATTTTTATTATTTTTTTTAAAGTGCGATTTCATTTTTATTGGTATTTCAGTTTAAATAATTTCATACACATTTATTATTCACATTTTATAAAGGCAAACCAAATATTAAGTATATAATGGCTTATTGATTAGATTTAAATATAATTTAGAAGCTAAAAATCATTACTAAATAAAAACTCCTACCTCTCGGAATCCCTTTAATTCTTCCAAGAAGCCCTAGAGTTCCGCGGAACACCATGTGGAAACTACTAATTAAGATAGTTGAGGAAATTAGTAAGAATTTAAATTCTACACTATACATATAAATGGATAGTTGGATACTTACAAAACTATAGAATGAAAGTATGATATAAAGCTTATAATCATGTAAAAATGTTCCAAAGCTTTACCAGCATTTATAGTTTTAGCCTGCTTATTTCTAAGGATAACAATTAAAGATTATGTTTATTACTAAATTACACAATTTTTAAAAAAATATTATTTTTGGAATTAATTGCACATATACCGGTCTAATCCAGAATCACAATAGAATTAAGAATTTAAATTAGGAGTATTCCTTTTTTTTTGCGTTTTCAAACGAATTTAGAGCCATCATTGACTATTTTTTTAAAGCTGTCTGGAATAACGCAATTGCATAAATTCTTACATACTAATTTAATTTTTTTTTTGAATAAGTTGAACCACAATGTAATTCAAATTGGCTTTAACTTTAGTATGGTGCAAAGTGAAACACATCGTATTTCTAATTTTATAATATGATACGATGATTCAGCTTGAATAAAAATATGTTTCAGTTCAACACCTCATTAAGATTGCATCAAGTTTGCACCACATTATGGTTCAACTTAAATGGAAACATGGTTAAGGGAAGTCGGTAGGGCATACATATATCAATAATGCTAAAACTGACCTTTTTCAATGTACCTTTTCAGGGGTCTGTTTAGAAGAAATTTGGGTCCGTTAACGGACCCTTCACAAAATATCTTTTCATAAAAACGGACCCTTCACAAAATAACTTTTCATAAAAACGGACTCTTCACAAAATATTTTAACTTAAAAACGGACCCTTCACAAAATATTTTAACTTAAAAACGGACCCTTCACAAAATATTTTAACTTAAAAACGGACCCTTCACAAAATATTTTAACTTAAAAACGGACCCTTCACAAAATATTTTAACTTAAAAACGGACCCTTCACAAAATAATTTATCTATTAATCGGACCCTTCACAAATTTGTTTATCTTCATTATTGTTTTGTTAACCGAATAAACCTTCCCAGGAAGGGGGGGGGGAAGAAAGACAGATGTAAACGAACTAAATTTTGTCTTCGGCAGACTCTTCTTCCATTATTCGTCCGAAATGAATATTCTGCGTTCAGCAGTATAGGCTAAATAATATTTGTATGTTGTATCGCTAAGTTAGTAGCTGCAATTGCTGTTAATTTTTTAAAATTTAATTTTATTAATTATAATTTTACAGTGTTGAGCATAATCTTGTATGTCTTAGCAATTTAAAAACTCCTTGAAAAAGTTTTTTTTTGCAATAACGGACCCTACTTGTTCAAATTCTCAAAAGCGCATCCTGGTGGAAAGAAAGTGACTTACCGTTTATTTAATATTCAGAAATTACGAGTCATTTTTTCACAATTTTGCAAAAACAGACCTTTTACTAAATGTCTGGACAGGCCCCAGCTTTTCTAAGAATCTACTACTGATATCGCTTTGAAACTTATTAGGGATATTTGAGATTACATCAGTTGCATGTTGTGATGTTTCTGTGTTAAATGGAATACTTTTTGAGGTATAAAAGATTTTTGATGAAACTTTTAAAAAATTAAAAGTTTTCAGTTCATAATTTTTTTGAAAAATTTTCGGCCAAAAATACGTATTAATAGTTATCACAGTGCAAACATGTATTTGTAAACATAATGTGAAACAAAAACTCCAGCGATATTTTGTTTAGATGCTGTGAAAAGGTACATCGATGAAGGCTAGTTTTAGATTATTGGTATATGTCCTACCGACTCCCCTTAAATTCAACACTTTATTAAGATTGCATCGAACTTGCACCACATTGTGGTTGAACTTGAATGAAAACATGGCTCAATTCAACACCTTATTAAGGTTTATCAAATTTGCACCACACTGTGGCTCAACCTTGAACTAATTTTTTCGAGAGTGTTCTTGAAAGTGCCACAAATAATTTACAAAATCTAAAATTTATGTGATTCATTTAATTTTCTTGCAAACAAATTCTAAAGGATGTTAATTTAGATAAATAAACTAAACTGTATTCTTATATCCTTCGAAGAATATAACACTATTATTATCTCTAGAGCATTAATGAAGCCTTATGAAAGTAGTTATTAGTAGTAGCACCTTATGAAAGTAGTTATTTAACCTCCCCCCCCCTTATTTCCAAATCCCGGATTAAACATTATTGTGAACTTTATCAATTTTTAGAATTATCACTAATTTGCTGTTAACAATCGAAAAGGTATTACGGCAATTTATTATGATAATCAGTTTAGTAATTTACGACAACCAATAAGTTTGATGTTTTTTATAACTTTTTTTTAAGTTTATTACTTTTTATAAATAAACAGCATGTATAATATTAATTAATTATTATTTTCATTACTATACAACATATATAATATTGAAATTATTGTTAGAATTTGGAATGATATTTCATATACTAAATTCGTACTTTTTAAACTATTTCATTGTGCAGTGGAAAGTTTAACATTTTGGGAATAAAAATTATTTTGGGAGTTGAAATCTTAGTATTCCTTTAGCTTCTAAAACATTTTCAGTAACAACAGTTGCAACAGATAATAATATCACAGTTTTTTTTTTAGGAATTAATTTGTTTAGAACTTAGTTTGACCGTCCTAGGTATGTTCTTGCCAAATTTTATCAATTAAAGGGCTCGGAGAAACACATTGTTAAATTACAGTGCGATGCAACTGTTTACTAGTTTCATTCCAAATAAGTATTTAACAAGCTTTTGGAGTTCCCACTAGATGGCAGCATAATAAACAGGTAGGTAAGTATTTTATTTACGTCACACTAGAGTAGCACAACTGGCTATTGATGACGGTCTGGGAAAACATCCCTGAGGATGATCCGAAGACATGCCATCACAATTTTGATCCTCTGCAGAGGGGATGGCTCCCCGGCGTTGGTAGCCCGACAACCTGCACGCGAAGTCGAGCACTTCACGGTCGAACAGTTTAACGAGGCTCGATACAGCACACCCTCGGTCCATACGCAGGCTGATAAAAATGGTCACTCACCCGTTTACTAACCACAGCCCATGATGCTCGACTTCGGTGTTTTCCTGTCTTTACGATCAGTCCACTGCGGGACGCATAATAAACAGAAATATGTTATTAGCTTTAATAAAAATCCTGTTTTTTAAATTTTTTTTATATAACAAATACACTTTTATGTACAGTTAGAAAAATGTAGCTTATGATTACATTGCTTTAAGCTATTCAATTGTGAGAAAAATGAAATAGGGTATACTCGTGATGTTGATGAGAGTGAAAGAAAGGTAATATAAATAAATCTTAATAAAATATTTTCTGAAAATTCATTAAATTTTTTTATTGATTACAGAGAGCACATATTGGTGCTATGAGTGTGACACAAATTCAGACGTAAGATGTAAAGACCCTTTCAATTCCACTGCCCATCCTAATGATCTTCCTCCACTTAAACAATGTGAAGGATGTTGCGTTAAGATCGTCATGTACGCAGCAACGCGTAAGTATGCCATTGCCCTATATGTAAATATAGAATTAGTGACTACAAGCAACTTTCCCAACACATTTGCTTAAAATATTGTTTTTATCAAAATTAGACATAGAAATGCTTATTTAATTGTAACGGAAAAAAGACATTTTTTAATTACAGTTGAAATTAAAATTTTCAATGGCCCTTTGTTTTGCAGATGGAACCACTGAGCAGTTTGATCAGATACGTTTATTTTGCTTTGCCATGCTACAGTAACCCTTCAAATAGAACCTATTTATATCTAATCCTCATTTTTAAAATTTTTTTTCCTTCTTATTACTTTAACTAAAAATATTTCAAATTAAAATATTCGATTTTGAAAATGTCAGACATGCCACTAAGTCACTTAAACCGAGCTGAGCACATCCTGTCTGCTTAAAGTTAAAATGGATAGTACTGATTATAGGTTATGACACACATACTTAAGAACGAATAGGAATCTATGACTTAGCCAGTAATAATTATTGGTTATTTCCAATGTTATAATTCTTTTTACAAGCTTTGAAAATATAATACGTTATGCTAATAATGATGTTAAGCTAATAAGGACTTTATAAAGTCAAAAAGCCTTTTTTTTAAAAATACGATCTTTTTTATGAATTTCGAATTTTAAGAAAATGTTAATAGCAGTTGTAGAAGGATATTATATTTATACAATTTTTTGAATTTTACTCGAAAGTGGTTACTCATGAACAGATATTAATAATTATACTTACCGAGAAATATATCAAAAGAAATAAAAATTTAACAAACCAATGTAAGGAAATACGTTATGCTTATTTTCGCATGTTATGTATGTAGCGTTAAACATAATGTTTTGGACATCTTTTTATCTTCAATGAAAATAATAATTTCTTTAATTTGAAAAAATGTACTCGCGGAGAATTTCGCAGGCAAGTGTTTTGTCAAAAATGAAAAAAATTTCGGACTTTCATTACAGTTCATTACATTTTTTATTGTTGATTGTAGTTATGCAGACATTTATTTCACTAAATTTATTTTGCTAATTAGTTTAAATTTATTTAAAAACTTATAATAATGTAAAAAAATCTATCCATGGCTTACACTGCCTTAATTTAGTTAATACATTATTAGGTTAATATAGTTATTTTAGTTAATATATGATATTAATAGATTTTGTATTACATAAAGATTTGAAAATGGTTGTGCTGAGATGTGTTCGTTAGTTCATAGCAGAGTTTCAAAATAACAATATCAGACATGCCCGGTCGGCCATGTAAATATTTAATTCTAATCCATTAGTGAAAGAGGACTCAGTGCAATAAATAAAAAGTCTGATTTATACTTAAAAGTGGTGTGGAAATAATGTTGTTAATGGCATTTTTTCCGACAGATTAATAATTGGTACTATTAGTTGTTTTCATCGATATGAATCCGAAAAAAAATATCCAGGTATGTTAAATTTTAATTTTGGCATGCCTTATTTTGACTAACTACCGGTAGAGCACTAAAACATTTTGAAAATTTTCGAATCCTTCATTATAGGTATTTTAATACTGAAATTCTGACTTAGAGTATAAAATTTGATTTAAAAAAATAAAATTGTGTGATTGCATGTTAAATTGAAAATTAATAAAGGAAAAAAATTCTAATCCAGATTTATCAACACGATTTTCTTAGCTCTGAAATTAGCTGAAGTTTTAATATTTAAATTTAAACTACGCTAAAAAACCAACTTTATGTTACTTAACAGCATTGTGACGTAACATTTTGTAAATCTCCAACAGTTTCAGAACACTTAAAATAAAAACGAAATGATTTCTTAAAAAGCACTTCTATGCAATCTTTAACGTGTTATATGAAATCATCTGCTAATTTTAATAGGGCTGTATAGACAATCGAAAAGATTTGCTCCACTTAGATTCTTGGCACCATAAGAAATTTTTTTTTTCACTGCAAGTAATATACAATTACAAATTATTCAGTTATATACCTTATAAATAAATTATCTTTCGATTCATGACTTAAATTACCAAATTTGTTTTAAAAAATTCTTAAATAATGCAAATGGATGTAATGGGTCATTTTTAATAGTTTTCTAGTTCCTGACTATCCGCTAAAACTAAAGATTGTCTTGTAATACGATGTTGCATGTGTGCGAGCATTTGTGGAACACATTGATACCCTGATCTTTTCTTTTAATGGTTTTTCCCAATTTCAATATTTTTTACAATCATGCTTGTAAAAATTTATTTTACTACTATGTTATAATGTAAAATGCAATTTTAAATAAAATAACTTTAATTTTAAACTTACATGAAAATAGAACATTATAATTTGAAATTAACGTTTCCTTTAATAATATCGAGAATACTTTCCAAAGATTCGGCAAATTCTTTTTTATAGAGTATAAATCGAAAATGGACTCTCAGAAAAGTCTTTACTTGGCGGAGTCGAAGTTAAACATTTCAACTACTTACTTCTCAGCACTGAATTTAAGGCTGTCTAAATTTTTGAACTTTTTTTAGATTGTTTTAATTCTAATCTTATATAAATAGAACTATATATTTTGAATTTATTGTTTTCTTATTAACAACGTTAATATTTTCCAAAGATTTGGTAAAATTTTTTATAGAGTTATAAGTCGAAGTTGGTCCTTCAGAAAAGTCAGTAGTTTGAGTTGAAGTCAAACATTTCAACTGCCGATTCCACAGCTCTGAACTTATAGACTAATTAAATTTTTAAACGTTTTTAAGGTTGATTTAATATTTTTTTCTTTTTCATGAATTAGGCTTATTTTATGAACTGTTATAACTTTGCATTCGTAAACATTTAAAAAAAAGTAATTTTCTTCGTTGCATTTAGTCATTATGCTCCAATACTTCTTTTTCTTCCCTTTTTTCATGTTTTTATTATTCTTTATATAAGTTTTATCCCTTTCATTTTTAATTTCTTTTCCTTATGAATCAGGTTTATTTTTCGCAAGGTTAAAACTTGTATTCGAAAATATTTAGAGAAAGTCTTTTGACAAAATCTTTCATTTGTTGTTTTTAGTCATTATCTTTTTTTTATTTATTATTTTTTATTTTATTTATTTATTTTTTTTTTTTTTTGTATTTTACCAATATTCAGTTTGCTCTATTTTTTTTCTAAATCCTTTTCTTTTTATTTTTAATATTCTTTACTTAAGTCTTATCCTTCCAACTTAACGCATTCTTCAAAAATAGATTTATTTTTCAATCAATCATTGAGTTCCATAGAACGTGACGTAATAGAAATTCTCATGATGCCTTGAAAGAGTTTTAAATATTTGTTTAATTTCTTCGAAATAATTTATTTATGCTTTGTATAAATAGAATTTTCAGAATTAAGGCATCTTTATCAATAGGACTATTTCAAATAACACAATCTACGACAATTTTCTTCCCTGAATTTATTTAGTTTTATTTTAATTAACGAGCTTGTTTAGATTCTGAAATATTTATTCAATGAAACCTATTTATAGTTTCAGCATTAAGTAATTCAGTTTAGATTATGTAATATATTACTGGCCAAGTCAGAAACAACACTGGTATAAAGAGTATTATTTAAGCTTTAACATTTTACAACTCAGTAAGAAGAAATTACTCACGTTACGATAATAACAAAAAAAAAAAAAAAAAAAAAAAAAAAAAACTAAGAAAAAATTACTTTTCAACTATCTCGAAATAAAAGACGCCAATCATTAATTGGTTAAATACATTACTAAAACCAATCAATGCCAATGCTCTTTCTTTAGAGATAGTTCAAAAATTTCATAGCAAGTTAATAAAGAATTATTTTTTCAACACGGATTTTATATAGATTATTTTCAAATGTTCCCTTTCTTAAATTTTATCAACGACAACACGTATCGTAGAGTTACAATACTACATAAAAAAATGCAAAATAATGTTTTGAATTTTAAATGTTATGATAATTTTTTTGCATAAAAAACAAGTTTTAGATATTAAATTTACGTTTGAGAAATTTAATAACTTTTTTTCAAAATAAAATTAGCTACAGAAATTACTTTGGTGTTAATCTAATGATCTAATCTGTTATTAACTGCTGTCTCTGTTTAATATTTTATCTTTATTTTAATTGTAGTTTTAATATCTTTTGGCAACCGTAATTTCACTTTTTTTTCTAATTAAAATTTGCTAAAAGTAAAACACGTGGTGACTTTATTTCGGTAGTAGATTTAGGTTTGTACAGGTTGAAAAGTTTTCTTCAAACCCAAATGAGTTACAGAAATTGGCTTTAGGCTTAACCTCATACATCATTAATAGCTTTCACTGCTGAACTGAATATTTTGCATGTTGTTTGCTATGAAAATAATTGGAATTGCTTTATTTATTGTACTATATTTCTTTTTATAGCTAAAGAAGTCATCAGACGTACGTGCACTAAAAGTTTACAAATCAATCTCTTCATGGTGGACCATGTTTGTATGTATGAAGGTGGTAATACTGGCCATATGTGCTTCTGCGAGAGAGACAACTGTAACGGAGCCACGGACTTGGTCATTCGGGCACATTTTCTATGTGCCTTTCTAGGGATAGTTCTTATTAACACGCTACTTCATTTTAGGAATATTTAATGCAAAAAAAAAAAAGAGTGTAAAAATGTCATTTGCTTGGAATAAGCTGGCCTTGATATTTTATTGGAAATAATATCCGGGAGATACATTCGTTGAACGCTCGATTACTAAACTGTCTGCAACAGTTTAAGAGTTTCCTAAAGTTCAGAAGTTGTTATAAATAGGGGTTTGTTTGAGGATGATTTGTTACAATAGAGGACTGGTGTTGAGACACAGTTTGTTGACAATGCTTGCTAACAATGGAAACATAGTTCGCTTTATTTCGAATTAAAGAAATGTTACACATTAAATTTCAAATAGTGAATATTTTACTATAGAAAGAGTTTTTTTTTAGTTCCAAAAATGAATTGACATTATAGTAATGTCGTTAAATTTATGTAAAAATTTAACCTTCATTTTTGTGTAAGCAAATCCATTGCCAGCATTTGTTTTAAGTATAAAGTATTGTGTCCGAAAACTATCGTTTGCATATTTTAGCATACTTATAATTAAGCATTTTTCTTAATATCTATTATGAAATTGTTTACGAATCATTCATAGAATTATAGTTGCGAATTGTTTTGTCTTGGTTAGTTCTACCACTCATAAATAATTTCCACTCATAAATTTAACTTCAGTGGTGTTATTTTAATATTTAATTTTTTTTTACTTTGCTATAGTTTTACATAAAATAAACTAAAAATATAAAAATAGTTATTTTAAATTCATTATCAAACTTTTATTTAAAACGCATTGAATTGAAATAAAATCTTTACATTTCAAAAGAGTTTCGTTAGAATGACAGAATAAAGAAATTTCTACCGGTAATCCAATTGAAGAATAAAGAAATTTAGTAAAATTCGTTACTTTATGATAAATATTAATAGTCTGCTGAAAAAAGGAGAAAATGATAAAATATTAAGACTGAAGAGACGATAACTTTCTTAATTATTTTGTCTTTACTTGTATAAAAGTTTTTTTTTCTAAGTAAAATATAAATAATTTTCTGCTGGAAAAAGTTACATCTAGTTATTATTATTTAAAAACTTTTTTCAATGGTTTTTATTGTTTGTTTTAAAAAACTTAAAGTCTACCAGTCCTAATCACAGTTTTTAAAATTTATGATTTTTTATGTGATTAACTGAAAAAAAAAACATTTTACGATTCATAGTTGTTTTGTAAATTATCAAAACAATAATTTCAATTTTCTGTTCTCGAATAATTTTTCGACATTAATTTTGTATATGACTAAGTGGAAAATAACTACAAATATTTTTCGTATATGGTAAATTGCAATTTTATGTTTCTATTTGTTGCAGACAGTTTTTAACTTAACTTAACTTTTTCTTTTCGTATGCTAGTTCCACGATTAAAAATTTCATTTTAAGTTTGTTTAGGTTTTGTACTTATTTGAAATGTATAATTATATAAATTGTACGTTTATGCCCAGCCAGTTGCCTTACGTGAAATAAGTGCCATTTTGTTAAATAGAATTAAATAGTACAATATTAGTTTTATTGTTAAGTTTCATATTTGTGTGTTTGTTCCATGCCTTTTACTAGTTATAAAATCTATTTGTGCGAAAAAGTGTACGTAAAAGTTATGTATTTGGTATCTGTATAGACAAAGTATTTCAATGGTATAAACTGCACACATTGTATTTCATTTTTAATAATAAAATAGTTGTTACTTACGTATTACGTACCGGGTAAATAAGAAACAATCCCAGAATATTTTTTTTAATTTTGCAAAAATTAATACGTTATTTCCATTTTTATGATACAATGTTATATAAGTTTACATTAAAGAAAAGTTTTTATCTTTGTGCATTTACGGTTATAAATACAACGGTTACGGTTATAAATAGATAAAAATTTTGACATATCCCTCAATATCGTAGTCTTATTGCTAAAACTCATAGTATTTTTTATCGGAAAATTTATGCTCTAAATTTTTTATAATGATTTTTTTTAAACAAAAATTAGTAAGTAGTAATCAAAACTCGTTCTCCAAAAATTGAACTCGAAAGTTTAGAAATAATTTTATTTATAATAACTATTTATATTGTAGATATTTTTAGTTTTTAATTAGTAAGAAGTTTCTAAATTTTTTTTAAAAATATTGTATATCTTTTTTTAACAGAGTCTTCTTTTTATATGTGTAATTAGATTTTTTTTAGTAAGAAAAGCTCCGAAAATTGAACTTAAAAATGTGTAAGGAAGAATTTTGGAATAATTTTATTCATTATATCCATTAATATTATAGACTGACTTATTTAGTTTTCAAGTAATAAAAATAATTGAAAACTAAGAAAATCGCATATCATTTTTAAGAATTTTTTTAAAATGTAATTTGATTTTTTAATAATGAAATTCTTAAAATTTTTTTACTAAGCATTTTTAAAATTACATTATGTATTTCAAAAGTTGTGTCGAACATTAAAACTACAATTAACTTTTGTGGTCGTATTTTGTTCTTACTCAAGAAGAATTTATTGCAGAGAAAAGCCATACGACCGAAAAGGTTAAATATTTTAGAGATTTATTTTATAGTGTCAATTTTTCTTATATCCTAGAAACGTGTACAAAGTTAAAATATCATTATAACCTTAATTAAAGCTTAAAGAATTTGAACATAATAGTACGATAAACGCACAATATAAATCTGAGTAAACAAAAATATTCGTAACTATTATTTTAAGTTCCTAAGACATAAAGAACCTCCCCCAAAAAGCAACTTTTTTAAAATAGAGTTAAGGTTTTCGAAGCTATTTTTTGTATAAACATCATCATAAAAAAGAAACTGAAATTTTTAAAACTTATTCCTTCTAGTTAGTTACTAATAGAATTCATCAAAGAAATCTTTTTTCGTGTTAAAATGATTTTATTTTACAACCGTCGCTAAACAGCCGACTCAATTTTGAGTTTACCGATACTAGTATTCAACTCTGTACCCTTGTAATTTTGAACCCAATCCAGAAGACAAGGGAACTCCTAGATCAAGTATTTGGAGAAATTTTGCCTTCGTGGAGGACTTTTTGATTAAACAAACCAGCATTTGCGTTTTGATTAAAAAAAACTAGCAGAGAGGAAAACCACGAAAACCTCCCGTAGTTAGCCTGGTGGCAAAGGGATTCTCAACCCATGATCCAACTGCCAGTGAGGATATTGTTCGTCAGTACTGTGGTCAGTGCGAGCCGGGTGCTGTTAAAATGATTTTATTTTACAACCGTCGTTGAGCAGCCGATCCAATTTTGAGTTTAATGACTACTAATACGCAACTCCGTAACCATGTAGTTTTGAACCCAATTCAGAAGACAAGGGAGCTCCTGGATTAAGTATTGGGCGAAATTTGTCTTTGTGGTTGACTTTTTTTATAAAACTATTCCGCATTTGCGTTATATGGAAAAGGAAACCATGAAACCCTTCCACGATTAGCCTGACGGCAAGGATCCTTCTACTACTGTGGATATTTTACGTGAGCACTCTGGCTTGTGAGAGCCGGGTGCAGAATTCGTTTCGACCATTCATCGGTGGGATTCGAACCCGGATACCTCTTTGGAAGGTGACCGCTTTATCACTTGAGCCACCATATCTTTTTTCTAAAACGATTGTTCGAATTGGATGTTTATTTAAATTAAAGATCTCTCTTTATATGAAATTTTTTTTAGGATATGAGTATTTTCTTATGTTTTAATATATAGAATTAAGTTTTTGAGTCTTTTTTTTTTCGCAAACTTCGTAAAATGCTACTCTAAATAAATTAAATATCAAAAATTATCACAATTGAATAAATTTAATAATAAGCTAGAATTTTTTAAAATTATTAAATTATTTTATTATTGTCTAAGCACTAGTGAGAACTAAAAACTACTAGATTAAAATACAAATAATTATAACTTAAATGAAACTAATTCTTAGAAAGTTAAAAAAAAGTTCATTTTCTTTAGGAAACTAAAAAATTTCAATGCAGCCGTACTAAATGGAAGTTACATGATATAAAAATTTATTCTTACTTTTCAAAACGACATTTATTATTTATTTATGCTAGTATTTAGAGGAATAACACAATTAAATAACAGTTTTCAAATTTGACAATCATTTTAACACTAGGAGTTACAATCTAATATTCAGAATGTCAGTTTATATAATAATAATAATTATATATATATATATATATATATATATATATATATATATATATATATATATATATATATATATATATATATATATATATATATATATATATATATATATAATGTAGCAAATGTGTTATGTTTTACGCAGTTTAAACTATAAAGTGAAATAGTTAATAATTAAAACATTTTGAAAATGAAACTACATGCAAAAATAAAAAACCGAAGTATGTAACTAATTTTGAAAAAAGAATTACCTAAAATTTCAGTTATTAAAATATTGCAATTGGTACCTCTATATGACAACTTTTACAGTTTTAAAATTTTTTTAGAACTTATGTAAAATACTTGGGGTTGCATTAGAAGAATAAATTTTGACACTACATGGGTGTTGTACTGCACTCTTTGTTAAAATTTAATGTTATACATGGAATTATTAATGCATGAATTCTATTTTTTGTAGTTTGTTCTCTATATTTACATAGCAATAAGGCAGATTTTAGATTTGAATTTTATAGCTCTTGTAGAAAATTTTTGCTCACGTTAAATATTTCTAATCTTTACTCTCAAAAAATATTTTTATTTTATAGATAAAAACTATATCTTTCGCAACATACATACAATTACTTTCGGAGTAAAACACTTACCCCACAATATTAAAAATGTTGCTACAGTTAAATAATTAATAAAATGTTGATAAATTAAGAAATTTAAGATGTTGATATATTGGTGATGAATGTTAATGTAACTGCATATTATCTTATAACAGCTTTTATAGAAAGAGATGAACTTTTTTAAAAAGGTAGTATGGAAAATTTACTAAATGTGATCATGCTATGAAATGTGGGTACTTGCGAATTATACCATTGACCATTTTCGTCAACATCGTGTTTAAGTAATTTCATTATCTCTCAAATTTATTTTTACACAGTAATTTATTATAAAGAAATCGGATAAAATACAAATATAACTTATTGCATACAAGCAATGAGAAAATATTTAAATTTGAAACACTTCCAAATTTATTTATTTGGCGAAAATGGTCGATGGGAGAATACGAAAGTAGAAAATCAAATATTAATCAAATATCAGGATGACTAATTTTCTTTTTTAATAAAAATTTAGCTAATCACACATATTTATCAATTTTACTTAAAACACTTTATATGAGATAAATATTTTTCTCAGTTTTGTCAGATGCGATATTCCGAGATAATTATGTGTAGAGAAAACTATTTTTTCAAAAAGGAAACTTTTACAAAAATATTTAATTGTTGTGTAAAATAAATATTAGCCAAAATTATTTTTTTTACAAAAAATTTCTAAATTCTATGCATAAAGTAAATTGTTTCATGCTGCGCATTTAAAAGTGAAAGAAACATTTGAACATCTTTTGTATAGGTTTATAGTGTTATTGTAAAATGTAATTGCATTCTATAAATTGTAATTGCTTGAGATAAAATTCTGTAAGAATGAAAAAATAATTTGGAAAAAAAAAATAGATAAACTGCAAGATAAAACACTAAAAAATATTTTAACGTTGCACAAATTAAATAAGTAGAATAATTAAGTAATTAGATTTCAAGCTATGTGTTTCTGTGGATTAAATTATGTGTTTGCATAAAATTAGGTATTTCTATACTTCAATATTTGAATGTAAGATTATCGCTAATTCCTTTATTAGGGAAAAAAATAGAATTTTTGCTCTAAATTTGCACTTTTTAGATGTTTTTTAATCTCATAGAGTTGCCTTAGATCTGTGTGTGTCATTCTATTGACAATAGCTCAGAAATTTTAAAATTTAATAGCACGAGAAAGCTTTTAGCTTTTAACAAAATGCTCAGACTATAGCGCATATCCCAAAATGATTTAAAATTCATTTTTTAAAACCGTAATATATGCACATTTCTTACATGCTTTAAATATTTTTGCTATCTAACTTCTTTAAAAATCTTTACTTTAGAAAACTTTTTTTCTTGATTGTAGAGTAGATAGTTTTGAATTTTTTTTCAAAGAACGTCTCGTACTGGTTTATTAGTTTTTTGACAACGCTTATTATAATGCCAAAATTGCTAGACGTATTCTAAAAAATATATTCTGAAATGTGTAAAAAAAATATTTAAATTTTTTTCATGTTTGTTTAAGGGTTTACCATTATTTAAGAACTCGGATGAAGTTATCTTTGACCGTGCTCGTTCGAGTTAAATAAATAAAACTTTTAAAGTGAAATAATATTTATTAATGATGTGCATGGTTTTAAAACTACTTTACTTTGTTTCATTTTTCAAAGCTTATTTTTTAATAGTATATCTGAAAGAAAATAAATGAAATTCATGAAAATGAAGTTCTTAAAAAATGTAAGTTTTTTAGTCTTTTTATTTTTTAGAAAAAAAAGCAACTGAGTTATGTAATAGAAATATATACCAATGACTTATTCTAATATAATAGTTGAATAGAAGTTGATTCCTAGAACTACTACAATGCAAAACAGCTATTTTTATTATAAAAAAATTATAAAAAATTTGGTGACCATTGATAAAAAAATTATGTATATCGGTAGTTTTTAAGAGAAATGACATCCGCCATTTAATGAATAATATAAAACTTATACGGAAAGATGTATTTGCAAATATCAAAACTGCATTTATTTTTATTTAAAAAAAAGGATGGTTTACGTTGACCTGTTTCGAGCGCTCAAAATTGATGGCGATCTGACTTTGATGGCTACATTGCATTTATTTTTAACGAATCTTAAAAATTGGACTTTGATTTTAAATGCTTAAAACATGTCATAAAATCCATTTTCATAATATTTTGGAAGCAAATGAATTTTTATATTATAAAGCATATCTTTCAACTAAAAATATACTGGAAATTAATGCTAAAAAAGTATGTTGGAAATTATATCTATGTTATTATACATTTCTTTCTTTAAGGGAGAACTAATAAGAATGTAAAGATCTAAGAGATTAATATTATACTAGACTGAATTTGAATTGGCGTTTCAAAATCACCGTAAATTTTAGTTAGAAATAAAACAAAATGAAACTTTCTCTTTTAAACAAAACTCACTTTTAAAATAAATGTATATTTAAATGTAAAGAAACTTATTTTATGTAGTTAAAATATAATTGATGATCCTCTTCCTATACCGAAATACCATGAAACTCGCGGAAAAAATTACTTCAAATTCTGTTTTTTTCATGTCTATCATAATTATGCCGAGTATACTTATATAGTATTATGCCGAGTATACAGGGTAAGGGAAAATGAAAAATACTTGATGGTAATTATTTTCGCTAGTCAGTTGAAGTGTTATCGTGAGTTTCTTGGTCAACTTTAAAGTGAGTTTCTCTACTTGGAAATCTTGAAGCGCGCTCCAAAATGTTTTGACACTGCCGTTCGAAAACAAAAGAAAAAATTTAATCGGCTTTAATTTTAAGAGAAGAGTTGAAATATACCATCCTTCTCTTTTTGTTATAAGCAAACGATTTGGTGATGAATCAAAATGTTTTGAAAATACAAAATACTTTTTAATACAAAATATTTTCCAATTCACACCGTTTGTAACTTTTTCATCAAAATAAAAATTCATGTGAAAAATGCATTTAGACATTGCAAATCTGATTGGTACATTTTAAGCAAAAATAGTCTAACTAGAACCAGTAAGAATATTCTAGTTTTGAAAAATGTGAATTGAATTTTATTATTTTTAAAAATTTTAATTTTTTATTATAGTTTATTTTTTAACAGAAATATTTTTAATATTTTTAAAAGAATTATTTTTAAATAAAAAATCATTATATCATTGGGAAACTATGAACTGGGACATTCGAATAGTCGGCAGTCAAACGATCGTTTACTTTTCAAAAGTTGAAGTAATTTTGAGCGGGCTCCAAATGTTTCGGGTTGCTAAACTCAGCCATAAATTATTGACTCCTGCAGAGCATAACAACTTGTCAAAGGAAACGATATTATTGATTATGCTTCGGAATTCAATTAATCTAAATTTATAATTTTATTTCTGGAACAAAAGAAAATTTTTAAAACCCTATTTATGTTACCAAGTTTTAATAATTCACAATAGGATTTTTTAGGGAGAAATTTGTTGCGACACAGCAAATGTGTTAATTTTCTTATGACGTTTTTAAATTTTTAATATTTTGTTTTAATGATTTGAATGTAATGTCATTTAAATGACTATAAATTTGCATTCCAGGCTTATCTTTGTATCCTTGTATGTATGCAGTGCTCAAAAGAATTAAACAAACCACCCTGAATAACTTTTGATCTAATGATTGGATCTTCCTTTTCTCGGACTCTTAATGGTTCGTGGAATAACCTCCAATATGCTAATTAGTGCAGACGATATCAGATATAAGAACATAATTTTTCAGAATTAACATACTTTTTCAGAATAAACCAAAATATCTATGCAATGTATTGTGCATACATACTTGTATTCATTGGACATTCATATATCGTACACGTGTACAATATATCTATGTACATTCATTGTATGCATAATTCAGTTGAATAGTTCCTAGTATATCGGACGAATTTTAAAAAAGTTGTCCTGAAAAATCGAATTTTAAAAAAGTTGTAGTTTTAAAATTTGGTTTCTCAGGAAATATTAGACCAATTTCTCTTTAACTTAGTAATTTGCCATGTAAAATTACGTTCTTTAAAATAATTTTGAAAAATTTGTACCTTACAATACAATTTTTTTTAATAAAATAATAAATATTTACTAATTAATAAATAAATTAATAAATAAATTAATAAAAAATAATAAATATTTACTAATTAATGAATAAATTAATAAAAAATAATAAATATTTACTGAAATTTATTTTTTGCATTAAGTTATATTTGGATATATGACTTTTATAATTGTGTTCAAAAGTTTTTCAAATTGTTATAAAGTTCCCGAGGTATGGTAAAATACGCAAAAAGTAAAATTAACATTAAGGGGTACGAACTTTAAACCGCTCTCCTGACCAAACTGTTGGTATCCGAATTCATTGAAAAAAGGGGGTATGTTTATTCAGATAAAGTATGTTTTTGTGTTTGATTTTGTGACTTAAAATATTGTCTGCAAACTTAATAATTTTGTTTTCTTTCTTTTTTTTTTTTTGGGCACTGTGCATTATCTCCGATAAAATTGTGTTTTTCGGCATGCATCAACTTACACCTGTATACATATTAATCTTCAAGTTATGCTCTATAATGTACAATTATGTTCTGTTCATCTTTTTCATTTGATTACAATTAACTGTATTAATTGCAAGTCGATTATGAATGATCTCTGTGAGAATGTTGTTCTACTAAATATAATCGTTTTGTGAGAAAGTGTGACTTAATAATGTTTTGTAAATAAATATTAATAAAAATATCTATTTTAGAGTTTTATATAATCCTTGATCTTGTTTATTTCATTAGTTTTCAAGATACCTTCGAACCTAATTTAGTATACATTTAAAGGAATACATCATATCACAATATGATTAAAAATATTATTTTTTGATGATGTGCTTTTTTAAAAAAACAAATTAGTGATTCTTTTCTTGTTAGAAAAATTTGTGATTGAATAAGAATCTAGTAGATAAAGCCTCAAAACAGAAAATTGCATAAAAATTTCGTTCGGAAAACAGTCTAATAGGAAGAGTATATTGGATGGTTAAAATCCGTATCATTATATTATATTGGATAGATTCGATCTAATAAATGAATTAAATAAACTAGCCTTTTATTCTTGCAATTTTGAATCATTATTTAGAAGGGAAGTGAAATAAAGGTAAGTATTGAGATAAACTCACTTTAGAAGAGTTGAACCTTTGAACAATTACTTGGAACTTTCATAATTTTCATACTTATAACTTATATAGTATAAGTTAACTAATGCAATTAAAATACATATAGAATTTTTTAACTCATAAAACAAAAACTGAAAGTTCCCAGAATAATTACGAAAACTACAAGTTAAAGGTTTAAAGATGCTCTATAGCTTGAACAAGTTTGAGGCACCTTTGAACACAAATAAATGAATATTTATTAAAAAGTGGTTTTAAAGATAACTTAATTGTAAAAAAGTACTTAGTATGATTAAAGTAAAAGATAAAAAGCTAAATTATTTAAAAAAATATATACTTTTTTTTATTTACTATGTAAAATAACCAGATTTTCTAAAATTTAAATCGGATTAAATCACTTAGTTGAAGCAACTCGTTGTATTCCTCCTATTGTGATTAAACAATATAATTTTCTTGCAATATTTTGAAAATCTCCCAATTGGATAATTTAATATTTTTTTAATTTAATAATATTCTTTTAAGTAAATATTGTTTTGTTCGAAGCTGAACTAAAATAAAATCATTGCTTACAATACAAAACTTTCATTAAAAGTAAAGAAATAAATTAAGTAATTATATTTTTCAATTTTATTGTCTTACTGTGATTACATAAAGACACATTTTGTCACAGATCACATACAATTTAATTCCATCAAAAATGATTATATAATAGGTAAGTATGTTAATGAGTTAAATAATTAAAAATTACAGCTTTCAGTTCATTGAATAATTAAAACAAAATAAAGGCAAATTAATATTCGTTCTAAACTTATAATTCTAATAATTTAAAATTTTAGCTTCAAGAGTTGAAGTGAAAACAATGCTTGTCTTGCTTTGCCTGCAACATCAAAGAAAAGAAAGAAAAATGGTTGAACTTGATTGAACTCGTTGCTTTAGATGAACCTATATTTAATACTATTGATTTCATTTCTATTATGGAGAAAAAGAAGTTTTTTATTTTTAGAATATGTGTACCATCAAACAATAGAAATTAAAAGAGTTCTGTTAACCAACTCAAATTTGCAAGATTTGATTGCTATCGTTTTCCTTATCTTACACAGTAAAATTTTTTTTTTCTTTTTAAATAATAGCCATCTTAAATACTTTAATCGAATAAGTAAAAATATATTTTATTGATTAAGAAATTGAGCTTGTTATTCTTGTCACAGCTTCATATCATTTTATTTATTTTCTCCATTTTAAATAGAATTTGATAACTTTGTCGATATGTTAAGAAATGCATCACATTTCACACCATTTATGATGCATGAAGTCTATATAATTCAAAAATGGATTGATATTATTTTAGATAAACGAATCGATTAATTAACCAGAAAATATTTTAGCTTCCGTCATCAAAACAGCAGTTCAATTAGTTGAAAAGATTTTGGTTCGAAAACGAAACTTTTATAGATCATTAATTGTTTTAACATTGAGCAAACGCCGACTAAATTTACTAATTACTTTGTAAAGACTTTGATAAGAGCTCAACTATATCATTAGGACTTTTTTTTTTTGCATTTGGAATTCAATGTCGCTGTAAAATGCGTTTCAAAACGAGATCTAGGAATTTAGGATTATTACTAATACAATAGAATGTTAAATAACTGATATTACTTTTTGAATGAATTCTATTGTATACTTTCAAATTGTATAAATTTGATACCAAAGGAAACTTTGTGCTCAAAATTGTGTAAATACAACGTATAATGCACTGTTTTGCAATTTTGTGCACAAGGGTTGAGATACAGATGAGAGCATCGAAATACGTTAGTGCCAGGATACCGAATGGCTATATGAAAAATTAGTAAAATTTTTTGGTTTTGGCACTGATGATGATTTTCGCTTGACTGAAATGGTCATCTATTTTTCAAATTTGTTTATTTGCTTTTTAGAAGTTGCTTACATGTTAGTCATCAGTTTCATAAGTTCAAGGTTTTTGATAATTTCAAGGGCAAAATTTTTTTTAAGTATCAAAAAATTTTTTTCTTCATTTTTTTATTAATATAATGCGAAAATATTAGGTATTTGAATTTATTATTATTAGTTTTAGAATGTTTTGATTTGTAAGTTTTTTTTAATCATAGATTTCTATATCTAAAAGAAAGTTAATCATTTAGGGTTTATTGGAAAAAAAATTGGGATCCGTTTGGTTTAAACTATGATGTGATTTTTATATTTCATTATTTTAGTGCACCAGAAAACAGAATATGTGAAAGACTTTAGTTTTTTAATATACAGACTTGACATTTAGTTTTTTAAGGTACTCAAAAATATCATTTTTCACTAATTAACTAGTATATTTAAAGTAAGGCTATCGAACCTTTAGATTGAGTCCTAGGAGGAGGACTTCGGACATTTCGACCATTAGAACGAAAGTTATTGATAGCATCCTCTTTTTCTTTCTTCATTATACAATATTATCTGTATAAAATAATGTCACTTTCTATTATATTCTCTATTAAGAAACTGCATTCAGCATATAAATATCATGGAAATTCAAAAGATTTTTTTTTATTTTTAAAAAAGAACTCATTTAGATCATTTTCTTTTGAAAATGATCAAAATTTATAATTTTGTTTTGAAATAATTTTTCATTTTTTAACTTTTTCAAATAAAATTTACACAATTACTATATTCTATATTATAATTTATATAAATTTGAAAGCGGGAAAGAAATTGAGAAAAATAAGATATTGAAACAAATATAATTGTGCAATTATTTATAGGTCTCTATCGATTTTGTTGCGAAAATAACAATTTTGAAACTGTTAAGTAAAATAGCACCAGCCCGATTTTTATTCAACACAAACGACTAAACAAAACGAAAGATTCTTGATTCCTTTTCTACATCGTAGATGAAAGAGTATGGGTCTGAATACGAAATTTATTCTCGTCTGTTTATTGATTTCTAAGACAATACAGAGATGGCGCCACCTTCGAAGCACGTGGTTGCAGGGCACAGGTAATTGGCAATGAAGAAAAGTGTACAGGGGAAAAGATTTTTAGTTTCGGTGTTCAACGGGATCCGTTCCGCTCCGTCCGGCCGGAGCCGGCTCTAGCTTCAAAATTGCCGCCCCTTTTACTTTATTTTTGTACAAACGTTATAATGATCAGGTGTAGAACTATAATACTTTTGCCATCCGTCACATTAGTAGTAGGTAAGTCTGCATTTGAAGTTTGCATGCACTTTTCAAATTGTTTTTCTTGATGTTTGAAAACTTTTTTTGAAGATTAAATAAATAGGAGATTTTTTAAGTGTTGTGATCACATAAATTATTAATAACTATTATACGCATAAAAATATAAAAAAAGCACAAAATTTACTTCTATATTGATAAAATATTTTCGTTAAAAGTAAAATTTCTAATATCGATCTCACGTATTCCTTCTATAAAAAAAGTTTTAATGAATCTTCATTGAAAAAGTTTTTCATCTTATTGATCTGTGCTAGTTATACATTTTTTCAATGTATAAGTAAATTATATTTATTTTATTTCCCTTGAAAATTATTTCGATGCTTATGCAAAAGAAAAAAATTACAGATAGGACCTACAACTGATTCAAACCTGTAATTCAGATAACTGTTTTCGAAAAATTTGTAGATGGTTCAATGACAGACAACAAATAAAATAATTATTTCAATGAAAAAATATCGAGAGAATGATAGAAAGAAACGTATAACATGAAAAGAAACGAAAAAAAAAAAAAAAAAAAAAAAAAAAACGGATCTATACTTAAAAGAGGGTTTAACACGAGTATAGAGTCAGAGGGAGCGTCAAGGTAACCCAATGATGTTATTTTTAATTGTAAGTTTTTTTTGCTCAGAGAAAAAAGTAAGAAAATATATCAGAGAAAGAATTAATTTAACTCATTGCTAATTTCTTAATTGTTCATTTGCATTATGCAAGTATTCTTTTATTAATAATTATTTTTTTACTTATACAAAAACATGTGCCTATTTTTTTTGAAAAGCTTTAATAAGAAAACAATCGGAACAACTAATGCAAAATTTGAATAAGAAAAGATTTTTTGCTTTCAAATGTTTGTGTAAAAAGCTGCAAAAACAAGAAAGCTGTAAAAACATTCTCGTTTTTTTTTTTTTTTTTTTTTTTTTTTTTTTTTTTTTAAACCTCTTTTATTTGATTGTTGTTCCGAGTTTCATGACAGAATTGGGGGAATCTCAAAACTCACTGCAATTTCAGTTTATATATATTTAGAGTCTTTTTTTGAAAAACAAAAACAAAAAGCAACTTGAAATGAAAACGCATTAACATAGAGGTTAATAAGAACCAGCAAATACAATCAATTTATACCTTGTATGAAATTAAATTTCTCAATTAAGAAAAATATTTACATCGAAGAAATTCTGAAATCATCTTTGAATTAAAAATTAGAAATAAATTTTCTGAATTAATGCTATTAAAATATATATATATTTTTTGATTAAAAAAAGTATTTTAGCTGTTTCTTTGTCTCCGAATCTTTTCGACACAATATATATATATAAATTTTTTTTTCAAAGCTAAAATATGTCTGGGTATTACCGTTAAGATGTATAAGATGTAGTGTTTGTTTTTGGAATGTTTTTCTAAATAAGAAAAAAAAAAATATTTTAACTGTTTCTGTTTAACAGAACCTCATCGATGCCATACGTCTTGTTTTTCTTGAATAAAGGAAAAATAAGTATCACATTTAGTGTAAAAATTTCTGCTGCATTACACAGTTTTACTAGTTTACAATGAAGACGTTGGGGGGAATTTCGCTAGTTAAATAACCGTGCTCTTTAAAATCAATTCTAGTGAGATTACCATGAATAAAAGCTGTAACGTACAAAAATGAGGTAGAAAATGATTATAAACTGCTTTCTTTAATTGATTTTCATTTACACGTGGCAAAATATCATTAGAATTTTTTATTTTTGATTGCATCTTAACATTGATCTACACACATATAAAGCGATATACATTATCATTAACACCGAATGATTCCAGAAAAGATTTCAATTTCTCGAACAGTTCCACGTTATATAATGTGACAGGCGATGATTTAAATGTTTCTTTTCTCTCAATTTCAGATTCTACGTTTTACAAAAATTTGGTTAGAAATATGTTCGCAAACACAAGAGCGATAGCTACTATTCAATACATTTAATACTTTGCATAGCAATACCATTCATTTGTTATTAAGATTGTGTCATTCTTGGAAAGACATTGAGAAAATTTGCATTCCTGACAGTAAACCAAACAGGGATCTCGTTAATTCAGGGTACGACTTCGAAAAATCCGTATTTGCATTTTGTTTTCTCATATGCATAACAACTAACTCGTCTAGATACTTCCTAGTAATATTTCAGGGCATTTTCAGATTTTAAAATTTAATTCTTGACAGTAAGATATCTCATCGCTTTCTGTAAGAGAAATATTTATATGTTGATGTATTCCTTTTCTATGGATTGTCTATCGTTTGCTTGTTCAAACTTTTAGAGTTAATTTCAGGCAGCTACTTAGTCTTTGTAGTCTCTAAAAGAGACTTCTACCAAAAACATCAAACTCTTGACTTCAAAACAAATAAATATTTGTCATAAAAAAAAATTGAACAATATGCAAAAGATAGTATGATCCATCTAATATTGCTATATTATTTTTGTTTAGCATAAAAATATTTATTTTTTGTTATGATAATAGTAGATATTTACTTATGGCGGAAGATTGAGAAAGAATAACATTTTTCATATCTGTTTTGAATCTTAACATCTTTAATTAATTTCATTTTATGAATATCCAAGTTTTAGTTGGTCAAAGGTGGAAGTGAAAACTTTTCGACCTTTAACCACAAAGTCTTTTAAAATGTTCATATGTTTAGTCGGTAATTTGCGCCAATGAAAATCAAACGCACGTTCGAAAGCTGGAAGCTAAACCATGTGACGAGGATTACAAGTTCATAATTTTATTTTCCATTATCGGATGCATAACAATCTTATAATAGTAAGTGTGCGGTAAATGCCTAACAGCAACTTAGTTTCTTGTAGTTTGGTACATATTTTAGCCAAGATTGTTAATATGTGAATGAATGGATTTTCGAATCTCATCGTTGACACCACAATATTTTTTTCAATGGATGAGAGTTTCTAGTATCCTGCACTCTTCAATCGGTGACTCTGGACTATTAGAATTTGAAATTCTCATTCACGCATAGATGAAAACACCACTTAGCTGCTTAACACAAAAAAAATTCTGGTATTTCCCTATCTCTCTCTATAGATGATACCACAAGATAAACTAATTAAGCCACATTTCACAGCTCACTTAACAAAACACAACTCAGTCAAAACACAATCTATTTTTAATGTCCATTACATAATAAAAAGTCTTAGTATTACCTATCATCAATGTAAACTTTTGTTCAATTAAATTTATACCAGAAAGATCTTACACCAGAAAAGTCCTGGGCTCGTATCCCGTACAAGGCGTGAGTATTCTTTCATTCTCTTCACTATCTGTCCTTACTATGGGAGCAACGTTGGCTCACCTAATATGGTGCCTATAAATGGGTGGCCAACAAATCCGTCCTACTAGAGCCTGAAGGACGAGTGTCATTCAGGTACGCATTGCATAATATAATTCTATAGTTTAAAATCAATGTACAATGGTTTAACGCTTATTTTTCTGGACGGAATTTAACAAGAGCCAGTCTCAATACAGTAAAATAATAAAACGTAGTTTTACGTGACACACTTCACCCTCTGTGCCCTTGGTTGGCGTTAACAATAAAACTAAAATAATATGATATTCGTTTTAAAATAAGAGGTTATGCAAGCAAATTTAGAAATATATAAAAAACTAAGTGGATTAGTTGATAATAAACCAAGAAAATTATAGAATATCTTAAATTTTTTTTATTTCAAACAATATTAGAAATTATGATTCTTAAATGTATCTTATGCGTTTCATTTAATACAGTAAAGTATCATACTAAAGATTACATTGATGTTTATAATTAAATAATTATTAAATTTTAATATTTCATTTGACATAAATTTATTCTAGATTATAATGTTATTTATTAAACTATTTATTAATGTATTAAACAGCCATGCAGTTAACGTAAACACCAATGAAACTATTAAAGAGAAAAATGCTATGTTGAAAATAGACATTTTAATTAGTTTTGAATTCATTGTATCGATTGTTTTTTTCGAGAACGAGAATTTCAAATTTTTTTTCTTCTTCTTTGGATACTGGTAGAACTAAAACAGTTTTAACTTTATAGTAATTAAAGTGTTTTTAAACTAAAACAAGTTATATTAGTTTTCCGAATTGTTATTTTAAAGAATATATTTTAAAAGGAAATACGTTTGTTCAAAAAGCAAGCTTTCAATATTTAATGAAGTAGTTCAAATGGGTTTTAAAAATTTACATTTTGTCTATAGTTAACGCGATTAAAATCTAGTTTTGTTGTTTCGCATTTGTTATGTTACAAATATATTTCAATCGACAAGGATTAAAACGTGTATCTTTTTATTTATAAGGGCATAGAATTCCTTTAAAATTGACTTTATTGACTCATTTAAGCATAATTTATATAAAAATCGAAACAATGTTTAATTGAGGTAAGATTTAAATACTAATAAAAAGCAAAAGCTTTTATTTAAATTATTTATTTCAGTATCAAAAAATGTAAAAAAATTTATCAGGAACTTACAAATTTTACGTTTCATGTCATATTGGATTGTCTTATTTAATTTTGTCGTTAGTGATTTATAGACATTACACATAAAAACTGTATTTTTTGAACAATTCTTTTCTTCTAGACTCATAAAAGCCATTTATATTTCACGCATGATCTTAAGAATAAATCGGAAAGATATTCAACTAAATACAAAAACTAGTGAAATGTAACATTTCTTCCAAATAATTACTTTTAAGAAGAACTTAAATAATAATTGATAGTAGTTTTTTTTTGTAAGATATAAGGGTGGTAATTTTACTTTATCTTAAGTGAATAATTTAAAAGGCGATTTGTATTATATGTGTGCAAAGTACTAAGAAAAGTATTGCCGAAGGTAACAGATCCCCATGAACACAAATCTTTGAAAGACAGACAAGTTAACCACCGCAGGTTTAGTCCGATAAAAAAGGCTTAAGTATATTCAATATTAATACTATGTTACCTTTTGTTAATTTTTTTAAAAAATTTATAAAGCGAAAAAAATAAATAAATAAGGATGCATTAATATTTTGAAAGAAACCTAAAACACGTGAATTATAAATCGAGGTAGTTGAAATAATGGTAAAAAATACTTCCTAATATTCGAAACGAAAGAGATTTTTAATTCGTGTATAGTTTAAAATACAGCGAAGGAGTTAATGAGCTTATTTTTATGAAAGCTAATCTTTTTTTTTCTTCTGGTGACAAAAGTATTATCTAAAAACTTAATTTAGTACCTTTTTACATTAGTGACTACTAGTAGAAGACATTAGTGACTAAAATTCGAAGCACTGTTGGAGCTAAACTGTCCTAAACATTGCCAGATTTAATCAAGATATTTATTGTTTAATTGCGTACAATATATCCTTCCTGAAAAGTCATATATGTACTTCGTTATTTTTAAAAAAATTGTTTTTTTCTAGAAAAAGTCGTATCACTCGGTCTTTCAACATTAGTGGTGTAAGACTGGGTGCACATGTTAACTCTATGGTAACTCTGTACTGAATTTCAGAAAAAAATTTGCAAGCATTTTTATACAGTACAGAGCCTCTTATCCGGAAATCAGGAAACAGGAAAACCGGAACGAAATTCGATAAATTTTCCCACCATTTTTTTAAAAGGAAAAATTCCTCATAAAGATTTTAGGATTTTTCTTTCTTTTTTAAAAAGAGGTTTACCTTACCATCATTTTAGAAATAATCATTAGTGTATTACTTTATCGTTTTTTCTTCTTTTTAAAATTATTTCCAAATATTTTTTTTTTAAGTTGAGTTTGACAATAAAAAAAAACGGCTTTTTGTAGCGATTCAGAAAACCGGAAAAATCAGTTATCCGGAATAGCGTTCCGGATAATCGGCTCCCTACTGTATTATATGACAATTTAAGGATATTATGCACGCGATGCACATGAGATGTAGTTATCTTCTTCCTTTGCTCCTTTGTAGTTTTCGTGGATTCATAGTAGACACACATTAAGGGGGTGGCATGACCAAGTAGTATCTGGTCTTATCCCAAGATCAGATAGTATCGAAACGAAACAGAATAATTCTACTATTGAGCTAAAGCTTTTTTGTTTGTTAGGTATGAATATTATAGAAACGTTTAAAAATCTGAACCAAAACTTATTTTTATAACTTCAATGACCAATGAATAAGGACAGTTTAAAAACATAAGGATGTCAGAGAGTACAACAAGCCAATCTACAAAGATGGATTCCCGAATTCATTAACAGCACGCCGATATTCACAAGTAAAGTGTAAATAGAGTTTATCCCCTAGAAAACAGACCTAATTTGGGCACAATTGAGAAGCACCCGGTCTTAACCCACCCTCCCTTGCTTAAAAAGAATAAATAACTTACCCTTATTCTCGTTATAAAGTTTTGTCTATTTGTGTTTAGTTGGAGCAAAACTGGAATTTCGCTAATGAGCAATTAGTAAATATCTCTTGATCCGACGAATAATTAGCCAATGCAAGCATTACTTCGTTTCTACTCTCTAACTACATATGTAAGCAGAAATTCTTATTTGAATGTAACCCTGGAATGATGCATTTTTATTTGAGAATATTTTATCATTTACACAGCAAGGTTAGCATTTTTGCTACAACAGCTTGTTATCATCATTTGCGAGTTATTTTTGCCATTATCGGTTAATTTAGCTACTTTTTAAAATTGCAAGCAATTTTTCATGTTGAACATATTTACAATCAAACACTTTAACGAAATAACTTAAATACAAATAAATTTTCAGTGCTTATATTTATTGCTATTCATTGGAAGTTGCACTTTTTAAATTAATTTTACAAATGAATAAAGAGTATATTTACATGTACAATGTGAAAAAAAGACCACCCTGAATAACTTTTGAAGTAGCTTTTTTCATATAGCTTTTTTGAAATTCAATTTTTCAGGAACTCTTCACCCGATTTTGCACAAATTTTGTATTTTGTTTATTTTTTGTTCCATCGAAAAGTCCCCCACGAAAGCAAATTTCTCCGAATATCTAGGAGTGATCCAAGAGTTCCCTTGTCTTCTGGTTTGGATTCAAAATTACAAGGTAACAGAGATGAGCATTGGTAGTCATAAACCTAAAATTGGGTCGGTTGTTCAATGACGGTTTTAAATAAGACAAAATAATAATTATAGAATTATTAGAAGCCATGTAACAAACTTAGATGCAATTTCTTGTAGTGTTTGAAATCTATAAACATTTTATTTATTTTTTATGGAGAAAAAAAAAAGATGCAAATGTGGTGCCATCTGAAAAAGAATTAGAAGTTACATAAAAGGCTGGGGTATAATAATAGTTTGATTTATTTAATTCATCACTACTAAGTTAAAAATAGAAATTATATACTTATACTTTTTTAACTAACATTAATTAAATACGAGATTAGACTAACATTGATTAATGTGAAAGCAAAATAAGTCTGTCAAATTAGCAATGTTCACATTTAACCCTTTGACGCAGATGAGACACTGGTATCCCTTTAACACTTTTTTTTCTGACGCTTCACTTACAAGTAAAAGTATATTTTGGTATTTTTTAATAATAAAATAATAGTTACTGATAAAATCATCTAGGTTATCAGAATCATGTTTCTACGAAAATATAAATTCCATGAAAACGAGTTTAAAAGAATTTGTTTTCATTCACATTTAAAAATTTTCAATAGTTGATTTTGTAAATTAAAGTAATGTCAATGATGTATAACTGTGTCTCTTAGATCTGAACAAATGAGTGCAAATTCGAAAAGAAAAAAAATTATTGTTTGGAAATGAATCATGTTTGTAAAATTTTACCCTAAGCAGCAGCTAAGATAAAAAAAAAAAAAAAAAAAAAAAAAAAAAACCTCCGCCTGAAGAGGTCAAAGGTTAGGTTTGCCGCATATACGAGTATATACATAAAATATTAATTTAATACTTATTGTTTGTTAATGCCCATGCAATATTTCTTTTAAAAATATTGAAAATTTTGAAATAATCTAACTTAAAACATAATTGTAACACTTCTTAAAAAAATTACATTACCAAACAATCTCTTTTTAATCAAAAATAAGTAATAAAAGTGATATTTAACAGCTCACAAAACATAGGAGAAGAGTTGTCTATAACAGTTTAAAAATTTTGTTTAAATATCTCGAATTAGAAATTAGTAATTAATACTAGCTTAAAAAGAATATATAAGCATATTCTTAACAATATTTGTAGAACATATGAATTTTCAAACACGTTATAACAAAATTTTCTTTATCCGAAATTCCTGCAATTTGTTAATAAAATAATGAGAACTGTTTACAAAATTGCTTAAATGATTACAATTTGCACGAAAATAGTTATATTAAAATAGATGAATTTCTAGTAGAAAAGTATAAAAATAAGCAGAGTACAAAAAGACCTTTAAATATCGCTTAGTTTTTTATTGAAATAACTACAGCTAATTAAAATTTTAAATTCGAAATATAACACACATCTTTAAATGCTTTTAATTTTTCTGTGTACATTATATAGCGTTCCGGCAACTATAAACGTTCTGCAGATAAACTGAAAGTTAATTAAAATTAATTTTGCCGTAACGTGAGTCTAATAATGACAAATAATTTTTTTTTTGATAAATTTTTGTGTTAAAGGAATATCACAAATAGGTTCAATAATTGTAATTATTATGTTACATAAGTTATGTAATATATGATTAAGATCAACAAAAATACAAAAATACTTTTGTTTATCAACTATCAACTTTTAATGTTAATTTTCGAGACGCTAATTTTATCGAAATATTTTAAGTTGGTTGTTAAAGAGCAATCTTTAATGCGTCTTTAATTTAGAAATATTAATGAATGGAAAGCTTAAGATGAGAAAATATTTTTGTATAGAAATTAGATAATCTTTGTTTTTGTAGAAGTTAATTAAAGATGGTAGCAATGGTTAAATTGGGTGATAGATTCTTTGTATCTAACTATGTATAAAATTCTAATGATTTATCCTTAGTCAGTTATCCTTAGTCGTCAATGCAATTTTACTGACTGGAAAATCACATGGTAGGATCCAGTTTTTCCTCAATTATATCCATATTTTCTTATGTCATTAGCATAAAATTAATGAAAGTCATAATGGTATTGTTTTCCTGTAAAATATTCTTTTTTATCTCATATTAGAAGTATTTACATGGAATATTTATTTTTCTTACCTATTGTGCTACATCGTAAGATAAACTTATTTGAATCGGTGTCCAAACTAATTAACCAGTTTGGAATTATTATTTTTCCTGTAAACTAAATAAATATGCTATTACAAATTACGGTTGAAGTAGATTAGTTTTATGAATTAGAACATAAAAATCAACTTTGCACAGCATGTGATACATGCACAAACCGTTTTTAATATATCAGCTTGTTTGGTAAGCGAAAATAATATATTCGAGTTGTGAACTCACCAAATTTGTTATAAACATATATCTTTAAACTTAAATGCTATTTTGAAAGTAATTGCTAAGCAAAAGTCTTTCTGTTCACTAATGGATCTTAATAGTATTAAAAAGGAAATAGATTCGTAAAATTTACCAATCAAATTTGATTCAAAATAATAATATAATTAAAAAAAATGAATATTGGGCGTGGGCACAAGAGTAGGCAAACAGAATTCTTTACAGTATGTACATATATTTTAAGTGAATAATTCCATACCCTCATTAATTTATTTGCATATTATTTATATTTTTTACCAATAACCCTCCCTTTCGAATAGCCATAATTTTCTTAAAATCTCTTAATGATTTTCTTAAATAATTATCTTAAAACTCACTCTTTTTTAATATTCATGCAAATAAAGTTCTGATGCGAGATTTATTTTCCTAATTTTAAGGAAGAAAGAGTGATTAAAAACATCTAAGTGCTGAGTTTAACATCCAAGTGCTGAGTGATTTAGTAATTATTGGTTAGTAATGTGTTAAGACTTCAGCCGAGCTAATTTCCTCATTTCTGAAAACTATAAGAAGAAATTTCGTTATAAAGCCAAAAAGATGCAGCCTTAAAAAGTGGCCCATATAAAAGTCACACTTGATGTTGGTAGCACGTAACATAACATTCCCTTAAAACTTTATATGCTTTTGATACTGTTAAGATTTTTTTAAAAGTTAAAATACGTAATAGTTGAATTCCATGCCAACTGAAAATAGTAGTGAATTTTTAAAATTTAAACAATATCCTTGAATTTGGTATCATTTTAAAGGAAATTTATTGTAATTTATGAATTTAGAAATTATTTTTTGGAGTTATGCATGATTACAGTAAAATTTATCATAAATGGAGAGGCTTTATGATTTTGACTTAATCCACAAAAAAAAAACTGTCTATTTTAAAGAAGAATAAGTTATTAAAAATATCACGATTTTACATATAGTTTGATTTATATTGTAAAATAAATTGTTACGAGCCTAATTATGCAGTGATTACCGTTAAAATTTTTTTTTCTTATTGCTTAAGTCAAAAATTATCTCAATTATATATATTTGTCCCCTCTGTATTCTTTTAAGTTTATTTTATTCATTACACATAAAAATTTTTAACTTTATATTTGATTTTTACGATAAAGTTCATTAGTACAATCATGTTATGTTATATTTTTGAAAAAAAATTACGAATTTTAAAGTTTCTCATTTAACAGAGGGGACGTAACAGAGAGAGCAAAACTAAATATCACTTCAGTTGCACAAGTTGACCATTAAGAAGGAACTCTAGGAATGTAAACAAGTGCTTAATTGCATCTTGATTAAACTAATTTTAACCAGTTCCTCCACTATTAAAGCGCACTTTTTATACAAAGCTGTGCAATTTTTATTTGATAGTGTTCTTAGCTTATAGTGAAAAGTTTTTTTTAAGTGAGTAATCAGTATGGGGAAAACAGCAGCTGAAAGAATGAGAGAATATAGAACTATTATTTTATATATTCTATAAGATAAATAAAGATATTTGTGAGAAGAAAGATAAAGAATATGAAACAAGAATTTATGATAAAAGAAATATTTTGAAAAAAAAAAAAAAACCTTAACAGAAAAATAGATAAAAAAGATGAAGATGAAAGAAAAATAAAAAGGCACTGATACAAGCAGTAGAAATTGAGGAAGGATATCTTCTTTATAATATTCTTTAGGCATTGGAAAAAGCTATTAAAAAAGCTAACTGTGCATTATATGCATCTCCAAGAAAACGCTATATTGTTCCCCGCATACTCTGTAACCTTACTACCAAAACAAGAGAAATAGACAATTAACAAAATTTCTGGTGAAACAAAAAAGACTTGTAATAAATTTCTACTCATCTGATAAACTTTCTTACCAGACTTCTGGTAGAGCTGAGTGCATGATTGTCAGAGAAAATGGACAGAAAATCCACAAAGCCAAATGTGCACCTTGATGGAAGCATATCAAGTATCAAAGCAGATGCATTCAAACATAAAAATTGGCAAATATAAGTTTTGCAGTACTACGACCTATCCATATTTTATGTGTAGGTAAAACACCATATAAAATGTGTATGAGCTAATCACGAAAATATGAATTTACTATTAAAATCACAGTTGCTTGCATAATAATTACATAGAATTATTAAATATCGCTCAAGTGACTTTTAATTTTATAACCGTCGTTGAACAGCCGACCCAAATTTGAGTTTACGGCTACCAATGTTCAACTCCGTTGCCTTGTAATTTTGAACCCAATCCAAAAGACAAGGAAACTCCCTCGATCAGTACCTCCGGAGGTATTGATTTGTTTTGGGAACTTGGAGGACTTTGTGATAAGACATATTTAATGTACACCGGTTACCATTTAAAACACTGGGATTCTTTTGATGTTGCAATAGATAGTTTTGAAACTGTAAAAAGCTCTAGGAAAAAATTGGGTAGTTAATTTTGTTGCCCATATAACTGAAATTGAGAAAGAAACAAACAATGTACTTGTTCTTTTTAAGCACGGTCTGGTAAAATAAAACTTTCAAATATAACTTCAAAGATGTAGCACGGGTTTCAATTATAGCAGTGCTGCCAATTCCAACTTAAAATAACAGAAGAGTCACTTTTAGTAGTGATATTTCCCTTTAACTTTTTGTCAAATTTGTAACACGTCCCCTCAGTGACATTCCATGTCCTCTCTGTTACTAAGCTTTATTTGGACTTAAAAAAATGTGTTTGCGATTTTAAAAATCTTAGAATAATTTAAAATATGATAATTTAAAAAAAAAATTACAGATAATGTTTAGGAGGGTCCAAATCACAGAATTTAGCATGAATAACAGTGCATGTCAAAAATGTGGGATTTTATTTGTCCCCTCTTTTACAAGTACTTTTAATTATCTTACAATTCAACTATGAGGCTCTTTTATTATTTTATGACAATTAATTAAACATTGCACCTTAAAGTAGCATATACGTTTTGTTTTCAAAAATATTTAATATATTTTTTTTGAAAAAAATACTAGCGGATTTCTCCTCTGCTACGCTTGGAATTCAATAATATCACATTTCTTATTATGCCATTAAGCATGATCTACTTAGTTCACTTAAACGTTAACTCTAATTATTCTTTAAATTGGGACGAATTAGGAAGCGGTTTCTTAAATTCAAACCTTCAACTTACAGACCTTGCGAAAATAATTGATATCAGCACTTAGTATTGCGCAAATATTCTTACCAAAAAAATTATGTGAGTAGCTGAATGACAGTACTTTATAATTAGGATGTAATTTAAATGTAATTGTCAGTGACAGTTGTGACTGTGGCGATTTATGTAACTCAGATAATAAAAAAATAAATATAAATTAACTATAAATTAATAATAAATTAATAATAAATATTAAAGTAATGATATATTTCATTGAGTTACTTAAAAAATATTTTTCATTGAGTTACGGGTATTTATCATTATTGTAATTAAGGTCAGGAGCATAACCTTCTTAAAAAGTTCTCGTTACATCAAGCAATAACAAATAATTTAAAAAAAAAATGTTTTTAAAGATAATATGCATATTTGAGACCATTTTCAAAAATTTTAATTGGCGATGGATGTTTACTACGTTTATTGTTATAGATACAACAAAAATATTTTACTTCTTTTTAGTATACTAGAGAAGCGTAGTTTTTAAAATTTTAAATTTTATTTGACTATTTTTTCTTTTAGTTTGTATCTGTTAGTCTGTTTATGCCAAAAAGTGGTTAAAAGTTTGATTGGTTGTAAAATGGTAAAAACTTTGGTTGCATTATTTGAGAAAATTTAATAATCTACATTAGCATAAGCTCCAGTAAAACTTTAAGTACTCTAGCTAGTCAGAAAATACGAATGATGCTTCCGAATGATGATACATTCTATTGGGAAATTAAAGGACGATATAAATTCCTCTTACAGTGATCATGAAAGGATTAAAGCTTTTTTGTTATTAAGCAAAAAGTTCTATTAGAGTTTCAAGCGCTCTAATTACGAATAAATTGTAAGTAGACGAAATTTGAATTAACGATAAATGATTTTTGGCAATAATATAACAATAAATTCTGTTCGTAGCTGTCAGGAAACGATTGGATTATTGCCATCTAGTCTTTGCTTTGATTTTAATTTGAGCTCATAACAAAAAATTGATCGAAATTTTATCTGATAATAAATTCTGTTTGAAAATGTCAGGAAACGATTGAATATTGTGTATTCAATCGTAACAGACATTGAACCTCACTGGAATTATAGGAATATAAGTCGAGAAGTTATCGGGATTTTGATTGATGAAAAATTAAAACTTCTATTTTCAGCGTAGAAATTTAAAACGCCATCAGGTATGGAGATCCTGCAGAAATTTATGAGTTCTAGTTAACTCAAAAGTGGTCAAAATTTCAATCGCTAAAATTCACCCTTAGCTATCGCTAATTTACATTACAGGGAGTAAGGAAAATTAGCGTGGCCATGAAAGGAAGTCAATAAAGCTTTATAGAAAAAAAAATATATCAGTTTCAATTCCTGAAAAGGAAATAGTGAAAAACTAAGTGATATTTTAGTGAATTTTGAATTGTCACGTGTAGTAAATATAATTACAGAACGAAGATAATTTCGAAATATATTTCAGCATCATCCCGTTGCAATCTTATTTCTGCTCTCAACCACCTTAGTTTTTTTCAGTCTAATATCGGTTTACAAACACTAGAGCAAAACGCCTCCTTTTTTCTAAACGAGGAAATCTAATAATATTGTTTACCTTGATCTACAGTCTTTGGAGATAAACAAAATTCAAAATAATATTTTATTAACTGTGCTTACGTGTAATATCACTATCCCTTTTTCCTCTTAATAACGATTTCTTTTATCATCACTTTTCATATTATGTTCGTCTAACAATGTTTGTCCAATAGTAGGACAATAAAAATAAAAATTTAACATGATTGCACCGGATTAACAGTTTTTATCTGAGAAAAAAAGATTTACGATATACTCTAATACCTGACCATAATGTGTTTTTTTTTAAATTCAAATCTTCATGCATTGTTTCAGAATCTCACTTGGTACCGTCTTTCAGTAAATTATTCGATCGTTAGTTTGATAACTAAACGGTTATTGTGTGTTTAAACAACATTGTGGGGAGATTAGATATCGACAATGTCAACTTTCATCTATGAAAAGTTACCCCACCATAGAATCGAGTTAGCATGTCTTATATACTAATGAATTGGAATTGTATTTTTGTAGTGGTAGATAAGCTACAACATAATCAAAATGCGGTTATTGTAATAATTTCAATTTTGATTGACAAGAAATTAATGTGGCATTTTCAAGAAAATTTTTTTCTTGAAACACCTTCTTTATTTCTTTTTAACACCTTCAACCGCATTTAAATTTTGAAAATGTTTATAGATTTAAAAAAAGAAATTATCATGAAATTGCGAGAGTAATTTTCTGAATATTTGTAAGAATTGTTTGTTTGTTCAAAAATAAAGATATTAATTTAAAATTAATTATAACTAATACTTAAGAGAGGCGGATTATGTTCATGAATGAGATTTAGAAAATAGAAATTTTGGATATTTGGTAAAATAATGAATTATTTAATATGATTTAGGAGCTTGAAGGATGTTTAGCAATTGTATAAGCCAAATTAATTTTAGTTGAGTGATAATCTCGAATAGTACAGTCTCTTCAAATTTAGTTAATTCGTCTGACTTAAAGCATAAAATGAATTCTGAATCATTCATTTCCATAGCTTACAAATAAGCGTGGACATTTCTAAGAGCTTTCATAGTTTGGTGACTAATTGAGAACTTATCTTTGGCTTCATTTAGAAGGAATTGCAAACAAATATATTCATATGGTTGCGATAAGTCATTAAAACATTTCGTTTTGCATTCAATTTCGTTGAAAAGTTTTATTCGCTACTTTAGAGAAATAAATGTAGGGTTTTGTGAAATTTCCAACATTAACTATACTTCCAGAATAATACAAAAATTTAAATATTATGATATGAAAATCAATGATAAAGGGAGAATAGAAAAGATGGATGGAATCAAATACCCAGATGTAAAACACAGTAAGATAACACTTAAAAAGTGTTAATAATAATAATAGTAATATTTCATCGCTTTTTACTTTCATCTGGCTAGTTTAAAATCTGTCATGTTTTTTTTCTTCTACTTTTAGCCCTAACTTCACTTTGTTAGCCAATTCAAGGATTCATTTGAGTATATTTTTTTCGTAGCATAAATATTAATTTGTGAACTTTAAAGTTGATAAGAATTTCAAAATATGTTGAATAAATGAAGACTATGATTACTGAGTATCATACTTGGCGTCAGTCTATATTTAGTTTTAAAATTTTGAATTGTTCCATTTGAATACAGAATGCTTTTCTAAATTTTAGAGCATTAGTATACTCGTTATCACTGGCCAAATTCTGAAATTACTGGAGCAGTTTCTTTTTTTAAAAATATTTTTTTTAATGATTTTGTGCTTTAATCAATAATTTATGCTTTAAATTAATTTTTTTTCTATGAGGATATTTCACTGTTAGTACCTTAATGAAAGACAAACATATCAAATACAGTTTTCATTTTCTAAAAATACTTTTTGAGGAAAAGAAGTGAAAGTGATATTAGAGGCTTGAGTCATTGCTCCGCTTGTGTCATCATATTGTCTTTATCACGCAACATTCACTGTAATAATTGCATCACGAAATAAAAGTGAAATTAATAGATGTCACGGTATCAAAAAAATTCGGAGCTGAGGAAAAGAAGATTAAGGCATCTTTAAATAAAATATATATACAAGTTTTTTGATTGCAAACAAATAAACCTATATATTAGTCCTATCCGATGAGAATAAAATTATTTTGAAAGATAATTTTAATTAGTCTTTATGAAATTTATAATTAAGAAAATATTAATATGACTTTTTGTTAAAAAAATGTACTTTTGCATTATTTTTTAACCAGTCAGTTTTAAAAATTTTGAAATGTTTACAGAAAAGACGGTTTAGAGATTTTTTTCAAGTATCTGATAAACAGCTATAGTATTTTAATTCATAATTATTTATACGTTTTTAAGGGAATTTTTGTTCTTTTAGAATATAGGTAAAAGAAATAAATCTTTTAAAGTTTAAGCTTAGAAAAATGGTTATTTTGGAGAAAAAATTTCTTATTCTTTTCCATTTTAATGATACTTCTTTTTAAGGTTTAAAAACTTATTAATATTTTTAAAAACTAGTGTGTTTCAGTTAGAGTATATTTAAATCGATTTTAAACGGTAAATTTTATTTCATAAATTTGAACAAAGAAAAAAGATCACTTCTAAATTTTATTTAAGTGCAATACCTACTCTTTTTCCAGTTCGCCATAGCAGATTAATTAATGTAACGTGACACCAGCTTATATCATTACGTTGTTATATTTTTCTGCTGCTAAATATTTAAACCAGTATGTTACTTCTTATTTGATATTTTCAAAATTTAGTTTTATACTTAAAAATGCCTTCAGTCTTGCGAACAAGTGAATATTTATGCTCGCTAAAAATTACATTTACTTACACTATTCCATTTGAATTTTCCTTCCATGGAGAAAAAATTTTGGAATGTATAATTCAATTAAATTTGCCAGAATTAATAACAAAATTATTCAAAATTCCGGTAAAAATAAACATTACTATTCCGAATGTCTATTTATATATTGGTACAGATAGATTCAGACTCGTAAGCTCCTTATAAAAAGCCCTTTATTAGCTTCTCTAATTGAAAAAGGTGTAGCTAAAATTAGAAAAATACATTATAAAGATGAATCTATTGTAACCTATATGTTGCTGGTTTGAAACTCAGAATCTATGGTTGTGATGCCTTTCTCTATCTTGTGCTATTTGCACTTCGACAATATAAGGACTTGAAATCGAACTATGTAATGAGTACATACGCCTCTATATGTATGTGTAACAATAAATAAATAAATAAATAAATAAAAATAAATAAGCACTTTTAGAGTTTCTGCGGAATTCGAAACCGATACCTCATTTTAAAATATTGAGACAGCCCTGATGCATAACAGTTAAGTTACTGCTACAGTTTAACTTTGTCCAAGAATTTGTATATTTACAAAAGCATACTTTTTATAGCTTTAAAGGCTAGTAGATGTTGGCTTATAGCTTATATAGAAATACAAATCTCATTGACCACCATACTAGTACTGTAAAATTACAAAATCTTACCACAATTATTACCAAACAGCGGGACAATAAAACAATATTTCATAATTAATTTTACAGAAAATCATTACCAAAGTGCCACGGAAAAAATTACCGCATTAACCCAGAAAAGCTTATAGCTTATAGAGCCAGAAACACAGTTAATTTTGCCGTATTCTGATTTTCTTTCATTTCTGTGCCTAAACACATTTTTACTCTGAAGATATTTTGATGAAAGGTATTTTAAACAAAAGACATTTTGGGGTACATCTTTTCATCATATACATACTCAATGGGCACTTACAATAATCTTTGTTTTAGTCATCACTATGAAGTAGTAGAGCTAATGTACGCACCAGAGAGCAAAAGAACAAGCACCTAATTTTAAGAAAAGAATGTAGAGTTGAAATTCCAGAAATTCAGATGGTTAGCATTTTAGGAACCTAATGAGTTTAAAAATGAGATCATCAAAATAGCAGTCTGGTTTTCTGAATTGCAGTTTTTATAGTCTATATATGATTAGGAGAACCAGGGACATTTCGCGATTTGAAGAAAACGCCTAAAATGAACACGCATTTTTTTTTCACACTCGTTCATATTCGTCTACAGTTAAGAAGGAGTGATAAGTTAATTGGCGATTCTATTTTGTTTCAATACATTGTCGATATGGTGGTCAATGTAGGATGTAAGGTCTATGAATATAATATAGACAGGTTGAACACCGACCCACCTCAGGGGGACATATGGAGATAAAAAGTTAAATTACTGCATTAAGACATTACGCTAAAAACTAAAAAATACAGTTAAATTTAGCCAAATGACAGTGGTGGTGGTCAGTTAAAAGTGAATTAACTGAACATTTTGACAATTAAAAACATGTTTTAAAAGAAATGAAAGTTAAAAGTGACAGTGTAAATGTCGAGAATTAAATGATTATTTGACAAGATGTCGAGAATTACTTGACAATTATGAATATAAGAAACAGTTTGTAAATTCAGTTACGTTATTTCTGTATCAAGTGGTTGTATGGAGTATTTAAAGATCACTGTACTTACCAATCTTGGTAATTCTCCTCAAATTCTTGCGTATTTTTATCATACTGTTTATAGTAGGCTGTTTAAATTGTGTGGTCAATTTGTGCACAGATATAATGTAACCTTCTGGAAACACACTGGAAATACTTTTTTTAAAAATAAATAAGTTGGCTTAGAGTTTGTTTTTAAACATCATTAACCAACTGCGCCCAATGCTTGTAAATATCTGACATGATTTATATTTTTCATCACAATAGATGCTATGGAGTTGAACAGTTAGTCTAATTAGCATTAAGGTTACTAGTTATGAAAGAAAGAAAATGCATAGTCTTTATTTACTGCTTTTGGTACTTTTTGTCCTTCTATTTACTTTTTTTTATATATATTAATATTTATTTTAATATTTAATTTAGAAGATCAATAACGGTATCAAATAACTTTTCTTCGTTCACTTTTCAGCAGATTTGTAATTGTAAGCTATTGTATTGTGTATTTGTATTTGTAAGCTATGGTTCAGCATTGGTTTCACGACAAATTTTATCAAATGCGTTTGTATTCATCATTGAATTTAGATAAAAGACAATAAAAAGCTACGGTTGAGTTGTTTTTAAAATGAAATGGTCGTAATTGTAACTTGAAATAATAACTGTTCAGCGCTATTATTAAAAAATTGAAACTGTTTAATAGATGTTAGGTGGAGATTTGGTGAATGATAGAAAATATCTAAACTAAACCCAGTGGCACGAATGTTCAAGAAGGACAAGGCCTACTGTGTCCATTCCACTTTTCTTGAACTAGTTCTCTGGGGTGCTAGAGCAGATGCTCCGATTGGGTGTCAGCCGAACGTGGATCCTCCAAGCATGCTTGGTACTTGGTACTCTTGTCCATTCAGATCCTCCAGTGTTTAATCGCCAAGCATTTTTAGTACTCGTTCATCATCCCACAGAAAAGATGAAAGGCAGAGTAACTCTTGCCCATTTAGAGGATAAAACCCCGGACCTGTAAAATGAAGGAAATGACCGAAGTATCCAGTATCCAGTTTTAGAATTGAGAAAATGGGAGTTATTGCCCTAATGTATGCAAAATGTATCCTAATAACTATACGCAATTTTTTTTACTTTTCTAATAATATATATTTTTCTAATAATAATATATATTTCTAATAATATATATTTCCTGTAATTCATATATATTTTTAATTTCCATCTGCGAAAATTTTAAATTTGTTAATATATTTTGTGATTGAAGTAGCTTTAATTATAAACTGTATTTGACAGATTTTAATGATTAATTATTCTAAAGCTATAAAGTTCTTTTAAAAATGTTATCCAATATTAAAAAATGCATTTGCCTACGCTTTAAAGAATGATTATACTTAGAACTATTCTAAATATTCGTCTTACCGATTTTCTTTTTTTCAAAAGTAGATATTTTTGAGAAAACAAAATCAGGATTTTCTTAATTATTATCATGATAGATCATTACCTTATCCGAAATTCATCAATATATTTTTTTTAAAAACATCATTAGTTTTGCCTAAATCTCATTAATTTTTTATTCAAACAATTTTTTTAAAAATTTTAACTCAACTCCGAAATTTTTAATGAGAAAGTAATTTACTTCACAATTCGAGCTTAAAAATACACCAACGAAGAAACTTCTTTTCCTTTAAGACAATGTTAATATCACGATTAAAATGTTTTAAGCTTACATTTTTTTCAACATTCAAGGGGAAAAAACGAAACCCCAACTTCAATAAAAGATCAAGTTTAAAATATACAAGCAATTACCTTGTCTAACCTGTCTAAAGTATCTGCTAAAGGGATATTTTGACAGGTAAATTAAGCTATGAAATGCGCAAATAAAAATAAAAGGAATCTAAATGTGTCATGATGATATTAACTGCGAGATGTGGTAAAAGGTAAGAAAAAAGGGAAAAGTAATGCATTCTTGCAAATTTAGCATTTTTTTTGTCACTTTTCATATATAAATATATGATATCGGGCTATATGAAAACAAAATTTTATTTCAACATGTGATTACAAAACTGACGAACATCTTAGAGTTTAATAAAATGCTTATTTCCCGTTTGTCCCGTTTGTGATATGAATCATAAGAAAAGAAATTACGTTTGCCGCTATTTGTTAAAATAATATAGACTGAACAAATGCAAATTTTCCTTTCCGTTAAGCTTCTGTGAATCATTGGATTTGAGAACGAGATCGAAAATTGGGTATTTTGTTGTTGTTTGCTTATTATGACACTTGGACAAGTCGAGCAAGTCAGCCATTGCTCTTTGTGAATTAAGTCTGGAAGGTGCGTCTTTCGTTTGAGAAGAGAAAACCGCTAGGGTGAAAGCATGTCTTTGCTCAAAATCTCTCAGATAGATGGCAGAAACACTATATAGACATTTATGTTGAGAATATTGGTGCAAAATTTGAAATGAATTTTACTAACAGATTTAAAAATAGAGAAGATAGTCAGATATAAGGCTAAAATGACGGGCCATTGTATGTAGACCAATTGGTAAATGTTTGTTTTAAATATCAAAGTTTCAATTCTATTTGAAAATTCAAATTTATTCGACATGAAACAAAAACTCAACCAAGATTCAAATGGTTTTCTAGATACAAAATTATATCTTATTTTATGCAACGATCTGTTTAATGATTTTGTCAAAATTGACCTAAAAATAATAGCTGAGCGTCTTAAATTTTTCGAAGTATATGAAAATAAACCTTTCGTTAAGATTAACCATTTTAAAATAGGAATTTATGCTTATTAAACTGAAATAGAAACAAAAAATTTCAACAGTTTTACATTAAATTTCATTATCTCATACATATAAATAACACTTATATTATGTTTCTATACCATTTTTACAACTCGTGGTTTTTGAGTAATGTGGTATTCACTTATTTTAAAACTTTTAAATAAAGTCCTGAGACTTAAAAAAATTATCTTGGAAACTTCAAATTGCTCCAAGTTGGAAAATTGCCTAAAACTGTAGTAGCATTAAAATTTATCATTTTCAAAGTATCATAAAAAAAGTATCATTTTCAGCTATTATAAGTGTTTTATAACAATTTCATAAATTTATCGTACGTGTAAAAAAATATCCGAAATTGTCGCTCCAAGCTATATTTGCAAACACATTTTCTGTTTTTCTATTTACGTTACTGTTCAAAGGGAGATGCTATCGCTTAACCTAGATTCGTATTTGAATCTTTCCTACACTAAGGAAAAAAATAGGGAAATTCAATATCGATTTTAATAACATTGACGGAGACAGCGCCCTACTTCAACTTAGAAAAGGCATAATACACATGAAGAAAAAATACACGTGGTTGGTGATTTTTTAAATTTTTTTTTCTTTGATAAAGCAGTCTTTAATGTTTGATTTATTTAAATAAAAATAGATTCTCTTAAAACTGGTTTAATTAAAAAAAAAAATTAAAAACAAGTAATACAAAATTTGCTAGGTTAAATACAAGTTCCCCTTAAATAATCATTTTTATTCTTTTTTTCACAAATAGGATGCCATTTTTTATAATCCGGGCGCTTTTTTTAATAATTTAGACGCATTTTTTACAATTCGGATAAATTATTATAAACAAATATTTTAAAAGATTTAAAAAGTAAAATTATGAAGTTAAAGTATTTCACATTATGTGCTTTGAAAAGAAAAAAAGTTTAGCTATAGTAATTAAACTTATTTTTCCAAATTTATGCTGTTAAAACCTATGATATGTTATGCTGTTAAAACCATATATCTAAAAATAGAAAGAAGAATGAGAAATTTTACCTTCATATTTAACAAGTAGTACACTATTAGAAAATTTACAGTAAAATGGTTAAAAAAAACATTTTTTGTTATTTTTTCATATTCAAACAAAACAGTTAAATAACCATCTATAAGATGGTATTCAAAGTGTTTACTGTGAGGAAAAACCGTTAACCGTTTTCACCTAATACAGTTAAACAATCAGAACTGTATGACACCAACTAGACCCAACTAATGAAGCCACGTAGTTTCTTGCTGATGGGTACATATATTATAGCCGAGAGGGCTAATCTATCAATCCGATGACAATCAGAACGGGGGTTCGAGTCCCAGCGAAGACACCACAATATCTCCTTTATTCCCTTAACACATGAAGAGTTTCCAGTATCCTGCACTTTTCATTTTGTGACTCTAAATTATTAGAATACGATAATCTTATTCAAGCATAGATGGCAGCACCATATAGCTGCTAAACTATCTTTAATGTCCAGTGAACAGATTTTATATAATGAAATCAGTTAAATGTCTTTTTAAAGACATTCATAATGAACATTTGAAATGATGTCTTTATAAAAATGAAATGTTTTTAAAAATTTAATCATAAAATATCTTTTGGTTACCACAATAACCGAGAAATACAAATACAGGCATAAAATTCTGACATGTATTGGGTGAAAATTATTTATATTTAAATGGTTGTTAAATCTGGGAAGTTTCCACTTTTTTTTTCAAATGGCTTTTCAACCACTCGGATATTTTAGACAAACTACATGAAGCCCTGCATCTTAGACATTTATGAAATTAAAATGATAGTATGGAGAAAATGAATATAAAATAAATTTAAAAAAACGCACTAGTTTTTTTTAAAGCACACGTAAAATGTGAGGGAAAAAAAAAAGAACTCTAAATGGGAAATTTGTGCTTGTCTGTGATTTAGATAAATGTCTGTTAGTTCCAATCTTAGATCAGGCTTTATATTTATTATTCAGATGAATTTAAGTTATATTTTTAGACAGATAGATTGTGCAATATATAAAAAAATTGATTTTTTTTTAATGAATTAGTGTATTTACTGTGCTAAAACTGAGCTAAAAGCAAATTAAGGAATGATCTTAAGAAATTATTCTTTTTCAAAAAAACAAAACAATCACACGGTGATCTAATGAGAGTTTTTCAGTAAAATGTAAAAGATTTTTTTGAGAGAGATACGTACTCCAAGAGTCTGATAGGTATATATTGCATCAATTAGGAAAATAGTAATTAATAGATAATTGAGTTTTCTGATAAAATATTTTCAGAGAATCAAAATATCCCTACTGCATATTAGCAAACATTAAATCTAAAGGCTGATATTTCATAGCATGGATTGAAATTTATAATGCAAGTGAAAATAGAGAAACTGGTGCCTTGTACTGACAAATTTAATTTATAAAAGTGTGAGATAAGTGTGAAAGCTTGGCAGCCAAAGACTATAGAATATATTAGAAGACAAGGAGTTAAGTAATCAAGAAAAAAATAATTTTACGTCTTCGAATTAGTAACGCTGCAGTAAATATGTGTATCATTTGATAATGCATAATTGAACTGGAATAATCTAAACGTAGCAAAAATAAGTTATTAACGTTTTAGTTAATGACGCCATCTATGGACTAACATTATAATTAATTTTAAATATTAGAGAGAGGAATTTTGGTTTCTTATTCAAAACATCCGTACATTTTTGTAGGTTTTCGTCCTCCTGTGATTAATTTTTCACATCGTCGGTAATTTTTGTCTTTAATTGATACACACAGTAGTTTCACAGAACAAAAATTTGAATCTGATTCCCGCCTTTATACATTTTATTTGAGAAGATATCTAAAAGCTTCCACATGTGATGATTCTACTACATTTGATGATGAAAAATACCATATTTGATAGATCTGAAAACTAATATATACTCCGTTTTCAATGAAATAATTCTGGGGGAAAAATACAAACACTTGTAGCAATGTGCAGATTTTTTTTCCTTCTCTTTTTCCGAACTGATGAAGGTACTTGTTTATAGTACCGAAAAAGTTATATTTTTCTTAGTTAACATATTTGTGCACCGAACCGTGCTTATACGTCCTAAACTTCCAGTTTGATTACAATCATTTTTGCCGTTTTATAATTTTTATTTGATTATATTAAACAGTAAAGATTTTTGATATTATTATATGACAATATTAAAAACAATAAAAAAAAGAATTTATATTTATATGCCTATAAAAATATTGAAATATTCTTTATTTTAACTTATAAAATTATTTAAAATTCGCTTAAAGCGTTACTTAAACTATGAAAATATTTCCTTATATGCCTGTAAGATATAATGGAAATACATTTCATCCTAGAATATTACAGTAAAAGACGTTTATAAAGGAAAACACATAGCCCTTTTCCGGTTTTGAATGGCATGAAAAGACATCAAGAACGCATAATATGTCGAGTTAAAACTGAATTTATGTACGAAAAGTACATAAAGAAAGTGCAAAAATGCTGTTTAATTCCTTTTTATAAATATTTTGTAACACTTCAGAAAATATGCTGTCTTCTTTTATGTTTTTGAATTCAGCTTTTTTTTATTATTATTTTTATTATAAGAAACACTTCTGTTACTCAAAATTTCACTTCATGGTATTTTAAAATTTCAACTATACGTGATTGTAGCTGCATGCGCCAAGTTTTTGGAATTAATATTTGATTTCCCATAAGGTAATTCCAGTAGGAATGACGTATCCTTTAGGTTTAAGAGATAAATAAAAACAAAACTTTAGTACCTTTAAAAAATGTGCTTAAAGTTTCATAAGTTGAGAAAATATAAATACTCAAATTTTGAATTTTTGCGCAATATCTCACAGCTCACTGCGTGAATCTTAAATATTTTAAATGTGTTTCTCTGGTATTTGTTGTACATTTAAGTCAACTGAACTGATAATTTGAACAAATCTTCACTAATATATTTCAATTTTAATCTACTAGGTTCATCAGCGTTCATTCTCTTGTTAACGACATTAGTTTCTCTCTAACTTTCAACCACGGTAGTTTTTCTTGCACTGTTTTTTCATGTTTATTTTAATTTTAATTTTATTCTGTTTTCTTGCATTCGTATTGATGTATTAATTAATAGTTAAAGTATTAATGTATTCGTACTATTTTTAATTTTGTTTCTCACTTTTATTTTTTATATTTCATTGGCAACTTTACGTTTTATATTTCAAATCACTTTCATCTCTTCTCATTCACGTCTGGCAATTCCTGAAAATGGGCGACTATTTTTGAGCTTTTTGAAACATGTCAGCTATTGCTTCCAATTTGAATATTTTTCATTGAAAAGTTTTTTAACCTAGTCATAATCACTATGTGTTTTTTTTTCTTTCTTATACTAAGGTTTTTGCTAGTTTTTATTTTAAATAGTTTTTTTTTTAAATATAAAGTAAAATACATGATTCGAAATTGTATTACAAATATAACCCGAATAAATTTCTATTTTTTTTTCATTTAGCGCAATTTAAACAGTTTCATTTGCTAAAAGTTTCTAAATTAAGTTATTTTGAAATTTTAAATTAAACATATTGATATATATTAGTCACACTAAGAATAAGAATAAATTGTGTCGTTATTTCTGTTAAGAAGGTAAAATTTTTAGACGAAGAAATGACGAGGCAATAGCCATGGCATTGGTATTTCCCTATTTTGTCTAAATTAGACTTAGTCACGATTTTACATTCTGTTGCTATGGCAAATAATACAGTAAATAGTAACATTGAGTACAACACAGTTCTTATCTTATGTTTTCAAACTGAAAAGCATATTTCCATAAATGACATACTATTTTTTGAGTGATTCAATAAATATAAACCTCATACTTTAAGTGAAAATATATATTAATAATAAAACTATAATATTTAGTACTGATTATGATTATTTGCGCTGTAAATACTGAGAAATAAGATTGGATATGTGAAATAATATCACTTTAGCCCTATAGAGTTGTAAATTAGATAAAAGTTTCTTTATTTTCTTAAATTGATGGTTTTACTGGAATAATTGAAAATATGTTTTATCAGTAAAAGAGCAGAAATCGTGCTAAACTGGCCAAGAAACGTGTATAATGGCCAAAAGCAGAAACGTGTATACTGGCCAAGTGGAACTATTTACTCAAAGTAAATCAGGATACTTCTCGGCTAGACGGACTCAAACGAAAAGTCGCCAAAAATGTGGACCTCTACGAATTTATAATTTTATTTTATTAATATTTTTAAAGACATAAAAATTAAGTAAAATGAAAAAAAAAACATAGTTAAATTTTTGAGCTTGACTAACCAAAAAGTAACTAAAAAGTTATATTTGTCTACTAGTCTGAAGCACAACCAAAAGGAAGAAGAGAGTGAAAATACGAAAAATAAAAATAAAAAAAAAATAATAAAAAAATATAAAGATCACTACGCATTGAAGTCCTGAAGTCCATACTTATTAAAGAAAATGTAAATTTAGAGCATTTTAATTTTAGGGCATGCCTCAGAGGGAATTTTACAGGAATTCAGAGTAATGAGCAATATGAAATGGTATGTAATTATGTTCAAGTTTTTTTGTAGGTAAATACATAGGAACTATAAGAAGATACTATTTGGAAGATTATTATCTAAATGATAAAGTGACATTTTTGTTCAGAAGTCATATAGTAATTAATAATTTAAGAAAAATTATTATAATGTTGAGAGAAGAATGATGATACATTTATTTTAAGACCAAAAATAGATAGCGAATAACAAAATTGAAAGCAGTATCATTTTTTAAAAATTTTTTTATGCCATTTTGTTGACTAGTCTAATATGATTAAGAACGTTTTAAAAAAGAAACTAAAAATGGCCAAAGATTTGAAAATTCAATTACGAAAAAGTAAAGCACAGATAAACAAAGGAAATAAAGAAACAGAAAAAGATACAAATGTACGGTTTGTCTGCTTAAGAAACTAAAAAACTCGTTCTGATCAAGTTTAGAAAATTAGTTACAAAATTTGTCATTAGATGGTGATGCTGAAAAATTCTATACAACATTTTCTTTTTGATGTCAGACTAACTAACTGAAGTTTATGCACGAGCATTCCCACCCTAAAGCAACACCACGTTATTTTTGAAAATGGTGGTTATTTTCAAAACCTTGTTTTAATAGTTTACAAGATTTGTGGTTGAATTTTGTCAAATCTTGATAATTGGCGAAAATAAGTTTTCTGGGCCCTTTAGTAAAGAGAAATATAAACCACATAGAGTTTTCTTCTTTAGCTTTTCCTTCATTTATTAATTTTTAATATTTTAGGTCATTTTTAGGACAACAAATTTACATTTTACGTATCTGCAAATTTATTTGGTAAAGCTTTAAGCATTCCTTAAACTGATCATTCCTTAAACTGAAATACCATCAGTCCTTGAAACAATTAGATAACCTTGCAACATTGTGTATTATAGATAATCTCTCAGCCCTGTCTATAATACACAATAATAAGTAGTCAGTAATAAGTAGTGTCTATAATACACAAATATAATGGTAAGATATATTTTATTTGGCAGGGCTAAACCAACAACTTCTGGAAGAGAGAAGGTCTCAACTGATCAATTTAGTAGTCCGACGCAGAGATGCTAACTTGCTTTAGATAGCTGTCATATATTTTTGAGTAGCAGTCTTTTAATGTATGATTATTTGATTCGTTAATTTGATTTATAGGGCTTGTACTCACCACTACCTCTAAATAATTTAACGGCTTATGTGATAGGCCACTTTTTTACAGTTAAGCCGTTTTGAGCTTTTCAAAAGTAAGCAAAGTTAACCAAAAATCTCAAATTTTGTTTTGTAGTTTTCTACCGTTTTTTTTAAAAATATTTCGTCGAATACGGAGTAGTTAGCATCTCTGCTGACGTAACGAACATAAACTGAGCAGTGGAGGAAAAATAAAAAAATTTCACTATGTTTTGGCTACTAAGCTGCGCAGTTGGGGAATATACGAAAAATGTCATTGCGCTTTGACTACTAAATGATCGAATTTCTTGTTTATGGTTACCCGTCCAGAGGTCTTCACTCTTCTAGGAGGTATTGGCTGAATCCCGTATAATTCAAGCCGTATAGGCTTTATTTGTCAAAGTAAAAAAGCCGTATCGTTAAAATGAAGCCGTATAATAGCCATAAATATAGCTAAGCCATAAAGTTAAAATAAATTCTTCATGTACAGTATTTACGTACCATAAACCTGTCTACTTTACGTGTAATAGGCAAAATAAGTTTGTTTCTAGGTTACATAAAACATAAGAAATACTTTTAGAAATTTATTGGTTGATATGAAAGTAAGAAAATTTACGAATAAATCTACTCTTAAACTTTTTAATATCAGTTCTAATAAATCCTCTGGGAAGATTTCCGTATTGTGAACTGCGGCAGAATTATCGCCATGTTTTGGCAACTTCTTGGAACTTAAAAAAAAAAAAATCCCAAAGGGGGATCAACTTGAAAGGAGTATCTCGTAGCCCCTTTTGCTGGTGAACCTCTAAATTTAAAAAAAAAAAATATTCCAAGTTTAAAATCCATTTGGCGCCTAGTGATAGCAGTTGGCGTGACATATCCCGATATGGAAATACCCCCAACCTTCTGAATAATCTCATGATTACTTAATTAATTTAAGAAGCATCCTTAAAAAAATGAAATTAGTTTTTTATTTGCTTTATAAGTATCGTTGCTAAAAGGGACGTAAACATTTCAATTTTTGTAGGGAGATATTTTAAGCATTTAAGCATCGACAGCATTTTTCATGACAAAGGAAAAGAATTTTTGAACTTCAAGTAAATATTTAGGATAATAGTTTTCTTTTGTTTTCCGGGAGCGAAATTTTCTTTCAAGTCAAGTGAAAGAGAAACTTAAGTTAAAGAAGAAATGAAGCGTACTGTCTAACAGAGATATTTTTTAAAATTGCTTTTACAAAAGAAGCAAATGAAACATCATTCGCATCATGTTTTCCCCGAGGTGTTATAGCATTTTTCTTCATCAGAGACTTCCTTTGAAAAACAGGGTATGAAGGAATTTTCCCCCTGCTATTTAAAATCTAAAAATTTAGAAAATAAAATATAGTTTAAACTATTTCTTTAAATATGTCTATATAAATTGCTTTGTTGACCTTCATTTCGTTTTCATAGTAAATGCAAAATTTGTTCAAAGCACTTATGATGTTTGATTGGGATGATGTTTGAGGAAAGAAAAAGAACTATCTGCCAATACGTCGACAAATATTGTTTTGGTCAGGTCTGGTATCGAAGTATCTCCTTATTGAAAGATGTATTTTTAAAAAAAATTTATAATATTTATGAATACATTCTTTTACTGTTACCGCACTAAAAAGCTTAACATTTTTCAATAAAATTTAGAGATCAAAAATGGAAATCGTAACAGACAGAAAACATTGCGACAAAGAAACGTCTTTCTCTAATTCGATTTCTACCTTTTGATTTTTTTTAATTAAAAAACCGTTCTTTGCTTTTAAAGACGCTTAAAAGAATTAATTTTTTTTAAAAATAAAAATATTTTACTAGTTTTGTTTCTATTTTTTTATGCTTTGAAGTTATTTAAATATTTATAAAATGCCGAAGTATAGAGAAGAAAACGTTGCTAGCGCTAGAAACATGTGCTTCATTGTTAAAGTTGAAATTTTAAAGATGCATATTGCGTAAATTAAATTTAGCTAATTAAAATATTTTTTAAAAATGTAAAAGCACAACAAGTGTTAAGTATGTAAATTTTCATAGACAGCGTCGAAATATCAGTCATTTTAATATGCTTTTTATTATGCTTTTTATTATGAACATACACATAATTTTATGGTTAAAGCAAAACTATTCTGTTGTTCTTTCGGTTTGATAACAGTAATGTCAGGTTGAAAACGTAAAAGTTATAAGACCATTTTGATAAATGCTGAAGTAAGTGTAGTTGATAGCTAGAAAGTGAACGTAATTTTTAAAAAAAAGGCCTGCTACTCTCCAGGAATGTATTAAAGATACGCAATCTATCAAAATAACAAATATTTTACAACTTTACTCGAATTCTCCTACTAAAATCTGCATGCAAGTGTCGCATGGATGTAAACCTGATTGCATGGCTAAACTTATTTTAAAAAATTTTAAATACTCAAGATCATTCAAAAAAAGGTGGATCCATTTTAATTGATTTGTATTTCACGAAACAGAAACTGAAAAGAACAGTCTAAATACCGAAGAAACGAGAAAGTTTAGTTTGCCACCTTTCAGTTCATAGCTGCGTAAATAGCCACTAATGCGGTGATTGCGTAAGCGTATTTGCCGTATCGTGCATGACGACTACCGCTTTTACAACAGAAGGACACACATGATAATTCATCACACAATTATAGACAAGCACCTAGCCCCGTTCTCCAAAACATCAGTCTTGGCAAGAATACCGAGTAATTTTGACAACAGTCAGATGATTTGGACTGCGAATGAGCAGGTAATTTCTTTAAACTTCCACACCACTGATAAGATTTTCCCTCAAGAGCGAATATATATATATATATATATATATGTTCAAAATGAAGATGAAACAAAGGTAAATTACAGACAATGGGGAAAAAAGGGGGGGGGGGAATAATAATAATAACAAACAACCGGGGAAAGAAAAAGAATTAATTAAAAAAAAGAAGAAAAAAAAAGAGGATAAAGTTTTTTTAAAAAACCGGAAAATAAAAGATATAATCTTTTCATCAGCCCACACGATTATATCCGAAAAAGAGTGCTTTCTAATATTGTATCAATATAGCCAAAGCAAAATATATCAATACAATAGTGTGAGGAGCACTCAAAAAATTACGACAAATAAAATTAAACACAATAAGTAAAAATAACACGTAAAAACAGAAAATAAAATATAAAGGAAGAGCAGAATAAAACAAAATCTATAAAGCGAGCAGTGAAATATAATGAACTTACATGAACGGGAAATTTTTCAAGAATGATTTAAAATGTTTACGTAGCAAGATTGCCAGATTGCAAAATATGAAAACTATGAAAACAAAAGCGCAAATTGAGAGTAACAAGAGGAGTTTAAATTGCGTTCTTGCTGCATTACTGAAGTGCGTTTGATTTGTTAGTTACCAAGGATGGGCCAGAAAACGGATGTGCGCGAGGTAATATTATGCTGGATAATTTAAAAAAGTTGACTATAAATAATTTTAGAAAATAAATATTTATTTAAGAAAAAAATATTAAATAGAAAAGAGAAAGAAACATGAATTGCCAGTTTTGCACATAATTTTAGCCACGGATTTGCCCGAAATGGATTTGCACATGGAAAAATTATATAAATTGACAAAGAAATCTTTTTAGTAAATAATTTTAGCCACGGATTTGCCCGAAATGGATTTGCACATGGAAAAATTGTAAAATTTAACAAAGAAATTTATTAGTAAATAATTTTACCCACGGATTTGCCCGAAATGGATTTGCACATGGAAAAATTATATAAATTAACAAATAAAAAAAAAAAAAGAAAAACAACTTATTTTAGTGAATAATTTTAGCCACGGATTTGCCCGAAATGGTTTTGCACAAGGAAAAACTGTATAAATTAATAAAGAAATTTTTTAGTAAAGGAATTTTTAGTAAATAATTTTGACCAAGGATTTGCCCGAAACGGATTTGCACAAGGAAAAATTATACAAATTAAGGAAGAAATTATTAGTAAAAAATTTTTTTGGCCACGTATTTACCCGAAATGGATTTGCACATGGGAAAATTGTATAAATTAACAAAGAAAATTTTTAGCAAATATATTTACTAAATATGCGATTAACTCAATGATTTTATATAGAATTTTATTACTTTAGTTGGGTATCTATTGTTTTCCATCAAATTTTGAAAGAGTTTATCGATTTGTTTTTTGGATGAATAAATATTACTACACATTCTTTTAATTCTATTAATTTCATTAAAAGTAGTATTTAAATAGATGCTCCTAGAAATATTAGAATTCCAAGTAATTAGTTTATTTATATTAAAATTAAAATCATTTCTTTTATCGTATAAATCAACAAAGCAGATATTTTCTTCTTTTATAATACCCAAATACAAAGAATTGAAATTAATATTATCATCATGATTACGAAGCAAGATTAATTCCTCGGGGTAAATATCATTTAATAAAATAGTATAGTATTGAAAATTAAAGAGACGAGGGTTGCTATTTATATTTCTGGCCTAATAATGAAAAAACAAATATATAGGATCGAAATTGGTTTTATTGTTTTTCAAAATATTCTCTATGATGATCAAAACACTTTTGCATGCGTTTGAACCAATTTTCAAAGCACTTTTTCCAGTCCGATTGAGGTAACTCCAAAACACGCGTTTTGAATGCATCAACCGCTTCTTCGGGGGTCGAAAATCGTTGTCCACGTAATTTATTTTTGATGTGTGGGAATAAGAAGAAGTCATTGGGTGCCAAACCAGGGCTGTACGGCGGATGACCCATCAGTTCGATCTTTCATTCCGTCAGAAATGAATTTGTTTGAGTCGATGTGTGAGAGATCGCATTGTCATGTTGAAGAATGATTCGCCTGTTCTTCTGCTTTTTTCGAATTTCTCTGATGACTTCTGGCAAACAAATGGTCGTGTACCATTCTGAATTGACCGTCCTGCTTTGCTCTAACGCCACTGTTGCCACATGACCGTTAATGCCGAAGAAACAGGCAATCATTTGTTTCGATGTGCTTCTTCCTCGAACAACTTTTGTTGGTTTTGCCTCGTCTTGGAAGACCCATACAGTTGATTGCTGTTTTGTTTCCGGCTCATATGCATAGATACATGATTCGTCACCTGTGTAAATGTTATACACAGCCTTTGATGTATCTTGAACGTATTTTTCCAACATTTCCTTGCACCAATCGACACGAGCATTTTTTTGAGCGTTTGTCAGATTATGCGGGATCCAACGCGAAATTTTTTTTTTACGCTTGATGCAATAATGTTCATGCAATATTTTATTGATGCTAGTCATACTAATGTCCAAAGACGCCTCTATCTCACGGTATGTCACATGACGATCTTGCTTTATCAGTTCACGCACAGCATCAATCTTTTCTGGCACAACAACGGATTTTGGACGACCTGCACGGGATTCGTCCTGGATCGAACATCGACCACGATTAAATTCGTTATACCAATTTTTTACAGTGCTGTAGGATGGCGCTTTATCGCTGAATAAAGAATTAAGTTCATCGAAGCACTCTTGTCTTGACAATCCACGTCGAAAGTTATGAAAAATAATGGCACGAAAATGTTCACGATTCAATTTCATTTTTTGAAAGAGAAGAACTTTTCAATTTACTGTCAACAACACAAATGAAGCTATAATGGTAAATCGTCTGCTGAATTTATGTTTAAAAATATCAAACTTTTGATTAAAATCGTCTGCGGTCGCCTAGCAACACTTACTGTTGACAAGGCGAGAAATATAAATAGCAACCCTCGTAATTAAGTTATCAATATATCTAAAAACAAATTTAATACTAAGAGTGTAATTTTTTTCATAATAATGCAAAAATAAGTTAGCTAAGAGAGACGAATAATTAGAACCTTGTGGTATTCCATCAATTTGAAGAAAAATATCCCTTCCATTGTAAAGATAATTATTAAAAAGACAAAAATTAATCAGAATTTCCCAATAATCAAAATCGCAACAAAGGATATTTTTGAAATCATAGTAATAATTCAAAAGGACATCTTTTAATAAATAAATAATACTTATTGTTTTTCTTAATTTTTTCTGGTTTTTTTTTATTTATTTATTTTGCTGTATATATATATATATATATATATATATATATATATATATATATATATATATATATATATATATATATATATATATATATATATATATATATATATATTTATATATATATATATATATTGTATATAAATATATGTAATATATAAATATATGTAATATATATATATTAACCAACTTTCCTTTACTAACGAGGATCAACAAGAAATTAATACACTTAATTTTATGTATTCTATATGTAACATTGTAAGATTAAAAATATAATAACGTGAAATTATTCTTAGGAGAATGCGCTATAGTATAAAAATAAATATTTATTTATCGAAAAATGCTTTATTTTCTTTTGAAATTTAATACATTTGTAAACACAGGAGATCTGCGAAAATTAGAGCAAAATCAATATTTAGGCGTGCAAGAGGATTTTACATATGAACGAAAAAGAAAAATTGTTTGCATAAAATGTTTACTTTTTAAATTAAATCTGTCATATTTGTTTAATATGAACATATAAAAAGAAACTAATTATTTTGGCTTCAAAATTAAAACATCAATATTGCGGCTAAATGTATTCAAAACAAACTACGAGTATTTTAATATAACAATAATTTTAATCTCTTTTACTTGTGAATATTTTTTTATAATTTAGCAGTTAAGTCTAAATTGTAACTGCATAGATATAAAATCTTGCTGGTAATACGATTTTCATGAAAAAAATTGTCAAAACAAAATGAACTGGTGAAGTTTTTCTTCTTGTATTTTATTTATTTTTACTAAAAAAACAAATTCTTTTAAAAATAAAATCTTGTCTTCTTTTACCATTATTTGTGAAGTAAACTTAAAACAAAATTTTTTTTTAATAATTAAATAAAAATAATATTAGAATTGAAATAGTTTTATCAAATTTTTTTATTTTATTAAATATATATAAAGGTTTTTAAGTTCAGACATGTAAAACTAATTCCTTAACGAATAGAATATTTTATCGAACAATTTCTTAAATATTATATAACATAATTAAATTCAGTTAACTGAAAATAAAATTTTTTTGGTGAATTTATTATTTTCTTTTCTTTTAAGCAACAAATTTAAGTAAAAATTGAATTTTAGCAGAACAAACGAAATAAGATTGGTCATAATAAATAAATAATGCAGTTCAGATTGGAATAATAAATAATGCAGTTCAGCATCTTAAGGTACTAAACGTGGAAAGGTGTTTGGATAAACCGTTTTGTCCAAAGGAAAGTCTAAATGGGGTAACACTTTAATTTCTTGTATCTGAAACAACACCTCAAAGAAGAGAGAAGGGCCTTCGCATGGGTTAGTATAAATGAGATCCGGTCCTTTATTAGCCTGAACATTGTGACATCTTTTTTATTTTCACCCCCCTCCCCACTTTGTAGTTCATCTCCGTTCCTTTAGAGCTTTAGACTACTGAAGTTGTAGTTATTTCTATTGCGACTTGCCAATATTAGCAAGCCTTCTTGGTGAAACCAAGCGAATTTAAGGTACAGAGTGCGTTTATTTTTCAGTGGCGCCATCTATGACCAAGAATACGACTTCAACCACACACATGTCAAGGCCCGTTTATAGACGGATCCATTCATACTTTCATTAATTCATCTACAGATCGTAATTTCGTAATTCATCCACAGATCGTAACCTGAGTCAGAGAACGATTAATCTCCAATTCAGTACCTGTTAATTTGCTATGGGAACAGGGAGGACTTGATCGATGTAACGTGCACCAATCACCATTTACGACATGGAAAGTCTTCAACTGGCGATGATCGAACTCACAACCTCTTGGACATAGGTCCAACGCCTTACCAAGCAGACTTTACCGGCGGTTGACTGAAGTTATCCATATGAAGACATTATTTCTTCTGATGGATAGGGCTTTTATAAGAGCGTTTTTCAACTCCTTTTTTATTAGAATCTTATTTTTTTCCCTTTAACACTGTGAATTCATAATGTTCTTGATATTGAAGTAAGAGCGATTTCCTTTATTGATGTTTGTATTATTCGACCTGTTTTGGGCTAATCGGTCAGTGTTTTAATCTAAGTGAATTTCTTAGTGGCCTAAGATCCATAACAGTTCTATATTTTGCACACTCTTTTCAGATATTTTAAATTTTTTGCAGCCTTCAATTCAACTTGAGACAAACCAATTTCAGCTTGAACAGCAGAGATAAAAGTCTTTTTTTAAAAATACTTTTCTTTAATGGTTAATTGGTGTGTGGCAAAATTGATAACTTTTTCACACATCAATCATATTTAATTCAACTTTAGACTAAGTGATTCTAGCTTGAATAGCAGAGATGGAAGTATTTTTTTTTTTTTTTAAATCTTTTTCTTTGATGGTTAATTTGTGTGCTGCAAAAGTTATAAATTTTGCTACTTATTAATCATATTCAATTCAGCTTGAGTCAAAGCGATTCTAGCTTGAATAGCTAGCTGATATGGAAGTATAATTTTCAAATCTTTTTCTTCAGTGGTTAACTGATGTGTGGCAACTTTGATAACTTTTACCATTACATCAAATGGTGTCCTTTTTCAAGGACCCATAGAACAGGAAAATCTCTAAATAGATTTTAGCACTTCAACTTGTTTTCAATAAGAAGTTTTCAGCTGCCAAACAGAGAGAAATTAGTTAATGAGGCATCTACCCAGTTTCCACGGTGGCATATGCATGTAGCTCTTTTCTGAAGTGAAAAGTTAGCTACAATTTGTACGATTTTCAGAAAAGTTCTCTCTGCAGAAAAATTTGCCTTTAAATTACAGATTTGTATTATTTTGTTTTCTAAACCAGTCTCATACAAGATGCATGTATAAAAATTATATTGTTAAAAATGACTGAAACATGCAATGGGAGTTTAAAAAAGTACATATTTAGTTCAATATTTCATAGTCCAAAATTTTTACGGAAAGATGACGTGACTAAAATTTCATTATTAAATACCATAAAAACTAATTTTTGGCCTAGACAAATTATAGGTTCAAGTTTAGTTACAGCCTAGCTAACCGAGGAAAGTTTTTCTGTTTTTTTTTTTCCGCGTGAAGCAAATGCGGGTTGGTTTTAATGAAAAAGTGTTCAGCAATAGAGAGTTTGTTTTGATACTTGTCTGTTGTGTTTATGAATAGGTTTCAAAATCAAGACTTTAATTACATTGTATGGAGATTATATAGTTTAAGGACGATGGTTTATTTAAATTACAAGAAGTATGCCCTTTAATCAATTTCGTACAAATAAAGTTCATTTTTGAGATTCGAAAATAAAACAAAATGTTCTGTATTTGCAAAGTGCATTAAACCTATGCATAGAAAAATTTAATTTAAAACAAATACTAGTACTTTATAATTATTAGTACTTTTTTTTCCTTTTAAAAGATAAAATCTCTTTTATGAAAAATTAATTATATATTAAAAGATTAACTGTTTCTCGAGCTCAGAAAATTACATTCAGAAAGAATATAAAACTTTTTTTTCTACTCTTCAAAATTCATCCAAGTTTGAAAACTAATTAACTTAAACGAAAATTTCTTCAACTTGTACTTTAGGAGTCCTACAGTAATTCACGTTTAACCGAATTTCGGAATGAGACATGGAAATAGTTTCTGAAGTATTTTAGTCCCTCTAGGGAAAAAATAATTATAACTTGCCCCGATCGCTAATGTTAAATCTATTTATCGATAAAAGTGTCAAGTAGGGAAAAATATATTTCGCCAATTTCTCTGAAAGATCCCTACTTTTGTTGCCTCGCTGAGAAAACTTTGGCTTGTTGCCATATTCGCCCCGCACTGCAGAACTTATTCGACTGACGTCACTAACACATATCCCTTTCCCTAGCTCTTTGTTTGTTATATTCTCGTAAGCAAATGGTGTTATTGATGCAGTGCACACGACAATAGAATATTGGTCGATTCAAAAGTCATAACTTCTGCCCCTTAAGTACCCAACGTAGGAGTTTGAAGATAAGAGTCCGAAAAGAGGAAAATCGATCGTATTTTCCCCTTTTGAAACGAATCAGAATTTGATCTGTAGCAATCAAATAGTTTACCCCATTCTAAACACGTTTATAAAAATGTTACCTTACACACCATGCATTAATTTTTGATTAGTTAAAAGCCATCAGTTGGTAATGAAATGTTTTTACAGTTTCCTTGGAACTTGCTACAGTTAGTCAACTTTTTTGCTGTTCTCTAATGTCAAAGTATAAGGGAATTTTACTGTCATTTTTACAGTTAAGGGACATTTTACAGTTATAAATACCAGAAATAGCTTTATGACTTACAACGTTAAGTGTATTGTTGTAGAATAAATATTAATAAATTAGTTTTTTAATAAAAACTTTGATAAAACAATAAATGAAAATTATGCCTGATAGGGGTCGATTTTAGAACCATTTTGCATCGAAATAAAGTTGTTTTTTTTTTCAAATAATTTTTATTTCTTTTCAAAATAAAATAGAAATAGATTTTCAACAAGTAATTGAAAGCGTTGTAATATAAGTAATAAATAAATTAAAAACACAGGATGCTGTTTGTAGAACCATTGAACATTAACATTGAAATCGTTATCATTGAAATATTTAAATTGTTCTTTGCGAATAATTACTTTTTCATGGTTAAATAAAACAGAAATCGTTTGTTTTTAAAATAAAACTTTTTTTTTATAAGCATAGAAATAAAACTAATAAATAAAGATTAAAACTATGAGAGCATACAGATTTTTTGTGCTTTAAATCAAACATTTGATGCATTTAATCAAACAAACATTTATAATCAGTGCTATGAAATAAAATCAGAAAAAGTTGAAGAGATCGAATTCTCATTAGTGAACAATTTATAGAAGAAAAAAGGAGTTTTTTATGCTGCTTTTCATTCATTACGTGTCTTGACATTATGAACGATAGTTGCCTGTAGCATCAAAATAAACGCATTTCTTTTATTCATTTTTATAACTTACAATTGAAAAATATTTAAGTTCTAATTTTAACTTGATTTTAATGGATTTATCATTAAAAATGTGAATATGATTTTAATTTTCAATAATATTAGCATCAAACGAGTTCTAATTCTGAGAATATTTAGATTTCATAATTACAAGAAATATCACAAAAATTGTAGGGTTATTTTGCAAGTAAATTAGGCTCTAACATTGAATACAGAATGATCACTGTAGGAAACAAAAATCAGAATTGCTTCAGTCAAAAATATAGAACGAAACTAGCAGCAAAAGTAAAGCTAAAACACAGTAGTACAAATAAAGGTTTCAATATCCGCCACATGATTGTTTCTGGACTGTAACGAAGCACTTTTGACAGTATTGAAATACAGAATTAAACAGAGAAACACAGACAAGCAGAAGGGATAAACAAGTTTTGACTAGGAAAAAAAAGAGATTGTTCAAAACTGTAAGTGAACAAAATAAGCTATAAAAGTAAGGAAATTCAAGAAAAAAAAGCTGTGATTTCTCCAGATTTTAAGAGATAAAGAAATAAAAAGTTAAGAAAGCAGGACAAAAAAATCCAATTCATAGTGCACAGTAAAAAAAGGAAATATCTAATTCTTAGTGCGTAGTTAAATAAAAAGCGCACAGTTAAAACGAAGAAAACGAAGTATCTCATCCTTAGCCCACTCAAAACGGAAGAGGAAAGAAATATCCTATTATTGTGAGCAGCTAAAGTAGCGTCCATATTTTCTTGTCATATTATTATGAAACAAAAGAAAACAAGTAGCCCATCTTTAGTCAAACCTTTTAAGCCGAAACTGAAAAAAGGATGCATTTTATCTTTAGTGCACAATCAAACGAAAGTTATAAGAAATATCTCATCCTTAGCATATTTTGAAAAATCTAGAAACATGAGATATTTCGCCCGTGGCTATAAATTCTGTAAAATTAAATGCTTCAAAATTTTAATAAACATTGATTTTAACATATTCAAAATGATATTTTGGTATAGTTAATTATATTTGTAATTTTTTATCTGAATAATAAAATACGAAAAAAAAGATCTTGATACTAAATTAAATCTTGATACTTGATTCTTTTCAACTTGCGAAATGTTTCGTTTGAAAGGAATAATTTTTCTTGTGGAAAATATTCAATTAAAAGAGATTTTACTTCTGTTTTAAAAAATTTTCTCTCGAATATTTCAAATCTTAAGTATAATACCGTGTATTACATTTTTCATAAAAATTGGCATCACTTTTCTAGAACAAGTTTCAAAACTAGACAAATCAAAAGAGTGAAGTAGAAGCTTAGTTGAGATTCGTTTAATTAATACGAAAAATAAGAGGCAGATAAATGATTTAAAAAAACCAGAACGACATTACAAAGACAGCTCAAATTTAAATAAGTCTGATTATTTTTTAAAATTTTTCCATAAGTGACGGGACAACTTGTATGTTTCTTAGATGCTCTAGAGCTTTTCTGCTGATCATTACATGGATTTTTAACATCATCATACTTTAAAAAAAAAAAAGAAAAAAAAAACACTTAGCAATGGCATTAACTTTCAAGATGATGTTTCCACACAAAAGTTATAGTCTTCAAAATTTTGAAAGATTTACCTTTTTCACCAGAAACTTAAAACATATCAAAAAATTTGGAAGATATAGAAATGTAGGGTGTACTACGCTCTGATTAGAAAATTCTCAAATTTTTAATTCTTTTGCTAAGTAGTTTGACAGAAGGGGTAGCTGCTGTCTTCAAAAGATTATAAAGCATTATTTCTGCCACATGTTTGATGAGTCCAATAGTAATAATTGCACTGGCGTCTGTTAATTTTAACCTTAGGATACACCATATTACTGCTGAAAATGATGGTTCTTAAAAAATTGTTTCATAGTTTTTCAGTCATCAGTTAATGAACAATTTAAATTCACTAGTTTCCAAAGCAAATGGCAGCAAATAGTTGGTTTCTATCTTCATCCTTTTCCCTTTTCTGCTCTTACGGATTTTTTTATGGAGCTTAAGGATGTTCTGCCCTTATAGAGATTTTGTTCAAAGCTGCAAAATATATATATTTATTTGTAGAAAATTGGTGATTGGTGATAGTATTGGCAATTTGGATTGAAGATTGCATAATCCAGAGGTTCCATTACATCATCCGGAAATGAATTACATTATCCCGCATTAATTATAGGCGCTTCAGTAAAATGCGAACTGAAACTTTAACTTATATTGCAGCTTTGAGCAATGTAGATGCCAGTAAATTGTCTTAAGTAAATAAAACAAAAACCAATAAAGCAGAATTTAAGAGTCTTAAGAAGCATAACTTATACCGAACTAAAGTAAGCAAAAGTAATAATGTAGTAAAGCTTTACTCTAAATTTTGGATTTTTCTGAAGCATTTGCCTTTTCTTTATGTATTTTAATTTAATCATACTTTTAGCATATAAGATATTCGTGCAATTATTTTGAAACGGAATAGTTTCAATACGATGTTTGTTCTTCTTTTTTTTTTTTTGGCCTTTGATTGCAAAAGCGCTAAGAAAATTTCTTAATAAAGAACTATTTCAAAAAAAAAAAAAAAAAATTACAAAACTATTTTAAGAATAGAATTTTGAAGAATAGAATCAAATATTCCGTAGTAAATAAATTTTCAAGACAAATGTTCCTTAAAAATTCCATTTGCACAAGAAAATATTCGAATTAAATTTTTACGTGCGAAGTTTTTGATGTTCATATTCAGCTGAAGGACTGCCTTTTTTAAAATTCTTGCTTCAGTTTATTATTTAGCTTTATATCACAGAAAAAGTATAATATTTCTTTTCTGGATATTTTAAAAGTTATTATTAAATTATTTATTTTGAATCTAAAAAGGAACAGTATTAAACACGTTTAAAATTCAGTATTTAAAAATTTAAGAACTATTATAAAAGTTTTAATATAGGTAATTAATAATTTTAAGAACTAATTTATTTTTCGTCTTTTTAAATTTCTTAAAATAAACTTTCATTGGATATCATTCAATTGAGAACGCAGGTATCAGATGTCATAGTCATTTCCCATACAATGACTTTTTCTCAATTTATAAACGGATATCAATTAAAATGTTTTCATCATATCCTTTTAATTTGTTATCAAGTAATCGTATAAGAACGTTATAAAATTATTAGAGAACAAATTTAAAGAATATGATGAAAACAATTTTATTGATATCCATTTGAAATTTAGAAAAAGTCGTTGTATGGGAATTGACTGTCATCTGATCGTATAAGAGCGTTATAAAATGTATCTCTATCAGGTTTAAATTCAATTTTTCGGCATTGAAAGTTTTTACGTTTTTTTCGCATCTTAAATTCGTTAATTATTTCAAGGGTAATACCAAAACTTCATTTGGCTTATTCGCGAAGTTTTGATATTGTTTGAGAGTAGTTTATTGTTTCTGGTTTCCTGCTGATGTTTCTGGCTTTTCTATTGGGTAAGATTTAAATCTTTCAATCAGTTTTCAGACTTTTCGAATAATTCACATTAAGAGAAAGCTCTCGTTAAAGGGAATATAAGATTTTTGATTTAAAGGGAAGACCTAAGAAAAGTTTTTAAAAAAAATCATTCATTTCTTTGAAAATGCTTTAATTCCTTAAAACGGTATTTTTCACAACTTAAACAAATAACCGACTGACTTAAAATTTAAACTTTACGTTTAAAAATAGAATTTTCACAGAAGTACAAGTAAGATTGTTTAATTTTATATCGTAATTATTTTGTTATAAGCATTTTTTTTTTTTTTTTGAGTGATAAAAATGCAATGTTCGTAAAAATTCATTTAGGTACATTCCCTTCATACTTCTGTACATACCATGCAAAATCTAAATATTTTTGTTTTTGTATCAACTTACAAGTTACCGGTACTGCTTTTCTGACTTAAAAAAAGATTTGCATCAAATAAATCCTTTTGATTTACATCACTTTGGAAAAATAAATACTTCAAGTTCACTTAATGCTTTTATATTAAAGGACCGTTTTTGATATATTGGTCATTTCACAGTCTAGTTAAAAAGAAAATCATTATAATGCTTACGTTTTTTTTTTTGCCACTAGAAAAGTCCCCAACACAAAGAGCATCAAGGGTTTGGCAAAATTAATTATCAATAAACAAATTCTGAAACATAAAAAATTAAATATAAAGTTTCAATCAACAATTTTATTTGAATATTAAATAGGTTTATAAGAATTTTGTTCACTTCTTTGTTTTGATTAAAATGAATAATTATTATTTAGTCTTCGGTAACTGTTTGCTTTTGTTGAATTTAAATATTTATTTTTTAACCATTAAATATTTATTTTCAATTAAAAGTAAATTGAAACTACATTTGTATATTAATTTGAAACCACTAGTCCCATTATTTTATCCCATTATTTTTAACCCACCTAGCTGAAATACAAAAACTACTAATTTAAAATAAAATGTAAGTTAAAACATATTTTATTGTTAATTTAAACGCTCTTAATACATTGTACGTAAGAATTTTCTTACATTGTAAATATATGAAATACAATGTAAGCCATCAACAGCTCATACGTTTCATATATTCATCTACAAATATAAAAATATCATAGATTGGTAGCTACAGCTAAAAAATTTATCATTGTTAAGCAGTAGCTGTCTCATAGAACAAAGCGCGAAATTTCTTTATTTCTTCGATCAGCGGTTACCATGGAACTAACTAGGAATGCGAATGACTAGGAACATCAACGGAAAACACATTTTCATCTCTCACACAAAAACATTAAAAATTTATTTTTGGAAGCTGATAGAGGCAAATTATTCTCTAAATATAACACATTCTAATGTTTTAGAAATGACACAAGGAATTATTTTAAAAAAATAAAAAAGGAATGTTTATTTACACACTAAACTAGACGTGAGAGTACTTAGATCTTTTGTGCTTCGAAAGTAAAAAATGAATTATTTTTTGATTTTTAAATAAATCCGTTCTTTTTCCTTGATGACTTGCGGTAATTTTATTTCAATTTTCAGCTTATATTTTTCTAAATTAATTATTTAAAGATAAGTTTTTGTATCTTATATTTTTCTTTCAGAGTCTTTATTTTTTAATTGCTAACTAGGGTTAAACATAGCATTCTATTTTCAACGTTTGAATATAATGCTAAAATGTATCCCAATGCTAGTTGATAATAGTTTCATTTTCTGCCTTAATGGATTTTTTTTTGCTGTTAATAAAGTGACCTAAGTTTGAAAGATAAGGTAAGTTTTTAAGTTTTCCAAATTTTTTTAAAATGTTACATCAAACTGTAATTTTAATTTTTAAAAGAATTTATGATTTGTAAGTATGCTTGAAAATTTAAATATATCGTAAATCTGTTATACTTATTCCGAAGCATGTAAACAAATCACCGAATATTTTAAGATGGAATAACTAAAAAAAACAGTGAACATTTTATTAAAAAAGAAAAAAAGAATTGCACAACACAAAAACTTTTATTGCATGTGTTAAAAATGATACTTCAAATAATAACCTTACGTTAATATTTAAAAAAACAATATATCTTTGAATCAGGGTAATGGCTTCCTATTTAAATGCAAAATCAGTGAATGGGGTAATCATTGAATGAGCAAATAAGTTTTTAAGTAACAAAACGCTTTGAAAAATATTTTGTGGTCTTGTAGTCGAAGACAATTTTTTATATTTAAAACCAGGTTATGTATACAAGCTGTTTTAAGAATGGAGTGAATACCTTTCACTTTTTAGTAGTACTGTTGTATAGTTCTTTAAAAATTAGTAGTCGTTCATTCCATTGAGAAACAAATATTTTCATTAAGAAAAAGAACGGGAAACTAGTAATGCCCTCACCGTAAAAATTTTTGGTATTTGATATCACTTTGGTGTTAGGGTAAACAAACTATGTTTTTAAGTACAGAACTTTAGTTATCGCTCAAAATATTATATAAATTATCAAAATGTCAAATGTTTAAATGAATGAGTACAAATATATTACTAAAAATTTGATTGTTTTTATAAACAAATTGTTTTCATATTGAAGTCATTTATTCATTTTTAAGCACAAGAAAATTTGCTGCGTTGTTAGTCAAAAGAAAAAGATCAAATAAATAAATAAAATTATAACAGTGAGAAAGCTATGTGAGCAAAAATGTGACTACACGCACTGCAAAAAAATTTAGTTTAACTCGACACCAAAAATGGTGACAACTAAATACCAAAATTTTTTACAGTGCACTTTTAAACAAAAAAAAAAAAAATTCTTTTTACTTAATCAGAAAAAGTTAGAACACTATTTATTACTCATTAAATAATTTCTCTTTATTGCTTATGAAGTGTGTATAAATTCTTGGTAAATGTTTTTTAAAAATGTTTATTTTATTTTTATAAAACCTCTTATTGTCCAGCAGCAATGTAAACGCCCTACATAGAGTAGATGTTTTCTCTGCTTATATAAACAGTTTTTCATACGTAAAAAAATAGGACCAATGTATATAGAGGGAAAATCATCTCAAACTTTCCTATTAATGAAATCATAAGAATAAATATTTTCTCTCCCATTTTCAGTATCAGCCTTTTTTTTCTTCTTTTACCTGGATTTATTTTTCAATGCCTCATCTAGTACATTCTGCTGAACTCATTGTTATTTCCTTTTCTTTGGACTTTATTAATTCACATTGGTTTCGAGCTAATCCGGAATGATTTGACACAAAGTTTCCAGTTTAATTTGATTGATTGACTTCATTAAGTGAGCATCAAAGTATCTGCTGACAATATCATCAATCATGAAAGTACTTAAGTCATTAGTATGACTTAAAGCGACACCGTTATGCTCTTTAGTTTTCCAGCAGTATATCATTCGCATATGAATACTATTAGTATTTTGATAAAGTTTAAGATGTTTCTTGAACGATATTTCGATATAAACGATATGATTTAAGATATTTATTAAAGAGATTTTGAATGTATTAGGTGATAAAATGTGTTAATCAATGATGTTAGTTTCTTTTTATTTTTAAATATTGTATAACACAATAACGGCTCTTCATATATACTTTAAGATTACTTGTTAATAATTTAGAAATCAAAATAATGTATACAGAATTATCAAAAAAAAAAAAAAATGTATTACATTTCGTTGAGTTGTTATTGAGATCAATCAAAGCAATAGTGACAATGAAATTGTACCTAGCAAAGTTTTGAAAGTATTAGCCTACTGTATTAATTAATGATATTAGTTTAAACGAATTTTTTAAAAATAATATTGTATGCTTTAGTTGCTATCCTGAATATTATCATCAAATCTTTGCACGAAAAAGTGAGTAAAATTGTGCATATTAGATTCCAAATGAGAAAAAAACTCGTATAAATTATTATGGAGAGCCACGGTATCTCAGTGGTTAAGGCACTGAACTGTCACTGCGAAGAACTTATGTTCGATCCCCAGGAACGGCTTGAAGCTTACATAGCTTCAAATCGATGGGTACCAGCTTGCCTGAAAAGTAAAGACAACCTTTGTTCAGTGCTGACCACATTGTTATAATCATGCCGTTGCACACGAAATTGTAGAGCCTTAGCCTCCTTAAACTTCGATGGCCGACAACGGTCTGTTGCCGGAATGGTTTACTTTGCAATTATTATTATCGAGGCAAATAAAAGCAATACAGAGAATGAAATCTTCAATGACTAAATTATCTATTTTGGCTCGTATGCTTTCGTCTTGTCTTTTCTAAATCTACTTATGAATTGTTTTTTTTTTTTTTTTTGAATAAGAAAACTCTGATATTTTCTTCAAAAGGTGCATAAAAATTTCGAAGATAAATAAAAGAAAAATGTTATATGAATTAATTTTGTTTTGAAGTTTTATTTACATTTTTCATAATACCGTTTCTTTACGAATACTTAGAACAACTATTCCAGAGATTTAGGATTATCAGGAAGATTATAAAAGAAAATCAAACCAATGTCTGAATTAATGTTCAATGACCTTCCTTTTTTAGTATAGCATTTTTATGAATTTGTATATTTTGAATTTGAAATATTTTAATGCAATACGTTTATTATTTCTATGAATTGGCATGAAAAAATATTAAATTAAGAAGTGTCAAAAATTATATAAGTATAGCATGTTTTAATCGATAAAAAATAATATCTTTCACGAGTAAACACTAACATTAAAATTATAAATTTTTTTTGACTAAGTGTTATATAGAAAACAATACTGTTTTCGCTTCAACACAACTGTTTCCTTGTTACATAAATATCCAAAAGCTATTATGTTTATTTAGAGCCATCGTAAATATGATTTATGGTTCAAAATCTGTAGCTTTTTAAGTCTTTTTGTTTACATAAATAGTTCTAAGAGGGGCAAGCAGGAATTTACGAGTAAAGCTAAGTCCATGTTATTAAAGTAGAATTTATAGAACTATTAATTATTATGATTTATGGAAGTTAATCAGTTCTTCTAGAAAAAGTAAGTGAACAAAACCTAAACTTTATGAAAAAAAAAAAAAAAGAGATAAAATTTCAATGAAATATTATTGCCTGAATTGCCACATAAAGTTTCAAAATATTCAATATAAGCTGTGAAAAATGAATCGATGAATAAAATATATTTACACTTATATGATTTATGACAAGTAACTAAATAATTTTCTGAAATAAATGATAATAAAACAAATTGACAAATCTTGTGGTTTATAATTTTAGCATATTTTTTCTTTAATGATTTTTTTTATTAAAAGCTTAAAAATGAAAAAAAAAATTTAATTTACAGTTTCATGAAAAGTTTAGTTGTATAAAAATTTATTAAATTAAAGTATTTTCCGATGTCGATTTATAAGCCTTGTTTTGCTTAATGTTACACACTTTAGTAGGAAGAGCATGCAAAGTGCATTTCCAACTGCTTAGATATGTTAAACGTAGAATTTAACGCCACATGATATCGATGCCACGACACTGAACCAAAAAAAATATATAAAAAATGAAATAATGGTACTAAAAGCCGTTTCTCTAACACAAAAAAAAATAAAGATTTGATTATTTTGGATGTACGTTAGCTAAAGATTAATAGGATGAGGTATCATCAACACTGCGATTTATCATAGTTATGATCCGATGATAATTATGGTACATACCTCTACTAAATCATCATAAAAAAATTAAACAAATAAAAGTATAACAAGAGTCTCTAGTGCACTTCAGGATCGTGACAATCAGTGTATCAACACCAATCTAAAGCTAAGGTTCTCAACACTTTTTGGATCACCACCAGCCTCGTAACGCAAAATTTTTTTAACGTCTCTATAAAAAATAAATAAGCAATAATAATAAATAAGTAATAAATTTATGTTTTGTCCCATTTTTTGTCTTTTATGGTACATTTCTATAACATAATTTTTTTATATACATATATTTTTTATAGCACATTTCTAAAATCATGCTTTTCAGTTATTGAAAACAGGGCTGCCAACTACTACACTTTTGGCAAAATATTTTATAGAGTGGTGCATAAATTAAAACTAAAGCTTTCAATATTTTCGGTAATTTTGCCAACATTTTAAAAGTTTCACCATTGAAGAAGTGATAATCTTTTGAATGATTTAAATCTAGTGGTGCGGAAAATAACTTTACATAAACTTTACTAAGCAAAGAATCATTCATTAAAGCATAAACTCAACTATCCCTCAAAGAAATTTTCCCAAAAAGCACAGAAAGTTGGCAGTCCTGTCAAAAATCTGTTTCATAATCCATGTATTAATATTGAAAACTTTTTTTTGTGCTAATTGTGATGAAAATAATTCATAAGTAAAATGTTTAAGTGATAGTAGACAAAAGAATATAAATGAAACTAGTCCACACATTACTTTTAAAGTTTAAAGATGAAATATTATTTATTTTGTACATAATAAAACATATGTGATGTCTTTGAATGTAATCAGGATTACCTGCAATCCATCACCTATGTTTAGTACAGCTAATAGTGTGAGCAACAGATTTCAAAATCAAATCAGTGAATCATATTTAATTAGTTAATTAAAGAGTTTTTTAAATTATTTATATCAAAATAAGTTTCCTTTGAATTTTTAACAAAGGCGAAAAGCTCATAAATTATACAAATAAATTAGACAAAAAATATATTCCAAACTTTATCAGATGTGATAAAAGTTAGAAAAGTAAACAAAATTTTAAATACTTTAAAATTCTCAAATAAGAAATGCTTAACATTTTTACTTCATGCAAGAAATTTCATGCTTAATGAAGTTAAAGAATATATATCGGCCTTCAGAAAGTTGCTGGGGTACAAAAGTTTCAGATTTATTCGAAGATCTTGGCGCCGTCCAGCCGTTTAAAACGTTTAAGTGGGAAGATAATTTCTCGTCATCGTTATGAAATATTCCTTTTATTTTGAAAGGAACGAAGCGAATAGGGTCCCCTTGCAGTCAGGCTAACCTTGAGAGGTTATCGTGGTTTTCCTTTCCATGTAACGCAAATGCTGGTTAGTTCCATCAAAAAGTCCTCTACTTAATCAAAGTTCTTTCAATACTTGATCCAGGAGTCTAATTACACGGCTACGGAGTTGAATATTAGTAGTCGTAAACCTACAATTGCGTCGGCTGTTTAACGGTGGCTATAAAATAAAAATACATAACTAGAGCTGTGATGGCTCAGGGGATAGAGCGCTCGTCTACCAATGCAGTCATCGCTGGGTTCGAATCCCAGCGATGGCTGGTTGTCACGAATTCCGCAGCCGGCTTGCACTGACTACACTGTCGACGTAAAATATCCTCAGGGGTAGATGGATCATGGGTAGAGTCCCCTTGCCGTCAGACTAACCGTGGGAGGTTTTCATCTCCATGTAACGCAAATGAGAGTTAGTTCCTTCAAACAGACAAAACACTCTTCCATGAAGACAAAATTTCTTCCAATACTTGATACAGGAGTTCCCTTGCCTTCTGGATATGGCTCCAAATTACAAGGCTGCGAAGTTTAACATTGGCAGTCGCATACTCAAAATTATGTCGGTTGTTCAACGACGGTTATAATATAACAAACTGCTTTAATAACTAATATTAAATACTGAGTTAGAAAAGTAAATAATTCCTTAAAACCAAATCAAAAATTATATGAATCTGAGTATGTACTCAATATTAATTAATTGTACAGTTTGTTAACGAACTTTTTGAAACTTCGAACACACTTAAAATTCTCTTGCTAGAGCTCTTTAAAAGTCTACACCATACACTTGGAAGTGATAACACTCACGTTTAGAACTTTTGATCAAAAGGGATAAAAATCCTCAAGTTTTCTAACTATTTAAAGATCTTTACTTTTACTTATTTATAAAGTTCAAAGAATTGATTTTATTTAACTAGTTGAAAACATTGCTATTCCTTAAACTATTCCATCGAATATTGATAATGAACGCAAGGATATTTTAAGACATGCATGATACATTAACAAAAACAAATTGTTACATAATCTGTTACCATAGAAAATGAAATGAAGTAGTTTTGAGATTCGAAATATCAGTTTTTGCTATAGCATTGCAATCAACTTAATTTAAAAGACAGAAATAAAAGTAAAGTGGAAATTATTAAAATGTGTTTATGGCTATTATCAATAGGGGGACTATTATTAATGCATGTATTGCGGTTATAATAATGATAATTATATATATATATATATATATATATATATATATATATATATATATATATATATATATATATATATATATATATATATATATATATATATATATATATAATAAATAACTAGAAATGGGGTGGGGGTCGCAATTTCATACATGCGAATTAATTCAATGAGTGTTGTGAAGTACATCTTTAAGTACTTCTCGACACTCATTAAATTCCTGTATGAAATTGCGAGTGTTCGAAGCATTAATTATTTATAAAAGTAACAGTAAAACAAAGAACAAAACTTACTTAACATACCACCCGGAAGTTCAAATAAAAGTATTTTATGCAGTGTTACTACTCCTACCCATTCTTAATCCAAGACTAAGGGGAAGATCACTCCAAATGTGAAACCCATCATTTCCACAAATCAACAAAAAACATATAATTTTTTTTTTATTTAAATAAAATAATTTTTTAGTGATATCATATCTATTTTAATTAGATTCACCGTTAGAAATATTTTGTAAAAAACATTATTTTTAGAAGATAAAATTAACATTCTGAAAAAAAGAATTATGAAAAAAAAGCACTACTCTCTGTACACATTAATAACAGCTACTCTCAAACATTTCACAAGAGCATCCGTTTTGTTGATACTGTCCCGATGCTTCGAGCCGCCTACAATCATCCCGCATTCAAACTCAGTTAAATTACGCTTTTTGCCCACATCTTTGCGCGTAACATAGTGCAATTGATGATTCACGTGCCTTGCATTCCCTTTCTCTAGTGGTAACACTATGACGCAGTAGCTAATTTTGCATAGAACTGTCCGGTGGTCATGAAAATTTGGCCACTCAGTGTATACTTCGTTTATTATATGAATTTTGAGTTGAAGATAAAATGAGCTACGCTGAAAATAATAATCCATAATCCTTACTAAAAAAAGTACTCCCCACCAAAATGCAATCCACAAAAACAAAAATTTTTTTAAGCAGAATCTCTAGTGGTAAATGAGCTTATTTAATTTGTTATTTTATGCGATTTTTTTAAGTTGTGCATTGATGATTGATTATGTTTGGCCAGAAAATTATGTAATAAGTTCAGCCGCAAATTTTTAAAATTTAACCCCCCCCCCCCAAATAACACTTAAATAATCAAAAATATTCTTCAAATCTAGTTTCAGAACTACAAACAGTTTTAGAACTACAAAATAGCGTAAAATATTTTTTAAAAAAAGTATCCTCCCTTCCAGGAACTATGAAGCCTTGTCTACCCTCAGTGGTTACCTCTAATTTCCTGCGAACAGAAAAGCAATCGTAAAATTGCTAAATTACTTGATTTACTTCAGTGCGTTTTGGTTTTAGGTTTTGCAAAGAAAACGATCTATTAAAGTATAATTCATCCTGATTATACCACTATAGACTTGATTACCATCTATTCATTAATTATATGAAAACTGGTTGAATAGTTGGCATTTTTATTCTATTTTATGTTATTTATTACAATTTAAAACAAAAAAAATCACAAAGCAAAATTTTCATTACATTTCAAACTATTTATTTATTTAATTTATTGATTTCAGGTTTAAAAATTGAATTTTTCTACTAAAGTATCATTGATGCTCTTTATTATACTGCTATTTTTAAAAAAAAAAATTGGAGATTTTTTAAAATTTATTAATTTTTTTAAATTCTATAATTTCTACAGCTGTTGCAAAAAGTGAAATTAAACTTTTGAGTGGTATTTTTTTTATATGACAATTTTTAAAAATTTGAAAAATTAAAAAAAATTTGCTGTTTTTTGGAAAATTTAAAAATTTTATGGCTTTTTTGCGGGGATTAAAGATGATGCAAAAAAATTCTGAAAAATTCCCGAGAGATACACAAACCCAAGACTTTTTTTTAAGTTTCACTCTACATTAGAATGCAATATTTATTTTTATAAAAACGAATATGTTCTTTTAACAATATGAAAACTGATGCAACTATAGTTAAATATATACTAGTTGAATAACTGTAGTTAAATATATGTGTAAAAGTAGTTTATCTATATAAAAAGATAGATTAAAAGGTAATCAATGCCCCAGGAAAAGATAAGTTATTCTTTTTGAGGTAAAAACACGTCTGGAAAAATTTCGTATGAGATTTTCTTGAAACTTATTTTCGTTTGAGAGATGTTTTATTTACATACACATCGAGTACTGTATTGAAAAAGTACTTTGCCAAATAGTAACGGCTTTTTAAATCGAATGTTCCAGATTCTGTTTACTCTTCGTGAATTAATGAATATAAAATACTGTGTTTTCTTATAAATAAAACATTAAATAAATGATTATATAAAAAGTTTGATGTATCTGGTATTATTATTATTTTTTTTTTAGCTTTATGGTAAATACTTTTGTAGAAAATGGAACGTATGAGTACTTTTTTTTTCTTAGCAAAAGTAGTCGATAAAAATGTTTTTCTTTAATCTGATTGGTAAGAGTAATTGGAAATAGAAATAAATTAGAAATGTGCCATTGATATGGATGATCATTATTGCATGAAATATAATGCAACTGCTGGAAAGCTAGAATAATAGAACGTTTCCGGATTTTTACTTTCACCGTTAATACCATAACCAATTTTATGTTAGATCGCATTATCTATAATAATTAAAGGAAGAGTGATTTCGGAACAGTATTCAGTGTATAACTTCAGAACCATTTGTGCTATCGTCCAAAAATTTAGACAATAGGGGAAAGTGCTACTTTTAGTCCCCGATATTAAGAATCATTCAAAAGTTTTAAGTATTCCGTCCGGGAGAAATATATGAAAAATGAATTTTTCTCTTTGATTCAGCATCACCTGTTGTTTACTGATGCAATTAAACTACAGACGATTCTGTTTTTTTCCCCTTAAAATATTTAAAGGATAATATCAGTGATGCTTGCTAGCATGAAGCTCTATTTAAACATAAAATTTGTTTAGTCCAATTCGCTTTATTCTTACTTATTTAATGCTTTATGCCAGGTTAATTAGGTCATCAACGAGGTTGGTTAGAGGGAGGACGGTACCGAATTAATACCGTACCAAAGTTTTTCAAAACCACTTATTTATTTTGTTTATATTTGTGCTTTTAAACTATGTTTCTATAAAACTAAATTTCAACGATAATTAAAATAAAAAAGATTTATGTGAAAAAAAGCAAACAAAATAAATGGGGAAAAAGTACTTATTCGTTTGCGAAAATTGTTTAAAATCGCCTAACTATTGATGGAGCTAATGGACATTAATCTATATTTTGGAAATTAGCACTGATAACATGATTGTAATAGGTGCCGTTTTAATCAATATTAACGATGTTATAGATATTTGATATAAGTACTGTGGAAATAGGTTTTTTACTGTCCCTTCCCGCCTCCCCCCCAAAAAAAACTAATAAGCACCGGAGAGTGTTGCTTGATTGTGGTAAATTTTGACTATCAAGAGTTGGCCTCGAGCACTAGCATCATACCAAATTATATTGAATGCAGTTAATTTTTATTTTGAGAGGATAAACTACTAAAAATGTGTTTAGCTTAATCTAGTTACGCAAAGCTACCGAGAAGACAAAATATAATAGTAATTTTGAACTATTTTTTGTTTTATTAAGTGTGTTGGTGTTTGTCTTTCAGTTTTGGACATGATTTCGTAATACTGATAAGTAACGATTAATAGGTTATATTTCCCCACTGATTTAGAGATTGCTTTTTCTTTTCACCCAGTACAATGAGTTCAGTAGTTTTCAGCTAAGTACGCTTGACAATAACAGTAAACTCCATTGTAGTAATTTTTAACACTAAATTGTGTATTTTTTGGTTTTAAATTTTTTAATAATATTTTGAAAAACAATGTATACAGTACATTGAGTACAGTAGTTTTCAGCTAAAAAGCATGGCAATACGAGTGAAATCCATTGTAGTGATTTTTAACACTAAATTGTGTATTTTTTGGTTTTACATTTTTTTATAATATTTTGAAAAACAATGTATACAGTACAATGAGTACAGTAGTTTTCAGCTAAGTACGTATGACAATACGAGTGAAATCCATTGTAGTGATTTTTAACACTAAATTGTGTATTTTTTGGTTTTACATTTTTTTATAATATTTTGAAAAACAATGTATAGGTTAGAATAAGAATAAATTCATATGAAACTTTTATGATTTTTTTTAGTTCAATATGAATATGAAAAAAATGCTAAATTAAGATTTGAAATATCAAGTTCCTGTCAATTTTTTTAAAATTAAACTTAAATTTATGCTTAAGTCAAACTGCGTTGTATTTTATAAAATATTAAAAACATTTCATGCGATGAAGCTGACATATTATGAGGCATATTATAAAATATGAAATTTTTACTGCCACTTATTTATTGTCTAAAGTTTTTTTTTTATTGTTGACATTACAGTGTGCCGCGAATACCATAAAAATAAGGCATAAAAAGGTCCCATTTTGATAATATATATATTTCTTTTTATTATTTCTGAAAAAATATATATACGTGGCTTATTATTATGTCTTTTCAACTGAAACCTGGTACCAAGTGTCTCAATTGAAACAATTTTAAAGTGCAGCGTTTCGTTTAATAAGAACGAAATATTTTAGTAAAATTGGTTTTAAACTTAGAGATAATAAGCTGAAGCTTTCTGGTCGAAAATCTCAGGAGTAGTTGCGTGCAGTCTCATTGGAAAAAATGATGAAAAAAATTTACAAAAAATAAGTCTACTGTATTTTGAAAGATTTTTTTCAAAAAAATGAAAAGAAATAAAGAATGAAGGAATGACGAGATTAGTTACCTTTTAAAAAATTCTATGGCTGGCAACAGCATTTTTATTTTTTAAGTTGTATATTTTTTTATTTTTGCCGCAGCTGAATTGAACAACCTGATAATGCTCACTCTGGTTATTGTTTCCGTTTTTAAAAGCGCTATATGTTGAGCCACCTCTGTTAGATTTGGCATGTGACATTTTTAGATGCAATCATTGGTCGATTTTCTATCGTTGCCATTCGAGAAGTTGTAATGAGGCTTTTTTTTGGTGCCGTGTAAGAGAAATATATATATAGATTGAACAAAATTAATTTCAATAGATGTATTTAAATATCAAAATCAAACTATAATATTTTTTTCGAGTTAAAATCGGTAAATGACATAATTTTTTCATATGAGATATATGATTTTAATGCAATTTTTAGTAAATAATTATTATTTTTTCATTTAAACTTTTGCTTATCTATATAAATAAAGCAGAATGTTTATATACTAGGGGGCAATAATTGTCTTTTCTTGACAGAAACAGTTTTTCTACTAAAGTTAAAATTATTCCCTTAACATATATATATATATATATATATATATATATATATATATATATATATATATATATATATATATATATATATATATATATATATATATATATATATATATATATATATATATATATTAAAAGGAATTCTGTTTGCTTACGCGCTTGTGCTTCTACTTCCCATGTCCAAATATTACTATCTTTTAGTATTCGCGATCGCAACACTCGATACGCCATCTAGCGGGAGACTGTAAATATCGTGCATTAGTTCCCACATAACCATTGGCAATGACGGACGCCATTTTCTTAGCATAAAAAAAGAAGCAAAATTTCCCTAAAGAAAAGGTAAAACTTCTTGAAAAAACTAATCAGAACATGCCAAACATTGAAGCAGAACACTCCAAGCATTTGAAGAACAACTTCTCAATATTTTTTACCTTTCTATTACCAACAACATAACATGATTTCATGATCACTTGCTGTTATAGATGTGTGTATTGCGGTAAAATAATTTTTCTGTCTTCAATTCATTACAAGTTAAAATGAAGTCAACATTGCTTTCGTCATTCCAATGAATAAATGTGTTCCAATGAATTCCATACAGAACTGTAATAGTTATAGAATATTCTTCTTCTTCATAGAATAGTATATATTTCTGTATCTACATAATTCAGAAAACAACAATAAAGAATAATCCGAATTACTTGAAAAAGTATCTTTTGTGTTGATTATAAATAAATTTTTTATCGTTTTCTTGGTAAGTGTTTTTTAGTTTTGAAAGAATTTCAACTAGAATACAGCTATTCTGTTTTTAAGCTACATATTAAAATTCATATCGAGATCTTACAATTATAAAATTTTGATGTGTGGTATGTTACCTAAAAGTAATGAAGGGATAAACTATGTATATATTATTTGAGAATAAAGTTTTCAAACAAAGAACATATCATTTTGGAATTCTCCGGACTTATAAATCAGGTAAGTGTTATGATTTTTATAATAAAAAATTTGCTTGTAAATAATTTTTATTCTTACTTGATGATCATTCTCAACAAAATGGTTTTTTTACGTCTGATTAAATACTATAAGAATTTAAAAAAAGAAACAAAACGAAAGTTTTTATTGAAAAATGAGGAAATTTTAAATCGTTTTTATCCTAAGAATTCTTTATTTTACGTTTTTTAGTTTATAATTTTTTGATAAAATTGTTGTCAAAATACTTTTTTTTAAAAATTAAATGGTATTAAATTATATGTTTATTTATACTTCTTGCATATTCTAATATTTGAAGTAATATGATTCAGAAAAGTATGGAAGAAAAATTCGTTACTTACGTATTAACCACAGCTACAGATTTGGCAGATTTTTAAGTGCCGCCAATCTACACTTAAAATTTTTGGAAAAAATCTTAAAATGAAACAAAAATCAAAGTAGTCAATCGGATTTAGGTGGAAAATGGGCCGATATAGAGTTTAGCATAGATTCAAAACAAACTTTTCTCTCACCTGATTCTATAGCCATTATGAACTCTAATAAATAAGATTCAAAATGAAATAACATTTCCAAAACGGACTTTTACTAAGATAAAGTTTCATGATATGGACATTGGTACATTTTCGTTATATTCCACTCTTAAAAAAATAAAATTGCATCTTGTTTTGTTTCTATCAAGTCCCAAAGACGCATTTTCGTAACACTAAAAATGGCGACAAAAAAAGAATAGTTCTTTTTTTGTTTTGTTTTTGTTTCGTAAGCATTCTTTATTTTACGTTAAAATTTAAATGGGCCTTTCATGTTATACCATTAAATTTAGTAAAACTATTTCTCAGGCATTAGGTTTGAACTTTTATAAGAATATACCTATTTTTTTCTCTTTATTTACAAATATTTTTCCGATGTGTTCTGGATGTTCCTTCTCTAAAAAAAAAGGAGATACCATTTTGTTTTCGTTTGCATAAGAAAGAGAACAAGCATTTTTCTTTTTTAAATTTAATCAGCCACAATAAAGATGGAACGTTACAATGCTACATGCTACATTAAAGACGTCTCCAGTGTAACTGAATGACTGTTCATATGGAAATCGCAGGGATTCGGCACATACAACAACGCCCCCTATAGTTCGTTGCGATCGCGAATTAAAAACATTTAGATCTCTTGGTGAATAGAAGTGATTTTTCGAAGTAATCATTTTTTAAAATAACATTTATATTCTTATAATATTATATTGTACAAACAAATTTGATGAGTTCACAACCATAATTTTATATTTTCACAAATAATAGCAGTACTGGAAAATAACTTTAAATTAGGGATACAAAAATATTTAAAAGAAAACAATACCTTTACAACTTTTGTTAATTTTATGCGGATGACAACCAAAGCAATATTGAAATGAATGAGGAAAAACTGGATCCTACCTCGTGATTTTTAGGCCAATAGAAAAGCACGGACAGCAATGGAAAACTGTTACACCATCATTAGACATACTCAAAATAAAATAAAAATTGCCACTCAGCTTTAGCTGTTAAGTTTAGTCGTAACATTTTAGCAAGTAGCATTATTAAAAACTATTACTTCTTCACACGCATGAGTTCTCAATTTTAACTGGCTGTTTTGTACGTTACTAACCGCATGTCTTCTGTGATTGGCTATTTGTAATCATTTCACTCTCTTCTTATACTAAAAGATATGTATATCAGTGATAAAAAAAAAAAAAAGGAATACACAGAATAATTTTTGATCTAATTAATGGTTGGATCGTCACGTTTTAGGACTCGATCTCGGTTCGAGGGGGTGACTTCAAATATGGTAGTTAATTACTGCAGGCGATATTTTAAGTTACGAAATCAGACACAAAACTGAACTGTTTCTAAATAAACATACCTTTTTTTCGATGGATTCGATAGAAGTAATTATAATTTCTTATTATTTTAATTAATAACAGCCAAAAAAATGTCGAATCATAAGGTATAAAATCTTTTACATCATTTCAAAGAATGTAAATTTACAATATATAATTTTATTACCGGAAGTAGTCCTTCCAAATGCGAGTCATGAGACAATTTTGAATCCATGAACCTCTAAAGTTTGTAATTTTTTTTATGTGTATATAAATTACATCTAAGTAGTGAAGGAAAGTTTTGCTGCAGAAAAAAAAAAATCAAACAATTTGATTTATGTGTTATTTGAATTGATTTTATGCATATTTGTGAAGAATTGATTGAAATTAAGCAACGTACAGATAATATAGATTTAAATTTAATTGACCGAGGAAAAAATTTCTAAAAACTTAAATTCCATCTTTTATATGCCTTTTCTTCAAATTTCCAGCTGTGTGCCCTCTTTTTCGCACGGGATAAAAAAAAAGTAAATAATCTGTAGCGTAACTACCACTACGAAATTTAAACATCAATTCACTGGCATATAAGGCAAGCTAACTTGATTCTATCACGAGGTACCTTTTAATAGATGAAGGTTGGCAGGGTCGAAAACTCCGCCCCCCACAAATCTATAAATCGGTATCGATAAACTCTACTAAATCATGCACAAATCTGAAAGACTTATACCGACACAATTCATTAAAGTAAAACAATTTTTTTTTAAAATTTTTTATTATTTGTTGCCATTTTCAGTAGCTTTATGTTATCAGATCTAAATAAAACTTGTTTTTAAAAATTCATGCCTTCAAAACAAAGATCAAGTATATTCGACATCATTTGACATAATCCTATTGATCGAGGTTATTTCCTAATCGTCAAAGAACAACATTATCAAATATCTTTCCCAGTACTTGTCTCTCTCGGTTAGCCGCAAAGACCCATTTCAACAGAACTAATAGTGGATATCTTGGTACTAAGATTAGTATATTTAGTACCGATTAAAAAGCACAAATCAACCAAATAGTAATAGTACCTACAAGAAAATTAATTAAGCATCTTTCGCGTCAATATTTATAATACGATTTTTAAGCTTTTTCTAGATTAATAAGTATTCTTTCTCCATTAATTTAGATTCTCAGAACAAAACTTTTATATATTTTATTTCCATTTGTACCTATTGCCAATTTGAACCTACTACCATTGGCGTCAATAATAATATGACAGTTATTCCCTTATGAATGGGTACCTTTTCTCCATTAATTTAGCTTCTAATACAAAACTTTCTTTAGTTCAATGTGTACTTATTATCAAAATTAATTAATTGTAAATCTCGAAATTATCAGTAATGACGCTAATATTTTCATAATCATTTCGGGAGAACGAACTAATATCTATAGTAATAAAACGAACTTATGTTTCGAAGGCCGTAAGAAATCGCTTAACTATTGACGTCAGAGATGCGTTATTAAATGTGGTATTAATTACTACCGGCATTTTCAATTTAAATATGGGGCTTCATATACCTTTTAAAATATGAATTTCGTGACGTAATCCGTATACTTCGTGAAATTATTAATGTTGATTTTATTTTTTATAATCTGACATAGGAAACCAAAGATTCGCGATCGCAACACTCGATACGCCATCTAGCGGGAGACTGTAAATATCGGGCATTAGTTCCCACATAACCATTGGCAATGACGGACGACATTTTCTTAGCATCAAAAAAGAACCAAAATTTCCCTAAAGAAAAGGTAAAACTTCTTGAAAAAACTAATCAGAACATGTCAAACATTGAAGCAGAACACGCCAAGCATTTGAAGAACATCTTCTCAATAATTTTTACCTTTCTATTACCAACAACATAGCATGATTTCATGATCACTTGCTGTTACAGATCTGTGTAACAGATTGCGGTAAAATAATTTTTCTGTCTTCAATTCATTACAAGTTAAAATGAAGTCAACATTGCTTTCGTCATTTCAATGAATAAATGTGTTCCAATGAATTCCATACAGAACTGTAATAGTTATAGAATATTCTTCTTCTTCATAGAATAGTATATATTTCTGTATCTACATAATTCAGAAAACAACAATAAAGAATAATCCGAATTACTTGAAAAAGTATCCTTTGTGCTGATTATAAATAAATTTTTTATCGTTTTCTTGGTAAGTGTTTTTTAGTTTTGAAATAATTTCAACTAGAATTCAGCTATTCTGTTTTTAAGCTACATATTAAAATTCATATCGAGATCTTACAATTATAAAATTTTGATGTATGGTATGTTACCTGTCAGTCGTAACCTTTTACAAAAGAAATAACGCAAAATTCTACAAAACTAATTCACCATTTTTTTATTATTCTTTTTCATCCATCGTTCAAAAAACCAAAACAAAAGAAAATGATCATATCTATATATCAAGCTTTTAGCTCGCAACATCAGAAAATGCGTGTTATTACATCACGTGACCCTGACACCTTCCCCCCAGAGTCATATTAGATCCAAAGATCGAATATGGCAAATAATTTAAGGGTCACACTTTACACATAAACAAACTATGTTTCACATTCACCCAAATATTCACTGAATCTTAGGTTTAGCTTAACACTAGGTATTTACTTTAATCACCTAATAATAATAATAGGAAAAAATGTTCAGAGTCTTATTTTAGTTTATATTTACAGTCTGGACAATGCATCTGCATTACTAAGTTTCGATCCTTTGATGTGACTTGCCTCAATATCATGGCGTTGAATGGCTAACGCCCATCTCTGCAACCTCGGGCTTTGGGGTGTCGCACTCGTCAGAAATACTAGGGGATTATGATCAGTTAATAAAATAATCTTAGCACCACAGAGTAAGGTTTCAAATCTCTGCAAAGCCCAAATAATAGCATAAGCTTCCCTTTCAATTGTAGACCATTTCTGTTGAGTTGAATTCAGCTTCTGGCTACCGAAAGCTATGGGACGAATATTTCCTTCTTCATCTAACTGACCTAAACAACATCCGACCGCATTTTGAGATGCATCCGTATGCAAGTAGTATGGTTTCTCTATGTCTGGGACTTGTAACTCTGCGATCTTACATAGCGACGTCTTCAATTCCTTGAATGCCTTCTTAGCTTCTTCGCTCCAAGGAATCTCATTAGGAACTTTCTTTTTAGTAAGCTCTGTTAGTGGAAGAGCAATCTTTGCGAAGTTTGGAATATACTGCCTGTAAAAGTTGCATAATCCCAAAGCACTTCTCAGTTGTTTTTTGGTTTTGGGTGCCTCTAATTTCTGTATTACTCTTATTCGTTCTTTGTCAGGAGCATGTTTACCTGAACCAATAATATGTCCTAAGTATTTAACCTTTTGTCTAGCAAATTCGCACTTTCTCAAGTTCACGGAGAAATTAAAATATTCCAATCTCTTAAAAACTTCTTCAAGATGAATCAAATGTTCCTCCCACGTATCAGAAAATACTGCTAAATCATCGATATAAGCACAAGTGAAATCAGACATGGACTGAACCACTTTAGACATAGCTCTTTGGTAGGTTGCAGCAGCATTTCTTAATCCAAAGGGTAATACATTCCATTGGTACTGGCCTCGGTGAGTTCGGAATGCTGTGAGGTGTTTGCTGCCGTTCTCCATCGGTATAGCCCAATATCCCTTCAACATATCTAGCACAGTAATGAATTTCTTCTTTCCTACTAAGAAATTCAACTCCATCATATTTTGCATTGGATAAGCATCCGGAACGGTAAGAGCATTCAAACTTCTGAAATCAATGCATAACCTGATTGTTCCGTCTTTCTTATGAACACATACTACCGGGTGTGCTATCTCACTTACCACCGGTTCAATCAGTCCTAACGCTAGTAATTCATTGATCTGTGCATCCACTTTCCCCTTTAAGTTTTCTGGTATCTTATACGTTTTTGGTTTCATCGTATCCTCCTCAGCTTTCAGCTTTATCGCATGTTTCCCAACTTTAGCTATCCTTATCTTCCCCGAAAACAACGTTTTGCGTCTATGTAAAAGATCTTTCAATTGATTTTGTTGCATTTTGGGTAAGTAATCCAAATTTAATCCTTTCAATGCTTCATAGCTTTCCACATCTGTAGGAAGAGTTGGTGTTTCGTATATTTCACCAAATTCATCATCAATATCATAGACAACTCCAACTGTTTGAATTCTCGCTTTGTATTCTCTCATTTTGTTAACATGCAATAATCTTAAATTTCCTTCAGGCATTTGCAAATAATACGAATTCGGTTTCACTCTTCTAATTACCTTTACTGGACCTATCCATCTGGCATATAATGAATTGGATGAATCATGCATTAGCACAAGTACTTGATCTCCTGGCGCAAATTCCCGGTATTTTTTCCTTCTATTGTAATATTTGGCATAGTTACTTTGTTGCACATCACTTGTTAACCTTGCCTTTTCGGTTGCTATTTCTAATTTTCCTTTTAACTCTTTTAAATATTCCTCCGCTGATCCTTTCATATTCAAAGGTAAAAACATATCTCCGGCCCAAATTGACTTCAATATAGATAACGGGCCTTTCGGTTCTCTCCCGTACATTAGCAGAAAAGGTGGTACTCCTGTAGTTGCATTTGGAACTTCTCGATAAGCCCATAGTACAAATGGTATATGTCGATGCCAATTTCTTCCTACTTCTCTAATAATGTGATGTAGCATATTTTTGAAGGTTTGGTTCCATCTTTCAATCAATCCGTTCCCTTCCGGATGGTATGGCGTTGAAAATCGCGGACAAGCTCCTAAAACCTTCAAAAACTCTTGCGTTAAACTTGCCGTAAAATTTGTCGCATTATCCACCACGATTACTTCTGGAATTCCTGTCCTACAGAATATTTCGAGCAGTGCTTCGCATGTATTCCTTGCCGTTAACGATTTGAGCGGGACTGCTTCAGGCCATCTTGAATGTTGGTCCATCAAACAAAGGATATATTTATGTCCTTGTGCTGATACTGGATCTAGAGGACCAATTAGATCTACGTTCACCACTTGGAATGGAAGTTCAGGACGTGACACAGGTGTTATCGGAATTTTGTCTACTGAACGAACAACTCTTCTACCTTGGCACCCATGACATGAGCTACAATAAGCTTTAATTTCCTTGACCATCCCTGGCCAATAAAAGGAAAATTTAATTCTTTGAATTGTTTTACGAGCTCCTAGATGTGCTCCGAATACTGACTCGTGGGCAATTTCTAGTATTTTACCTTTTCTAATTTCGGGAATTACTAATTGTTGTATTCTATTCCCGTCCAACAGCTCTTCATGGCATAGTATATTATTTTGTATCACATACCCTCCTTTATTTTGCTTCCCCAATTTCCATGCTTCTTGGAGAGTATCGCAACTTTGTTGTTGTATCTTGAATCGTTCGGTTTCATTTCCATTCTTTTTATCACCGCATTCACCTACTGTTGGCTCCTGCTGCTCTTCTCCGTCACTTGCACTCATATATAACTGCTCCTTTCGGGAATCTGATCTTAGCTTCATAGCAGCAGTAAAACTGGGATTGTATACTCTTTTTTGTTCTAATAATGCCTCATAAGTTTCAGCATCCAACAAAATGTCAGCATTTAACCCATTGACGGCTGCTATCATCGTTTTAATTATAGGCATAATATATCCTTCCGTTACCAAAGCGATTTCCACTTCTTTTAATTCAGCTTTTAGACTTTCGCCAAACGCAGGTTGTAGTATTATATGTCCTTTGTAATCCACTTCCTTACCCACTATATCGTTTTTAAATACACTTATTTGTGCACCAGAATCTACTACAGCTTCGTATTCATTTCCATTATATGAAATTCTAACTTTCTTAAGGGCAGCTATTTTTGGTTGAACGCCTTTACATTTTTTGTTTCCTATCATGACTTCACCGTTAAATCTTGCAGTGACTACTTTGCTTTCGATATTTCCATTTCTGAGTACCTTAACTTCGGATACTTGCCCTTCCGATACTTGAACCTCGGCCACTTTGCCTTCAATGTTTCTTCTCCTCTCTTTATTATCTCGACAAAATCGTGCCAAGTGTCCTACTCGTCCACAATTAAAACATGTGACTGGATTTTGGGAAGAACTCCGCTTATCAATTCTGCCATGGTTGTTATGCTCATGTTTATATCCTTCACCAAATGTATGATATCTTCTACTAACCATGTTTGGTTTTTCCCGGTATAAGTTCCTATATGGTTGAGAAGCAATGAATTTAGTAGTTTGGTTATATTTCCTTGCATTCTCGTACTCATCTAGCTTCTCAGCAAGTGTGTCAACTGAGCAAATTCTACTCCACTCATCAATAAAATGATTTTGTATGTCTCCAGGTACTCGTTCTTTTATCTGTTCGACAATGACAAGTTGTTTCAGGCTGTCGAAATCATTAATTTTTAGTCCCGAAACCCATTCGTTAAAATAGTTCGCCAATTCAAATCCAAAATCTCGCCAAGTGCTCTCAGCCGCTTTACAATGTCTCTTAAACTTTATTTTAAATGCTTCTGGGCTCAATTTAAACCTTTTCAATAACATACATTTTACATGTTTATAATCATTTGCTTTTTCTTCAGGCTCCCTTGCAATTAAATTCGCCATTTCTAGAGGCAATAATCCAACAAGATGTGTTACCCAATCTTCTTCTTTTATATGGACTCTTCGTGCTTGTCTTTCAAACAATATTAGATAAAAACTTATATCACCTTCTTTTGGATCAAAAGTACGCATTAATTTTTGCAATCCACCAGGTACATGTTCTCTTGTTTCTTCATTTCGAGAGCTGCTCGTCTCTCCTATAGTACCAGTATGTACCAATGAAGCTTCTATCTTCAACCTCTCCAATTCATATTCCTTTTCTTGCCGCTTTAATTCATCTTCCCTTTCCTGTTCTCGCCGCTTTAATTCACCTTCCCTTTCCTGTTCTCGCCTCTTTAATTCATCTTCCCTTTCCTGTTCTCGCCGCTTCAATTCGTCTTCCCTTTCCTGTTGCTTAATTTCATATTCTTGTCGCCTAATTTCATCTTCTTTTTGTTGGCGCTTTATTTCTTCTCTTCCACTAACTATTCTTTTTAATAATTCCTTCACAAACTCCTCTTCGTACTCCGTACTTGCCAATATAATCTTCTTTAATTCGGTAACTCTCATGTCTTCCGTTGCCGTTTCTCCTAACTCTTCCGCCAAACACTTCAAATCTACTTTTAAAGCTCTTCCTAAAAATGCCATTTTTCACCTACTACTTTCTAAACTGCACCTTCTTACAAAAAAAAAATGCCACTTCCTAAACCAATTTCAAGACAATCTAAATAACTCCCTATCTTCCATCAAACAACTTGAAATTCATAGAACAAACAACTACCAATCTTTTATTTGGAAATCCATTGGGGTTTCCCGCGCATTTGTCAGTCGTAACCTTTTACAAAAGAAATAACGCAAAATTCTACAAAACTAATTCACCATTTTTTTATTATTCTTTTTCATCCATCGTTCAAAAAAACCAAAACAAAAGAAAATGATCATATCTATATATCAAGCTTTTAGCTCGCAACATCAGAAAATGCGTGTTATTACATCACGTGACCCTGACATTACCTAAAAGTAATGAAGGGATAAACTATGTATATATTATTTGAGAATAAAGTTTTCAAACAAAGAACATATCATTTTGGAATTCTCCGGACTTATAAATCGGGTAAGTGATGTGATTTTTATAATAAAAAATTTGCTTGTAAATAATTTGTTTTCTTACTTGATGATCGTTCTCTGCAAAATGTTTTTTTTACGTCTGATTAAATACTATAAGAAATAAAAAAAAGAAACAATACAAAAGTTTTTATTGAAAAATGAGGAATTTTTAAAATCGTTTTTATCCTAAGAATTCTTTATTTTACGTTTTTTAGTTTATAATTTTTTGATAAAATTGTTGTCAAAAAACTTTTTTTCAAAAATTAAATGGTATTAAATTATGTGTTTATTTATACTTCTTGCATATTCTAATATTTGAAGTAATATGATTCAGAAAAATATGGAAGAAAAATTCGGTACTTATGTATTAACCACAGCTACAGATTTGGCAGATTTTTAAGTGCCGCCCATCTACACTTAAAATTTTTGGAAAAAATCTTAAAATGAAACACTTTGTTTAAAATCAAAGTAGTCAATCGGAATTCGGTGGAAAATGGGCCGATATAGAGTTTAGCATAGATTCAAAACAAACTTTTCTCTCACCTGGTTCTATAGCCATTATGAACTCTAATAAATAAGATTCAAAATGAAATAACATTTCCAAAACGGACGTTTACTAAGATAAAGTTTCATGTTATGGACATTGGTACATTTTCGTTATATTTCACTCCATAAAATATTTCGCTCCTAAAAAAATAAAATTGCATCTTGTTTTGTTTTTGGCAAGTCCCAAAGACGCATTTTCGTAACACTAAAAAATGGCGACAAAAAAAGAATGGTTCTTTTTTTTTTTTTTTTTCGTAAGCATTCTTTATTTTACGTTAAAATTTAAATGGGCATTTCATGTTATACCATTAAATTTAGTAAAACTATTTCTCAGGCATTAGGTTTGATCTCTTATAAGAATATACCTATTTTTTTCTCTTTATTTACAAATATTTTTCCGATGTGTTCTGTATGTTCCTTCTCTAAAAAAACAGAGATACCATTTTGTTTTCGTTTGCATAAGAAAGAAAACAAACATTTTTCTTTTTTAAATTTAATCAGCCACAATAAAGATGGAACGTTACAATGCTACATGCTACATTAAAGACGTCTCGAGTGTAACTGAATGACTGTTCATATGGAAATCGCAGGGATTCGGCACATACAACAACGCCCCCTATAGTTCGTTGCGATCGCGAATAAATAATTCATACGAACTTGAGAAGAAATTAATTTTTGATTGATTAGAGCTGCAAGCTAGCAAAGCATTCTAAAATATTTATCAAATGTTATGATAAACTCATTCTTTGGGATGTAGCACAAAAGCCTGTGGTCAGGGAGACAGTTAAAGAATTTAAACACTTAGGTCCGATGTGTCTTTTAACGTATTTACACCAAATTTGGTCCGGATTGATTCAGAATTGCGGTTTTCGTATAAGCATATAAACATTCTTCTCTATTTATATCGATTTTTTTTTCAATTTGAAAATTTTGTTTGAATGTGGAACTCTTAAAACAATTCTTTCAAAACAGTGAAAATGTCAAATATAGGTACTTATTTTTATCTTAAAATCATAATATAGAAGGACTTCAGCTCTAAACATCGTTATTTGATTAATTATTCACTTTATTCTTAGCTTTTTAAGAACATTTTTGAATGATTAAAGTAATCGTATGTATAAATTGAATAAATTTACCCTTAATAAACGTTTAAGGAAAATTTAATTTTTGATTAACTTTTAAATTTTTCATTATTTTAACTATTTATTATTATTTAACTATTTATTATTATTTAACTATTTATTTAGCTTCTATGTATTGTTAAATTTTGTAACTTAAAAAGGTTTGTTATTTTCTTTAACTTTAGAAAACATTTCTATTCAAAATTTTGCTTGAAACTTTGAATTTGTATGCTTCCTCGAAACTCAAAGTGCGTGTTTCGCAGCAATCTCCTTTTTAAAAAATCATTCAGTGAAATGAAAACTTAGAAAATATTTATTCTTACTGTCAAAAAATACAAAATACAAACTGACCTCAAATAAGACTCAAAGGACTTCGAATCAAATAATTAAGAAACCTCTACTATTACGTTTAATATAAAAGGAAGATTTATTATCTAAACAATAAAACTACAGCATCGCCGTTCCAAAAAAGACAATAACACTCTTAGTCAAAAATCTATTTACATTCTAAACTATCACCATGGCAACCACAAAAACTCTTCTCGTTGCCATCTTCAAACTGATATATAATAAGTAAGTTATTTAACAAAAAATACGATGCGCATAAGCACATAATATTTTACACTTACTATAAATTTTTTATTTTCAGATAATTAAATATCCTATAATCAAAAAATTATGTTTCTTAAACATATTTTTATTCGTATTATTATTAGATTTATATTAATTAAGAATTTTAAAAAAGAAATGGATTTTTATTTTTATTTTGTTAACCATTATATTAATTTAAAAAAATTTTTTTTAGTATTTTCTTAAAATTTAATTTCAAATATTTTCCTAAGCAGTTCTTTTAAAGATATAAAAGCTAATTTGATTTTATCTACTTACGCTGATGAAGAAAAATAAACAGCTTTTATTACATAACAAAAACGCAACATCGCTGAAACTCTAAAGTTTTAGAAAATATTAATTGATCTGACCTTATTTTTACATTTTCCACTGTGCTCGTTATTGTATTCGCGATCGCAACGAACTATAGGGGGCGTTGTTGTATGTGCCGAATCCCTGCGATTTCCATATGAACAGTCATTCAGACTGGAGACGTCTTTAATGTAGCATGTAGCATTGTAACGTTCCATCTTTATTGTGGCTGATTATATTTAAAAAAGAAAAATGTTTGTTTTCTTTCTTATGCAAACGAAAACAAAATGGTATCACTTTTTTTTTTAGAGAAGGAACATCCAGAACACATCGGAAAAATATTTGTAAATAAAGAGAAAGAAATAGGTATATTCTTATAAGAGTTCAAACCTAATGCCTGAGAAATAGTTTTACTAAATTTAATGGTATAACATGGAAGGCTCATTTAAATTTTAACGTTAAATAAAGAATGCTTACGAAACAAAAAGAAAAAAAGAACCATTCTTTTTTTGTCGCCATTTTTTAGTGTTACGAAAATGCGTCTTTGGGACTTGCCAAAAACAAAACAAGATGCAATTTTATTTTTTTAGGAGCGAAATATTTTATGGAGTGAAATATAACGAAAATGTACCAAAGTCCATAACATGAAACTTTATCTTAGTAAACGTCCGTTTTGGAAATGTTATTTCATTTTGAATCTTATTTATTAGAGTTCATAATGGCTATAGAATCAGGTGAGAGAAAAGTTTGTTTTGAATCTATGCTAAACTCTAGATCGGCCCATTTTCCACCGAAATCCGATTGACTACTTTGATTTTTAACAAAGTGTTTCATTTTAAGATTTTTTCCAAAAATTTTAAGTGTAGATTAGCGGCACTAAAAATCTGCCAAATCTGTAGCTGTGGTTAATACGTAAGTACCGAATTTTTCTTCCATACTTTTCTGAATCATATTACTTCAAATATTAGAATATGCAAGAAGTATACATAAACACATAATTTAATACCATTTAATTTTTCAAAAAAAGTATTTTGAAAACAATTTTATCAAAAAATAATAAACTTAAAAGCGTAAAATAAAGAATTCTTCGGATAAAAACGATTTTAAAAATACCTCATTTTTCAATAAAAACTTTCGTATTGTTTTTTTTAAAAATTCTTATAGTATTTAATCAGACGTAAAAATAAACATTTTGTAGAGAACGATCATCAAGTACAAAAAAAAATTATTTACAAGCAAATTTTTTATTATAAAAATCATAACACTTACCTGATTTATAAGTCCGGAGAATTCCAAAATGATATGTTCTTTGTTTGAAAACTTTATTCTCAAATAACATATACATAGTTTATCCCTTCATTACTTTTAGGTAACATATCACACATCAAAATTTTATAATTGTAAGATCTCGATTTGAATTTTAATATGTAGCTTAAAAACAGAATAGCTGAATTCTAGTTGAAATTCTTTCAAAACTAAAAAACACTTACCAAGAGACGATGAAAAATTTATTTATAATCAGCACAAAAGATACTTTTTCAAGTAATTCGGATTATTCTTTTATGTTGTTTTCTGAATTATGTAGATACAGAAATATATACATTTCTATGAAGAAGAAGAATATTCTATAACTATTACAGTTCTGTATGGAATTCATTGGAATGACGAAAGCAATGTTGACTTCATTTTAACTTGTAATGAATTGAAGACAGAAATTTTTTTTTACCGCAATACACACATCTGTAACAGCAAGTGATCATGAAATCATGTTATGTTGTTGGTAATAGAAAGGTAAAAATTATTGAGAAGTTGTTCTTCAAATGCTTGGCGTTTTCTGCTTCAATGTTTGGCATGTTCTGATTAGTTTTTTCAAGAAGTTTTACCTTTTCGTTAGGGAAATTTTGCTTCCTATTTGCTGCTAAGAAAATGGCGTCCGTCATTGCCAATGGTTATGTGGGAACTAATGCCCGATATTTACAGTCTCCCGCTAGATGGCGTATCGAGTGTTGCGATCGCGAATATAAAATCTCATCAACGTGATACAAATTTTTAGAATTAGTGAATAACTACCCAGTTAGCAAAAAATAATCGAAGAAACGTTAAAAACAAATTCGCGACACAATGAAGCGTTGTAATGTACTTAACCGTTTTACAAAGCCCCAGCAACGTTATCATATAATCGTTTTCTAAAATGTAAAAATGACGTTTTTTTCTAAGGAAACTTGAACAAACAAAGCTCACCAGCCAGTGGCTTTTTGTGAATTTATTTAAGAAGGTACGTCTTTTGTTTCAAGAGAGCACCGCAAGGGTGAAGGTGCGCCTTAGCCCAAACCCCACGGATGAGTGGCAGCACCACACATCGCCCCTTCCTAACCATAGATATAAATCTGAAGGGTAAGGAAATTTTTTCCAGATCCCTGTATTAATATTAGTGCTCATAGACCGACTACAGGACTTTTGATTTCACAAATTTTACGCACACGCACACCGCATGTACTTGGCGAGTCTTAGCGGGGTCAAGGCTCAAACTGTGGCTCCTAAGGACCGGAGTCTGATTCTCTAACCACTGGGTTACCATTGCCCAGTAAAAATGTTTGCTTTTCGAATTCCAGTAGCAAAAGTTTTAATTTGCGTTATTGAAATGTATCATTAAACAGTACGAAAACAATTTAAATCGTTTTAAGTTTCACAAATCAAAGTTTTTTGCTGATGTATTTTAATCGCAATAAATATAACATATTATAGAGCTTAAAAACGCTAAACTACTTAGTTCATCTAAACTAAGACTAACTCATAATTCACTTATTAATGAATATTTCGAAGCCACACTCTTCACATTATTCCATTCTATTATTAAAATTCGAATCCGATCATCGTATCTCGAATTCTAAAGATCACGTGGCGTGCTTTATGGAATTTTAATTAATTATTTAAAATATTTCCTTATCCTGCTATGTATTTATCAACTTTTATTAAATTCCAAAATAAACAAATCTGCAAATAAAAGGAAATATTTTAAGGAGAAGACCTAAAAATGTTTAATATTAATGATTAATATTAATATTTTTAATAAGTTAATTGAAATACTCTTTTCAAATTACTTCTGAAACAACGATTTATAAACAGCGTTCTTGTCAAAAGCAATTTATTTTCCACTCAGATGAAATATTTTAAAGATCAGATTTCAAAACATTTATTATTAGTATAATATTTTAAATATATGCTACGGAAAGAGTTTTGAAAACATGTAGAGGATGTATTTAATTTTGAGTTGATCAAAAATATTTCTGAAACTAAACTTTTTGAGTTACCGCAATTTTTAGCAGTAAGCATAAGATATATTTAGAACAATTTTCAATCATGGCATAAAAATTAATAAAACTATTGAAGTGCCTTTTTCAAATTCTAACGAGTTTTATATAAATATTATAAAATATTCGAGAAATATTTTTTAATAATATCTTCTATTACTTCAGAAAAAGAATATTTCTTCCAGGCTGACAATAAATTTTTCTGTCGTCGGAAAATTAATAATGGTTCATGCTTGCAAAAATCTCCTTGCAAACATATAAATCTCAAAATCTGCTTTTGATGTGGAACACAGAAATTCTTCCTTAGCGGGTGTCACAAAGCCATCAGTTAAAGTCAAATCCTTCTGCTAACTCTAAGAAAAAGGCGTCGGTGATAGCCATCTATGTCACGAAGCTCGTCTCTTAAAAATTCTGTATACTTTTGAGCGATCACTTTTATCTTTAAAAGATCTTTTTTTTTTTTTTTACCTTATTTTCTTTTTATCGAAAGATGTAACCTGCCACTGTGTGAAAACTAAATGCTACAATTTATCAGAGTTGCTGTTCACTTTGAGGATTCTTTCCTACTGAAACATTTTTTTTTTGTTGAATTTACTTTTCTGGTGGCAATGGTTGGTTCGGCTTTCATTGGATTTCGAACCTGTCAATCTTTTTACCGACAGCTCAATAAGAGTTTTGGAATGTCGCCATTTGTATACGAAGGTGGTTTTGGAGGTGATTATTTGTAAGTGCTTTTTTATTCAATTGTCACACTGATGTATTACTTTAATTGAAGAATTATGTTTCAAATATAACAATTGTCAAGTAGGATAGGAAATAAATGTTTGTGTTTTTATATAAATGATAGCACTTTACGTATCAAAACTCAATCCTTTAAAGTTTACTATCGGGCACGACTGTTATTTTTTAGTGCTTTTTTTAAACATTTTTTTTAAAACTTTTAATTATCGCATTGATGGCCCATCACAGAGATATCCTAAAAGAACTGTATTTTTAGCAGCAATATTCAACTTTTTAAGGTCTACTTTCAGGTGCTTTTATGATCTTTTTTATCTGTCAAACTTATCTATGATAAGTTTTAATATCAATAATATATCAGAAAGTAAAGAGGTTTGCGTTGTTAATTATATAGATGAAAAACCTTTAGTGTCAGTCTTATTATATTAATTTTCGTAATCTTTTGATAATCTCTTAGATATTGATGGTTACCCTAAAACTCACACAACTAGCCAAATTTTTTGTAACAATATTGAGATCTTTCTCTCTAATTCTCAGGTATGGCTATTATTTTTTAATGTTTGTTAAACTTGTTTTTGATCAGTTTGAAATTTTAAGAAGATGCTGTAAAAGTATGATGGTTCTTAAAAAAAACGTAGATTTTAAAAAGATGTTTTAAACATTAAGTATATTTACTTATTAGTATCGGCTCTGTTTTAAATGTGGTAAATTTTAGGTTACGTAACCAAAAGAAAAAAAAAATTCTCATTTAGAAATAAAATTTTTATAAATAAAATTTTATCTAAAACTGGCAATAAATATTTTCAGGATCACCTTAAAAGGTCTTTTAGTTATGAGATTAGATTGTACACTATTGTTTATGTTTCTTTGATAAAACTGAACGTCACTCAAAACTTCTTCTGTTCTAATTATTTAAAAAAAAAAAAAATCCCATTTCATCTTTTTATCAGAGCAAAAAAATATTTTTAATAAAACATTTATTCAATAACCTTGCTAGTAAATTCTTGATGCAGAATAAACTTGACAAGTCGTTTTATTAAAACATAATGTTTGGGTGTGAAAATAACATTGGAGCAGCATTCAAAAACTTCTTATTCAGTCAAAAAACTGAGATAGTTAAAAGTACGAATGATAATTAACTTAAGAACTAATGTTTGCTTTGAGCTTGGAATCTTAGTGGAAAGTTCACACTTTTCTTCTCCGCCAATTAGGACTAAAATTTTTCCTTAATCTATTATTTCTTCTCTAATGCAGAATAAAGATTTTCGCTTAAGAGAGGAAATAATTTAGAAATCATTGTAGTAGACAAAAAATAAATACAGTTTCTATGAAATCAATGTGTCAGAATCTATGCAAGATCACCAAACAGTAAAAGAAACTGCAAAATGCTACTATTGAAATTAATAAATATATTAGAGCTTAAATTTTAGAATATTAAGAAAAGTGCAAAGTTTTGTATCCATTTCACTATAATTATCATAAAATGCTTGTCAGATATCAAGATAATATAATATATCTCTATTCATGTCTTGTGAATCTTCTCCAGGGATATAGTTTCCAGTAACTTAAATGAGCAGATTAAAAATTAACGAAATATTTAGTGAAGTGCGAGATTCTGTATCCATTTCAATACATTTAAATAAACACACTTTTCGTGGCTTATGAGATATCAAGGCGTTAATTCATCACCCTTCATATCTTATTTGTGATTTGTTGTGAAGGTGGAAAGTTCCCTTTCCACCTACCCTGACCTTCTCATCTTCCCTTTGTTTTCATTGTAAATTCTCATCTTCCCTTTGTTTTCAAACTGTAAATTGTTTTTTGTATCTTTTTGTTAATCAATAAAATTTCTCCCCAGAATCTTATTTGTGAAGCAGATAAAACTTCAGTTGTAAGTATGATTCAATTTTCTAAGCGGCTGATATCAGTATATGTAATCTTAACCCCTTCCTTCTCACTTCCGTGAAAATGACGGGGCGAGGTTTCGACCTCTATTTCTCGCTCCCGTGATATTGATGGGCTGGAGTGTTCTGTAGCAACGCGCCAATAAGAATAAAACTAATTCATTCCTTTTCATCGGAAAACATTTTATTTCACGTTTTATCCATCAGATGGCAGTACCAGGATATTTTTAAGGTAATCGTAGATAGTTAGTTTATTTTAAACTAGATATCAACACTAATCAAATACGTTATACAAATACAAAAGCAAAAAAAAAATAGGCACTTTTATGACCTTTTTCTTGAAAATTAACCGATCGTTAAGGGGTTAATAATAGGAAAAACTTACACTATTTCGTTACTTTTCAATACCAGAATTTTCTTTGTAGGATTAAAATATAAATTTTAGTGAATTCATAAAATCTTATCTTCTTTTCCGATGATCGGTAAAAAAGAATCTCTGTATCAAATGTTTGGTATGGCATCAATATTTTATGAGTTCTCTTGGTTCACATTTTTTTAAGCATTAGCAAACGACTTTTTAATAATTTAAATTAATGAAATTTAGGTTCCATTTTTGTGCAAGCCATAAAATTCTACTGTTTTTTATTGTGTCTAACAAAGAAGTAAAAACAATTCTTTTATTTCCCCTGATAGTATTACTTGTACAACATTTACGATCATAAAGTTTTTATTTCCGAGACATAAACTGTTCTGCTTTTTCAGAAACAGAAACTAGTATTGACATTTTTCGTGCGATCCTTCTAAATAGAAATTTTAGTTGTAACATAAATCAGAGAAGGGAAATGTCCTTTCTTATTTCGCTTTCTATTGTACCAATAAATACCTATTTGACATTTATTATAATAAATATCAGGCTTTAAAACATGTTGATTACATTTTTTCACGTTTCTTTGAAGTTCTTTTTTTTTTCGTAATGTCATTGCTTTGTGATTATAATAACTTAATTTGCAAGTGAAGAGCCGTGGGGACTCAGGTGATAGAGGGCTCGCCTCACATCCGGATTCGAATCTCAGCGATGGCTAGTCGATATGAATTACGCACCGACCACAGTACTGACGTAAAATATCCCCAGTGGTGGTCGGATCACGAGTTAGAATCCCCTTCGCCGTTTGACTAACTTTGGGAGGTTTTTGTGGTCTTCCTTTTCATCCAACGTGAATACGGGTTATTTCCATCAGAAAGTCTTCCACGGAGAAAAATTTCTCCCAATGCTTGATTCAGGAGTTTCCTTATCTTCTGTGTTGGGTTCAAAATTACTGAACATTGGTAGTCGTAAACTAGAAATTGGTCGCCTTTCATCGACTGACATAAATTAAAATTTAAGCAAAAATTATCATAAATCACTTTGATTTTAGGATTTATTACTAAGATATACATTTGGATTTCCTCGGACCGGGCAGGGTTGACTCAGCCTTTCATCTCTTCAGTGGGTCGATAAATGAGTACCAAGCATGCTTGGGAACTAAACACTGGGGGTTCTGCGTTTGACTGACCACCTAACCGGAAAATCTGCTCCTGCACCCCAGAGCCCAAGGTCAAGAGAACTGAGAGGGGCACAGTAGGCCTTGGCCCTCTATGGGCTGTCGCGCCACTGACTTTAGTTTTAGTTATACATTTGGATTAATATTAAAGTCTGATCACGCAGTTAATTTGACCCAATAATACTTAAAACGTGATTTAATTAAATAATCTAATTAATTAATAAGCGTTCGTTTAGACATTCAGTACATGATAGTTTTATAGATAGTAATGATAAAACTTTTATAAATCAAAGAATAAGAATAGCGAACTTTTAGATAAATCAAAAATTTATTTATCGCTTCTTATTTATTACTCATTTTTCAAGAAAATAACCTTGTTTAGATAATCTTCTTTTTACAGATTTTCAAAGAAATTTTATTTTTACTTCTCCAATATGATTCGGTGTTTACAACGTTTTTCAATATCTTTCATTTTCCACGTGCTTGTGATAGATTGCATTACTTTTTGTAGCACACAACAGCATTTATAGTTTCAAACTTTCTCTCGCTAATTTTTATTAGTTTTACCACTGTCAATTTGATTACAAACCATTACTGAAATACTTCTTGATACTCTTTTGACTCCTTGATTTATCATTTTATGAGTAAATTATAAATTCAATTGAGAAATAAACATATAGACTATTAAGATTTTTGTGACACTCATAAAAATTCCTATAATTTTATAACTTATTAATTAAAAAAAATGTTTAGAGATCATGGATTATACTTTTTAAACACTCATTCAAATAAAAACAATTCTTACAAAATTTATTCTTATAAAATTCTTCTTAAGTTCTCAAAAAAGAAGCAAATTTTGAAACGTATATTAATTTGATTCACGAAGTCATGGGTAATACTGTTCTTCTCTTGTCTTTTTAATGTATTAAAAAATAATTAGATTTACCTAATTTTAAAGGAAACGTTAAGCGTTTTAAATTTTCAACTTAATTGACAATAAATGCTTTTACTGATTAAGATTAAATATGCCGATGTATCAAAATAGAACGAAAGCTAATAATAAAAATTTATCCATCCATTTGATTTTTTAGAGCAATTACTTTAAGTGGGTATTAATTAATTTAATTAGTCCTATTATCCGGACGACTTAATAATTTTCACATTAATTATCATATGAGTTGAAAGTAGCGGAAGAATGATTTATCAAAGTAAGTTACATACTTGATTTATCTAGAGAATGGTAAAATTATAATAAAGAAAATTTTTTTTCATTTGTTACTGATGAATTGAGATTTGAATTGCATTGAAATTGTCAAGACAATTCTTTCGGTTTCTTATACGTTCTGAATGTGTCTTAGAAATTTAATTTAATTTAATAAAGAATATTAGTTTTTTCTACACTGTTAAAATTTTTATTCCAAGATTATGATCAATTAACCGGCAGCAGTTTGCCCATTTAGTTAATCATAAAGTTTACGGTAAAGAACATTTTTTACCTTTAAGGTTTTGAAACTGCTTACGAATAGCATGGTTTAAGAAGGCAAAGAATACAAAACTTTATTTTTTTTAACCATTTACAACTACTATGTTTCAAAACTGTAAAAAAAATGTACATACATTGGAGATCGTTTAGCAAATTTATGATCCTGCTATCTATGCATAAATGAGAGTATCGTATTTTAGCAGACCAGGGACACAAATTGGGGAGTGCAAGACACTCGCCAATTTGTGTCCCAAAGACAAGATATTCTTCATGAGTTGAAGAGAATAAAGAAAATACTGTGTTGTCAACGCTGAGACTCGAAACCCTTTTCTGTTGGTCATGAGATTGACAGATTAACCCCTGTCGTCTATAAAATGTACACATCAGCAAAAAACTAAGTGACTTCATTTGGTGGATCTAGTTGGTGCGATAAAATCCTAGTTGTTATACTCTATTAGGTGAAAGCAATTAATAAACTGCTTTTCTCACAGTTAACAGTTGAATACCATCTTATTTACGGTTATTTGACTGTTTTGTTTTAATATGGTAAAATAACTATTACTTAAATTGATATTTAACAATTTTTTTCGTAGAAATTTCTAATAGTGTATTGTCAATTCTTATGTGTTTTAAAAAAAAAAATTAATATACGCTGCTATTTAAATAAACGTGAAATGTTGAGACTTTTATGCTTTTGTTGAACTTTCAACTTCAACATTTTTAAAGTAATTTTATTATTCTTAGAGTAAAACTGAGAGCCTAAGATGTTGTACCCGCCAACTGCGCTGTGTGGTGGTCATTAAGTTGACCTTATATCAGGAAGGTACTGGATTCGAATCCCGACAGCGAATGGATGTTCCGTTCATTTTCTGTGCTATCTGTTCTTATTTGTGGGGACAACGTTGGCCCACCTAATACGGTGCCCTTGAAAGAGTGGCCAACATCTGCCCTATTGATACCTGAATGACGAGTTTCAATCGGGTGGACATTGGGAATGATGCTGGACACGCATACAATAAAAAAATATTTAACTAATTCATTAGTTATTTAAGTTACGATATTAAGATAAATACATACTTTCTCTGAATAAACATGCCATTTACTTTAGAGGATGCAATGCTGTGAAAGAAACTTTTCATGCCTAATTCTATATTACCCCCATTGGTCTTTTAAAGATTAGAGAAGATTTCAGTTAAACCTAAATTAAACACCTTGATTCAAATGTTGAAATATATTTTTTAAAAAATAAAGATGCAAACAAAGTATTACAGGATGATTTCACTACTGCGTAATCCTAAATAATTCTACAATATCTTGTTCGTATTTTATTATAATTTTTTTTAGGCATTTAAATATCATGGTTTACTCACTTTTTTATACTTTAATTTTTACATTATGTGGATGAATAAAAATTTACCAGGAAAGATTTCTTACTAATCATCGTGCCTCTGAAGACACTGCCTGGATGAGAACGAAGGAGAGATAAATAGAAGAAAAGAAGGATATAGATACAGAGATAGACAGTGAGATTGAAATACAGATACTGATAGAGATATCGATATAGATAGAGATATTGATAGAGATATAGATGGAGATTTAGAAGTTAGAGATATATAGGAAATTAGAGAGATATTGATGGAGACTAGACTAGATAGAGAGAAATGGGGAAAAAATTAAACTTATTAAGAAAGAAATATTTCCTTTGTTACTGATTAATGAGGTTAGGTGGCATTGATAGTGTTAAAATAATTAATTGTGTTATTTGTACGAATTTTGGAAAGTGGAAACGTTTTTTTTAATATTTAGGCTTCATTCATTGAAGAAAATTACTTTTTCCTAAGTGCCATGACTTTCAATCAGAAAAAAAAATTTCATAATTTTATTAAAGAAAGTCCGACTTTAGAGGTTTTTCAAATGCAACGGAAGATAATATTTAAGTATTTTTTTTTTTTTAAAAAAAGACTGAAAATGCGAGTTTAGCAAAATGCTGGACACGGAATTGATTACATAATAGCAATTTCTTCCTAAATAGCAATCTTGATATTAAAAATGCTTTCACGTTTCTCAAAAGGAAAAAAAAAAGATTGTTTTTTTTCTGGTTTTGTCTGGTTTCCATCAAAATGGATTCAGTATGTTTTTATAATGTTTTTCATTTATCTTAGCTCACAAAGTGAATTACGATTGTAACGTTTATATTTCTTTACTTCACTTTTGACAAGGAGTCCAATGATTAGCGATTCTGATACTTCCTGTACAAACATTTATTTTGATAATATTAGACTTTTTTTTAAAGACATAAGTAATAAAAATTTATATTGCAATTAAATTTCTAGCCAAATACAAAGTAAAGTTATCGAATAGTTTTTATAAATTAATTAAGCAATTCCTTTTTATTTATTACTTTTCACAATTATTAATGAGAACATGAAACAAATTATTATAAAATATTAAATGCGAAAATAAGATAATAAAAGATAAACCAAAAATTAAACGCTATTGCGCTGATATTTTCTTAGAAATCAATAAATTGTTACATTTTTCTTCTCAGTTAAACTTTTTACGCTGAGTTCAGATAAAATAAGAGTTTTAAGGGAAGTAATTAAGAAACGTGAAAATGTTTGAGATTTTTTTTTAATTCCTGAAATATTTTATCGTTACATCCTTAACGATATTTAAAATAACCTTTTTTTTTCTTTCACGAAGGAATTCTAGAATCCAAAGAAAAAGAATAGTTTTTTAAAAATAAAACTATTTTAATTAAAATCATTCCTATTTTCCTAACAAAATTTCAAGTTTATTTTTAGTTCCAGTTTATTTTAAAAATTTTGAGATATCATAGTTTCTTTCAAAATGTTTTATGAGGATTTCTATTGAGTGCACAGAAAAACTTACTGCACCTTTGTTCAAAATGAAAAATTAAGTCAATTAGTTGCATTTTTCATACTTAAAATTTCAGAATTTTAATGAAAATCTTCGAAACCACTAGATCGATTCAAATGGAATTTAGTATGAAGATTAAGTCGATAAAAACAAAATAACCATTCAACAATTTAGCATGGAAGAATGGGCCAGAAACGAACAAAACAGGGTTTATATAAAATATAATTTAAATCCGATCCCAAATTCAATAACATGAGAAAACATGTTTTTATATTTAGTGGAGTGCAGGATGAAATGATTAGATAATTAATAGTGAAAGAGCCTTCTGTTCTTTTGCACTAAATAAAACTGTTAAACGATACGACAATGATCAAATAGATTCCCTGGGGCCATAGAATTCTGATTTTTTAAAAGATAACCTTTTGTAATTTTATTTTATTTTATAACTGGCGCTGGACAACAGACCAGATTCTGAGTTTACGACTATCAACGTTTATTTCTATAGCCTTGTAAATTTGAACCCAACCGAAGACAAGGGAACTTATTTATCATGTATTGCCTTCGTTGAGAACTTTTTGATGAAAATAAAACGCATTAACGTTACACAGAGAGGAAAAATTCCCAAGGTGATTTTAAACCATGTTCCATCTACCACTAAGTATGAGTCAATGAGAGCTTGAAGCGAGATCCGTACGAACCAGCCACATATGTGATGCTATATCCCTGAGCTAACGCAGCTTAACCTCTTGTAGTTAATAAGTTTAGGTTTGTAGTAGCCTCATTCTTTGACATATAAGACAGGGGTTTAAAGAAATATATGGCTCATCTAAATCTAATCTCGTCTGTTATAAAAAAATCGATTATGATTTGCAATATTCCGACTACTAATACAGAATGTATTTAATGAAATTGACACCAGACAATATCAGCTAATAGTTCACTCTCAATCGATAATGTTTCTTAAAGTTTGGAGCAATACAGTTTAGTTCATGAATAAAAAGAATATTTTTTGGGTACAAACTTAGATTAGTCTGTGTTTAAACGTGTTGCCTTTTAAATTAATGTAACTAAATTCTCTTTTCAGGTTTCTTCTTTTTCTCTGCCACATTTGCTGAAGAAGAGTGTCTCAGTAAGCTAATTTAATTTTTGTATTTTGAATTTGCGCACAATATTTTACGTGTCATATTACATGCATTTATCAACATTTATCAAGAGTGCATTTATCAACATTTTTATCAATTTGCTTTAGTGCCTGTAACGACGGAATCTTGCAATCGAAATTGCGACTCAATTCCGGCTAGCTAGAATGCTTAAATATGAACTGTATCTCCATCGCCTAATGAAATTACAAGGTTGAATCGTTTTCTGAGTTATGCAAACAGAATTTGAAGTCAAACAGAATTTAACGTTATGTGGTGTAAACACTAAATGAAATCTATTGTATTTTTTTTTTAAATCGCAGAATCGAATCAAAAAATCAAATTTATTATAAATTAAAATTTTTATACTTTAAAGACTAGGTAGAGAGCTCAAGTTTTATCTGAAACTCGGTTCTAGAAAACAATACAAATTAAAATCATTTTTGGACTGCTACAAGCATATTTTATTGCTACATGATTGTCAAAGTGATTGTTATCGAATTTTTCACTACTTTAAGATTAGCTAGCTCATTAACAAATTTAACTGAAGCTCTGTGCTAGAGAATATTACAAGTTTCAGTTATTTTCTGAAAGCAAAAAACACAATTCATGGTAATATTATTGCTAATTAAAGTATATCGTCAATACAGTTACTTTTATTCGATGAACTAAATGGCCGAAATCATAAACACCCCTCTGTGTTACTATCAGATTTATCTTACTATTATCTCTACCGTACACAGAAATTTCAAATAGCTTTGGACATGCTACGAGAGCTGTATGCCTGATAACAGTTGTTTCCTGATCACTGTAATAAAAATTTGCTATTATATCTAGAAATTTAGTTTACAATGAGTAGAAATTTTGATCACTTTACGACTAGTTGGATTACTCAAATTTTAACTGGAACTATAATCCTGTAGTTTCCTAAATAGTGCAAGCAATTTTTTCCACATATTTCATCTAGTTTTAATTTCGAGAACTAACAACTATAACTAACAGCTGTCTAAAACCAGTACACAAATAAGCTGTGTAAAAAGAAGAAAATTAAAAACTGCATTTTTAAAGGGCACTTGAAAAAAAAAAAAAATTCAGTTTTTGTCAGCCTAGAAATAAAAACAAGAGCGCATCACATTTTTGATTAATTTCTATCTCAACCGAAATTTTATCCCACGCCTTTTAGAATATATAAGCTCTACGATTTATGTTAATAATTTTATTATTCTGTTTTTGGCAGCTAAAAATTAAGCAGTAAGCATCATTATTTTCGAAGAAAACTTCTACAAACAATTAATTTCCCCTATGTCTTTGAAAATTGACTTGCGATTTTCGTCTTTGATCTGGGAAAACCAGAATTATTTGTTTAGTTCACATTAAAAACGTTTATTATTTAACATTATTGAAATAAATAGTATTGCCTATACAAAATTATAAGCAACAAACTTTAAGCAAAAAACAAACAGTGAAATGCAAAACGAATTAAATAAAAATTCGAAGTAATGAAAAAAAAAAAAAACATGTCAAAGCTCTCAAAAGAGCGTAAAATGCAATTTTTTACCTTCAAAATTTTGAACATCTATGTTCAAACTAATTTGATAATAAACAAATTTAATGTAACCAATTAGAGTTTCAAAAATGAAGCTGGAATTTTATAGATGACCAGAGATATTAAAAGATATTTCCCGAGAAAATTTTCCTTCCAATATATAAGTGATCTTACTTAAATTTATGATTAGAAAACTTCTCTACGTTTATTTTTTTCTTGTCTTTTTGTCCTTTAAAAGTGACCCAATTTAAAAGATGAAGAATTATGTATTATAAATGTTTAACGCATTCGTGGAGTTTTTGATAAAATGCAATGAACCTTCATTTTATTTATATTGCGGTGTTAATCAAAAATTTATTGTTAGGTACTTCAAGCGTAGACAATGAATGTTGACAATTCACATTGTAAGTGCATTTTCTATTTTTCACCCAACAGAATACTGTTTAAACATAATCTACATGGAAATTATTTTTAACCAAACGCTCTTTTGCAACCATTAGTAATTTATATTCTTAGAAAATTGACTAAAAACCTTAAAGTGTAAAATATTTTGTTGAAATAACTTTGATGCAAAAGCTAGTTACATTTATTTACTATAACGAATTTAATGAAATATATTATTTACGATAAAAAAAACTATATACTATACTTCTACATGCTTTTACGACTATTGCTCGATACAAGAACCAGAATTTGCTATGTTGCGCCAAATAATAACGCTGTTTAGTAATTTAATTAAGCCGATCAAACGATGCATAAAGTGAGGTTGACACACGAAAAAATACCGAAGACATGAATATTTTCTTTGAGTTGAATGTAGAGTTTAAGAATGCAAAAACTTTAAACTACTATGCTGTGGAAAACGTGAAAAGTATTACATAATTTATTTAAGATGCTCATTTTTTTCTTTTGTTATGAACTAAGTGGGACGGAAAATAAATAAAATCATAAGGGACCCTTGGAATTGAAAAACCCGTGTTTACCGTAAGCAGACAAATCTATTGCGGGGCTTCATTCTTTGAATATCCATAGTAAAGCTTATGATAATGATCCATAATGCTTATAACTACGATAAAAAGATAAAAATAAGAACAAAAATTTTTAAGATGTTTCTTTCTTCAAAAAGTATTTATTTATTTATACCCTTAAGCTCACTATTACAGTAATATACATTAATTACAATAATGTACATTAATTATATCAATTACATTAATTACAATAACGTACATTAATTACAATAATTGAAATAATGTATATTAATTACATTAATTGAAATAATGTACATTAATTGAAATAATATATATTAATTACATTAATTAAAATAATATACATTAATTACAATTTGCATTAATTACAATAACATATATTAATTACATTAATTACAATAATTAAAGCATTCTATTTATTTTTTATTATGCAACTAATTAATGCGATTCCGTTTATCATATCTCAAACTGGACTGGTATATACAATTCAGATATGATAAAATAGATTAGGCAAGTTTAACTAAGACATGCAAAGTTTCAGACTGAGAAACTAAAAAAATCTATTACTTTTCCAATATTTTAACAGAAAATAAATAAAATCATAAGAGGGACTTGAAATTGAAAAACCCGTGTTTACCGTAAACAGACAAATCTATTGAGAGACTTCGTTGTTTCAATATCCATAGTAAAGCTTATGATAATTATTACTACAATAAAAAGACAAAAATAAGAACAAAATTTTTTAAGATTTTTCCTTCTTTAAAAAGTATTTAACCCTTATTATTTATACCCTTAAGCTTTCTGTTACAATAATATGCTATTTTAAAGCACTCTATTTAGTATTTATTATGCAATGAATTAATGCAATTCTGTTTATCATATCGAAAACTGGACAGGTACATGCAATTCAGAGATGATAAAATAGATTAGACTAGTTAAACTAAAACATGGATGTCTCAGGGATTAGAGAGTTCGCCTTCCAAAGAGGTGAACCGGGTTTAAATCTCAGTAATAGCTGGTTTATACGAATTCCGCATCCGGCATGCACCGAACACAGTGCTGAAGTGCAATTTCCCCAGTGGTAGACGGATCGTCATTTAGAGTCCCCTTGCCGTCAGGCAAACCACGTGAGGTTTTTCTTGATTTTTCTCTCCACGAAACGCAAATTCGGTTTAATTCCATCAGAAGGCCCTCCACGGAAGCAAATTTCTCCCAAAACTTGATTTAGGAGTTCCCTTGTCTTCTGGATTGGGTTTAAAATTATTGCACAATTGGGTAAGGCTACGGAGTCAAACTTAGTAGTCGTAAATCCAAAATTGGATCAGTTGCACAACGGCGGCTATAAAATAAAAAACTAAGACATGCAATATTTCAGACAGAGAAACTAAAAAAAGCATATTACTTTTCCAACATTTTAAAATTGATACGGATTTTAATGAATATGAATTAGGGTTAGCATAGAAAAATAGTGTAGACTTCATCTTCTTTACAGAGCAGTTTGTTATTGAAAACTGATCAATCAAATCCAGTGAATTAATTGTTTTTTTTTAATGAATCCACCTCAGTAAACTATGACTTGTAGTTTTTAAAAAGAAGATATCACCAGCTACCTTGTTAACCCATTCTTAAAAAAATGTTTTTTTAACTCTAAAATAATTTATAAGTACGCAAGTTGGTGTGATTTAGTCACAGAATTCGATTGTTATTGCATTTGTTTCAAATATATTCGAACTCTGGTTTCATTTCGAATTTTTTCATCACTTTTAAAAATAAATATTATTTTACGTTAAGCAAAACAATTAGTAATGGGCAGGTAAGGACATGAAAGTATATTAAAGCTTAAAAACGCGTAAAGGCATTACATTTTTCTGTTTTTTCGTTAGTTACATTTGTTGCTCTTCTTTTGGACAACTCTGGCAAAAAGTTTCATGTAGAGAGTTTAATTTTAACGAAATTCCTATGCTCCTCCTGGAGTGAGACAAGTACTTTTCTAAAACAAGTACTTTTGTATTTTTAGTTTCAAAAAATGAATTTTTAAGAAGTTATAACTAAGTTAAAAATAAATTGTATTCAATAGTAGAAACAAGACATTTAATTTGAGAGAATTGTAAAATTATTTTGTTAAAAATACTTTATATTTAATTCTTAAGATTTGAAGTACTAGGCGAACATAATTCACTGCCTATAGTTATTAAAAGAATGTATAAGTTAACTTAGAATTCTCTAAGAAATAAAAGTTGATATAAAATGGTTTAACATTTAAAAATGAAATAGAAAAATCTTAAAATTGTTATTTGGGAAGCGAAAATTAAAGTTTATGCAAGTGCAGTTATTATCAAACTTTTGATGTTAAAAAAACTTAATTTTTCAACGTTAAATATTTGCCAGACAAAATTGCGCTGAAAATATTTAATAATAAATTATCTCTTCTGCCAAAAACACTCATCATTAGTAAAGATTTTTTTTTGTTTCTCATCAGAATGAAAATTTCCCCCCCGAATCACTCCGAATGATTAATAAAATATCAGGTAACGAAAAATTATCAATAGCCAACCTCCTATTTATATAAATTATTCCTGGTATGATTCCATTGTACTTCATTTTTCGACGAATTTAAAGACATCTTAAAAGATATTGTGAAATAATGTAAAGTAAAAATACTCATTATGAAATTGGAAATTATTTTTAGATTTCTTCGAATTCACAGTTCCTCAAAATTAATCAAAATATGTATTTATCTCCTTTTCTTTTGTTATTGCGCTTTTTACAGTAAAAAAAATTATCGGAACTATGTATGTTATTGATAGTTTCGTTATGCAAGTGGAGGGTGCTTTAAATCATAAAAAAGCTGAGCGGTACGTAAATAATTGAAAAAGAATTTGTTTAAAAGCCAGAGAATCGAAATATTCCTACCCTTTTCCTCCACGTACAAAAATCATTCAGAATTAAATAAAGTTGTTTTGAAGCCAACTTTTATTTGGACATACTATAGTTTCGGTTCTCTAAAAAAGAACTTTCTTCAATATCTGGACACTGAGAAAGTTCTTGTTCACAGGGTCGAAACTGAAGTATGTCCATTGCTGCACTTTATTTTCAATGAAAAATATATAGCTCTGTGAATATTTTTTAAAATTAAAATATAATAGAAGTATGCGATGGAAAACTGATAATCTGATTTGTTAAATTTAAGCAGATCGGTTGATTGGTGCGGTAAGAATAATATCTAAATTTTTGAAAAATATGGATCAATTTTTAGTATTTATTAAGTTTTTTAATACGCACTGTTATTCTCTTTTATTTTATAAGAAGATTATATAAAGTAGCTCTTCAGTTATCATTTGTTCGTGAATATATGAGATATTTCAATGCTAACTCCTCGCATTTAAATATCTCGGAAATTCTATTAGTAGTATACGATTCTTTGGAGAATTAATTCACTTGGTTTATTGTCAAAATTTCGCGAAAAAATTTCTTAGAATTACAACGACCAAAACAGCAGTTTAGTTGGAAATACCGCTGGTAGTATTTCATCATGCATTAAAAATATGAATGTAGTTGCATATAGAATGTAGTTGAAAATGCTAATACTTCTTAAAGATACTTTTTTTTTAAAAAATGAAGGCTTTTTACAGAGACTTTAATTTATTGAATCTGAAAGCCAAATGTTAAATGAAAGATTTTCCCTTCATTTTTACTATGTCTCCTTTAAAGTATTTTTGAAAAAAAAAGAGGAAACATTAATTGAAACGGACGATTATTGTGATGTTTCAAAGTATAAGTTTTTATTTCTAACGTTTGGTAATCATTTTGAATTAATTTTTTCAAACAGGTTTTGATTTCTTTAAAATTTTTCTTTTGATTGTGATAACGTAAAAAATCATACTTTTAAGAAACCCTGCGCGAAAATATTTATTCACCAAAAATTTCCATCAGTCATAAATTGATCTTAATATTTACGTTACCTCGTATTTCAAAAATACTATCAAAATCATTACCGAAGTTAGCGGGTCTAAAACCAAACAAAACTTCTTTGATTACCAGAGAGGTGCTGAAATCTTATTATTTAATCACTATTATTTTGGGGCACAGCCTGTACCCCCAAAAAGTATACTGGTGACTTGCCCGGCATAGCGGCAGACCGACACCCTGTTTGTCAGAGAATTAATAATAAGATCGCTTTATATTGTTTACCAGGGTCCTTATAAATCTCTGTTGCATCCGTAATCCCTCTTGCACGAAGGTACTCTTTAGCTCATCGATGATTGCTGGAGCTGATCTTCGAGCTGCTATTATGCGGCTAAGGGTGTATCGTATGTGTTTTTCGACAGAATTTAGGCCAGGGGAGATAGCAGGCTACCCCAATCTTTGAAAGACCCTCCAATTGGAGTTATTTTTTCACTAACTGAGCCCTGTGTGAACGAGAGTTATGGTTCATAAGTATGAAATTTGCTTCATATTCTCGGTGGAATAGTCTCACATAGGGTGAAAAGATTTTATCTCTGTACCGTTGACCTGTCAGAGTATCTTTATCGAGCTCAAGAATGTCTGTATGCCATGGTGTGAAGAGAATACACCTCACTAATCCTCTGTCCAAGGCAAAGGGATGTAGACTGCATAGCGCCTGGAATACAGGCTATCTGAATTAAGTCTCTGGATGACTGTTATCCATGAAATGGATGCTTCTGTTGCACTTTACAGGTTGCAAAACAGTTGTCGCGGAACTATCCATTTTGGCTTGATGTCACAAGTAACTGTGTTGAGCCGACGTTGTTGCCTTTTTATGGTTTTGTTTAGGTCGGTCACCATCGTTCCTGTCTCTGTGAAGTGTTTCCAGTGAGTGGAAGCTGCATTTCTTAAAACCCCAAGCTCTCTATAACAGGTAGCCTATGGCTGGTCCGTCTCGAGTCTACACACTAACCTCCATCTTGAGGCATCGTCTAGACTATGACGACTAACGAAATACTAACAATTAGTAAACAAAGATACAAAAAAAAAATTAAGTGTGAAACTAAGCTGTTATGTTTCAAAAAGTCTTTGGGCTATAAGCCGGCTATTAAAGGAAGCACCTTTGCGCAGATGCGATCCCATCGGCACTGCCTTACGACATCTCAGTCCACTGTGTGGAAGAAGAGACAGCGAAAAACAAAGCTATAATCTGATACCATATTTGCATATAGGCGTTATTTATTTTGTTCTCGTAAAAGAAACCGTTCTTTCCTTCAATTGTTTTCATTAGTATTATATCCCTACTTTATTTTCCTTTTCTTAACAAAATCTCTCTCTGTATATATATATATATATATATATATATATATATATATATATATATATATATATATATATATATATATATATATATATATATATATATATGCATATGACACGCTACAAAATTTTTATTACTTCGCAAAATGCAAAATAATGAATTTAGATTATTAGATATTTAAATTATAAGTAAATAAACTAAGTACGTTAAATGAATAAATCAAATAAATGAAGCGAATTTAGAAAACGTGAAATTCATAACATTATATAAATGCATAATAATATTAAGTAATGATTATAGTTGTATTGTGAATTGGTTTCTTTAATAAAATACAATAAGAATATATGTAACTTTAAAATGCATTTTCAATCTTTTGTGCTGCCATCTATGGAAAAATAGCGGATTCATATTGCCTTTATCAATTGTTTCACCATAGTTTATCTGATGAATATTACGGAAAAAGTTTACATAAGCTGATGATTTGAGCCAGCGAAAATAACATTCAATGCCAAAAATTATATTTCTACCCTCTTTATTGCTGCTTGTTTCCTCTTTTTCAGACTTTTGTGTTCTTTTTGGACCATCTCCAACTAATCTTATGAGTTTGATACAAAGAATCTATTAAAAATACTGAAAGAATTTCTGAAATATTTAGTAAAAAGCTGCGAAAAACGGAGAATGGGCAATTTATTTCGCAGTTTATTTGTATATGGTTTTCTTTTGTGTGTAAATTTTATATATGCATTAGAAAATTAAAAAAAAACAGTTTACTTTACTGTTAAGGTTTGCTTATGTGATTTGAAATTTATATTTAGAACAATTTTAAGGTAATAAAAATAATTAAAACTGTAAGCGAGATTGCCTAACTCTACATATTCAGCAAAGTAAATAAAAAGAAAAATTAAAGTTTCATTGAGTTTTGAGAATACTGACAAAGAAAAATTTATTGCCATTTACAACAATCAACAGAAAAAGTACTCATTCAAATTTTAATACTGTTTTATCACTATCTCTAAATAAGAAAGTGCAGCATTTCCAGAAAAAATCTAAGAAAATTCATTTTCAATTCTGTTTTCTGTCCTTTCATAGATACTTTGACAATACATATTTAATTTTTTTAATTCTTTTTTTTATTTTTGCTGCAAAAAATGATTTATTTACTATCACGTGTCGCTAATGTTGAATGTTTGAATTTTGAACAGTAGGAAACAAGAGTTCTAATCAAAGAGATACCGCGTTCTAATTCCTATTATTTTTTCTTTTATTCAAATTGTATTTGAATATAACCATGACACAAATTGCAAGATACAACTTAAGCACCTTATTGTTGGAATTTTTTTAAAATTTAAATTTTTTTTTTTTTTTTTTAATATTTATGAACGAAACGATTAACCACGCACAGAGTTTGGCACGTTCTTTAAATAAAATTGTAGTCAAATTTTTAAATTTATTTTATTGTTAAGTTATTGTTAAGTTATTGCCAAGTTATTGATAATTAAGTTATTGTGAGATGTAGAAACAACTTTTTTATTTTTGTAATGTTTTCGTTTGTTAGAAATACAGTTTTGTTACACAATGAAATAAATGAAGAATGTATTTAAGACAAAAAACCTAATGACTTTTTCGAAAGTATATAGAAACGTTTGAGAGAATTTTGAATAAATAAAATGTTTTTATTTTTAATTTATAATCCGAAAAATGTGTTTTGGTTTTCGAAGGAGCTTTCTATTTCAATGCGAGATTTTAAATGCACTCAATAATACAATTAATAGAAAAATGCAATTCTTTAACACGCCTAAAAATCATTTAAATATGGTTTGATACATTTCTAATTAAAATTTAGAAAATTAAAAACTAAATAGAAAAAAATGGTGTATTTTCTTGGCATTACTTGAAGTTTCTGCACTTTTTTAACTATAAATGCTTTAAGTTTAGATATTTCAAGTTTAATTATTAAATTTTTAGGCTTAAGTTGGAAATTATTAATTTAGAGTTTTTTAATTTTTTACTTTTTAAACATTTGCATTTATTGTGTAGTGAAATATGGTATTAAAACATTGAGTCTGAAATTTGTTTTTAAAAATTGTAGAGGAAGGGAAAGGGTATAAACTTATAAAGAAATGGCATTTCTTAAACAGTATTATTTTATTATAAATAGATCCTTTTTGTTTCGTTTGCTCTATAGTTTCTTGAAATAAGGATTAGACAACGAGAGGAATACAAGATTAATTTTTAAATAAGAAAAAAAAAAAAAAAAAAAAAAAAATGCGAAATGAAGTTGGCAAAAACGGTCAGTTTTTTTCCCTCCAGATTTCGACGGAAAATAAAACGTGAAATTGTACAACCAGTTTTTGTGTCTATTTAATTTCAAGTCACAAATGTAAAGAACATTTCTGCAATGTTTTAAGTAACTGATGACATATTTGAAAATAGAGAAAATGTCTCAAAAACATTGTATTTATCCATTTCAAGAGCGAAAATATGCATGTTCACTGTATTTATCATATTCATGCATCATTCAACAATTTAATTTTTTAATGCCTATTTGATTTTGATTTTTCAAATAAAAAAACAGCGTTGAACTTAAAATGATGTTGCTTTTCCATTTGAGACTTAATAGTCTACGATGGCGAAGAAAACTTGTAACGGAAGCACTTATTGAGTTATCATGCTAAACAGACGAAAAATGAGTGATTGGTAATTCTATCGGTAAATAGATATTTCATTTATCACAACTTCTCAAAATGATACAAAAATAGAGTTTATATTGATCACGAACATCTTGGATCACGCAAGCATCAGAAGGGTCACCAGCTTTAGTTGATGTTTGACAATAACTATAAGTGCGTTTCATATACCTTTATAAAGAAACTAGCTGAATACCCGTTCTTCGCACTGGGAGAGTAAAAATAAAATAAAAAATTGATAAATCAATATTGAGAAACACAATGAAATCCTGCTCAAAACTGAAAATCAATTACCGACACAATTAAAGAACTTGGTGGAAGAACCAGGTAAGTGAAATTTTTAGGGGAATTAATGAATCAGAGAAAATAAAAAAAAGTGGTTGCATCAATACAGGTATGTTTAATGTTACAAAACTGTTTTTTATTTCACTAATATCTTAACATAACTAATTACATCAGTCTTCAGTATACTTGCATGATTTATATTTCAAATTAAGCATGGATGTCTGAGAACAAAGAAATATTTGGCCTTTTTTCTAATAAATTGGTAATGAAATAGTTCTGATGCAACTTTTTTTTAGTTCTGAAAATGTTATTTACCTGGTTCTTCCAATAAGTTTTTTAATTAATATTGTTAAAATAATTATTTTTTTTAAATTTAATATTATTTGTTGCCTTTTTTCGTGGCTTTGCGTTATTGATTTAAAAAAAAAAATCATTTTTTTGTAGTTTATCCCATTATAGAACATTATAGAACAAAGATAAAATATATTTAGTATCCCATTGCATGATGTTATTTACCTGGTTCTTCCACTAAGATTTTTAATTAATATTGTTAAAATAATTATTTTTTTTAATTTAATATTATTTGTTGCCTTTTTTCGTGACTTTGCGTTATTGAAGTTAGAAAAAGCCTTTTTTTGTAGTTTATCCCATTAGAACAAAGATAAAATGTATGTAGTATCCCATTGCATGATGCTATTGTACTATCAAGTAATTCTCTGAGGTACATATCCCTTTCGAGGATCGTAAAACGGTTATTTCCAAACTATGAAAATTGCTAAGTATTGGTGGTGTCTTAATAATCACCAAATATATCAATTAAATATTTGGTGACATTTATTATTTAATATTATAATTATTATTATTTAAATATTAATATATCAATTAAATCAAATATATCAATTAATTATTTTTCCTTTACCTTCACTTTTTAGCATATAGCTCGTTTTGTTTTATTGCAATTTATCAATAGTATCAATATTAATTAAGCATTAGTGCCAATAATAATAGTGAATTTTTACGGCTTTCCAAAATGAATAAGTATATTTTCTCTATTATGTTTGCTTTCTAGAACGTATTTTTTTATATCAATTAATATATTACTAACATTAGTTAAGCATCATTGTCGTTAATGATAGTATGATGATTTCGAATAGTTCTTCTAGATAAATATCTTTACTCCACTACTTTTGCGTTCTAATACATAGTTAATTTATTTTATTTCAATATGCATATGTTACCAGCAAAGTATGAAACGCCGGCATTGTATAGAATGCCTAGCCATTGTATAGAATACCGGATGTTTTTAGGCAAAGTATGAAATGTGAGAATTATTACATACTTTCCCTAGGCATTGTATAAAATGCCTAGGCACTCTAAAGAATGCCAAATGCTATTTAGGCAAAGTATGAAATAAACGTCCTGATGAGGTTATTATGAAAATGATGTGCATGTTACTGTAAATGACCGAAATCGGTGGTTACTGACTTTCTCCGGTCAATGTTAACAATCACATAGTCGCTTTGGTGAATGTCCGAAATATTTATTACATCCGATTTGATATTAATTTATTCGTAGAAATAATTACATTTATTCTATATTTTAATACTTACTGACGATAGATTAGAAGAAACATCAGTGTTTGGAGTATCGGGCAAATATATACCGAGCAATGGCACTTGACCTTAAAAAAATATCAGTGCAGGGTATACCGAGTAAATGTATACCGGGTAGTGGCGCTGAACCTTAAAAAAAACACCAGTGTAGAGTATACCGGGCAAATGTATACCGGGCAGTGGCACTTAACTAGACCTAGTATGACTAGACCTTTTGTAAATGTCCGAAATATATATTAAAATATGGAATAAATGTAATCTATCGTCAGTAAGTATTGAAATATCGAATAAATGTAATTATATCCCCGAATAAATTAATATCAAATCGGATGACGTTTTGAATTTGTCATTTTTGAATGACATTTTGAGGAATCAGAGATGTATTTTATACTTTGCCGGTTTCTGATTTGGCATTCTATAGAATGCCTAGGAACTGTGTGAAATATAAATCATTTCATACTTTGCCTGCTAATTTTAGGCTTTCTATACAATGCCGGATTTCATACTTTGCCGGTAACACATATATTACCTAAATTAAGCGTCATTGTCGTCAATAATGATATGGCGATTTCTTTTACGTTTCTTCCAAGAGAATTAGAACCCTTGTGCCATTAATTTTGCCTTTACATAAATAATTTTTTTATTCAATTACCGTTGATTATAAATGATTATATTTTAGAAACACGTTTTAAAAGAATTGTTATAAATTGAGTGAATATAAAATAATTAAATATTTAAAAATGCGTAATAAACTTTTTTTTTATCAAATAGAACTATAAGCTAGAAATTATCTCTAATTTTATCCTTAAAATATATGAAAAACTAAATCGTTTATAATAAAATGTAAGACATTGAATAACGCTTAATCAATCAGATAATTCACTCATCTCGGCTTTCTCTCATTCCGCTTGAACAGTTCGTCGTAGAATGTTTTAATGTTGACAGTGACTTTCCTCGTACTTCAAACTATCTGTATGCCATGTTTCATTGCTTTCTGTTGAATTTTTTTGGAATCTATAAAGGACACCCAAACCCACACACGGACATTCATTTTCATACATATAAATTAGGCAGTGGTAAATAAAATAAAGCAAAGAATTATTAGTCCCACCTTCTAATAAATTAGCATTAAAATAATTTGGATACATGTGTTCTTTCTTTGTTCTGAAAATGTCCGTTACCTTGGTTTTCCACTAAGTTTTTCAATTAATATAGCTAAAATAATCTAAATTTTTTTTTAGATTTAATGTTATATGCTACAATCTTCGTTGGCTTTATGTTACTGAAGTAAGCAAAGCTCGTTGTTTGTAATTCATACCATTGGATTAAAGATAAAATGTACTTAGACTCTCGTGGTATGATGCTACTACTCTCAGCCGATTCATAATAGTTAAAATTTACCACTATTAAGTGATTTTCTCAGGTATATATCCCTTTCGAGTTGCCGTAAAACATCAGTGGCAGCCAACTAAAGCCGAATTTAAATATATATATATATATATATATATATATATATATATATATATATATACAGCAAAATAAATAAATACAAATATACCAGAAAAAAATTTAGGATAACAATAAGTATCATTCATTTTTTCATTTGTCTGTAATTTACCTTTGTTTTATCTTCATTTTGAACATATATCTATATATATCTATATATCTATATCTATATATATATATATACACACACTAGGAGGCTTCGCCCCCTGCTCGCTGGCGCTTGCCAACCCCCGGAACTGCTTTCGCAGCTCATTTCGGATTGCTTCGCAATCCAATGCTCGCTTTGCTCGCTCATTGGATACGTTCTTAACGTCTAGCTTTTGTATACCTTTTTGAATACTGAAGTTCCGAAAACTTTTCACTGTAGAAAATTCTAAACCTGTACATTTCAATATTAATTTGAAATTGCAAACAGTTCACATATTTTTCTTAATCACACTATTCTAAATTTCAATTGTTGAGAAAAGTAATTGTTGTAAGTTTTGTTTTAAAGCAGGGCTCGGAAAAACTCGGAAATTTTAACAATGTACCCGTCCTCCTTTGAAACTAACCCGTCACTTCTAAATAAATAAAAGTATAATTTTTACAAACATTTATCCTATAAATTGCACAATGAATTAGTAGTTACTATGATTACAAATACTAGGATTACATTATACAGTAATAAAAGAAATACTAGGTTACTAATAGTTACCTAGTATTTTATTTTATGAAATAATTTATTTCTTATATGAAATAATTTACATGACAAAGGTCAAGTTATCTGAAATGTAAATTTATCCGAGGGTACTGCGTTTTCTAAATGAATCAAATATGACGTTTGCCAGTTCCACAATCAATCCAATGATTTACAGAGGTTTCTGCTCAGAAATCTGAAAGAGGTTTTCCATTTAGGTAGATGTTCATAATTGCGTTTAACGCTTCTTGTTAAGACCAGTACGTAATGTGTTTTTTTGTAAGTTCATTACTGAAAAGCTCCTTTCAAGCGCTGCAGTACTCTCAGACAGAGAAAACATCAATTCCACCAAGCGCAGTATGTTGCTGTATTTCTAGATTAGAGGATCATTATAGAAGTGAGGCGATAGACTCTTGTAAGATAACAAAAATTGAAAATGTATCACGAACTTTAACAGGAAAATGGCCGTCCGCGTGGACGTCGGATTTGAGAAATTCGTTGTCTGTGAGGAATTTTTGACCGCCGAGGATGGGCGGACGGGCGGTTTTTCGAGCCCTGTTTTGAAGTCTTTCCCACCAGAGAGTTAAAGCCATGTGTTGTAAAACAATATGAAATAGTAGTCTGAATAGTAGAGAGAGAGAATTTCTTTAAAAACACAATTGTTAATTTGGGCATTTGGCGATACAACACTTATAGAATTAAAGGATTTGTTACGTCAAGCGCTCAGGTATCATGATTTTGATCTAGTTGCGCTTCTATGTCATTTTGATTTATGTTGCTAAGTTAACTTTCAAAAAATTCCATGGCTGGCAACAGCATTTTTATTTTTTAAATTGTTTATTTTTATTTCTTTTAGAATTCGTTCTTTTTTTAGCGACATGTTTTTTAACCTAACAGAATTCTTTGCCGACTGTTTTCTCTTTAAATGAAGAAAATAAAGTAAATATTTAAGTGTTGTGAAAAGAATCTTATTTAATTGTACAAAGTACTTCAGCCAAAATTTGGGAGCCACGTAAGAGAAATATATATATATATATATATATATATATATATATATATATATATATATATATATATATATATATATATATATATATATATATATATATACTAGGAGGCTTCGCCCCCTGCTCGCTCGCGCTCGCCAAAACCCGGAACTGCTTTAGCAGTTCATTTCGGATTGTTTTGCAATCCAATGCTCGCTTTGCTCGCTCATTGGATACGTTCTTAACATCTAGCTTTTGTATACTTTTTTCAATACTGAAGTACCGAAAACTTTTCACTGTAGAAAATTCTAAACCTGTACATTTCAATATTAATTTGAAATTGCAAACAGTTCACATATTTTTCTTAATCACACTATTCTAAATTTCAGTTGATGAGAAAAGTAACTGTTGTAAGTTTTGTTTTAAAGTCTTTCCCACCAGAGGGCTAAAGCCATGTGTTGTAAAACAATATGAAATAGTAGTCTGCCACTGAACGCCGGATGTAAAGCATCGGTTTCGATGAAGAAAATTTTGTATTTTTAATTCTCCGACGGGCGCCAGCCTAATAATATGGAATTTGTAAAATAAATGTATATATTTTTGATTGTTGGTGAAGTTCTTCATTTTGTGTTTTCATCAGTGTTCAGAAGCAGAACAACTACAAGTTTTTTATTCTATCACAAAAATATAAAATGTATAAAAATCAAAGAAAAGAGTAAGAAAATGAGTACAGTCATAGAAAAAGTTAAAATTATAATATAGCATTTGTCAGTTCAAATAAAACTTTTTGTTTAAGTCATTGTTAACAAATCATATTTCTCCGACGCAATTCTAAACCTTAATTTTGTTCTAAATGTCAGTATTCAGACACACAACAGAAGTTTAATATGAAGTTGTAAAATGCAAATATAGATTAGCACACTGGACAAAAAATTAGTCACCCTTTGAGAAACCATGAAAAACATCATTTAATAGAAAGTAACACCACCTTTGGATTCGATAACAGCCTGGAATTAGTTAGGAAGTGAGTCCACATGGTTTTGGAGGTACGTCGAATCCATTTTAATCCACTCGCTGAGGATTTGATCGCGCTAATCCACCAAATCGCGAGGATGCTGATTTCGGCGTTTTACGCGTTATTCCAACATGTCCCACAAATTTTCGGTGGAGTTGAAGTCAGGTGATTTTGCAGGCCAGTCGAGAGGTAATTGAGTGTCTGAGTGTTCATAAAACCAGTCATATACTCCTCCAGCCAGATGAACTTTGTTGTTGTCATTTTGAAAAATAGGGGTATCGACAACACACTCTTCACGAAGATGTTGACTGAAAGGCAATATCTAATCATCCAGAATGTTAAAATAAACATGTTGATTCATGTTAGTGACCACCTCAGTGAGGGGGGTCAATCCATAATAAGAAAAACGCTTCCAATACATGACAGACCCATCTTCGGCTTGAACCTGACCTAGCACACAGTCAGGATGAAATGTTTGATCTGCTCTTTGTTGTACTCGGCGACGTGCGTCTTTTGAATAAAGGCAAAAACGTGATTCCTCAGACCATATTACATTTCAACAGTCAGCAACTGTTCACCTTCGGTGACTTCTGAACCCACTGAAGTCAAGGAGCTTTACGTGCCTGTGTGAGCAATGGCCTCTTACGAGATATTCGACTCCAAATGTTCATTGCATTCAATTTTAGTCGCAATATTTTCTCTTTAACAGGTTAGGATGGACCTTCATTTACTAACTGAAGCAATTCCTGTCAGGTTTGGCAGCGATTTTGATTGACAAATCGGGAAGCACGTCTCCGGCCCCTTTCATGCAGGATCTTTTTCCGACCACAATTCTGATGTCGTCCTTCGTGACCACGTGTATTACATCACTACTTGTAGACACGTTGAACAGTCAGCATCGAAACACCAACAAATCCACCAACTTCATTCACCGTATGACCATTGGCAGGGCCAAACACAATTGCCCGTTTTTGCCACTCGATCATATCCTTACACTTATCCATATTTACACACAATTTCCCCTTAAAACAAAAATATCTCACTGATAGCTACTTGCCTTTGATCACGTTGAAGCAGTGTGCACGCAATTGAGCACGTCACTTGACCACTGCATCATCTAACGAAATCCAACGATACACCGGTGCTTGCGAACTAGGTTGACTAATTTTTTGTCCGGTGAGCTTATATATATATATATATATATATATATATACAGAGAGAGAGAGAGAGAGAGAGTGAGAGAGAGAGTTTCTCAAAAAAACACAATTGTTAATTTGGGCATTTGGTGATACAATACTTATAGATTTGAAGGATTTGTTACGTCAAGCGCTCAGGCATCTTAATTTTGATCTAGTTGCGGTTCTATGTCATTTTGATTTATGTTGCTAAGTTACCTTTCAAAAAATTCTATGGCTGGCAACAGCATTTTTTTTTTTATGTTGTTTATTTTTATTTCTTTTAGAATTCTTTCTTTTTTTAGCAAAATGTTTTTTTAAATTAACAGAATTCTCTGCCGACTGTTCTCTCTACAAATGAAGAAAATAAAGTAAACATTTAAGTGTTGTGAAAAGAATCTTATTTAGTAGTACAAAGTACTTCAGCCAAAATTTTGGAGCCACGTAAGAGAATATATATTAGATCAGAAACACATCATTGAAAGGCAGAATGCTTTGGTGTTTTCAAAACGTAAACAAAACATAGCAAACGTTGCCACCGGCGGAAAAGAATTACAACCAAAATTTGGAAGCCACGTAAGAGAATTATATATATTAGATTCTGATGATGCATTCTAAATTTGAAGATTGAAACAATGATATTTCAGTCCTCGTAAATTAAGGTAAATTTACATTTCACGGGCGAGCAATAAAAATATTACACTTAGTTTAAATTTATTGTATTTCACTTGAACTTTGTCTTACTCCTAATATAATTATTGTTTATTCTTTTGAATTAATTTATAAATGATTTAAGTTCACATCCAAGACTAACAACACTCCTTTTCTTTCCATTTACATGCATAAACATAACACAGGGTATTCCGCAATGACTATCCTTATTATATACTTTTAGAAACTCTCTAGGAAATGAAGAATAAAAAGTATAAACAATTGATAACTAAACGAGGATAAAATCAATCGAAATTTGTCGAACCACTAGCGAGGAAAGTGGATAGAGGAAACAGAGATTTTGAAAGACGATTATTCGAATCACATTAAAGTTTCAGCCAAAAATTAAATTAGTTTTGATGTTTTTAAACAACGTCCTTCTATCTCCGTCGAAATCTGATTTGTCTTATTTTGATGGCGAGTTTGTTTCATCTTCGTCCAAATGTTAATTTCAATTTACGATTCCCAAGGTTTATACCCTATGTCTTAACTTCTGAAAAGTTTTTTTAAAAATAAGTATTACGGGAAACAGGCGTAAACACTTTAGAGAACATTCTGTAAAAAAGAAATTTTGAGGAGCTGCCTGATTCATGAGTTGATACGCATATCCGTTCAATAACATTTTTCAAAAAAATATTATCGCTTAATTTAAAATTTTCTAGGTGGCAGAACTTACTGGTGCTATGAGTGCGATTCTTATTCTGACGCTCGATGCAAAGACCCTTTCAACTGGACGGCTCAGTCCCACGACCAGCCAGAAAAAAAACCATGCGAAGGTTGCTGTGTAAAAATTGTCACAAATGCCAGCAAATGTAAGTATACAAAATTGTTTATACTATAAAAAGTACTAAGAAAAAATATTAATTAGCAACCTACTTTTTTTCGTGGTATGTTTTAATTACTTTTAAGACATTTAGTTAGAATTCCTTTATCTAATAAAGTTAGTAACGACATACGGGAAACTATCGGTTGTTGGTTGAAACACAATATTTACTAAAAAGAAACAAAAAAAATTTTTTTTTCTTTCTTATGGAATCTAAAATTTAAAGGTTTTTATTATTTTCCTTACTCTATAAAGTAATCGTATAGTTGAATTATAAAATATAAATTAACGGTGGTGATTTCTAAACTACATACAAAATGGATACCTTTTTGTCAGATGTAAAATTTTAAGGGAATGGTTTTTAGAATTACTATATTGAATTTAGCTTAAAGTTGGCGGTAAAAATTCAGTTATATACCTAAGTCTTACAGTTAATTATAAAAAAAAAACAAGACTCCTCTCTAGTATTTCAGCATACGCGTGTCTGCCAGATGGATAATTAGTAAAATTCTTTTGCCCCATTTTTGTAGAGGATTATATAAATATATATTAATTGTAGTGATTATACTAAATTACTGGATCAACTGGATACCTTTTTGTCAAACGTGAATTTTTTAAGGTACAATTATTAAAATCATATTGAATTTAGCTTAATATTGACATTTAAAAAAAATTTCGATATTTTTTAATAAAAAAAAGTAGGTAGGTATTTTATATACGTCACACTAGAGCTGCACAATGGGCCATTGGCAACGGTCTGGGAAACATCCCTGACGATGATCCGAAGACATGCCAATGCAATTTTGATCCTCCACAGGGGGGCACTTTATAGTAGAACAGCTTAACGACGACCGATACCGCGCACGCTTGGTCTCTACGCAGACTTATCAAAAAAGCTCATCCACCTGTATACTGACGGCAGCCAGTGATACTTGTCTTCGGTGTTCTACTGGGATCCATGTCTTTAGGATTAGTCCACTGCGGGACCTAATTAAAAAGTAAATAGTGTTTGTAGGAATGATACAAGGACCATATAGGCATACATTTGATATTAATATATTTATGGCATTTTATGTGGTTTTTTAATTAAGAATTTTTCTTTCAGCTAATGAAAAAGTACGTCGAACATGTACAAAGGAGATAGATATAAATTTATTCATGGTTGATCACGTCTGTATGTATGAGGGTCACAGGATAGGTCATATGTGCTTCTGTGAAGGAGATCAGTGCAATACGGGACCAAGTCTTAAGTCGTCACCAATGATAATGATTGTTGAATTGGTTTTTGTTTGCTTATTTATATTCAGAGTCAAAATGACTACTTAACTATGATGTTATGTAAAAAAGTTTTTTAATGATTTTATCAGAGAGTACAATTTTCCGGCAGTGCTGAGTTGATTCAAATGTCTTATATTGACGTCATGTAATTTGAAAGATAATTTAACTTCTTTTACTAACAATTAATTAAGAGTATAATTAAATAAATTTGCGAAAAATTAAAAGCGCAAAATAAAAATAAATGCGTTAAAACGAATTTTCATAATAGATATTAAATGATTCCTTGATTAAAACGAGTAGAATTTACATTTAAAAATACATATTGTTTCATGTATAATTTTATATTCAGATTATTTTAGGAAATGCTTGATTTTTCTTTTAATGGTTTGTAGGTAATTTTTTTACAAGAATGTGTGAAATTTTATTTAAGCAATACAATGAACTTTACTAATTTTATTTATTTATTATTGTTTAAGAAAGTGGTTTTTATTTTTTATTTAAAGTTATTGGTAGTTTTCCTTAAAAAATGGCAAGCAATTTGTTTTAAGAGGTACTGTAAAATATTATTTAACCCTTATCATATCAAATTGGATGAAGTATATTTACAAATTATTCGATCTAAAAGTTATTTTTTGCGCAATATTTTTCATCTGATAGTAAGTAGTCTGAAAGGAATTGTGGAAATATTCCGGAAGAGTTTGCCAAGAAATGCGATTCCAAATGGCTAGGAAATGATGTAAGAGAGATTTCAAAAATGTACTATACATATATTAACTTTGCTATACATATTTTTATGATACAATTTTTATAACTCTCTCTTTTTCTCTTTGCTTCTCCAACTTTAAAATTAAGACCTCCAGTTATCTAAGAATTGTTGTACAAAAATAATCATCAAACCAAACATCAATTTAAGTTGCGATATAATTTCTGTATTTGCGCCTTGTTTCCTGAATTAAATTGCGAAGTTGTGAAGTTATATTAAAATATTTTGTCACAATTTTTTTGAATATTTTAAATGCGCTGAGGGTAAGGTTTCTATAATAAATATAGATAATACAATACTGTTTTATTTTTTTAAAAAGAAATATTTGCCCATCTAAAATTTTTTAGCTTCTGATAAATGCAGGTAAAAAGTGCCATTTAAAACAATTTGTTCATTTTAAGTTAAAATAATGAATATTTCCGTAAGTGAGCTAATGCATGTGCTTCTGTAAGCACATGCATTAGGCTAAGAGCATGTATAAGTTTTTACTTTAATAATTCATTCAAAATTTTAATTACCATATATTTTCATTAATAAATTAATTTGAGCGCATACCTAGTAGTACTTTTACCTTTAAATTTCAAAATTTAAATTTTTAAAATCTCAAAGTTTGAAATAAAGTGTGTCGCGAAATATAAACTGATTGGTGTAAAAATCGAAAATTAAATTATTCCTTAAAAATCGAAAACGATCACTGAGAATATAGTTTTTCAAAAACTTCACACAGAATAAAATAAAATTAAAAAAATAAATAAAGAAATTGATATAAAAAATTCAAATGAAAACAAAAATGCATAGAAACTCATAAGCGAATAAGATAAGGCTCATCTATACTTAAATTGTTCACCAAAAATTTACAATAGCGTATATTCTCAAATATAAGAAAATCTGTATTTAAGCTGAAAGCCCTTAAAGTAAATCTAATATTTAAACCGTGTACTTAACGTTCACGTTGCCATAAAAACTGAAATATATGGAATTTCGCCCAATCAAATTGTTGTAAATTAAAAACGCAGAAAATAGACGATGACACTTTTATCTCTGGCACCCTTATCATATTGTTGGTGCATTTTCCGATTTATCTTAATCTGCACACAATATGTAACATGCTTAAAAACATTTTTTTGTGGTACTTATTTTAGCTGAAATATAAAGTTTATGAATTGGCAGATAAGAAGTTATGACTTAATATTTCTTGTAATTGGTAATGTTAAGTTTGTAATATTTTTCAATGTGGAATTTTACTTACGAATATAAAAGTTTTAAGCTCATTTTTGTGCTAAGGTTGTTATATTAATCACAGAAGCATGAGTTTTGAACTCCTTTTTACGACAAGTTTGTAATTTAATTCAATGATTGATTCTACTTAAGGAAGTATCAGTTTTAAACTAATTTTTATGTTAAGTTTGTAATTTTATTAAATGAGGAATTCTACTAAGGAAGTACCAGTCATATACTCAGAATAGGGAAGACGGGAAAAGGTAATGTAATTTGAATGAAATATTTCCCAAAAGAAATAAATTTTTTTCGTAAGTTAAAACTAGATCGATATCGGCTTTTCAGTTCAGATCAGTTAAAATCCTTAGCCTTTATGTTTATATTTTATCATCTATCTCTACTGTTATTATTCTTTTAAGAATGTTGTGTTTTTATTTCTTATGTGATTTTCAGCATTCCAATAAATCTAGTATTACGAAATAGCATTCTAATATTCCAATAAACTTAAATATTTTCTTCTATTTCTGACAGAAATATATTTTTTTAAAATTTTCTTAGAAGATACATTTTTTTGAGCAGTTGAGTTTTGAGAAATGAAAATACGAATATTTACAAAATACAATAAAAATTCCATTGAGTTTCTATAATTTTATTATGATTTCTTGAATGCTTTACTAATGTAAAACTAAACTATATTCTATAGTAATAATTGAAATAAAAATATAATAGGTTTGAGAAATATATAAGCAGACATAGAGAAATTAATTTCAAGAAGTACTATGGAGATAAAAGAAGCATTATTATTATAATTTATTAACTTGAAAAGACAATATCACATTCTATCTATTTTATTGTATATGTTATATATGTTTCTTTAAATAGTTTAAACTCAATGAATTTATTTTGATCACAACTTAAAAAAAAAAACAAAAAACACGGGCTGCGTTCATAAAGCAAAATTACTTTTCAACTTCTATAAGGAAAATTAGCCTAATATCAACCGCGCCACTTGTGTATGAAAGAACAGAAATTCGCCACTTACTGTAGACAAGAGTGTAAGTACAAATTTAAAACATGATAAGCAGAGTATTTAAAGTTACAGTCCATTTTGCTTAACATTTTAACATCGTCCAAAGCACTAAATTATTCTTGTGCAATAGAGCTTGTCGATTCTGTATTTAAATAATTTTCACACTTATATTGCTTAAAAAATTGAGGCTACCTGAACAATAAACAGGCTAATTTTCAAACGAATACAGAAAGAAAATGTTCGTAAAATGTCACTAAGTCAAATTTTTATTTGATAAATATCCTTTACGTCCAAAACATTGCGTACGTTTAAGTACAAATTTAAAAATTCAGCAATGGAAAAATGATACTTGCAATTTATATTGATTTATCTATTTTTGACCTCGTAGCCTCCATTTATGGAACAACAAAACAATCGCTTATATGATAATTAAAATCGTCAAATTCATCATGATCAATATATTGAGGAAAGACTGGTAAAGTAGTCAATTTAACGTTTAATAAATTTTTTAAAGCCTATTAAAATTAAAATTATTTTTAGCTATAATAAAATTTGTAATCTAGCATGAAATATAACTTACTTTTAAATTACACGCATATTAAACACCGAAGAAAATATAATTCTGACGATTTCTAATATAGTCAGTAATTTATTTCAAAAACTAAAATTAGATGTATGATAAAAAAGAAAAAGTTAAAAATTATTATTATTGGTGATTGTTTCATCTATCCACAGTATAAAAGCGTTATGAATCCATATGCACGAACTTTGTTACTTTATCTATTTTTCCTCCATATTTGAGAAGGAAATATAGGGTGTTCCGTAATCATCACCCTTAATACAAACTTTTAGAATCCTCGTCGAAAATGAAGAAAAATACGGTATATACTTAATAGGTTGAAGAAAAAAAAATCAAAAAGTTATTGAAATCCAATAAATGATTATTGAAAAAGGCAGAACCAAAAGCATCAAAACCATTTTTATTGCCGAAGGAAATGAAGAGGAGATGAAAAGTGATATTAAAAATGCCTTAAAGTTGCACCAGGCAATTAAGCTAGTTAAGATGCCTTAATTCCTAATAGTTTGATAGATTTCCATTTTCCATTATATTTTCCATTTTGATTCAATATTAGTCTAAGTTTCTTAATGTGTACATTCCTTTGACTTCATTTTTGACACCGATTTTTAAAATATGTACTAAGTGCGGTGATAATAGAACACGTTGAATATCCATCTTAAACCTTTTAAATTGTGCAAATACAAGTCTAAAAATAGAGCTAAAAATAGAGAGTTTAACACAAATAATTTATTTTAGAGAATATTTTTCATTACGAATAAAAGATTTAATAATATATTAAAACATTTCATTTCCATTTAATAGGTAATAATTATTAACCTATGTTAATTAAAATATTAATTTATCCTCATTTCGTCGCAAAGGAATAATAAAATATTAAATAGTAATATTAATAGTTACCTGTTCCAATGCAGATTTATATTAAAGACTTATATTACAATGCAGACTTATATTAAATTTAGAAATCTTCGCTATTTTTCAATATTTAGTAAGACAGATTACAATATATTAGCAATTCGTTTAATTTATTTAAAGTAATAGATTTTTGTCGCTCTGTAGGATAATGTCTTATAGATTTAGGTCATTGATAAATAAGTAATCTCTTTTATAACAAAGAATAATAGACACTCAGATGGATTTAACGTCTTATATTTTATTTAGAGCATAGAAATTAATTAAAGGTTATACTGATAACTTTAGAATAAGACAAAATAAAGCTGAAACCAGCTTTTCAAAACTATTCCCAACTGTCTTTCAACATTTACTAGAATTGCTAAGCTTCAGTCAAGCAGTTTTCCAATTAACTGTATTGTAAGCGTCATTTATATATGATTCAAATTAGCTCATTATTACCATTGTACTTTTTTGCTCTGTACATAATGTGAATACTGTACATTATTAATTATTGAAATTAATAAACTTTATTTCATCATGGATGTTGTTCAGCTTATTTTTCTTACTAAATTATGGAGTAGTCTCGAATCTTTTTCATGTTCATTTCTCGATTTTCTGATGGCATTTAGAATGCTTAAATATTTGTAATGTAAACTGTAAATACATATCAAAATAATGACAATCAAACATTGAAATGATCATGAAAACGTTATTTCCAGATTAATATATATATATATATATATATATATATACATATATTATATATATATATATATAATATATATATTTATATACATATATATTATATATATATATATATAATATATATATATATATAATATATATATATATATAATATATATATATATATATTATATATATAATATATATATAATATATATATATATATATTATATATATAATATATATATATATTATATATATAATATATATATATATAATATATATATAATATATATATATATATAATATATATATATATATAATATATATATATATAATATATATATATAATATATATATATATATATATATATATATATATAATATATAATGAAATGAACTGCGAAAGCAGCTCCGGGGGTTGGTGAGCGCTAGCGAGCTAGGGGCGAAGCCTCCTAGTATATATATATTTCTCTTATGCGGCGACAAAAAAAAGCCTCATTACAACTCCCCGAATGGCAACATTAGAAAATCGACCAATGATTGCATCTAAAAATATCACATGCCAAATCCAGCTGAGGTGTCTCAACGTATAGCGCTTTTAAAAACGGAAACAATAACCAGAGTGAGCATTATCAGATTATTCAATTCAGCTGCGGCAAAAATAAAAATAAACAACTTAAAAAATAAAAATGCTGTTGCCAGCCATAGAATTTTTTGAAAGTTAACTTAGCAACATAAATCAGAATGACATAGAAGCGCAACTAGATCAAAATTATGATACCTGAGCGCTTGACGTAACAAATCCTTCAATTCTAGTGTTGTATCGAAAAAATCCCCAAATTAACAATTGCACTTTCAAATTAATATTGAAATGTACAGGTTTAGAATTTTCTACAGTGAAAAGTATTCGGAACTTTAGTATTCAAAAAAGTATATAAAAGCTAGACGTTAAGATTGTATCCTATGATCGAGCAAAGCGAGCATTGGATTGCGACGCAATCTGAAATGAACTGCGAAAGCAGTTCCGGAGGTTGGTGAGCGCCAGCGAGCAGGGGGCGAAGCTTCCTAGTATAAAATTATTAAGTATTTAAATACACGCAATAAACTATATTTTGCTCAAATAGAGCTATAAGCTAGCAATTATCACTGATGTATCTTTAAATATATTAATTATTGATTCGTTAAATTTAAAACAATGGCTAAACCAATCAGAAAATTCCATTTCGTTTTTCGCTTATCCTGTTAGAACGATTTGTGGTAGATTGTTCTAATGTTGACAGTGACCTTCCTCGGCTTGAAACTATCTGTATGCTAAATTTCAGCGCTTTCTGTCGGATGGTTTAGGAGTCTATAAAGGACATTCATACACACAGACAGACATTCATTTTTATATAATACTAGCTGAATTCCCGTTCCTCGCACGGGGTGAATAAGAAATAAATAAAGTATCAATAAATCACAGTAGGGAAACACAACGAAATCATTCTCATAACTGATACATTTTTAGGGGAATTGAGGAATCACTGGTTTTGCCTTTCTATAAATCTTAATACAACTAATCACATAAATTTTTAGTATGCTAGTGTAATTTTTTATTTCAAATTAAACAATAAGGTTTTATTTTCTAGGTAGTTAGGTTTTATTTAAAATTGGGAACAATAAAGCAGAGAATTATTTGTCCCGTCTTCTATAAAATTGGTAATGAAATTGTTCGGATACAACTTTTTTTTTCATTATGAAAATTTCACTTACCTGCTTCTTCTACTAAGTTTTTCAATTAATATACCTACAATTACTTTTTTTATTATTCAATATTATTTGTTGCCATTTGCGATGACTTTACGTTATTGAAGTAAATAAAACTTGCTTTTTGTAATTTATCCCATTAAAATAAAGAGAAAATGTATTTATCATCGCTTGGCATGATGCTATTACTCGCAGCTAAACCAATAATGTTTAAACAACCTTACCATTATCAAATAATTTTCTCCGGTACATATCCTTTTCGAGGGGCCGTTCTAAAGTATCGGTATTTAAACGGCTTAGTATTGGTTCTGTTTTAATCATTACGAAATATATCATTATAATATTTTATATCTATATTAGCATATTTGGTACTTATTATGTAACTCTTCAACATTTAAATTTTGTGAAAAATACATTTGTCAGTGACAGCCAACTAAAGCCGAAATTTAAAAAAAAAAAAAAAAAAAAAGAATTCTTATTAGAAAAGTTGATAGGGATTTTGGAGAATAGCCATTTCTCTATCTAACCTTTAATTTATTCTTTTGCTCTCATTCATTAAAATATTAATAAATTATCCTTGCAACCACAGGAAAAATATTTTCTGAAATTGCGGAAAACCCGTTGTAGAATTTTTATCAAAACTGCACCAATTAGTATAATATCAGCAGAGCTCATTCTAGGCAGGGTAAACAGGGCGTAGCACCCTGTTGCCCTTTTAGTCAAAAGAATCCCCTCTGTTGCCCCTGAAGTAAATTAGTGCCCTGATATAATAGGCTCCATACCCTTTTTGCCCTTTCTTTCCTCAACCCTTCTTTGTTTTTTCCCCAAACTCTACTATGGATTTCTTAAACTTTTGTTATTTTCAACTCTTTTTAATTAGTTTGTCATTGCTGTCAATACATAGATTTATATGGGAAAGGAAGCCATCACACCCCCTTGTTGCACTTGTCTTTGAAAGTTTGCAGTTACTTCCACTATCATTAAATCATAATTGTTAATCATTTTAATTATTAAATCATAACTACAGACACTTAAAAACATAACATTTATTATTTTATTAATATACGCATGCATTTTAAATAAATTACTAGGCTAATTATCCCATTAACTCAATATATATGTTAATTTATTAATAAAAATTAGTAATTAATATGATTGCTTTGCTACTTTTAGTTATTCTTTTACTAATTGAGAATGTTTTTCAATAGAACGTGTATAGCCCATAGAAATTATTGCCTTTTTAGAATAATAATGCCCTTTTTTTTAAACTTGTGCACCCTGTCCTTTTTTCTGCCTAGAATGAGCTCTGATATCAGTAGTACATACAGGTATTACCGTCAGGGATACATATAAATTAAGCATCATCTGTAAATGGTGATTTTCTGCGGTTTTCTTAGCAATTTTGTTCTTAACTTTTTTTCCCCTTCAACTTTGCTTTTTAGAGCTAGCTTATATTTTTTTTATTTCAATTAATACATATTATAAATATTAATAAAGCATTAGGTAGTGTTAGTAATAAGATATCGATTAAAAATTAATAAAAATCTTTTCTCCTATATTTTTGCTATAATTTTGATCAGTTTCTTATGTCAATTAACAAATTACCAACATTAATTAAGCATCATTGTCGTCATTGATAATATGACGATTCCTTTTTCCTCTTAGATAAATAAATAGATTAACTCCATTACTTCTGCTTTCTTGTACAAAGCTTATTTCCTTCATTTCAATATGCGTATATTATTTAAATTCATTAAGCATTATTGGCATCAATAATAATGTGGCGATTTTTTACGTTTCACCTAAAAAACAAATAAATACAATATTCCCAGTAATTTTGCCTTTAAACACATACATATTTTTTCCATTCAATTACCGTTGACTTTTAAATTAATTTTTTTCGGAAAAATGTTTTAAAATAAATGTAAATAAAAAAAATGTGTGTTATCAGACAACGTTAAAAGTATAAATTTGGTGACGGAGCTCTCACGTGTTACCACATCTTGTTGCTCATTTAATTTATCTGACATAAAAATAATTCCATATTTAAATTCGCACAATAAGTTTTTTTTATCAAATGGAGCTATAAGCCAGATATTGTCACAGATGTTATACTTAAAATATGTGACAAAACTGAATTGTCTATAGTTAAATTTAAGACAATGACTAACGTTTAACCAATCAGAAAATTCCTTTCCGTTCGAACGCTTCGTCGTAGAATGATCTAATATCGACAGTGACCTTCCTCGTGCTTCAAACTGTCTGTATGCTAAGTTCCGTCGATTTCATTTGAATGATTTAGGAGTCTATAAAGGACACACACACACACACACACACACAGAGACATTTATTTTTTATAAATAAGACAGATTCGCTTAGATTAGACAGTGGTATATAAAATAAAGCAAAGAATTATTAGTCCCACCTTCTTATAAATTGGTAATAAAATAATTCGGATGCGTGTGTTCTTTTTTCTTTCTGAAAATGGCACTTACCTGGCTCTTCCACTAAGTATAGCTAAAATAATTTTTTCATTCTACTTAATGTTATATGTTGTAATCTTCGGTGTCCTTACGTTATTGAAGTAAGAAGAGCTCTTTGTTTATAATTCATACCAATGGAATAAATATAAAATGTATTTAGCATCTCTTTGGCATGATGATATCGATCGCGACCGATTCATGATAGTTAAAATTTATCACTATTAAGTTCAGAGATTTTCTCAGGTCAATGGTCCTGTTTTATGGCCCTTTCGAAGGGCTTAAAACACTTAATTCCTAACTATAGGTATTAAAACAGATTGTTGCAGTTTTAATAATCACCAAATATATCAATATATATTTTATACCTACATAAGTATATTTGGTACTTAGCACATAATCCTTCAACATTTAAATTTATACGTATTTGTCAGTGGCCCCCCAACTAAAGCCGCATTAATTGAAAAATGAAAGAAGAAAAAACAGAACTTTATAAGGATTTTAGAGCATAACCATTTGTCTATCTGACCTTTAATTTATTGTTAAAATAATTAAAAGTAGTGATGTAAAAAGTTATTTTAATTCTAATTCATTAAAATATTAATACACTATCCTTGCTACCACTGGAAAAAATATATTCTGAAAGTACAGAAAACTTGTAGCAAAATTCTTATCAAAAATAAATCGCCAATTACCATAGTACCAGTTGTACATATTACCGTCCGCGATACACATGAATTAAGCGTCATCTGTGAATGGGTGATATTTTAATGTTTTCTTCAGCGAATTTCCCATTAATCTTTCTTCCATGGGCTTGCCTTTTTAGCATGTAGCTTATTTTATGATATTTCAATCAATATAAATTGTTTTTAATTATTTTTTTATCGTGTCCATGGCAATTAAATGCCCTCGTGTGCCTTCAAAACTGCATCCGCAAGCTCCAATACATCATTACTGTAGAGGATCTCACGAAGTTCTGAAGCCAGTGGCACCATCCCCAGTTGTACATATGGGGTAAGGGCTAGGCACTCGAGAATGTGATCCGGGGTAAAATCAATATTATCAATACTAATTGAGCATTAGTTTCAATAATAATATGCAGATTTTTTACGGTTACCCAAAGCGTTTTTCTCTTTATTTTTGATTTTTAGAACAGAAGTTACTTTTTTTAAAATTTCAATTAATACATATTACCAGCATTAATTAAGCATCATTGCCGTAAATGATAGTAAGACGACTTCGTACGGTTCTCGTAGAAAATAATTACCTTTACTCCATTTCTTTTTCTTTCTAGTATATAACTTATTTCTTTTATTTCAATATGCATATATTACATTAATTAATTAAATATCATTGGCGTAATTAAGCTTCATTGGCGTCGAGTTTTTATGTTTCCCCTAAACGAATTAGTACCACTTTCCCATTAATTTTCGCTTTTGAATACATAATTTTTTTTTCTATTTCTTTACCGTTGATTTCAAATATATATTTTTTTAGAAACACGTTTAAAAGAATTAATATAAATAAAATAAAATCGCGTAGCATCAGACAAAGTATAAATTTGATGACGTAAACCACGCGTGCTACCACGTAATGTTCATCGAATTCATCTGACATAGCGAATATAAAATGATGAAATATTTAAATACGTGCAATAAACTATTTTTTGACCAAACAGAGCTATAAGCTAGAAATTATCACTGATGATATCTTTAAAATATGTGAAAATTGAATCGTTAAATTTAAAGCAATGGCTAACGCTTAACCAATCAGAAAATTCCATTTCGTTTTTCGCTCATCAGACAAGAACGATTTGTCGCAGAATGTTCTAATGTTAACAGTGACCTTCCTCGTGCTTGAATCTATCTGTATGGCAAATTCCATCGCTTTCTGTCGGATGGTTTAGGAGTCTATAAAGGACATACACACAAACATTAATTTTTATATATATATAGATGGATAAATCCATTTTGATTTCGGATACTAAACTTACTCCGGTTTGTAATAATTAAATGATTTTTTAGTTATTTTTTTACAATGTTTTGACAAGATCTCCCACCTTTATTACAAATTAAACAGCACACCATTATTTGGAAAGTAAAAAATTATTTTTTTTTGCGCAACTTTTGTGTAATTTCTTTGAATGTTGTACTGTTTTGACTAAGATCTCCCATCTTTATTACGAATCATTCAGCAGATCATTATTAGAGAGAAAAAGCAACAAAAAAACCCTGTATTAAAGTTTCTTCAAAAAAAGATTTGATCACATAATACATGAACTGCTTAAATTTCTTTTTTTTTCTGTAACTTGTGGTAAAAATTAATTTGCTTTCATGTTTCAATCGATGAAAAAATGCATTAAAAACTTCAATGCCTTTCTAATGAGTTCTAAGTTCTACTGAAGCTTTTTACTCCTTGACAAAGTCAGCCTGAACCCTTTCTTGACAAATATAAACAAAATTTTTTGTGAAATTATAACGAAAAGAAATGTATCGATGTCTTTCATTTTGTCCATTCCGTACCAGCTAGAAAGTTATAGGTGTTTAAAGTTTTTTATGGAAGGGAAGTGATGTGTTTTTCGTTTTTGGGTTTTCGTTAATAAATGTAGATTCAGGAGTGAAAGCGAGACGGAAAAGAAGAAAGACTGGAAGTAAAACCATTTCAGTTATAGCTAGTTTTCGGGAGGAGTTGACTTATTCTTTTTTTAAACTATTCAACATATATTTACTTTATATGGGAAAAGGAGCAATTTTATATATATATGTTTAAATTATAAAAGAATCTTGATAGTTACAGATATTTTATTTTTCTCGAAAAAAAAAAAAAATGGTAGAGTGAACTGTTTTTCGTACCAGTTTTTGTTCTTTTCCGTCCTGCTATATAAGGGCTTTTACCCATGTGTAGATTCATTTTTTAATTTTTTTGTGCGCTTGAAAAAAGTGAATTTAAATTTTTTTATTTGATTTTCTTTTTAATCTGGTAATTGTAATTTTGTTTAGGGCAAAAAAATGCCCAAATTTTTTGTAATGATAAGTTGTTTATGTTGTGATTAAAATGCGATTGAAACTTCCATTTTCTTTAATTACTAAGGAACAGCTAAACTTCAAACCTTGTAGCTATTCAGAGACATGCTGGAAATTTGATTGATGGTAAATTTTATTTGCTGATAATGTGGCTATAAATTCTATCTATAGTGGTTAGGAACCACTTAAACACTTATTGACGTCAGACAACATATCAGAAAAGTAACCTAAAAATGTATGCATTTTGTGGGAAAAACACTGTAAATCAGCAAAATCGTTCAAGGAGGTTTAATCGGCAACAATCTTTATCAACAAAGGATTTTGATATTTTCAATATTGAATGAACTACAGGACGCCAGAATTTCTTTGCTATAATGGCTGGTACTGAAATACTCCGTTTCGAAAGTTTTGTTAGTTTGACGTTACCCGGTGGACACCTATGGACTTTAGTCCAGTCAGAGGCAAACAGCTTTACTCAGGCCAGAAATACTCGTTCATAGGGTGAGCCACATTCAAGCATCACCCTGCAGAACAGACAGACAGATTTCTCCTCCGAAAAGGATACGAACCCGCGGACATTGGCTTCGCAGCCAGGCACCCTAACCACTAGGCCACCTGGAAAGCTCTAAAACTGAAAATCTATATTATGAAAAACCCCATTAAAATTTGTAAACTGCAGAAAAAGTATAAACCAAATTGGCTTTTCCGTATGCTGGTCATTAGAGTACACACATGCATATTTTCGACTCTTATAGAGAAATGACAAATTAAGTAGAAATTAAAAGAATTTTGATTTACCTCTTATACGGTATTCTGTTGATGCATTCTGAATTTGTAGATTGAAATTTGATTAAAACAAGGATATTTCAGTCCTCATAAATTAAGATAAATTTACATTTCACAAGGGAGCAATAAAAATATTACACTTAGTTTAAATTTATTGTATTTCACTTGAACTTTGTCTTACTCCTAATATAATTATTGTTTATTCTTTTGAATTAATTTATAAATGATTTAAGTTCACATCCAAGACTAACAACACTCCTTTTCTTTCCATTTACATACATAAACATTTATTTATTTATATCAAACGGCAGAGGTGAATTGACATGTTAAAAAGCGAAAACACAGGAACAAAACAAGAAAGTAAAAAGTCATTTCCTCAGGAGAGCTCTTGCCTCCCAATATCGCTCGGTAGACGACGACCCGCGGAGGGCCCTGCAGCACAGGATGTGGCCGCCATCGAAAACAGCTTGGCTCTTGCACAGAGAACAATAGGGATCAGGTGCCAGCTCTAAAAGAAACAGGTGCGCGGCTAGGCAGTCATGTACGGTATATAGACATACATAAACATAACACAGGGTGTTCCGCAATGACTATCCTTATTTTATACTTTTAGAAACACTCTAGGAAATGAAGACTAAAAAGTATAAACAATTGATAACTAAACGAGGATAAAATCAATCGAAATTTGTCGAACCACTAGCGAGGAAAGTGGATAGAGGAAACAGAGATATTTAAAAAAGACGATTATTAGAATCACATTTAAGTTTCAGCCAAAAAATCGAACTAGTTTTGATGTTTTTAAACAACCGCCTTCTATCTCCGACGAAATCTGATTTGTCCTATTTTGATCGCGAGTTTGTTTCATCTTTGTCCAAATGTTAATTTAAAATTACGATTCCCAAGGTTTATACCCTATGTCTTAACTTCTGAAAAGTTTTTTGAAAATAAGTATTACGGGAAACAGGCGTATACACTTTAGAGAACATTCTGTATAAAAGAAATTTTGAGGAGCTGCCTGATTCATGAGTTGATATACATATCCATTCAATAAATATTTTTTTAAAAATATTATTGCTTTTTTAAAAAATTTTTAGGTGGCAGAATTTACTGGTGCTATGAGTGTGATTCTTATTCTGACATAAGGTGCAAAGACCCTTTCAACTGGACGGCTCAGTCCCACGACCAGCCAGAACAAAAACAATGCGAAGGTTGCTGTGTAAAAATTGTCACAAATGCCAGCAAATGTAAGTATAAAAAATTGCTTATACTATAAAAAGTACTAAGAAAAAATATTAATTAGCAACCCACTTTTTTTCGTGATATGTTTCAATTACTGTTAAGACATTTAGTTAGAATTCCTTTATCTAATAAAGTTAGTAACGACATACGGGGAAACTGTCAGTTGTTGGTTGAAACACAATATTTACTAAAAAGAAACAAAAAATTTTTTTTTTTCTTATGGAATCTAAAATTTAAAGGTTTTTATTATTTTCCTTACACTATAAAGTAATCGTATAACTAAGTTATAAAATATAAATTAACGGTGGTGATTTCTAAATTACTATACCAAATGGATACCTTTTTGTCAGATGTGAAATTTTAAGGGAATGATTTTTAGAATTATATTGTGTATACTTTAAAGTTGGAAGTTGAAATTAAGTTATAATGTATCTAAGCCTACAGACTTAATTGTAAAAAAAAAAAAAGCAAGATTCTTCTCTAGTATTTCAGCATACGCGTGTCTGTCAGATGGATTTTTGTAGAGGATTTTATAAATATATATGAATTGTAGTGATTGCATCAACTGGATACCCTTTAGTCAAACGTGAATTTTTAAGGTATAATTATTAAAATCATATTGAATTTAGCTTAAAACTGACAGTTAAAAAAATTTAGATATTTTTAAATAAAAAAGTAGGTAGGTATCTTATATAGGTCACACTAAAGCTGCACAATGGGCCATTGGCTACTGACTGGAAAGCATCCCTGAGGATGATTCGAAGACATGCCATTGCAATTTTGATCCTCTGCAGAGGGGATGACTCCCCTGCTTCGGTAGTCCGAAGACTTGAGCGTGAAATCGAGCACTTTACGGTAGAACAGCTTAACGAGCACCGACACCGCGCACGCTCGGTCTCTACGCAGACTGATCAAAAAAGCTCATCCACCTCTATACTGACGGCAGCCAGTGATGCTTGTCTTCGGTGTTCTACTGGGATCCATGTCTTTAGGATTAGTCCACTGCGGGACCTAATTAAAAAGTAAATAGTGTTTGTAGGAATGATACAAGGACCATATAGGCATACATTTGATATTAAAGTATTTATGACATTTTATATGGTTTTTTAATTAAGTATTTTTCTTTCAGCTAATGAAAAAGTACGTCGAACATGTACAAAGGCGATAGATATAAATTTATTCATGGTTGATCACGTCTGTATGTATGAGGGTCACAAGATAGGTCATATGTGCTTCTGTGAAGGAGATCAGTGCAATACGGGACCAAGTATTAAGCCGTCACCAATGATAATGATTGTTGAATTGGTTATTGTCTGCTTATTTATATTCAGAGTCAAAATGACTACTTAACTATGATGTTATGTAAAAAAGTTTTTTAATGATTTTATCAGAGAGTACAATTTTCCGGCAGTGCTGAGTTGATTCAAATGTTTTGTATTGACGTCATGTAGTTTGAAAGATAATTTAACTTCTTTTACTAACAAATAATTAAGAGTTTAATTATATAAATTTGCGAAAAATTAAAAGCGCAAAATAATAAAAATAAATTGCGTTAAAATGAATTTTAATAATAGATATTAAATTATTCCTTGATTAAATTGAGTAGAATTTACATTTAAAAATGGCTATTGTTTCATGTACAATTTTATTTTAGGAAATGCGTGAATTTTCTTTTACAGGTTTGTAGGTAATTTTTTATAAGAATGTTTGAAATTTTTTTAAGAAAGTGGTTTTTATTTTTTATTTAAAGTCATTTGTAGTTTTCCTTTAAAAATTGGAAGTAGTTTGTTTTAAGAGGTACTGTGAAATATTATTTGACCCTTATCATATCAAATTGGATGAAGTATATTTACAAATTATTCGATCTAAAAGCTAATTTTTGCGCAATATTTTTCCTCTGATAGTAAGTAGTCTGAAAGGAATTGTGGAAATATTCCGGAAGAGTTTGCCAAGAAATGCAATACCAAATGGCTAGGAATGTTGTAAGAGAAGTTCGATATCAAAAACGTACTATACATATATCAACTTTGCTATACATATTTTTATGATACCATTTTTATAACTCTCTCTTTTTCTCTTTACATCTCCAACTTTAAAATTAAGACCTCTAGTTATCTTAGAGTTGTTGTACAAAAATAATTCCCAAACCAAACATCAATTAAATTTACGATATAATTTCTGTATCTGTGCCTTGTTTACTAAATAAAAGTGCGAAGTTGAGAAGTTATATTAAAATATTTTGTCACAATTTTTTTTGTATATTTTAAATGCACCGAGGGTAAGGTTTCTATAATAAATATAGATAATACAGTATTGTTTTATTTTTTTAAAAAAAATTTTTTGTCCATCTAAAATTTTTCAGCTTCTGATAAATGCAGGTAAAAAGTGCCATTTAAAACAATTTGCTCATTTTAAGTTAAAATAATGAATATTTCCGTAAGTGAGCTAATGCATGTGTAGGCTAAGAGCATGTATAAGTTTTTATTTTAATAATTCATTCAAAATTTTAATTACCATACATTTTCATTAATAAGTTAATTTGAGCGCATACCTAGTAGTACTTTTAACTTTAAATTTCAAAATTTAATTTTTTAAAAACTCAAAGTTTAAAATAAAGTGTGTCACGAAATATAAGCTGATTAGTGTAAAATTCGAAAATGTAATTATTCCTTAAGAAATCGAAAACGATCACTAAGAATATAGTTTTTCGAAAACTTCACACAAAATAAATAATGAATATGATAAATAAAATTCAAATGAAAACAAAAATGCATAGAAACTCATATGCGTATAAGATAAGGCTCATCTATACTTAAATTGTTCACCAAAAAATTTACAATAACGTATATTCTCAAATATAAGAAAATCTGTATTTAAGCTGAAAGCCCTTAAAGTAAATCTAATATTTAAACCGTGTACTTAACGTTCACGTTGCCATAAAAACTGAAATATATGGAATTTCGCCCAATCAAATTGTTGTAAATTAAAAACGCAGAAAAAAAAAAACGATGACACTTTTATCTCTGGCACCCTTATCATACTGTTGGTGCATTTTCCAATTTATCTTAATCTTCATATAATATGTAACATGCTTAAAGACTTTTTGTATGCTACTTGTTTTAGCTGAAATATAAAGTTTATTAATTGGCAGATAAAAAGTTATGACTTAATACTTCTTGTAATTGGTAATGTTAAGTTTGTAATATTTTTCAATGGGGAATTTTACTTACGAAGATAACAGTTTTAAGCTCATTTTTGTGCTAAGGTTGTAATATTAATCACTGAAGCATTAGTTTTGAACTCCTTTTTACGACAAGTTTGTAATTTAATTCAATGATTGATTCTACTTAAGGAAGTATCAGTTTTAAACTAATTTTTATGTTAAGTTTGCAATTTTATTAAAAGAGGAATTCTACTAAGGAAGTACCAGTCATATACTAAGAATAGGGTTGACGGGAAAAGACAATGCAATTTAAATGAAATATTTCCCTAATAAAATAAATTTTTTTCGTAAGAAAAACTAGACCGATATCGGCTTTTCAGTTCAGATCAGTTAAAATCCTTAGCCTTTATGCTTATATTTTATCATCTATCTCTACTGTTATTATTCGTTCAAGAATGTTGTGTTTTTATTTCTTATGTGATTTTCAGCATTCCAATAAATCTAGTATTACGAAATAGCATTCTAATAAACTGAAATATTTTCTTCTATTTCTCAATTTTCTTCTATTTTCAAAATTTTTTTAGAATATAAATTTTTTTGAGCCGTTGAGTTTTGATAAATGAAAATACGAATATTTTTAAAATAGAATAAAAATTCGTTATGATTTCTTGAATGCTTTACTAATGTAAAACTAAACTGTATTCTATAGTAATAATTGAAATAAAAATAGAATAGGTTTGAGAAATATGTAAGCGGACATACAGAAATTAATTTCGAAGCTCAAGAAGTACTATAGAGATAAAAGTAGCATTATTATTATAATTTATTAACTTGAAAAGACAATATCACATTCAATCCATTTTATTGGATTAATATGTTTCTTTAAATAGTTTAAACTCAGTGAATTTATTTTGATCTCTATTAAAAATAAAAAAAAGCATGGGCTGCGTCCATAAAGCAAAGTTACTTTTCAATTGTTAAAAGGAAAATTAGCCTAATATCAACTGCGCCACTTGTTTATGAAACAATAGAAATTCGCCCCTTTACTGTAGACAAGAGTGTAAGTACAAATTTAAAACATGATAAGCAGAATATTTAAAGTTACAGTCCATTTTGCTTAACATTTTAACATCGTCCAAAGCACTAAATTATTCTTGTGCAATAGAGCTTGTCGATTCTGTATTTAAATATTTTTCACACATATATTGCTTAAAAAATTGAGGCTACCTGAACAATAAACAGGCTAATTTTCAAACGAATAGAGAAAAAAATGTTCGTAAAATGTCACTAAGTCAACTTTTAGTTGATAAATATCCTTTACGTCCAAAACATTACGTACGTTTAAGTACACATTTAAAAATTCAGCAATGGAAAAATGATACTTGCAATTTACATTGATTTGCCTATTTTTGACCTCGTAGCCTCAATTTATGGAACAACAAAGCAATCGCTTATATGATAATTAAAATCGTCAAATTCATCATGGAATTAATATATTGAGGAAAGACTGGTAAAGTAGTCAACCCAACGTTTAATAAATTTTAATAATAAATATTAAAATTACAATTGTTTTTAGCTATAATAAAATTTGTAATCTAGCACAAAATATAATTTACTTTTAAATTACGCGGATATTAAACACCAAAGAAAATATAATTCTAACGATTTCTAATATAGTCATTAATTTATTTCAAAAACTAAAATTAGACGTATGATAAAAAAGAAAAAGTTAAAAAGCTTATCTTCTTAATTTTAAATAATTGACAATACTAATGATTATTGGTGATTGTTTCATCTATCCACAGTATAAAAGCATTATGAATCCAAATGCACGGATTTTCTTACTTTATCTATTTTTCCTCCATATTTAAGAAAAACATATAGGGTGTTCCGTAATCATCACCCTTAATACAAACTTTTAGAATCCTCGTCGAAAATGAAGAAAAATACTGTATATACTTTATAGGTTGTAGAAAAAAATCAAAAAGTTTTTGAAATATAATAAATCACTATTAAAGAAGGCAGAACTAAAAACATCAAAACCATTTTGATTGCTGAAGGAAATGAAGAGGAGTTGAAAACTGATGTTAAAAATGCCTTAAAGTTGCACCAGGCAATCAAACTAGTTTAGATACCTTAATTCCTAATAGTTTGACAGATTCCGATTTAGCCTTTTCCATTTTGATTCAATATTAGTCTAAATTTCTTAATGTGTACATTCCTTTGACTTCATTTTTGACACTGATTTTAAAATATGTACTAAGTGCGGTGATAATAGAACACGTTGAATATCCAGCTTAAGCCTTTTAAATTGTGCAAATAGATATACAAGTCTAAAAATAGAGCTAAAAATAGAGAGTTTAAGACGAATAATTTATTTTAGAGAATATTTTATATTACGAATAAAAGATTTAATAATATATTAAAACATTTCATTTCCATTTAATAGGTATTAATTTTTAACCTATGTTAATTAAAATATTAATTTATCCTCATTTCGTCGCAAAGGAATAATAAAATATTAAATAGTAACATTAATAGTTAACTGTTCCAATGCAGATTTATATTAAATACTTATATTACAATGCAGACTTATATTAAATTTAGAAATCTTCGCTATTTTTCAATATTTAGTAAGATTGATTACAATATATTAGCAATTCGTTTAATTTATTTAAAGTAATAGACATTTATCGCTCTGTAGGATAATGTCTTATAGATTTAGGTCATTGATAATTAATAAGAAGTAATCTCTTTTATAACAAAGAATAATAGTCTCTCAGATGAATTTAACGTCTTATATTTTATTTAGAGCATAGAAATTAATTAAAGGTTATACTGATAACTTTAGAATAAGACAAAATAAAGCTGAAATCAGCTTTTCAAAACTATTCCCAACTGTCTTTCAACATTTACTAGAATTGCTAAGCTTCAATCAAGCAGTTTTCCAATGAACTGTATTGTAAGCGTCATTTATATATGATTCAAATTAGCTCATTATTACCACTGTACTTTTTTGCACTGTACATAATGTGAATACTGTATATTATTAATTATTGAAATTAATAAACTTTATTTCATCATGGATGTTGTTCAGCTTATTCTTTTTACGAAATTATGGAGTAGTCTCGAATCTTTTTCATGTTTATTTCTCGCTTTTCTGATGGCATTTGGAATGCTTAAATATTTGTAATGTAAACTGTTAATACGTATCAAAATAATGACGATCAAACATTGAAATGAACATGAAAACGTCATTTCCAGTATTTTTTTAAAATAATTTTTAAGTTACTTGCTACAAATTAATGCAGGATAAAAAGAATATAGTAGAAGAGAACATAAAACATAATAGAACAGAGCTTGAATATAATAGAATAATATTATAGAAAATATAATCGAACATATATTATACCAAATATAATAGAGCATATATAATAGAAAATATAATATAACAGAGTTTTATGGGTTTACTTTGTCCTTCTTTAGTCTCAAAAATTAGTTAGAAATAGAATTTTAATCATGATTTTGTTCCAACACAAAAAAATTAAATAATAAAAGTTACATTTACTGACTTTCATATGGCCCAATAATATTCTTACTATTCACCAGACTTTTATTCAATGAACCTTTCCGTTTGTTTCGTTTCGAAAATAATGGTTTGTGTTAAACCTAATTAAGTTTTGGGGATCCCAAAGAAAGTTCTTCTTCATGGAGACGAACAAAATATCAAAAAGTTTCAATGGGATCACATTTAGCTCTAATACTAAATAGCAAATGTGTCACAAATTTTTCCACCGTCCCGTATTTTGCCTGCTAATATTTTGCCAAATTCCAACGCTGTATGAGTTTGAGCTTAAACTTTTATAGTTAAAATAAACCATTTCAAATCTAGTGAAGAGTCTGTCCATCCACGTGCTATGAAAATGTGCTTTGAATCATTAGGTTTTGTGTAAATAGAGTCTTGTTTAAATTTTTGTTTTTGTTTTCTAAAGAGCATTAATAATCAAGGAATCATATCCTTTTCTAAATGAGTTTGTGATAGGATATTTGTGATAGGATATTTGTGATAGGATATTTGTGATAGGATATTTGTGATAGGATATTTGTGATAGGATATTTGTGATAGGATATTTGTGATAGGAGTTTGTGATAGGATATTTGTGATAGGATATTTGTGATAGGATATTTGTGATAGGATATTTGTGATAGGAGTTTGTGATGGGATATTTGTGATAGGATATTTGTGATAGGAGTTTGTGATAGGATATTTGTGATAGGAGTTTGTGATAGGATATATTTGTGATAGGATATTTGTGATAGGAGTTTGTGATAGGATATTTGTGATAGGAGTTTGTGATAGGATATTTGTGATAGGAGTTTGTGATAGGATATTTGTGATAGGATATTTGTGATAGGATATTTGTGATAGGAGTTTGTGATAGGATATTTGTGATAGGAGTTTGTGATAGGATATTTGTGATAGGAGTTTGTGATAGGATATTTGTGATAGGAGTTTGTGATAGGATATTTGTGATAGGATATTTGTGACAGGAGTTTGTGATAGAATATGTTTTGTCATAAATTCTGTTCAGGTTACTCGTCACATTTTACTAGTACGTAACAAATAAATGAATATCTAATCAACAAAACGATAAATTAGTGTTTATATATCTTTAACAAAATGTATTCTAAGTATTCTCAGTCCTCTGAATTCTCTTAAAGTTCTGTTATTTTAATGAATAGTACACCTACGTTACTCACTTTTAAAATAAAACAAAGTTATATAGAAATATTAGGAATTTATAAAACGCTTTAAGAAAAGACATCAGTTTAAGACTTTCTAAACATAGAATTTATTTTTATACAACAATATAGGTATGTATTTTGTGTATGTTCATTTTAAAAGGTGTTCATGAAATAATAATTTAAGCTTGCAATAAATAAAATCAATTGAGATAAGTGTCGCATTGAAGAGCTTACAGAAAATAAATATTTCTCGAGTATCAAACGGAATGCTTCCAAAAAAATTTTATTTCAGAGAGACATTTCTCAGTCTTATATTAATGTAATTTCTCTTTCAAGTTGGATTTATTTGCTGAATTTAAAGTTTTCAACTGCAAAGACATTTTCAGCTCAATGAGGTGCCGTGTTGTCGACAAACAAAAAGAAAATGCTAGGTTCAACAAAAGCTGCATTATTGACAAAAACATGATGTTAAGCTTTTAAATAGACGGATTTTAAACTTAATTTCTAAGAATAATTTTCGAGAATATAATTTTTTATTAAATGAATTTATTCTGTCATCAAGTTTTGGCACATAGTAAAAAAAGACATTCGTGGAATAGAAAATAAAGTGCTATTTTAAAAAAATAATTACATATTAAATGCTTAAATTATTTATTTTTATTTAGCATTTTGCTCAAAATTGATGCATTTCATTATGGCAAATAAACACAAATTAATAATGACATTAAAAATCCTAAAATGCAAAATAAAACTTGATTTAAAAATTAAGCTATTTTAGTCAATAGTTTAGCTTTACTATTAATTTATTTGTCATGGGATGTGTCAGTTTGAAACAACATGATACATTACAGCAGGGGTTCCAAAATTTAGGTACCCTGATTTCTAAGGAATCAACTTATCCTATATAGGAGAACTACGAATGATAAATAATTAATCTTTTCAAATATACTATCATATTAAATCAAATAAATACAGCTTAAAAATAATGATTAAATAGCAACAATAAAGCATTGATTCTCAGACCCCCCTCTCAATTTTGGTTGGATAAGGAAAATTACAAATTGAATAAATTTTCTTACAGATACATTTTTTATCATACTTATCCTTACATTATCATTATATAATGATTCCAAAATGAATCATATTCAAACATGAATGAAATCTTAAAAAATGTGCGTATGGAACTATTCCTCATCTTAAGCTCAAAATGTACATTACAGGAAATTAAAAAGAGTAGTCATGATGGAAATTGGTAGAAAAATTTAACAGAAAAAAAATACTAGTTTGTGGTAAGCAAAATAAGTGCATACTATATAACTAGAATGAGCAAAATAATTTTTTAACGTATTCTGCTGATGCAAAACATATTTAGAAAATACATACTGTTATATAATGTAGACTGTTATAAATTTTATAATTTTGCAACAGTCTTTGAACAGCCGTCTCAATTTTGAGTTTACGACTACCAATGTTCAACTCCGTAGCCTTGTACTTTTGAACCCTATCCACAAAACAATTTTACTTCTGGATCAAAAATCGGGAGGATTTTTCTTCATGGAGGACTTTGAATAGAATCCCACATTTGCGCTGCATGGATAGGAAAACCACGAAATCCTCAGTTATTCTGATGGCCGGACTATGATCGATGCGAGCCGAGTGCGGAATTCGTTTCGACCAATGATCCTGGGATCGAACTTGGGTCACCTCATTGGTAGGCGATTACTCCATCCCCTGAGCCACCACGGCTTTTATACATTTCATTTTATTTTATTTTATAACCGTTGTTGAACAACAAACTCAGTTTTTTAATTTTCCATTTCTAATGTTCAAATTCGTAGTCTTGTAATTTTGAGCCCAATCTAGAAGACAAGGAAACTCCTGGATCAAGTATTGGGACAAATTTGCCTTTGTGGAGCACTTTTTTTTAATGGAACTAACCCGCATTTGCGATACATGGAGAAAAAAACAACGAAAACGTTCCATAGTTAGCCTAACGTCGGGAGGACTCATACCCATGATCCCGTCTACCACTAAGGCTATTTCACATCAGCACTGTGGTCAGTGTGAGCAGGAGGTGCATTCCTTCTCAACTAGCCATCACTGGGATTTGAAAGCGGTTCACTTCATTATAAAGTGCATGCTCTAGCCCTGAGCCACTATAGCTCTAAATAATACATTAATTTTTATAACCATCATTGAACTGTAGACCCAAATTTGAGTTAACAACTACCAATATTCAATTCCGTAGCCTTGCAATTTTGAACCCAATCCAGAAGACAAGGGAATTGAATTAGTACTATAAGAGGCATTGATTTGATATGGGAACTTGGAGGACTTTGTGACCCCACCAGAGTAAATGTGCACCAGTCACCATTTAACACCTGAGGATTCTTTGGCTAACTGGATTCGAACTGTCGTTTTCACAAACATGAGTCTAACGCCCTATCAACCAGGCTATCCCTATCAAACAGGCAAATTAATTTAAAAATAAAATACACAAGCATAAATTTATATTTTATGTCTTCTTTCTCAGAAATACACCAATTTGTTAATGTACCTACAATTTCTTAATGCCCTCACAAAATCTTTTGCTGCACCTTGATATTTAAGAAGAAAACACCGATTAATTGTCACGTGTATGTAGTCACGTGCGTGATACATTTTATGCGCTTAAAGGTGTCAACTACCCGGTAAAAGGAGTATAAGTAAATTATATCGTAGCACATCGATTTGATGAAGCAAAACTTTGGATAAATAAACTATCTAACATCTTCTTCACCAATAGTTCAGCTAGTAAAATAAATGTCTTTTAAAGATGGCGGGTACAAGTACAGTGAGGAAAGAAAACCTGAACATCATGAATAACTTTCGATCTAATGATCGGATCTTAAAGTTTTAGAACACAATCTTAAAGGTTCAAGAGCGTTACTGGTCAAACTGCTAATTAAAGGTTCAAGAGGATGACCCTCGAATATGCTAATCATTAGTGCAGACGATATTTTAAACTACGAAATCAATCACAAAACGTAGTTTCTACTTATTAACATACCTACAAAATATTGGGGGTAGCCATAATATGAGAAATATGGTCCTTAGAGTTTGGTCAGGAGAGCAATTTAAAGTTTGGACCCCTCAATGTTAATTTTTGTGTATTTTATCATATTTCAAGAACCTTTTAAGCGAATTGAAAAATTTTTGCACACAATTATAAAACTCATTTATCCAAAGATAATTCTAAGCAAAAAATACATTTTAGTAAATATGTTTTATTTTTACTATTTTATTTAATGATAATAAAAAAATGTACTGAAAGGTACGTAATTTTTTTCTCATTATGTTAAAGTATGTAATTTTACACGGCAAAATACATAATTTGAGCAAAATTGGTCGAATAGTTCCTGAGAAATTTAATTTTGAATAATACAACTTATTTAAAATTCGATTTCTCAGGAACTATTCGACAAAATTCACAATGTAAAATTAATTGCTTTAAAATAATGCAAAAAAAAACAAAAAAAAAACACATACGTTACATTTTTTTAGAGTATGATTAGGGTTGCAAGTTTGCCGCGGGAAAATTCGCGAAAAATTTTGAAAATTGCGCAGACTCTGAACACAAAAAACTTTTACTATATAAATGATGCAAAAGACAGAAATTGCACAAATAATAAAAAAAATGCTTAAAAAATAAACAACAAAAAAATTTCTTTTCATTTCAAGCAATATTAAGATTTTTATTTAAATGAACAGAATTTCGGTACAAAGTATTGTACATTGTAAGATTACTATCAATTATGCTTCCTATTAGTACATTTTTATACTTGGAAAACGATCTTTCTGCGTCCACGCTGTTTGTAGGCACCGACAAAATTCGAATTGCCAATTTTGTCAAATTTGAATAGCGTTCGGTCCTTGATTTCGAAAGCTTGATCAATTTTCCCTCATCAACGTTCAGTTCCTTGGCCGTTGCTTTGTAAGAATTAAATCCCCTTATCAATTCTTTGTCATCCTTAAACATCGGGATATGTTCAAAAACAGAAGAATTTTCTTCTTCATTTAAAGCACTTAAATATCCATATTGACAGGTATCAAAAACTCGGCATGCTTTAAAAAAGCTTGAGGCTGGCCGGCAAAATCTCTATCGCTGCTGCTTTCAAAAAAAAAAAAAAAAAAAAAAAAAAAAAAAAATTATAGTTTTTTTTTCTTACAGCCTTGGAGCATTTATTGATTTTAAGTGATCGTAGCTCTTTAACTAGCTTTCCAATACTTTAGAAAATTCAGACATTTCGTTGTAAATATTATGTGAACTAATTCTTTGTTTCTCAAATAAGGTCAATTGATTCAAAATTAATGGTGCATATTTTTCAATTTCTTTTAAATCTGTATTCAAATCTGAAACATGACATTCTTTACAAATTGTGCCTAAAACTGAGCTACTACTATTTCCTTTTTCCTTATCAAAAATCTCAGAGTACATATCCAAATAATTTAAATGGAATAAACAAGTTTCAAACCAGCTATTCCACCTGGTTTGCACAGGAACCGGTGGTAAAGCATTATTTTGCCACTTTATATCAAAAATGCTCGAAAGCTACCCTTACGTGAAGGACACGCTGTGAATGCGTGCTTGATATGAGCAACGAAGCAATTTACATTTTCAAACTCATTTTGCTATATTTATCCCAAGAGATTTAAAAGATGATCATTGCAAGTAACATGAACAGAATTTTTAAAAAAAACAGCTTTTAAGCTCCCCCCCCCCAGGATTTGTTCATATAAGATGTGTTGTCAGTTACAAAAGATGTAATAGCATTAAAGCGAAGTTTGTAATTTTGGCAACATTGAATAATTGCTTCTCTAACAAATTTAAAATTCACACTTTCTAGTGCAATACTTTCAAGAAAAAATGAAAACAAAGAAAGGTTCGAATCGTCGTTTTGTGTTTCTACTGATGAAACAGCTAACACGTTTGGAATATATCTATCTTCAGAGTCTGCTTTTTCATCTGTGACAATATTAACTCTAGCAGCAGACGTTAGAACATCTACAACTTGATTTTTGTGGAATTCGTGAGTCTCTGGTTGATAGTGGCTTCGTAGGGGACTGGAGAATGGTATGACACCTATGTCTTTGAGTGAATTTTCTAAATAACTTTTCAATACCGGATTATCAAGTTTATTCAACGGAATGTTTGTTACTGCGAAAACACCAACCAACTTGGAAATTTCCGCAGCGCGATGTTGCTCTTGAACATTTTTTGTTTTTCTTCAAACAAGGAAGTAATACTTGCTTGAATTACTCTCAGTTCATCAGCAATCTTCTGTTGGTGAATATTACTTTTCAAATATCTATCGCAGCTATTCTTTCCTCAGGAATCAACAGGAGCATTGCATTGCTACAAAATAAAAGGTTCTTTCTAACTTAAAAAGTTCCTTTTTTGAACTGTTGACATCGCTCAAAAGCAGTTGCTTTACTCGCATGGCTCATATTTTTAACTCGCAAACTTACATCAGCAGGGTTTGAAAAAAATGTGACTAGCTTTAAAAATATAAACTATGCTTATCCTAGAAAGCATTCTTTCTAACTTTCCTGCTATCAGACCAATGAATAAGAAAAGCTCCAAATATTCGTTTTGTGAATAAGTCACGTGTTCCTATACAGGAAGGCCTAGTCAACAAAATATCAATGAACCCCTCCCCCTACTGTGCTGTGAAAACTCAAACATTCTACATTCAAACTACTAGTTACAAAAGCCTAATTTCCCTCTCATCTAAGAAACTGACCCCTATTTAAGAAATCACAAGAAAGCTGCCCAGGAAAAATTGTCTGGATGTGTACAAAGGCAGGGGAAATTTCATTGCCCAGTGCAATAGTCTGTGTAACAATTTTTATGTCAAAGTTTTGATTTATAACATTTTCCTTCTCTTGCAATTCCAATTCCTTTTATACTCTTACTGACTTCAGGAAGGTAATTATATCACCGTATCACCCTTCCTAAGTGTAGAAAGACCACCTAACTTGACAAAATTGAGATTTTCTCATATTTCTGAACTATTTTTTTTGACATTTTGCTATTGATTCACTCCTCTAAATATCTAATCAATTTTACAAGCTCAATTACATGGCTTCAGGAAAGTAAAATTGTCAGTTAAATAAAAATAATAAGTTAAAAATTTAAAAAAAAATTCAAATTGTAAGCAATTTTCATGCCAATCAAAACATATTGAGAAATTTGCGCATTTTAGAAAAAAAAAAAAAAAAACAAAGGACAATTTCGCGGAAATTCGTGCAGTGACAGACCTGCAGCCCTACCTATGATTAAAACAAAATAAAAAACAATAAATACTTATTAAAATGTATTTTTTGTAATTATCTTTAGATAAACGAATTTTATAATTGTGTCCAAAAATATTGTAAGTTGCTTAAAAAATTCTTGAAATATGGATAAATACGCAAAAAGTAAATTTAATATTAAGTGATCTAAACTCTGCATTGCTCTCCTAACAAAACTCCGATTTTTATTTATTTTTTTTGGCACGTGTCGTTTTATAAGTTTTCAAAATTGCAGAAAGAGTTTCTTTATATTTAAGAATTTCTTATACTTTATATATTTTCTGTTAAATGTTGTCAATAAAGAAAAACAAAAGGTAACTTTCAGAAAAAATTGGTTTTCTTTTCTTCATATTTACATAATTTGACAGTGTGCACAAACAATAAAATGTATTTTTATAAGAATGCGTGTCAAAAGTACTTTTCTTAAAACAATGTTTTTATGCTAGAGGGCCATTTAACCATTCTACTTAAATGGTCAATAGCATGCATATAACAAATGAAGTTTTTGTTGCACATAGGATTTCTTGAATGTGTGTATAGTAGTTGATTAACTTTTTATAAACTCTGTTATAAGTATTATAAGTATAAAAAGTTATTATATTTTTTATTTAGTAATTTCTGGTAGTAAGAAAAAGTGGTATTTTGAACGCAAAAATATTGCGTACTGTACAAAGTAATAGCTAGTTTTCATATAACTTGCGTAAACATTAGGCAATAAATGGAATTTTTACAAAAAGAGAAGCATTACATACATAAGCTTAGTTAAAATTTTTATAAAGTATTTTTTTTATAATTTAAAACAGGCATGGAAATGTAGAAATGAATAAGCAAATTTTTATTAATTTTTCAAATAAATTTATTTAAAACGTTTTCCTTTTTCATTAGTTCATAATAATGAAAAAGTTCGTCATAATAAAGAATTTGTTTAATTTAAAAAGGTTTGTATCAGTAGTGCACAGAAAGAAGAGCTAAGGGAACTAAAGTTCTTAACATCCAGGCTAATGAAATAGTCAATAATGAACTATATTTTAAAACTATCACTAGCATTTTGCTTTGAAATTAAATTTTGTTAATTGTTAAATATTTTGTTAAAAAAACATATTATGTAGAATAAAGAATTTAATTACTTTTAAGCAAATTTAATAACGAAGTTCAAGGCGAAAAAATACTAAAGACATAAAATGAAAAAAAAAAAAAATATATATATAGGGATCAGTGCATGCCTTAATTTAAATACTTTTCATAATTAGGAAAAATCATAAAAAAATAATTTTCTATTTTAATTTACATAATAATGAATTAAAAATAAAAATTTTGCTGATAATAAATTTGCATTTTTCCGTTTTAAGTTAGTTAAGTAATGCTTGTACTGCCAAGAGTAAGATAGTTTGATACCTTCTCCAGGGATTTTGCATTTCTATTCATAGAGAGAAAATGGATAAAATAACACAACTTAGCACACCATTGCTGGGGGGAAATTATACCCAGCGAAAATCAAATAATTTTATGTACTAAAAGTGATGATATCAAATTAGTGTTATAAACTAAGCATGACACAAAATTAAAATGAAAAATTGGAGATAAGAGCAATTAGATACCTCATAGCCTGTGATGAATGAATTTGTTACTTTTGAGTAATATGATGAATTAGGCACATTAAAGACGCAGACTACTAATAGCAAGAGAAAAATGAATTTTTTTCGTATGGTTGTTATATTAAAGAGTTGGCTGTGTTTTCAAATGGTGCAAGAAGGAGTAAGTTTTGGAGTTTTTAACAGTAAATAGTAATAAAAAAAAAGATTTTTTTTTTTTGCTTGCAAAAAATATATCTATTCTGTTATAGATTTGACTGCGCTTTTGTATGGTGCAAGAAGGAGAAAAAGTTTTAGTTTTTACTGTAAAAAGTAATGAAGAAGAGAATATGAAAATGTATCTTCTTTTTGCTTTAAGAAAAATGTTTCTTTTTTGTATGGTTGTAGCAGTATAGAGTTGACTGCTCTTTAAAATGGAGCCTTAACAAGTTAGAGTTTCAAAAATTTTTACTGTGAAAAGTAATAAAAAAAATATGAAAAAAGATATATTTTTAAACATTTTTTTAAGAACTTTAAATGAATATAGAGAGTGTGAAAGAGGAAAAAAAAATTCTTTCTGGGTGAAGTGGCAACACTGTTTGAGAAAAATTTGATGTGAAACGTTCTCTTTGGTGAAGGAGTCGGGGATACGATTTAAAAGAAGAAAAATAGGAAGAAAAAAAATAAGTATGAAAATTTATTGGAAGGAGCAAAACGACTATGCAAGCTCTTAAAATATTTTAGTTTTCCCCTTATTAGTCATAGTGAGTGACAAAAGATCGGAGATCTTTCAAAGGAGGCGTGACTCAGGATGGCCAATCAAAAATATCGTTGAATGCTATTCAATATTTGATTGACAGAATACTCAAAATGCTTGTAGATGACAATAAAAAACAAAGAGAAAAACTTTTGTTACTAAAAAGTGTGATAGAAAGGTTCCGAAATTTAGAATTATAGAAGATTTATTTTTGATATTGCAAAACACTTAATATAAAAAGTAGTTTTTTCCTTTTTGGTGTCTTAATGTAAAATCTGCCATGCTCGCATTTTAATACATTCCATGTTAACGCAGGGGTTTCGTAAACTTTTAACCAATTTTCAAACCAAGCAGTTGTGGATATATGTTTATTTAATAATATGTACTGGAATAGTGACAGGTTGCTTACCAGGACGAGGCGGTGGACGGCGTCGAAGTCCTAGAAAGCTTACTCCTTTAGTATATAAACAGCATGTGCCAAATGTATCAGAGTACAGTTTAGCGGCAAGTGGGCCATCTAGTGAAAGAATAGTGCGTAATAGTACAAGTTTTAAATTACTAGTACCCAATTATAATGCTGATGTGATTTTCAAGGATGAAGAAGGCACTGGAGCCGATCGACTTATGACACAAGTAAGTCTTTTGTATGAACATGTTCTTATACAAAGTATTTTAAAAGCGTTCTTTAAAAAAAAAACTTCTTTCTAGTGAACATTTGATAGTTAAAATAGTTATTGATTTAGTAAAAAAGGAAAGAAATTTGATTTTTCTAGCTTTGGAAAAATGTTTTTCTAAATTTAAATTTTGTGAAAAATATATTTCAATAAATGCTAATAAAGTCATTTTTAATTATCTTAAAGAAATATAAAATAAAAATTAATTCAACACTCAATTAGATGTATGCTTCTCAGCTTTGTATTGTGTAGCGTTGATTAATGGGTAGTAATCAATATTTCTGTTAAATTTAAATATCTAAAACGGATTTGCAGAATATTCATTAAAACAACAAAAATAAATTCTAGACTTTAAGAAATCCGTTCAGTGGACTATGTTGAGTTCACCAAGTTTATTTCCGAGATACGGCTATATAATGCAGATTTACAAACATTTTTCGTGTTAAAAATGTTCATATTTAATTTATTGAATTTGAGGTAGGTGACACGAATCATAAAAGCAGTATTTTTTTACAGAAAATTTCTTTACAATTTGAGATAATTTAAGTTACGTTTAATAATTAGAAGCTCCACTAACCACAGCCTACAGGATTAATTTTATAGCAGTGAAGTCCCTTCTAAAATCTTATTTGAAGAACAAGACCAAGTTTATATAGCCTGAAAAGTAATAATTAAAGTTTATTTATTGGGTTAAATTTGTAAACTTTCAATTAACTTTTTTGAAAAACAGCCATGTATTGAATGACTAACAATCCATATCAAACTGCGAAATTTGGTCAAGGAGTTGAAATTTTGCTTAGTCAACATGTTTAAAGCTACTTTACAAAATCGTTGGAAAGGAAATAAATAAATATTAAACACATTTCTACAAAATCTGAAAAATTAAATAAAATATTTAAAAATTACTCCATTGTCATTAAAATATTTGCTGAGAAAAAGTGTAAATTTACAAGAAACACTATGCTTTGGCTATAGGTGTTGCAATAAAAAAAATGTCAAGTTTTTTATTTTAAATTAGAAACTACAGATGTATAATTTCAATAGCATACTGATATTTTATTGTAAGAGCACCAAAATTAAGCATATTTTTCTCTGTGCCACTTGGTTATGTTTATGTAGAGTGTCATGAAATTTTAATTGCTTTAACTTGGTCTGTCAGCTGAAGACTGTTTTTTGTTTATATATTTTTTAAACCAAGCAACTAGTATCAAGTATTTTCACGTGAATTATTAAATGTGCCGACCTGTTATATCCTAAAATGCTTTCAGGTTATTAGAAATGTTATATGAAGTTAAATTTAGAAAAGAAAATTTTTTATGCTTTTCAGTATCTATATATTAAATAATTGTTACAGCTGTTACGCTAAATTATTCTGCAAATTATGCAGATGTTGTGCAGATCAACTAGGATAATTCTTTAAAATATTAAAAACAGTTTTATTTGCGAAATTACATAGGTATGCGGTAAATTACCTAGATTATCTGCACATTAACCACTAGTCTAGGGCAATGAAATAAGATTTTTGCTGGAACTACAGCAACATTTAAATACGCTCTAATTAACATAATGATACTTTTTTTCGCTATTCCAAAATCAAGTTACTACAATCAATTAACCAACGCATTTGCTGATAGAATATCAATCGTCAATTACTTTAAAAAAAATTGAAAATTATACAATTTAAAATATGACAATTAAGGAGATGATTATGATGCCATTTATTTATTTTTCAATATCTAATTAATAAAATCAATAAATATAATCAAACAATTATTACATGAGAGAAATTCTTCAACTTACGGAAAATGATACGGAGACCGTTTAGGCGCACATTACCTAAGTAAATTGCAAAAGAACCTTGTTTTCGCACTTTAACAAATTGCCCCAGTTAATCGGCAGATTAGCATGGTAATGTGCATATTAACGGCTTTCGAACTTTAGTGGAAATGCATAAGAGTAATTTACTATTATTGATTATGTTCTAAATACATTTAAATACTTTCACTTAATTTAACAAAAATTTCTTAACATTTAAATTGCAAGAGAGATATTTATTTTTTGCTTTCATTACTTATTAATATGTTCGTATAAGCATTTTAGTAGAAATTTCTAAGAATTCAGTTATGCACGGAGTCGAGGAGAAAGTAATCTGGAAAGCTGCGGAATCAATAAGTTTAGTGGAGAAAAAAAAAATCAAACATTTTACAATGACTTTCTTTTAAAAATATGTATCAGGAATACAGAAAATATTATTAAAATTACCGTACAAATATTAAAAAGCTTCATGTACAATCACAAATTATTTAAGTGCAGCGAAAGGATTGAAAGGCTTATTTACACTTAAATTTAAATTGAATATTTCAGAAAATAATAGACTTATAAAAAATTTGGGAATTTTCTAACTTCCAAAAAACGAAACAAATTAGATTTTATAAGAATTCCTAAGCATGATTATTGGTATCACCCAAGAAATCTCTCAAAATTATTTAGTTGGTTTAAAATGAAGGTTTACTATAAAATTTTAAAACAAGAAAACAAGTAGTTAATTTTTTGCTGATACTAGTGTTTTATTTTCACTGAAAAAAAATAAATCTATGCTAGAATTTTCTAATTAAGGAACATAATGAACTGTGATTACTTTCCTATTAAATATAATTAAATTTTGGAAATTTTTTTTTAAAAATGTTAATAACGTCTAATAACGTATACTAATTTGTTTTGCTTTTTTAAAAAAAAAAAAGTTCAATAGATAATTGAGTAAACAAGAAAAAGGAACATTGATTATAGTATAGTTAGCATAATTGGATTATAGTTGGTAATGTAAATATAGTTATCTCTTGACATTTATTTAAAATAAACAATGCTCATTGCTTTGAAAGAGGTTTTTAGGTTTTTTGAGAAAATTCTCTTACATTTTTGTTCTTGCGTTATCCCCGACAAAATAAAATTTAAATATTTAATTTTACAAATATTAAAGCAATAATGGAAAAGTAAGATTTAAAGCGTCACAAATTTAATATTTATTGTCAATGTTAAAGTAAGTATTTATAGCAGATATGATAAAAACAATAGGAGAGAAAGTTTGTACCTTGGACCGATATACCTTGATCCAGTATAAATATTTGCCCATTCTAACAGAGGAGTTTTGCACTCAGATTATGTCCTCTAACGGCAGTTACTATCTGCTGAGTTGACCACTATTTCAGTCGCAGGTATGATCTAGAATTTGTTTGGTTGGAATAATTTTTTTTAATATTTCTATGAATCTAACATATAAGACCAGAACTATGATCGATAAGTACCAAATTGCAATCATCTTTAATCATAAAATTTCTTTGTTAGGCCTGGAAAGATTAAAAAAAAATTAAGAATGTTGTACCTTTAACTAGCCTTTGTCTTGTACTTTGGAAAGAAAGTGCAAGAGGTCAAGTTAGTACAATCACCATGTGGAATATACTCACTTAAAATGAACCAGTTAAAATAACTCAACTTAGGTTAAATTTTACTCATTTGTCTGGATATAAGGAGCCTTCTTGAGTTAATTTCACTTAAGAATCAACTAAAAAAACTATTTTGAGAGCATAATTTTAATTCGAACTTGAGTGAATTTTAATCATTTTTGAAATGTTTCAATGCAACAAATTTTAAAAATATTCCTATAAAATTATATTTACTTATTACGTTTATGAACAATTTGATTTATTATAGCTTAAACAGGCTACATGAAAAAAAGTTTTTAATAGCAAGGATAACCAATATCAATCAACTAACAGGCTTAAGAGAAAAGAAATAAAAATGAGTATTATGCAAAGAGTATTATCGAATGATTCATGCTACAACATGCTTTACATTGGACCTATTTTACTTACTTAAATACTTAAAAAAATATTTTTTCTTGAATTGTATTACAGAATTCTTTTAAAAAGTTATATAAATAAGTTATATAAACAATCGTATATAAACAAAAGTTATATAAACAAAATAAATAAGTTATATAAACAAAAGTCATAAACAATCGTAAAATGCATTTCCAACAAAATTTTGCAAGTTATTTGAATTACTATTTTTAGTGAAAAATAGTCCTCTTTAGTCGTAAACCAATTTAGACTTTTTTTTCCTTCATATTTCTCGAAAGTATTTGCAGGAAAAATGGGTTAAAAATGCGTATAACCCCTAAACAATAAAGCTAAACCTTATTTTTGTATGTTTGTTGTACTGCATTTTATTGTTTAAATTTGAAATTATTATAATTAGAGACAGTCCTTAGTAAATACTTTGAATATAGTATTCAGCTAACCGAATTTTTCGTAAATACTTTACGTAGGCTCCGCTTTTATACAACATTTTGTAATCTTTTAACTCCCATAAATTTGCAATTGGAAACTTATGTGTTTTTTATAGTCTTGCTAATAATCTTAGTGTATCAGAATTTTAGTTCTTAGTTAATTGTATGGTAATTTAGGAAAGTCGGATGAAATAGATATCATTCGAGAATTTTTTTTTTTTATATCATTGGTAGCCTTCAAACAACTTTAAATATAAATCTTCTTATAACTTGACTGGAAGGTGAAAAACGACATTTTTATTATGTGCAAATCGCTTTCCGCAGCCGGTGTGAATATGACTACGCCTGGGGATACTTAACTGTATCAAATACCTGTCAGCAAATAGGTAATTCGATATGAAAGCTCTAAGCAATGATCATATGTGTGACGAACGGAAGTGGAGATGACGTCATGGTCCGTCGGATGGGCAGGAAATTGCCAGTTTCGAGTTTCAGCAGAAAAAAAATCTTAATACATATTTCAGACGATTTGAATATTTATCTGTTTTTTAAAAGAAAAAAAAAGAAAACAAGGTATATTTAACAAAAAATTGACACATGAGTTCACCGCGAATGCATTAAATAATAATTTACTTATTTCAAAGAGTTGAGTATTTCGTAAGAATAGTGAATCTTTGTTTTACAATTAAAACAAGGACTGATTTTTATTCTTAAGTTACTAAGTTAATTTTCCTAAGTTAATTTTTCTTCAATTTCTTGCTATTATGGACATTTAAATATCTCAGGAAAAATAATGGGAATTTGTAGCTTATTGTTTGTAGCTTAGAAATAGGGGTTAATTATTGTTAAAAGTAACAGGGATACCCTTTATCCTAAAGCTAAAAAGGCAATCTTCTACAAAATTTAAAAAATGTCAGTAACTAGAAAAACACTTATATATATATTTTTTTATTTAAACAATAATAATTCAGTTATATCTCAATTCAATGTACATCATTCGGTTATCTAATTGTTAACAGTGAGAAATATTTGTTAAGTCCCAATTTTCAGAAAACAAAATTAACATTTCGAAAAAGAATCAAGGATAAAGGCGTGGCGAGAAAAAATGCCACGACCCCCCCCCCCCCAAATAAAAGTGCTGCAAAAAACATTACTTGAAATAAAGAAATGAGCTCCTTTAAGATCGTAAAGGAAAACTAAAGAAAAGTAGCGCTTTAAAAATTACTTACTACGAATTTAATAACCAATTCAATTCACTTTAATGTAATTAAATATTTATTCGAATATGATTATATGATATGAAGATTATTAATATATGAGAACTAATTTAAAATTTCCCGAAAATAACTTTTTAAATATTTTATGATGAGTTATATAAATTTAAAAAACTTAGATATAAAGTAAAAAAAAAATAAGATAAAATGCAAAATAAAATAATGAAATTAAGCTTATCAGTAAGCTTAAAAAATATGCCAAAAGAGATTCTCACAAGAAACACAAAAAACAAAAAAAAATATTTAAGTAGAAATTTTTTTTTAAACAATGAAAGAATTAAATATTAAAATAAAGACAAACTAATTGCTTTCAAATTACTGTCAAATATGTTAGTATGTGGAATATCTCAAACAGAATAAAGTTGTAATAAAGAAATATTATTGAAATTAGTAGTTAAAATAATTTTTGTCTTATAGCCTTATTTAATTACAACCATTTATTTAAAAAGAGAAAAATAACCACATTTGATGTCTTTATTCAAATAAACAATACTTTTTCTTTAAATCAAAACTAACGTAACAGATAAAAAAGAATTTTGTATTTTTTAATAGTTTCTAGTACATTATGAAACATAAATATTCACTATAAAGCAAAAATAAAATTTATGAAATTTATCAAAACTCGCAGAGAGCAAAAAGAACTATATAAACTTAGATACTTAACCACAACTTAAGAAATGCGGTTTTAAAGTTATGGAAATAAACAGTCTTATGCACGCAGCTTGTATAATTTTCATTTAGCATGTAGTCAGAGAATTAAATAAAATTATTTGTTTGTTGTTTTGAAAAGATGGAATCAAACAACTTAATATAGATACAAGTAGATACATGAAAAACTAATATAGATACATGTTTTGATAATAAATATCTTACCTTATCTGTTTTATTCCTAAGATCTCTAATTTGCAAAAACTTTAAGGAGAGTAATGAAAAATTAAGCTATCCATCATGACAAAGTCTTAATCAACTTCTTTTTCTTTACAACGAAAAACGATTCAAACTTGCAACAATATTGACATAAATATTATTTCAACTCCACGACATTGTTTCTGAAATAAAACCATAACTTTTAAAATGACTTTAGGTGAACGACAAGGAAAATTTTTCTGAAACAACAATCACAATAAATGATCTAATATTCCTGTAGTGGTGTAACTGAGCATTTCCGAGCAACAGCGCATGCTGTATGCACCTACATAAATAAAGTTTGATTTCATTTTCAAAATAAAATTTAAAAACTTAAACATGTTAAAAGTTGAATCAAAATGATTTGAGGTGCATCATTCATATTGCGTGCTCGAAACAACAATTATTTATTTTATTTATTTATTGGTGCAGATACATATGCAAACCTTTGTGCTCTGTTACAAAGTTCCTATATGTCCTTGTCAAGTAGACGATCAGACAGCACAATTTAGAGAATGACAGCCTAAATATGTATCCAGAGTAGCGGGGGGTTCGAACCCGCTATCTCTACTCGACTGAAGCGGAAAGATGTTTGTTTATTGTTACACATATACAGACATACGTGCTCAATACAAAGAGCTATAGTACCGCAGTGGACTGATCACGAGGACACGATTTCCAGTAGAACACCGAAGTCTAGCATCACTGGCTGCGGTCAATAAGCGGGTGAGTAACCACTTTGATCAGCCTGCGTAGGGACCGAGGGTGTGCGGTATCGGTCCTTGTCTTGCTATAAAGAGCTCTACTTCCTTTGAGGTCGTCGGTCTACCAAAGCAGGAGCGTTATTTCCTCTGCAGAAGTTCGAAATTGCGATGTCGTCGGATTATCCTCAGAGATGTTTCCGAGACAGTTGCCTATAGCCCGGTGTACAGCTCTAGTGAGACTTTAATAAAGTATTTACCTACAAATAACTATATATAAAATTGTCAAGATGAAGAATATGCAGAATAGCATAAATTAAAGAAGGACAGCGCGAAGACACATTGAGAGTTAGGATGGAATTCGAACCTGCTACCTCCAAGCTTGGAGGGAGTTTGGCAGAAGGAATAGTCTCCTCGGCTACTATACGGATGCCTCTGATTAATGAAGTTACATACGCAAGTGGATTATTTCTTGACTTATTTCCTTTAAGAAATAACCTAAATATCAATGATGATTCGTGTTTTTTTACTTACTTATATTATTATTATTATTATTGCTTTATATTTTACAGTATTGTATTTTCTGTAAAGTTAACAAATGATTAAGAACGATACGACTTTCAGGGATGACTAGGAATTATTAGCTATCTTTGTAATGATTATATAAGTCTACATATGTATCAGTAATAAAAAAAATAAGCACATTTATTATAGGACGAGCGACGAGCTTATCCACTAAGTGCTGCCCTGTATTTCCAAAACGTTAGTATTGATATGTAAACCTAAAAGTACAGCGTAATGAAAATTGACAAAAAGCGTAGAAGGTACCTATGTGACTAAAGAGTATTGTCATTACGACAAAATACTCTGACGAGTAGAGTTATCGGGTTCGATACCTGCTGTAACCCTAGATAATATCGTCCCGCAATCGCAATAAAAATACACATGATTTTTTGATGGTTTTGCTCGTATGATTGGGTAAATCAAATTAAATGGAAACGCACTGAATATTAATTAAGGGATTCTAGTCTTAATATAAAAATAATTTATTAGATTTTTAGACGATATTAGATGAATTAAAACTGCAAAAATTATGTTTCAATAATCAAAATATAAAATTATTATGAAAACAGTTTTCATTCTTACAATTTTTATTTTAATTATTATTTTTCATCGTGCAGATTTTTTTTTTTTATAATGAAATGGTACAGATTTAGCTATATATTTTAGCAACGATTTTGAACTAAAATAATAATGTGTGAATACAAATAACAAATTATTCACCAACTGATTATGATTATTTGAATAAGTTTTTTAAATAATTTTGTAACGTTTTTTATTATTTTATTTTGTTTTTTTATTTTTGAGCATCAAACATTGCACTTCTCACACTCACAATAGATAGCATTGAATCCTATAAACGTTTGAATGACAAGAAATATCTGTTATATTACTTTTTTGGTCATGAAAAAGGTTTGCAGGGTTTAAAGAGGGTAAAACGAAAACCTATGAAACAAGTAAAGAAAGATCAAAAATGTATTAAAACGGTGAAAAATGCATAAATTAGGTGCTTTAAGAGCTTAATACGATAAAAGATAAAACAATTTATTTTTAAGAGAAATTTACGTACCTTTACGTTTTGTAGTTTATTAATATTTTAGCGAGCTTACAACACATCAAATAGTTAGGTGAATTCACTGAGAAAAAAAGTATGGTCAAAATTACCAGAATATTGCAAAATTTACTTGGTATTTGGTTCTACGGAAACACCAGAAAGCTCGGAAATTTTTTCTGATGCGCTTTAGTAAGGATTCTGGCAAAATTAACAATGGAATATGGTTTTATAATATGTGAACAGCAAACGAAAAAATTATTAAATAAATAGTATAAATTACTTATATTTTTGTTTTATTGACCAGAATTCTTCCTTGTTAATAAAATAAAAAAAAATTATTTTACCAATAATATCATTACTAGAGCCCGGATTTTGATGACCTAAAAAATCTCAATTAATGCCCTTAAAAAGTACAAAAAATGCCCTTTAAAAGTGCAAAAAATGCCCTTAAAAAGTGCAAAAATTGCCCTTAAAAGGCGAAAATTGCTCTAAAAATGCCTTATGACATGACTTAAATAAAGTAAAAATATTGAACTAAAACAATTTTTTACTCTTTAAAATTATTATGAGTCATTTCAAAAAATATAAAGCAATGCAATACTTGTTCTACGTTCATTAAAGTTTGAAAAATATGTTTTATATCCTAAAATAACAACAACAACAACAAAAATAAATAAATAAATAAAAAAGGAAAATATATTGACTGCAAAACATTTTCATTTTGTATAGAAACTTTAATGAATATAACAACTTCCATCTCATAATATTACTAAATATCAGAATTGCATTGGATTATTAATTTTTTTTTAAATATTTTGAAATGTAAACGAGCGTCTCTTGTCTGAAAGTTAATTTTTATACCTGAAGAGGCTTCTTTCAACGTCTACTGATGTTATTGGTGCGTACTTGAAAAAGACGGTCTCACGTACTGACAATTCTTCTTCAATTTGAAAAGATGTTGCTTCACCTGTTAAAATCCTAGAGATTTTCTTCATTGTTTGGAAGCCCGTGTAATAATGAAAAATGATAAAAAAATAATAAAAATTGGAAAAAATTAACAAAAAATTTAAAAAATGCTTTAAAATGCAAAATATGCCCCAAAATTTAAAGAAAAATGCCCTATAAATCTAAAAAAATGCTCTAAAGAACAAAAAATGTCCAAAAATGCAAAAAAATGCAAATGTCATCAAAATCCGGGCCTTAATCATTACTAAATAGTACTACTATTTTATCGGAATTTTTTCTCCACTCAGGATTAGATGAAAAAGAACTATTTTAGGTCGCCAATAAAAAAAAAAATACAATCACGTCAGGTAAGGTCGAAGTACTTTAAAAATAACCAAAATTTCAACTTTTAATAAAGGAAAAGGAAAAAATTTATTGTTAGTAAAAAATGTCGGAATATTTTTCTCAAACTAAAACGTAGTTTTTAACAAAATGCAGATGAAAAGTGTTAAATGTCTAGTAATTTGTAAGATAAGCAATTTCTTTACAAAAAACATTTCATAAAAGCCTTTTTTTTCATCGGATTGCTTGCTTATTTACATTTTGATGGGTAAAAAAATTTCATGTCCATGTACTGCAGTTCTATCAGTTGAAATCAGTGTTTCAATTCATCATCGTGATATAATTTCTAATTAAGATTAACTTTTAAGAATCAATTTGTTTTTAATAAAATATATTGATACATTATTTTGTTCTTTTAAAGTTGAAACTTAATATGAAGCATATTTTTATCTGTTATTTTTAAAATGAGGTAAATAAAAACTAATTGAACAACGATGTGAGTTTCAAAAAATTTTATTGTAGCTTAAAGACATCATTAAAGTACAATATTAAATTTTACTATTTATTTATATACGTGGTTCAAAATCTATTATTTTTATATTTTTATAAATATTAACATCATATTTTACGTAAAATATGTTAAGGGTAAAGAATAATAAAAAACTTTAAAATCATTCTTTTTTCTTCAATTACAAAAGGTGTTATGAATTACACCTTATGTAATTGAAGCAAATTAATGTGTAACTAATATGAACTTAGAATAATTGTAAATTAAAAATCTTAATAAATTGTCGGTTTAGTTGTTGCTAACTTAGAAAGAAAAATACCATCTATTTTGTTTAAACACAAAAAGAACATATCTGACTTTGCATTATTACATTGTTATAAATTGAATTACTTAAATTACTTTTGCTTCCAATAAAGTTTGTTTGTTTGTTTGTTTAAAAAAAAATGTCAACCACTTTAAATAAATGAGATTATGCCACACACATAAAAATACTCAAGCACGAATCTTTTACTTCCATAGCAGTTTAAATCATATTAAAAGAATTTATCTTTTTTTTTAACGCAAAAGTCTCACGAATTTTGAAAAGCAAATAATTGTTTTTAAAAATTCCAATCAATAAATTGCGAAGAGGTCGTAAGTGGTTTAACCACAATGATATAAGTTAATGCATTTAAGTAAAAAACTATCCTTCATCAGATTTATTTTCTGTCAAATTTATGGAAAGAGCAATATCTTTTTATTTTTACTGTCAGAAATGCGGTTTTGTTAAAAAGGAACCTTTAACCTTTTATTTAAAACCTTTAGTTTTTAATTCATAATTGTTACACTTTAAAACCAAAAAGGATAAATAGTGGTTTCTCTGTTTGTCGGAAGTCGTTATATGAAAGAATTTGAGTGCTGTGGTTAATACCTTCTAAATTAAACAGCATACAATTTTTATCAATCTAAATACTAAAATTGGAGATGAGAGAAAAAGTGGACTAAATAGCGATTCCGGATAGAATGATCATTAGCTTATTTTTCAGTTTTTATAAATATTTTTAAACCTTTATTTTATTTTTATATAACGGTTCTTGAATAGCCAACCGGATATTGGGGTTTACGTCTACTAATGTTCAACTCCGTAATCTTATAATTTTGAACCCAATCCAGAAGACAAAGCAACTCTTGGATCAAGTGTTGGGAGAAATTTGCCTTCGTTGAGGGCTTTTCTGATGGAACTAACCCGCCTTTGCGTTACGTGGAGAGGAAGACCAAACCAACCTCCCACGGTTAGCCTAGGGGCAAGGGGACTCTAACCCATGATCCGTCTACCATCTAGGATAATTCATGTCAGCACTGTGTTCGGTGCAAGCCAGATGCGTAATTCGTATGGACCAGCCAAAAAAAAAAAAATGATTTCTAATTTTAATTGGAAGGTTATAAATTACATTGCACTATTTTCTTTTAAAATCAGACAATTCAAAATAGCTTGTACTTAATTCATTAAATATTATTGTTTTTTATGTCAATTTTTTGGATCACGTAATGAATAATATAAATCTGCTCCTGCCTTGTTTAACGCGTTTTAAACAAAATTTAAAACTTTCATACGAAATATACTGTTAAATGCATGAATGATTAATAATTCAAATAAGACGAGAGTAGGTTGCAACAAAAAAATTACAATTTTCTTGAGATTAGTTTACTTTCTACTTCAAAAAAATTCGAAGGACTTGCACTGTAAAGGATTTCATATTTGTCAACACTAATTCTGAATTTAAACATTGTGAAACGCGTTACCTTTTTTCGATCGAATAAGTATGAGGTTGCAAAAAACACATAATGTCTCTACAATTAGTTTTTGCCAAATTGAATGATGTGGTGCGAAGAAGAATTCTTCAACTTAAATATAAATTTTCTAAAATTCAAATTACTGCATCAATAACATATTTGATATCAGTATGTTTTTAGGCCTTCCTCTAGAAATGTGCAAAATTTTATTTTTTGCTCATTCAATAGAGTTTGAAATGTAAAAACGAGAAACAGGCTCTGCAAAATTTTTCTGAAGCAACGGTCTTGACGGCTATATTTATTATTAATATATTTATTATTATTTCTTTTAATATCGAGAAATTCTTACAAAATATAATGGCTAGCTTCTAATACTACCATATATTGAAAACATTACAATTTTAAGAACGTTTTCAACAATTGTAGATTGACCTTTAAGAAAATAATGCATATTAAAACTGACCTAAAAATTAAAAGATTAGCCCCTATAGAACAGAAATATTTAATTCATTATTCAAATATAATGAGTAGATATGCATTTAAATAAATTGTCAGAATACACATGTCGAATTCAGAATTTTGATTTATTTAAATTTTAAACAAAAAAAAAACGAAATAATTTTAAAATTATAATTTATATTAAACTGTATATTATAATATTAATAGTTAATATTATAATAATTGGTTCGTAATCTGTTGGAAAATAGTTACTATAGGAATACTAATATACTGCTGTATACTGATAGTTCAAAATTTCAATAGATCATTGTTTAAATAGTTCATAGTTTAAATAGTTTATATTATAATAAATAGTTCATTATCTTGTGGAAAATAGTTACTATAGAAACACTGATATGCTACTGTATACTGATAGTTCAAAATTTCAATAGATCATAGTTTAAATAATTCATAGTTTAAATAGTTAATATTATAATATAATATTACAATAATATTTTAATATTTACAATTCAATTCTCTATTTTGAAATTTTGACGTCGTTCATTGTTTTATTCCAAGCTATCTGAGAGATAAATATAATTTTTCTTCACATTTAGACGTTTCTTTGGAGTTGAATTAAATTAAGGAAAATTTTGTTGGCAATAAAAAGGGAAAAATAAATAATAAGTAAATATTTAAAACAACAACTTTTTATGCAGATTTCAAGTGATAAAAAAAGAAGTCATCTAAATACTTACCTTTGAAGTTAAAAAAAAAAATTAATTTTCTAAATTCAATTTCATAAAGTTAATTTATATTTTTAAAGAAACATGCATTTCTATTTCCTTAGAAGTCCATAAAACTTAAATGAGCTTTCATAAATTCTGCAGGCTTAAAACGAAGAGTTTGTTTTGAAAGGTCTTAAGAAAATGTATTTAAGATACGATCTTCAAAAGCGAGAAGATAAATATGCTTTATATTATCTATAAATATGTTTTATATGCTCGTATTTAATTTTGTATTTCTAAAGTTTTACAAAATTTTAAAATTTGCTAAAATTTTAAATTAAAAAAAAGTTATTTTTTCAAAAATTAGAGATATTTTTAAAAATTTTAAATTTAATTTTTTTTTTTTTAAACTAAAAAAATATTATAGTTCATTATGTTTTTATAAGTATTTTAAATTATTTTCGTGATACATTTAATTTTGAAATTGTTGAGGGCAAATTAAAAAAAAGTACATTTTTTAAGTAGTAAGTCATGCATCATATGTAATAATACTGTAATATGAATTACATGTAATAATAATACTCACAGCAAAATTTAAAAATTTTAATGAACTGGACTATTATTTGAAAATAAATTTAAATTAAGTTCATTTTATTTATGTTAATCTAATATTTAAAAACGCAAGTTTTATTATATGTATTGAATTATGTATTAAATATATTAAAAATAATTTCAAAAAATACCGATATATAATCCCAGAATGAACAGTAAAAACAAGTACATTTCAAAATATTATCTTTAAAGTATTTAAAAAACCTAATCAACTGAGAGAAGATCTTCGAAGAACGACGCATTTTCATCTTTTTAAACAGCAATTTGTTAAGTAAAATATGCATAAAAGTTTTTAAATAAAGAAGTCAATAACAATTAAGAAATATATCTTTTCATGTACCAATTATGGCACGTATACTAGGATGGTACTGAACGACTCGTATTTCGAATTCCTTAATAAAAATTAGCCAAACATTAACCATAAAAACTATGCACACTGAGGGTATAAAGTTAATATTTAAGCAAAAGTGGAAGGAAACGGTATCGAATTATTACAGAAATAAGCTGAATAAGAACATCAAAACCCATTTGATTGTCTTATGAAATGTTAGTTTTTTTTAAATAATCATCCATTAATTCCTTTTTAGTTTCTTTGTCAATGAAACACATTTTGATATTTACTGTCCCATCTTCCTAAGTAAAAATTTGTTAAATTTAGATAGTTTCTTTTCTTCTCCGATTAACTATAACTTTTTTGACATAAACTGAAGAAAAATATTTTTAGAGCAGTCATTATAAAACACCCGATTTATTTCATATAATTTAACTGAACTTTATTCACTGGATAAACTGATCTGTATTTTACACAAATTGGCCATGTTTTTCCTTTGGTCAAAAATATCCAGTATCAACTAGGATAAGCTAATAAAAAATTCGCTCTAGTAATTTTTAGCTCTTACTAATTTAATTTCTAGCTTCATTCTAATTACGTTTCAGTAATTTTTATTTCTAATCTCATACAGTTGTGAATTTGACAAATATTTATGAAAATAATTATTTATGTTACTAACAATATATAGAATGCTTGGATTATATAGAATGCCTAGCCGTTATATAGAATAACGCGCGTTTTTAGTAAGTTAGAAATATGAAAATTATTTTGTACAGTCATTATATATAGAAACTCATAAATTTTTCAATTAGTCATTATGCAAAATTTAAGGGCAATATGTGAAAGACTAATAGCGGCATTATGATCATTAGTTATTTTATTGCATACAATCGAACGAGTGAAATTAATCACTTCGTAATTTGCCACTGTGGTTTAAAGAATAAATGATTTCCAATGGGGTGATCCAAGTTGGCGGCTCGATACAAAATCTGCTCATGGGTTATGAGTTAGAGTTTCCCAACAGTAAGGTTAACTGTTACAACAACCAAATAAGGCAACTTCCTTTTGGAAAATCAAACTGTTCCTTAAAAATTTATGTAAAACCAACTCATTGCGAGGCCTTCAGACTCGCACAGCTTTAAAAAGTAAGCTCTTTTTTAATTTCCGACAATCCAAGACGTGATGCAGTTGCGGCCTTCCTTTTATATACAGGCCACGATTGTCTTTCCGCTCACTTATAACGCTTTCCACCACACCTTTTTAACCACTTTGTAAATCTGGAGAGAAATTGGGAAGGGACCACCTGCTTCCATGTGGGGCCCTTCATGGACACACTGAGTCCTCAAGATATTGGGAAGCAAGAGAACTTTTAAGGCAATGACTTCGGTCTTCTTTCTTTGTTATCCTACGTACATTTGTATTCGTTATTTATTTCATCCTTCTATTTGTACCTTTTGCCTTGCCATTGAAAATATAAAATAATAAAGGTTAACTGTGGGATGTCTTCGTGGTTATCATGTAACTGTAACGCAAATGGGGGGCTAGTTCCATTGATAAGTCTTCCATTAAGGCTAGTTTGATACAATGATTGGATGAGTTCCTTTGTCTCTTTGGTACAGTTCAAAATTACGAGGCTACCTAGTTGAATATTGATCATATAACAAAAAATGGTTAGGCTGTTCAACGCTAGTTATAAAATTAAATAAAATCACTTCATACTGTGCTGGTCATATTTACGCATTTCATATAAAAACTCTGTATAGTATAAATAATAAAATATGTTTTTTTTTTCTTCTTAAAATATCTTTTCCTTCCATATTTTTATACCAACTTTAGTTTAATTATGTACACAACATTAACAAATACGTGTATATATAGTTTTTAATTTATAAATCTTTATACGCACGATAAAAATAGCGATCTATATAATAAATATAGATTAATTTTAAAACAGATTTTATTTTATTTTTGAATGGTAGAAATGTTGATGATAACACATCCCCCTCCCCATTGTGAAAACAAACATTTCCTCTTAAAACGATATTCTGTCAACAAAATAGCCATAAACTTAATGTTTTCGCGTTATATATAGTTATTTTCGACCACAAAACGCATTCAGCGGTATCGAATTCCATTGTTTCGTTACATAATTACTTGGAAATACGCCATTCAGTAAGAAACCTCTCCCATTGCCAGATTGTTTAATTAAATTATTTCTGATTTGTTCTCCATTAAATCTTGAACTTCAGAACTGCAAGACTGTGGCTTCTAAAATTATCTTTAATTAAAATGTAAGACAAAGAGTATCGCGGCATGTTGTTTAAGTAGAATTTGTTTAATTTCTGTAATAAAATGTATTTACATTTAGTACTGTTTATTTTTAAAGCATGAGGTTATGTTGTTTGGTTAAGCGTACACGTTCCATCCAAATCAAAGACGAGGGCTTTCTTTGTTCCTGCTATTTTTATAATTTTTCCCATTTTGATTTTTTAAGGAACTAGCAGGCTCTGCCCCTTTTTTGTTCCACTAACCAACCCCGCAGATGCATTCATTCATATTTCTTTCTTTTTAGAAGTCAATAAAAAAGATAATTTTGTTTCTCTATATAATATAAAATCATAATGGTCTGATACCGTTTTCCATTGTTGTCGGCGCATTTTTATTGGCCGGAAAATCACGTGGTAGGATCCAGTTTTCCCTCATTCATTTCCATATTGTTTTGGTTGTCATCAGCATAAAATTAACAATAGTCGTAAAGGTATTGTTTTTCTTTAAATATTTTTGTATCCCTAATTTAAACTTATTTTCCAGTACTGCTATTATTAGCGAGAATATTAAATTATGGTTGTGAACTCATCAAATTTGTTTGAACAATGTAATGTAAACAATGTAATTAAATTTTATTACAATGTAATTAAGGAATATAAATGTTATTTTAAAATATGATTACTTCGAAAAATCACTTCCGTTCACCAAGATATCCAAATGTTTATAATACTAATGAATAGTAATATTTGGACATGGGAAGTAGAGGCACAAGAACTACTTCCTAGAACTACTAAATGCAAACAGAATTCCTTTTAGTACATATCTGTTAAGTGAATAATTTTAACTTATGTAGATAAACTGTTTTCTGCCAAGAAAAGACAATTATTGCGAAGCAATCATCGGGGCTGGTGAGCGGCAGCGAACAGGGGGCTTAGCCCCCTAGTATAAAATATAAATTTATAAGAATTTTATGTAAATGTTTTGTTAATATGTCAGTTAAAACGAAACGGACGTACAATCCCTGGCCAAATTATCAGACGCACTATAAGATTTTATGTAAAATCTTAATTATCTGGTGATACTATACAGTTTTGTTGTTTTTACGCGACTGAAACCAAGTTACACTTGTTTACGTTCGTGTATCAATTGGTAAAATTAGACGATATATAATATAAATTAGATGATTGGATAACTTAGACGATATATTATATAAATATAGAATATTTATTATATCAGGTATTATATTAGTATATTATAATAATTAGACCAAATAATTAGACGCATTGTTGTGTTTTAATAATTACATATTTTGCACGAGTTTATATGCAATACTTTTATACTTAAACATAGATGTAATAAGCTTTTATTCAGGAGATTATTTACATACTTCCTATCTGTAATTATTTTTAACGTATTGCATTACAATGTTAGCCAATTGATACACGAACATAAACAAGTGTAAACCGGTTACAGTCGCGCAAAAACAATAATGCTGTATAGTATCACCTGGTATTGAAGATTTCACATAGAATCTCATAGTGCGTCTAATAATTTGGCTAAGAAATGTATACCTAGAGTTGAAAAATTGTAAATTTCTTCTTCTACTAAGGCACTACAGCTGGTTACCGACCAAGACCGTCTTAGTTAGTTTATCCCATCTAGATCTATTCGAAGCTATTCTTCTCCTTCTATTAACTCCCAAGACCTTTTACTAGTTCTCTGCTCTATCTAACCATCTTGTTCTAAATAATACATACTTAAAATAGTTATGAAAATAGTTAACAAACTTAAAAAATAAATAAGTAAAATAAATGAATAAACTTAGGAATTCAGAATGTATAACAAAATGATAAATAATAAATAATTGATAAAAAGTGATTTTGCCTGCTAAAAGCATTTAATGATAATCTTACATCACAAAACAGTTCAAATTGGAAACAGTTTTTATCTTTTTTTGTGTTTTTCATATTTTCAAAAATTTTGATACAAATGTTAAGATTTACATCTGGCAACATCTAATCTGTACCTCTCCTATTTTTTGAAAATTATATTTATTCATTTTTTGTTAATTTTGACCTAAAGTTAAGCAGGAGCTAATATAAGGAAAATTTCGAGAGAGTGCCTGACAGATAATTCAACAGGCAAGCAATTTTAAATCGTCATTTGTCATATTGGTCACCCAATGGCCAGTGGTAACCGTTAATTTTGCCCTATACTGAAGGCAGATAGTTTTCACCTGGCGACAAGTCAATATTATCACCCTTTATATTAAATATTATTTTCTTTATAAACGGTCGTCACAGCAATGGTTTCTATAGAAACAAAAACAAAAAAAATTTAAATGACCAGAAAAAATTTAATTTCTTTCACAGCAGACTAACTTAGTTTTAGAGCCTAGATGAATATACTTTATAATACAGTCTATGCTCTTTAGTACGATCCCCCATTAGTTCGATTCTTCCATTATAATGACCATTACATAGAGTTCCGTTTGCTGTTCCAGAGACATGATGTTATTTTAGCTCTGATTCGAACGCCCGAACTGAACTATTCGTTTCAATATAGCAACAAAATTTTTTTTTGGTTTAATTCCCAGAAAAATTTCTTAAAAAACTGGGTTCGACATTTTTGTTCTTTTAAAACTAAATTGACAACGAGATCATTGACAGCGATTCAACCGATAACAAAATTCTCGAGAAAACTATTCAAACCACAATTTCCTTTGATGTTACCTTTCAATAAAAATGAAACATCTTGAACACTCAATGAATGAAGACGTTTTGACAGGATCACCTAATCACAACTTAGGAGGTCCTGGGCTTAATCTAGTTAGTATCACAATTCTATTTGAAGTGTAGCATGTTTTTGACATGTTGAATCCAATGCTTAGGAATTATAAGTAAATATTTGCACTAATTTACTACCTAAAGGCCTGGTTTCTTAGGACGGGTCGGCGTTACAAAACGAGAGCATGAAGCGAACGCTAACCTCTGATTGGACAAAATCAAAAAAAATTTTTATTTACGCCATTAACGCATGCGCAATGCGAGGTAATGTCTGCGTTGGAACAACTGCTCACGCTGAGCTTTCAAAACAGTATTTTGTTGGCGTCAGGTTCAACTTCCCTCTGACGCCTAGAGAAGGCGCTTGTCTTAAGAAACCATGCCTTAACGTTACAGAGTCCACTTTCCTTTGAACCAGTATTCCATCGGCGTTAACTCGTTAACTGTATAAACATATATAACACAAAATATTTAAACATATGTTCAAGTGAATCAGTCAAATATACTAAATCAATAAAAATATTCTTTTAGAGGTGCAAAGAAATATTAGACACTTTAGCCATATCTGTGATGAATCAATGGCCAGGAGTGAGACTGAGGGTGACCGAAGGATTTGACGAAGAAGGACACCATTCTCCTAATTCTCTGCACTACAGTGGCAGGGCTGTAGACATTACAACGAGTGACAGAGATCGTTCTAAATATGGCATGTTGGCCAGGTTGGCGGTGGAAGCGGGATTTAATTGGGTTTATTATGAATCCAGAGGACACATACACTGCTCTGTGAGATCAGGTAAATATATCACATCATTAGAAATTATTTCTTTTGCTGAAAAATAAGCATATATGTCATTTCCTTCCTAAGAAATAATCTTCTGATTGTGAATAGATATGGGGCATAGATTTTTTGTTTCATTTATCAAAAAAAAAAAAAAAAAAGGAGAAAATTTTTTAACATGTGTATTTGCTGTTAGTTTTACGTATATGTTACAGCTAAAATGTAGAAATCAGTTATTCTGCAGAATAATAATCACTTCGGAACTTTAACGTCACTAATTACAATAGCAAATCACTTTAGTCATGGAAATCCGTTAAAGTTCTAAGAAAGTGTTTCATTTTGCAAATCATCTATGTAATCTGGAAACTACCTAGATAATTGGCACATTGCCTATTAGACACTCATTAAAATGAAAGTTAGATCTTTTCTTTAACAGCAATTGTTTTGTATGCTTAAATAAATAAAATGTTATTTATTTATTTATTGCCCTCTATAACTTCAAGTTACCACAATTAAGCAATCAACACATTAGTTGATAGTATCAATCATCAATCTCTTTAAATACTATTATACAGATTTCTAAGTTTAAAAAATAATTGAAACTATAATCATATGGTTAAAATATTATTACACACAAGGAAATTAATATAATGTCAATTATTTGTAATTTTTGATATTGATACGCAGGTTTGATCTAAACATCACTTTTTGACATAACAATGGAGGGAGATTTAGTCATTGCAACTCATCGATACACCTGCTTAGATAAAATCTTTGCATCTTTAAAATTGCTTAGGTGTAACTTAATGTCACTTTTGATCAGAGTAAAGCTGAGTTGAATGCAAGGTACCATGGCACAAGCACCGAAATCAGCTACACTGAAAAAGCCATAAGCAATCTAATGTATCCTGGATAAGCAGATCAAGCAATGCTGAAAAATATAACAAAAAAAAAAAAAAGATTATACGCCGATAGGGGCAACTAATATATATTTACCCAAAGGAGAAAAAGCACTCAAAATGAGACATCATATTGTTTCTTTTTGATATTAAACTGGAAAAATACCAAATTTTTTGTATGGAAAGGAAGTTGTTTTAAATTTGTTCGGTTTGGTCGGAATATAAGTAAAATATTTGAATTCTATTTGTTTTATTTAACTGAGGTATTGTAACTAACTATGACTTGTGACCGGTCACTAATGCTTGGCCACGAAAACACAAGTTAACTCGTGACCGATCAGCAATGTGATTATATTAAAAAAAATGCTCTGTACTAAATAAATTGTTATCAAGTCTTAAAAAAGTAATTTGAGAAACTTTGTTTAAAGTATAACTTTATTATCAACTATTTTGATATTGGTTAAAAAACTTTCAAAATTTTGATTTAAGATACATTATAAGATACATTTACATAGATATAGTGCAAAGCTGAAAATGCTTATAATAAATCTTTAGTACAACAAAAAACGTATAACTGGTACTCGTGGGATTTATTAATAGAATTTTTACAAACTTATAAAGTTTACGTTAGTTACATGTAAATTTGGTAACTTTTGAGAACAGTTGTCTCATTGAAAGCGAGAGAATTTTTCAGAGAATTTTTTTGAGAATTAGGATATTCTTTTAAGTTACAAAAAATAAGAAAAACATGTAAATTAAGAAAAAAAAAGTTTACTTTGCGTACATATGAGAAGCACATCGATGTATTTGAGAGGCTAGGTGCACTAAGTCCATGTTTTTTCGTTCGATTTATCTATGGCTGTGGATAATAGAGATTTCGTAAGTGTAAGAACCGTCGAGAAAACTATCTAAACTGATTAACTTTTTAAATTTCATTTCTCTCTAACCTGTAACTTGAAAATCTGGCTCTACCTTTACCATCTTAGTGCAACTAGCCCGTCAAGTATTTCATAGAATGTCTTTAATGTTGTTATTGTTGTCGTAGGCCATTAAGGCAAGAGGTGCGATTGTTCTTGTTTTCCAGTGGCACCATCTGTGGCCAAGAATTCTACTTCTGCCACACTCAGACGTCCAACCCGTTTTATAGGGGGGACCCATTCATATATCCATTCATTCAGCCACAGATCGTAATTTTGATCTGTAACCAGAGAACGATCAACCTCCAATCCAATACCCCCAGAGCTATAATTTGCTATAGGAACATGAATGACTTTTTGACAATTCAGATTTAACGAGCACCAATCATCATTTACTGCATTCTGAGTCTTTGGTAAACTGGATTCAAACTCCTGTTCAAGCGTATGTGAATCCAGCACCCTGTCAACCAGGTTATCCCGGCCCAACGGGTCTTTAATGAAATATTTTTATGAAATGCCTTTTCAATGTTTTTCAGATTCTGATGGAGCTAGCAGAGGCAATGGTTGTTTCCATAGCAGCTCAACAGTTACTACCAGAAATGGAATTAAGTTATTAAAAGATGTGGAAATTGGTGATGAAGTAGCTTCTAGCTTCACGCCAGAAGGATCTCTGATTTACAGCACTGTCATAAACTTTTTACACAGGGATTATGAATTAAAAACTGATTTTATTCGTGTGAGGACTAATTTCAACAATACTCTATTGTTAACACCAAATCATTTAATTTTTCGGTATTCAAAGCAATTCGTAGAAGCTGTTTTAGCTAGTGATATTAATCCTGGTGATATACTGTTGATAAAACTTGCCAATAATTTAACTGCATTGTCAACTGTTTTAGACTTGACAGTATTTTCTTTGACTGGTGTTCATGCACCTGTTACAGAAGATGGAACAATTATAGTAAATGACATTTATGTATCATGTTACGCTACCGTAAGAAGTCACACAGTATCTCACTTGTCAATGCTACCTTTAAGAATTAACTTTCTTTTAAAAAGAAATGGATTAGATTTTGGTAGAATATTGCAAATTCCAAAATCATTATTGAAATATCTTTACTGTAAATGTATAAAATGTGAAGATACTTCATCTGTAAATAGAGTTTATAACTCAACAAAATCTTTCAAGACTTCTTTTAAAGGAATTCATTGGTATGCCAAATTATTGCATTCCATAACTCTTTCAATTTTGCCGACATAAAAATAAATTTTTATAAGCTGTTCCAGTTTTGTGATGAAAAAAAGTTATTTGTTGTTTGACTTTCAGTAATTTTCAATGAGTTTTCAAACAACATTGATAATAATGACACCAAAATAAATAAATAAATAAAAAAACGAAAAATAAAAGAACCCAGCAAATGAATTCTTTGTTTCTGGTTTCACACAATAAATGAATCAGAAAACAATGTTCAACGAATATTAGAAACAAAAATATCTAGAGGTAAGAGAAAAGATGATGTGAAAGATCTGCTATTTTATATAAAGTTAGCTTACTTTTTCCAGTCATGTAATAATGTTATAAAATTCACGAAAATAAGGAAAAATGCATAGATGTATGATCCTCATACAAACAGGCAATTCTGTATTGATTTTCCCCGAATTTGGTGTACATACGTTTGAAGACATGATGATTTACACCTACTACTGTGTCACCAGTGCGCACGCTACGTTCCGAGGAAAGAGTTTCCCTAAGAATTTAATAAATGTTTCAAAATATCAGAGATTTTCCAACTTGTAGCTTTATTTATTCAAAAATTAGTTTCATTTTGAACATTTTTATGGATTTTATTTTTGGTTATTTGTGATGGGTTTGTAAAATTAAGATCAATATGAATCGTATCGACAACAAATTAGGAATTTGAAAAATCTTAAAATCTACTTTTTTATTTTGATGATATTATGCTAATCGAGGGACTAGAAAATTTACCTATTTGTTATTGACGTGAATTGTATTTGTGATTGGGGCAATGAATTCACAAAACTCTTTAAAAAAAAACTTTGATTTGGTAGCTGTTGAAAGTTTTATGACTTATCAATATAATGATATTTCAAGATTAGATGGATTTCAACCCAGATTTCAAGTTTAATATGGATCCCCGAAGGAAAATAATACACTAATTATTTTCGAAGATTACATTTCTGACTATACTGAGTTGGTTCTATTCCGATTCGAAGGGTCCGTAAAAAAATTTACTATCTAAATGCATACTGTGCAAAAGAAAGAAAATAAATAAATGAAAAATAAATAAATAAAAAATAGATCACCCCGATTAACTTTTGATCTAGTTATCGGGCGTACTAGGACTCATTCTTAAGATTTTTTTTATATTAACATAAGAAGTCACAACTGAACCAGATGCTTTCATTTTTAAATAAAAATTTTTTTGAAACATGGAATTAATATAGATACGCGCTTTCATGAAAATTAATAATTTTTTTTTTATTTTTTATAAAAAAGTACGTTATTAATAAATTGAATAAATAATTAAATAAGAGAAACACCGTTTTCAATTCATTGAAGTGTTAAAATTGAAAATTTAAACATCCCTTTTAAAAACCTGATGCAATTAAAAAAAGTAAAACACGTATAGACAAAAACAACATGGTTAAACAAAGTAACAAGGTAATATCAAACGAAAAATTTCATATTTTAGCATTTCCATATCTCATAAATATGTACTCTACATAAAATATATCACTATTGATATTTTATTATTATAATTTTGATCTTAAAAAGATTTTCTTAATGTAACTTTTCACATCCTTTTTTCGATTTCGAAATTTGAAATTTTACTTTCAGCTTTTTACAGAATAAAAAACTCCAATGATTTTAATTAGTTAAATCGTTAAAATAAAGTAAAATATTGCATTAAACAATAATACAGAATTTAAAATAATTTTCTGAGGATTATTTATATTCTTTATCTAATCTGAATTTTAAACTACGTTTGAAACACATACTACAAATAAGTGCTGAAAAATTTGATTAACAAACAATAGATGGCAGCATTGAGTAATTTGCTACAGTTTTTGAAATATCTTCTGTTTAAGATCTATAAAATAGATGGCAGCACTATTGATTTAAAATTTAACAGAAGGCACAATCGCAAAAATTGCAAAAAGATTAAAATTGTTAATTTTAATCAGAAAAATATGACAAAACAATAATAATTGAAGTAATCACAAGGGAAAAAAAATTTACGAAAACTGGGTTAAATAAATAGAGATAGCTCATTGCTATAACGTAATATAGATAATATGTTTCTTTTCAAAATACAATGATCTCATAAAATTAATATCTTAAAATTATTTTCAGTTATTAGAAACGAAAGTTATAATGAAATAGACAAATTCATTATATATTTTTTAATATAAATTGATAAAATTAATTAAAATGAAAAATTTTTTATTGAAAAAAAAATGTAAAAATGTTTAGGAATTCTTAGCATGTTTTACTTATTTATTTATTTTTGAAGACTGTGCCATCATATGAGATACGATTATTTTGTGAATTATATGCTATTTTTTGCAGTTATATACAGTTAATTTTTTAAAAGTTATACAACATGGATATGGCAACAAATAACAGTTAAATGTAACATTATTTTCTGTTCTTTTAGAATTTTTTATTTTGATCATTAGTGCGAAAATTAAGCAAGCGTGAAATTTAAAACTGGTAATTTTTTCTTTTATGATTTTATCAAGTGATCTTGCTCTAATATAAGAACATAAAGATTATCCTTTTATAAATAAGGTATTCAATAATAAATTAAATGCAATGTTGATGGAAAATATTGTATTCTATGTTTAATAAATTACATTAAACCGAACCGTAGAATTAAATAATGTTTTCAACCTATACCAAGATTATTTTTACTGATTATGTGATAGAACAGAGTCAATTTTAAGTATTGTTTTTATTATTTTATTTACTTATCTTTTTGCTGTTATTATTTAATAATAATAATATAATAATAATAAAATAAAATAATAATAATAATAATAATAATAATATATTATTATTATTATTTTTCGACATCATAATCCTAGCTAAAAATATATCTCTATATAATATAAAATGGTCTGATACCGTTTTCCATTGTTGTCTGCTCATTTTTATTGGCCGGAATATCACGTGATAGGAACCAGTTTTCTCTAATTCATTTCCATATTGTTTTGGTTGTCATCAGCATAAAATTAACAATAGTCGTTAAGGTAATCGCGATCGCAACACTCGAGAACGCCATCAAGCGGGAGACTGTAAATATCGGGCATTAGTTCCCACATAACCGTTGGCAATGACGGACGCCATTTTCTTAGCATCAAAAAAGAAGCAAAATTTCCCTAAAGAAAAGGTAAAACTTCCTGAAAAAACTAATCAGAACATGCCAAACATTGAAGCAGAACACGCCAAGCATTTGAAGAACAACTTCTCAATAATTTTAACTTTCTATTACCAACAACATAACATGATTTCATGATCACTTGCTGTTACAGATGTGTGTATTGCGGTAAAATAATTTTTCTGTCTTCAATTCATTACAAGTTAAAATGAAGTCAACATTGCTTTCGTCATTCCAATGAATAAATGTGTTCCAATGAATCCCATACAAAACTGTAATAGTTATAGAATATTCTTCTTCATAGAATAGTATATATTTCTGTATCTACATAATTCAGAAAACAACAATAAAGAATAATCCGAATTACTTGAAAAAGTATCTTTTGTGCTGATTATAAATAAATTTTTTATCGTTTTCTTGGTAAGTGTTTTTAAGTTTTGAAAGAATTTCAACTAGAATTCAGCTATTCTGTTTTTAAGCTACATATTAAAATTCAAATCGAGATCTTACAATTATAAAATTTTGATGTGTGGTATGTTACCTAAAAGTAATGAAGGGATAAACTATGTATATATTATTTGAGAATAAAGTTTTACACAAAGAACATATCCTTTTGGAATTCTCCGAACTTATAAATCAGGTAAGTGTTATGATTTTTATAATAAAAAATTTGCTTGGAAATAATTTTTTTTCTTACTTGATGATCGTTCTCTACAAAATGGTTTTTTTACTTCTGATTAAATACTATAAGAATTAAAAAAAGAAACAATACGAAAGTTTTTGTTGAAAAATGAGAAATTTTTAAAATCGTTTTTATCCTAAGAATTCTTTATTTTACGTTTTTTAGTTTATAATTTTTTGATAAAATTGTTGTCAAAAAACTTTTTTGAAAAATTAAATGGTATTAAATTATGTGTTTGTGTATACTTCTTGCATATTCTAATATTTGAAGTAATATGATTCAGAAAAGTATGGAAGAAAAATTCGGTACTTACGTATTAACCACAGCAACAGATTTGGCAGATTTTTAAGTGCCGCCAATCTATACGTAAAATTTTTGGAAAAAATCTTAAAATGAAACACTTTGTTTGAAATCAAAGTAGTCAATCGGATTTCGGTGGAAAATGGGCCGATATAGAGTTAAGCATAGATTCAAAACAAACTTTTCTCTCACCTGATTCTATAGCCATTATGAACTCTAATAAATAAGATTCAAAATGAAATAACATTTCTAAAACGGACATTTACTAAGATAAAGTTTCATGTTATGGACATTGGTACATTTTCGTTATATTTCACTCCATAAAATATTTCTCTCCTAAAAAAATAAAATTGCATCTTGTTTTGTTTTTGGCAAGTCCCAAAGACGCATTTTCGTAACATCGTAACACTAAAAAATGGCGACAAAAAAAGAATGGTTCTTTTTTTTTCTTTGTTTCGTAAGCATTCTTTATTTTACGTTAAAATTTAAATGGGCCTTTCATGTTATACCATTAAATTTAGTAAAACTATTTCTCAGGCATTAGGTTTGAACTCTTATAAGAATATACCTATTTTTTTCTCTTTATTTACAAATATTTTTCCGATGTGTTCTGGGTGTTCCTTCTCTAAAAAAAAAGAAGAGATACCATTTTGTTTTCGTTTGCATAAGAAAGAAAACAAACATTTTTCTTTTTTAAATTTAATCAGCCCCAATAAAGATGAAACGTTACAATGCTACATTAAAGACGTCTCCAGTGTAAGTGAATGACTGTTCATATGGAAATCTCAGGGATTCGGCACATACAACAACGCCCCCTATAGTTCGTTGCGATCGCGAATTGTTTTTCTTTAAATATTTTTGTATCCCTAATTTAAACTTATTTTCCAGTACTGCTATCATTAGCGAGAATTATGGTTGTGAACTCATCAAAATTGTTTGAACAATATAATGTTATAAGAATATAAATGTTATTTTAAAAAATCATTACTTCGAAAAATCACTTCCGTTCACCAAGAGATCCAAATGTTTATAATACTAATAAATAGTAATATTTGGACGTGGGAAGTAGAGGCAGAAGAACAAGCAAACAGAATTTCTTTTAGTACATCTATGTTAAGTGAATAATTTTTACTTATGTAGAAAAACTGTCTTCTGCCAAGAAAAGAGAATTATTGCGAAGCAATCATCGGGGTGTGTGAGCGGCAGCGAACAGGGGGCATAGGCCCCTAGTATATATATATATATATATATATATATATATATATATATATATATATATATATATATATATATATATATAACTACCAATGAAAAGAAAGGGTTATGCACCCTAACATAATCAAGCTAGAAAATAGTTTTAGAACATTCATGTGAGTAAATAATTTCTATTTTTTTTTTTTTTAAATAAATTAAGACACAATTATTACGATTAGTAAGAAGTGGTGGAAAGGTGGGCTTTGTAAAATTTAACTAAATAAGATATTAAGATAGTAAAGTTACACTGAGAACTTTCATTTGGACTCTTTTATTCTTGAAAGTTCCGGACGAAACATATTGGACACGCTTTTGTAGCAAATTTATTAATTATAGAAAAGTTAGATAGATTTATCAAATGAATAAGAGCCTAACGACAGTTTTATGAACAATGTCACGTAAGTTGTGTTTAACATAGCAAACCAATTTGGCAAGGAATAAAAAAAATTAAAAATAAAAGTTCAATGTTTTAAAAAATTTTTTTAAAATTTCAAAAAATAAAAAAATAAATCACATAAAGCCGTTTTAGTGTAAAAACCTTTAAAAGTTTGACTTTCAATATTATTCAATTTTGTTGTTGTAATCTATTCGAAGATAAAAAATAAAAAATAAAATTTTTTTTTTAAAAGTATTGGGGGGTTGGTGAGTGAATCGAGCGGGGGTGAAAATTCCTAAAATAAAATGTTGTTGAATATGTTAGAATAAGTAACATTTAAAAGGTATGTACGTTTATTACTACACATAAATGCTCATCAAATTTGTTGTTCTCTTAATTCTCTTAATTGACCCACGATTCGTTTATAAGCATTTAAAAAAAAAACTAAACAAATTTTGTAGATTATATAATAACTATAGTAATGAGTAAGTAACTATAATCTGTCGAAATTAAGGCAAATTATGTACAGTATAACAGATGAAATTCTTGAACAATTCAAAATTCTTTATTCTAATGATTTTAGAATTGAGTCTAACAGATATTTTTTTGCTTAGTTTGCTAAATTGAGCAGAATATATTAGAAGAAAATTAGATAAACGAAAGTAAAAATAAATAAATAAAAATTTGTATCCCTTAAGAATTTTTGAAATAACTGTTTTAAACAATTAATAATAATAAATTAAATTTTAATAATTATATATTTCTCAACATTATTTTATTGCCATTATAGTTTTTATTTTGATTATTATTTTATAGTATAATTATTAACTTTAATTGAAATTTATTATTATGCATTTTTAATGATTATAAAGATTTTGGTCTAATTTGTTTTATTTAATTCACTGTACATCAGCAACAAATAAAAAAAAAATTCATCTGTAAAAAATATAGGCTAAATAATTTGAATTACGTAAATAATGTATATTTTTGTAATAAATGCAACAAAGACTTTTATTTTGTTAGTGTGTTTTGTATATAATTGAATAAAAAGAAATTTTTTTTACTATTGCAAATATCTTTGAAATAAACTGAATCTTTTAATCATAAACAAGTCAAGTTTTGGCTTCTTCTAATTAAATGTTAAAATCTTAATTCGAACAAATCTAATAATCATGAACAAAATAATTTTACATTAAACATCGTTTTAACTTATTCTCTCGGATAGAAGTTATAATAAAAATGTTTATTAATAACAATTAAAAAAAAAAACGAAATGAAAATTAGCGGTAAATATCATTCATATAATAAAATAAACACAAAAAAATAAATGTTATTCCTAATTTTGATTATTTACCACACATTCAAAATAAAGATGACATAATCTATATTTCTCTTACACGGCACCAAAAAAAAAAGCCTCATTACAACTTCCCGAATGGCAACGTTAGAAAATCGACCAATGATTGCATCTAAAATTGCCACATGCCAAATCTAGCTGAAGTGGCTCAACATATAGCGCTTTTAAAAATGGAAACAATAACCAGAGTGAGCATTATCAGGTTGTTCAATTCAGCTGCGGCAGAAATAAAAATAAACAACTTAAAAAATAAAAATGCTGTTGCCAGCCATAGAATTTTTTGAAAGTTAACTTAGCAACATAAATCAAAATTATGATACCTGAGCTCTTGACGTAACAAATCCTTCAATTCTATAAGTGTTGCCCAAATTAACAATTGCAATTTCAAATTAATATTGAAATGTACAGGTTTAGAATTTTCTACAGTGAAAAGTTTTCGGAACTTCAGTATTCAAAAAAGTATACAAAAGCTAGACGTTAAGAACGTATCCAATGAGCGAGCAAAGCGAGCATTGGATTGCGAAGCAATCCGAGATGAACTGTGAAAGCAGTTCCGGGGGTTAATGAGCGCAAGCGAGCAGGGGGCGAAGCCTCCTAGTTTTCAGATATTCTACAGTTTCTGAAATTGTATCTTTATTTCTATTACTGGAAATTCTTGTTTTTGTATAACTGAAAAAGGATCAAACTGAGTCATCAATTTATGCATTTTCAATATTTTATTATTACTATCAGACCAGGGACAAACTTGTAACGGTTTGTAATTTTTGGAAAATTTATTGCTCTTTAATAACTTTGATAGAATTCGTTTAATGGAGATTTTTTTTTTTTTTTTTTTTTTTTTTTTTTTACTTTTCGAAGAAAATATGAAATGAAAAATATTCATTCCTGCGTGTATTTGAAAAAATAAATCTTATTTAAATACGTCAAGCATTTTTTTTTCAATTCAATTCAAAATTAGATTTGCATTAGATCTTAAAGCCACACAATGGATTTATTCTTTAATAATATATTGGTTACTGTATATAGAATCATTGCTGAACTCTACTGGGAAATCTTTTGACTTTTCCCCGAAATAGGTAAAAAAAAAAATAATAAATAAATAAATATTTGTTAATATAAATATATTTATTAATATAATTATATTTTCGATTTCAGTGACTATATCACAATTGCATTAATATATTTTAAATAAATGAAGTATACTTCGAAGAAAATTCAATCGATAATTTTCGATTAATGCAGTTTCCTTTTTTCTAAATTACATATATTCACGCCTTAAGGCCTCGATAAATATAACTTTTGGTAAAATAAATAAATAAAAAAGTTAGTTATCCTAGTTACTAGTCATCCTTTATTTAAATTTAGTTTCCTGACAGGAAATAATCATTGAGCTTTTTATTTTGAGTATAGCCTCAGATGTAAGTTTCAGAAAATAAACATAGATAAAAGGAAGAAAAAAATATTCGAAATATTGCAACAACTCAAAATGCGTGTTTAAGAAAATGGTTATGACATAGCATAGCTCAAAATGAAAATTTAAGAAACGGTATGACACTCAAAAGACCTATTTACGACAATGGTGGGTACTCAAAATGCGTATTTAAAATACGGACAGACTTCTTGATTTCGTTTATTATATTACTCTTATTTTTTACTCCATTCTTTATTGAATGTTGTATATTTTAAGTTAATCAACCAATAATTTGCTACGCATAAATTAGTCTTAAATGTTAGATTTGTAATATAATCAGCCAGTAATTGTAGTCTGTAAATTAATAAGATCGTCACAAATGTTATATTTGTAATATACTCTGATAATTTCTTTTGCAATGATTATGCGACAATCAATATGATTTTTTTGCTAAAATTTTATTTTATTCTTCTTACTGAAAGTGAAAAATAAGTAGTTCACCTACTATTTATATATAGTATATATATATATATATATATATATATATATATATATATATATATATATATATATATACAGGGTCATTCATAATTCCCTCTGTTTACTACAACCTTATTTTTACTACAACTGGCATCAGTGGTACATGTTACTGCCCTCTACCGGCAACTGCTTAAATTGAAACTTGAATACTTTCGGAGCAATTTCATATGTTCTTTTTTGCCATATTCATCTTCGTTTTTTTGCTATAACGCTTCGAAACCCCGGAGGGAATTATGAATAACCCTATATATATATATATATATATATATATATATATATATATATATATATATATATATATATATAATATATATATATATATTATATATATATATATAAATATATATATATATATATATATATATATATATATATATATATATATATATATATATATATATATACATAAATATATATATATATATATATATATATATATATATTAATATATATATATATATATATTATATATATATATAAATATATATATATATATATATATATATATATATATATAGTAAGGAATAGTATTATTTATTCTCCTCTAACAATTTTAATAACACATGAAAAATAATTAATTTGACTAAATTTTGTTGCATTATTTAATTACTGGATACGTTTTTCATTTATCAATCAATTTATTAATTAAGACACCAAAATCTATCATAAATTTCCGATTTCTTCCAATTCTTCTCAGTAAATTTCTTTCCTCTTCCATTCGTAACATTCGATCTTTTTCTAGAGGGTTCTAATCAATTATTGTTTTATCTTGGTTCATTAGTGAAATGCTTTGTTTTCTAGAACATAGTACACATTATAGTTTATTAGTTGCCTAATAAAATATAGCTTTTTTTATCACTCTTTTGTTTTCGTTGATGTTGCAGAGGAGAGTTTTCTTACAGGAGACAGAATCTTATATTTTGTATAAAATTGTTAAAAAAAGTCCTTTTGCAAAAAACCTTTTTGACGAATTTTTCGTTCTGCGGAAATTTTCATTTTTCATTTAAGACTGAAAACAATGCTCGAAGTTTATGGTTCCTGAACAAAGACTGAAAACAATGTTTTTTTTTATCATTATTTTTATCATTATCTTCTTTTATTATCTATCTTTTTTATCTTTTAGCATTATCTTACTTTTATCATTATCATTATTTTTTTTATACGCTGAGCTATAAAAAAAAGAATAAATAAAGAAAAGAAAATAATTTACCCGTTAAAAAAATGCAAATTTAAACCATTCTAGCTTCCCAAGATCCCTTGAATTGCGTGAAAACCTGCAAATGACAATTTATTCGAAAGATACGTTGCCGCGAGTAGTCAAACCAATAACTAATCGCTAAGTTCGCATATTTTGACGTTTTCTCTGAAACACATTTATTACTGCAAAGATATGACTGAAATCGCCAATTATATGGCGGCGGTGATCTTCAACGGCGGTTTCATGGGAATTGCCAGCGTGATGGAAGTATTTGGTCTTCAAATTGGCAACACAACATTCGAGTTTTCGTTCGACGTTCGAGAAAATACGCAATGCATATCGTCTTCAACGTTTAGAGTACCACACGTCTACCTCCACCAAAGAGGGCTGACCTGCGGCCCAGGAGGCTAATTTACAATCCAACAGTTTTTAACAGCTCGTATTTGGAGATTTTTCTCTTGATTGTAGTTGGTTGCAAAGTTTTGCAAACTTTTTTTAATTTAAAATTTGTTACCTGAACTCAAAAGAAAAAGTCAAGAATAAATTTATTTAAGATCAAATTATGACAGTGAGTCGTTAAATTCCGCTGGATTGGAAAATCGCTCCCAAAAGAAAGCAGCCTACGCAAAAAAAAAAAAAATTAAAAAAAAAAATGTGAGTTCGAAGAAACCGTGCAGTATGGTCCAGGAATCTCCAATTGATGGTAAGTCCCAAAATACAGAAGAGGAACATTATAAAAACTTAAAAATGAGATTTCAAAAAAAAAAAAAAAAAATATCTGTCGGATGTTTGGATTACAGAAGAATTACTCAATCTATTTTGAAGTCGCTTTGGAAATTAATTAGATATTTGTGACTATGACTCGAATTGAACCTTCATTTGAACAAACAAAAAATTGAACCTTTTCCGAATGTAAATTTTTTATGTACGTTTAAGTGCCAAAAAAAGTAGATTTTTTGTTATCTTTTTTTTCAAATGGCTACCTTTTTGCGACAAAATGACATTTTTCAAATTTTTTCATTCCTAACCATAGCTTTGGATGTAACATTTCAGATTATACAGTATGGAGATCGAACTACGTCCATCCATCAGTGCTCTGCGTGCACTGCTATTTTCGTCATTTTTATATGTTAATTTATAATTATTTCGCGCTAGAAAAAAATTAAACAGTAACATAAAGGTTATGAAATAAAACTCGGAAATCATTATTTAACTAAACCTCTCATTTCATTGGAAATTTTTTTTTTAAAATGAGGCTTGAATCGAAATTCTAGACCAGAAAACCTTTAATGTACAATTTTAGACTTATATATAATTTTAGCGCAAAAAATCTCTCTATATTAAAAACTCGTAAGAGCCACCGACGCCAACGCTGTCTTAGGTGCTCAACTTAACGTTACACTTTGTTTTTCTGCTAAAGATTTACGTTGACATTTTTAATTATTAACATTTTATAGTAAACGCTCAAAGTGAAAAAAAAAAACTAAATAAAACGCGATTAAACTGTTTCCTATTCGAATTTGTTACACGTTTCGTCAGCGAGTAAAATAACTTCTCTTTTATTTTTTCTTATTGGGTTATTTATTTCTTATTTATCTCTTCTTATTCTTTAGGTGACTTCTTTTTCAGATACAGATGATTAGGATTAACATATTAATTAAATGTTCTTACATAAAGCTACAATAAGTGTTTAATTTGAAAAATAAATACTCTGTGACTTTGTGCGGTGATATATTGACTATTAATTTAATTAAGAATAAATAGGTGAATGGGCATCAATTACTGGGGTTTGTGAAAGGAGATGATTGATGAGTTTAAAATATAATGTTTCAGCGAGGAAAAAATATAAACATTTTTAAAAACAAACGATTCACTGCTGAATAATACGAAACTGAAACCCCTTTAGTAGTCTGAAGAAATAGATTATTATTAATTTGTTAATTCAATTGTTTTTAAATCCACAATACAAGGATATCTATAAAGCGCAACCACTTTATTTGATTTTATTTATGTTTTTTTTTACCACACACGAGACCAAGATAATAATTTTGTTATAAAAAAAATATTGTCAACGAAAGACAAACTAAGAATTTTACTTTCCCTAAAAAATACAAGACATTACATTTTTTTACGAATTTCAGATATATTTAAAAGAACTAAACTATTTTTAAATTGAATACAATGAAAAAAAGGAACAACAGTTATATTCCGTGAGCTTATTGCAAATTTAAGAAAATGAAAAGTCAAAGTTATTTATTTTAATGTTTCATTTTAATAAATCAGGGCTATGACACCATATGAAAAATAGTTAAATAAATCGAAATTTACTCGCATATTACAGAAGGGTGTTACAATCAATTTTAGAAAAAGAAAAGACTAAGAAAAGAATAAATTTTAACTATCGTTTTCAGATAATAGGATAAGAGTTTTGTCTACAAAAAATAAACTGTTTAACAACAATGGGGCCAATTATTCCTAGAATGATCCATAGGAAAATTATTGTAAGAGTTTGCCACATGTTAAGTTAATGCATAGCTTTTAGTTAAAAATATTTTTATAGTATAAAATAACTGTAAGTTCACGACTGAGTATTATCAAAATTTTTTTAAGGAAAATGAAACTGCTTGATATTCACAGGGCGAACTAATACGTTCAATAGCTTGCTGCAAGCTAAGTCATTGATGCAATGGGTTTCGATTAGAAATATTTTTATTGCTTAAATTAAGTGACACGTTCACGAATGAGTATTATAATACATTTATCAAAAAGAAAAACATTTGAGCAAAAATGACCTAGGTTATGGATTCCTGGTTAACATAATTTTGTGAAGTACATTCGCCAAGGAAAATGAAAAGCCACACTTTAAGTACCTTACACTTGAAGCAAAGCTATTATGCCATCTCGCAGCGAAAATTTATCTGGGCTTTAGAATGGACAAATAACTTAAATATTTTGCAAGATATTAAACTTAAAAAAAAAAAAAAAAATCGCCACTTTGGCGAGATTTTTTCACCAAGAAGAAAATTATCGAAATCAATACCTTATTCCTATTTTTTGAAAATTTGTATTTTCCTCGATAATGCAGTATTGGAGCAGAAGCATTTGAATATGCAGCATTTAAATGTAGAATATAAATACATTTAAAAAATTAGACCTCACACGCTTTTCCTTTCCTCAAAAGTGTGGATTTTCTCCCAATTAACATTTTGCGCCATTTTCAAAATTAGTATATGAACGCTGGTTAAAGATAGGCTTAATTTGATATAACAGTCATGAGTAACTGTTAGGTCATGGTTATGCTGTTTTCGTAACTCACAACAGTTATGAATAAAGCATATTATTTGCAAAAAAGTAAGGGATAATAGGTGAAAAAATGAAAAGCATCTTTAAAAAAATTAATTAATTTATATTAATTCTAATTATGTAGCATAGATTATTTAATTTATGCTACATTGAGTCTTCATATAAGGCTACATAAATTATTAAAATTATGCTTCGTAGATTTTGAAATAATGATTAAGGTGGATTAGAGATTTTTTTATTTTTTTGTGTTCAAAATGGCATTTGCACATGCTGCTTTTAATATATCTCGGAGAAGACAGCAGGAATGTTCTAAATGTTTTAAGAATATTCCTGCTGTCTTCTGCAATCACCAGTTCCAATCAAAAAGAACTTTTCTCGGGCAGGATCCAAATCGTTCCTTCAAGTAGTCAAACCTCTTTAAGCTAAGCGTTTCACTTCCAATCTCACCTCTGGAACAGAGAATGAAAAAAAAAAAAAAAAAAAAAAACAGAAAGAACGATTTACGTCAACTCTAATAGCGCCATTTTCTGACGCCACAAGGTCTATTGCACAAAGAAACTCATTCAATACATTACAGCGACGAGGCCGGAAATGACGTTTTCGGCGGAAGTGCCTCATTGACCCAGGAAATTACTGAGATTCGGGGTCTTGTTTGAAATATTGAGCCTTCACTGACTGAAGAGCTGAGTAGGTGAAAAAAAAAATTTCCAGTTTTTTTTCTCCCGGAAATGGGATAAGGTGAAAAAGTGGATGTGATAGGATTGTACGTTAAAGTTCATTCATTTCGATATATTTTTAGCCACATCACCCGAAGGCCAGATTTAATTCAGTTTCAACTGCTTTCTACAAAAGAAAATTAACATTCTTGATGATAGTAGGTGAATGATTAATAAAGCTTAACTATTTTAAAATTACGAATGTTTCTGTTTTATTGATGGCTTGATACACGTGTTTTAATCCGTTTTCGACCAAAAGTGTAAACTCACCATTTCAAAAATATATTTTTCATTAACACCGTGACGTATCTTTCTTACTAATTTTATTTTTCTGCTATTTTCAAGGATTCTGAAGACACATATAAATATTAGTGATCCAATCGGAGTAAACACTTTCAGTGGAGAAATTTTTAATTGTAGTTTTTCTGATATTCATTCAGAGAATAAATAATTTAGAATTCTTTATTTTCTATTCTGCTTTTAAATGATACACACAAATAAGTTTCCCTTTTATTCTCTCTTAGAATAAAACGAACCATTCCAGTGTCTTGTGATGGCCACTAATAAAGCACAACTCTATCGAAACACAACACTCTTCTTATAGAATGACGATAACAGACGTTTTGGTTCTGAAAACTATTTATACTCACTTTTGTTAGATACAACTTTTCGAAAGCACCAAGTTACAATAAAACAGTTGCAGTGAAGTGCCATATAAAGACAAGTAACAACATACTCTCAGCCAATGGCTTTTATGAGAATCCAAACTCCTGATTATTTTTTGACTGGCAAACAAACACAGCTCATGAATGTTTCTTTTTTAACTTCACTATTCTAATCTTTTTCTTGCACCGCTTGAACTTTTCCATCTCCTTCTTTCATGTACCCTCAGAACTTGCCTAATCTGCCCTTGAAGGGAGGATATGATCGTCTTTATTACAAGATAATTCCCTCGTTGGTTTTCCTCTAGGCGTTTTCAATTTGCTAGTTGTTGAAGTTTGATTAGATATTCCGCTTTCCAGCACCCTGAACGCCGCTTACAAAACGGTTGAGATAATAATTACTTCCTTGTCACTTAAAAATAATTTTTCGCAAATTACACCACGCTTTGGAATTCCTTTTAAATATGTTTTCATTAAGCAAAATAATTGCTTTATAATTATTAGGATTATTCGAAATAGACACTGATGAATGTGAATGTAAACAAGCCTCAATTTTAGTTATGTTTGTTAAAAAATCTTCAAACGTGAAAATTTGTGAAATAATTACTCATCTTGTACGGCATTTTCTGGCGTTTACTAGTGATTCCAATAAACCACCAGAATGTGGAGCTGAAGGAGGATTAAATTTCCATTAGATACCTTCATTGGATAAATAATCATCAACTTTATGGGACATCCAAGCCTTAAGTCTTCATAAGCATCTAAAATATTAATATAAAATTAGCTGGGCAATTCATTTAGTCTACTTCTTTTATCCATGAATGATTTAAGAGTTGAATTTGCAGTCATCTCTAACAACTTAATGAACTACTTCTGTGTCAAAACATGCGAATGAACAGGCGCAAGTCTTGATTGCTCTTAAACCTAGATTTGATTTGAAAAGGTTACGAAAGGTCAGCTGCTGTCTTAGAAAACATGATGAGTAATGAATAAACTGAGATTCGAAGCTGGAAATTCATCAATCACTAGTTGAGAAAACTTTGTTTTATTATGACAACAAATAACGCATTTACGTAAAGTTTTTCAAATGTATTATAGAGTATTAATGACCCAAAATTTTTGTCGAATTGCTGAAAGTAGTAATTAGATATGCAGATATCTGTTATGATAATTTCTTACTATTAGTTCTGTTACGAAGTGAAACTTCGGAAGAGTAATTACATATTTTTCAACATTAAAGGTTCGAGTGAATTATTTTTTCAATGGATTTATATTCTTACTTTAATCCATTTTTTTGCCAAAAGTGAGTAAGCACACTATTTCAGTAAATATTTTATTAGCACTGGGACGTATCTTTTTTAGGAATTTTATTTTTCTGCTATTTTCATGGGTTCTGAAGACATCAAAGAATATCGGTAATTTAATAGGAGTAAATACTTTCTGAGGAGAAATATTTAATTGTAGTTTTAAAGTAGTTACTGTTTGTGAATTACTTTTTCAGGTGACTGTGAACTGGAGCAAATATTTTTAAAACAATGAAAATAATTATAAATCTTTTATAAGAACCTAATATTATTACCTTTACTTTAAATGGAACAGAGAAAAAAAAGTATAGCCAAAATTACCAGAAAATGATAAAATTTACCGTATTTCTGGCTTTATGTGAACACCAAAAAGCTCGGTAATCTTTACTGAAGAGCTTTGATAATGAGTTTGGTAAAATTAACAATAAAATATGGCTACGCCAAAAAATTTGGTAAATGTGGGAAATTTGGTAATTTCATCGTGATACCTTGGAGCACGGTATGAAAACCATGTATTAGGTTAAATTTACTTTTCAGTTTTATATTATTTACTATTTGCGTGGTAATAAGAACTGTGATTTTGAAAACCAGAATTTCCGGTAAGCCGTTACTATCTGAATGAGAACCGTCACCATATGAATGATTTCAATACAGTATATTTTGTTTTATGACCAGAATTATGTTTTTTTTTTTTTTTTTTTTTTTTTATTATTTTTTTTACCAGAAATATCTTTACCATGCAGTACTGTAATTTCACCACAGTTTTTCCACATGTAATGTTGGTACGTCTGATTTTTTATATAACTGTTACAATTATTTGCTTGTAGTGTTGGGCAAAATAACATTTATTTATAATTTATTAAAATATTAATACTTTACCATTGCTACCATTTCGAAAATTATTTTCTAGAAACTATAGAAATTCCGTAGTAGTTGGGGTGGCATGGAATAACTAATGTTTAATATTTTGTGGCATATTCGCATGACGTTGTCTTATACCCACACAAAAAATTCCTTCCTCGTTCAGAAATGAATTAAATACGATGAGATTTCTGTTTGAGAATTTGGTTTTAATGTTTTTATAATATAAATTGTAAAATTGTCGTTTAACAACACAGTAATATTTTTGTCAATAATATCATGTCAAACACAATAATATTTTTTACTATCTTCATAGATTTCACCCCATTGTTTAATATTTTTAGGCTAATTCAATTGTGAATTATTATTTTATAGTATATTTTTTCCTTCTTTTGCCTATGAATGTTCACGTATAGTTTTCCTGTCATGTTAAAAATATACTACATTATTGATCACTCAATTTAAAAATTGATAATGTTTCTTTTTCTCAAGTTACACAATGAAATTATGGAAATAATGAATGTGCAAATGTGTTTTTCTATCTATACCTAAGAAATACGGAATTGCTATTTTCAGACGAAAGTAGTTCAATTTTCGGTTAGGATTTTTTTGGAAAGTAAATACTTCTCTTTTGAATGATCTTTTAAAAATAAATTCCAAATTTCATTATTTAAACCTTTTTTTTTCAACTCTTTTATGCTTAAAAATAATGTTAAGTTTCTTACTAAGCCTATTATTGTCTGATCGATCGAAAAAATAAATGAATCAGAAAGGTTACGAGAGCTACAAGATCAGGTTATCTGCTTAACTGAAATTTTGTAAACGAAAGTGCTTGATATGCAGCTATTTGTCAAAATGAGAGATTCCTTACTTGTCTGTTAATCAAAAAGCGGACTAAGCTTATAAAGTGGAAGTAATGTAAAAGTTTGATTTAGTTTGGCGAGAGATTAAGCTTAATGTAAATTAGACTTTATGATAATCTTCATTTTCAAATTTTTATACTTAATTAAATAATATTTATCATGCGGTTGAAGTTTATTTTAAGAATAACGATTTAAGTTATAAGTGTTTACTAAGAACAAGATTTATTATCGGCAAAATACCTAAATGATTAGGATTGAATGGAATTTAAGTGCAAAAAGCTGCGAAATATGTGAGATCTGATAATGGCATGGCAGAAAATTTTTGTTTTAATAAGGATTTTTAACAATTTCTTATAAAATAAACGTTTTTTGGTGTTGTTGTTTTACAAGAATAGGTACTATATAATATCTATAATTAGTAATAATATTTTCTTATTATATAATACCTTTTTTTTTAAGTTATTCAATTTTCTAACTGGTTTCTTTAGGTTAGGCTTAAGCATATTTCAATCAGTTGCTAACAAAACAAGTAGGTTAGTTCTGAAATTATGCTATTGTTCTGAATGTCTTCTAAAAATACCTAAAAATCGGGGAGGGGGGAATGCAGATAGTAGCTTTTGTTAAGATATAAAAGTTCAAAAGTTGCATTTTCCTTAAAAATAATGAAACTTTACCATTTATTTTAAAACTTCAAAGTTATAAGTTCGGTCATCGAGAATCGAACCTCAGTCCTGCATGATGGCTCAGTGCCTTAACTAATGAGCCATCAAGGTTCTCAATTTTCCATTTCTTTGTTACCTACCTAATGAATTTGTGAAAATGACGAAATAACTGCTATTGAAAAATGTGAATTTTCTAACTGGTTTCTTTAGGTTAGGCTTAAGCATATTTCAATCAGCTGCTAACAAAACAAGTAGGTTAGTTCTGAAATTATGCTATTGTTCTGAATGTCTTCTAAAAATACCTAAAAATGGGGGGGGGGAATGTAGATTGTAGCTTTTGTTAAGATATAAAAGTTCAAAAGTTGCATTTTCCTTAAAAATAATGAAACTTTACCATTTATTTTGAAACTTCAAAGTTATAAGTTCGGTCATCGAGAATCGAACCTCAGTCCTGCATGATGGCTCAGTGCCTTAACTAATGAGCCATCAAGGTTCTCAATTTTCCATTTCTTTGTTACCTACCTAATGAATTTGTGAAAATGATGAAATAACTGCTATTGAAAAATGTGAATTTATACTTAAAGCAATCTTTTTCCCGTAATTGCATTGAACGCTATGAATTCAAACTATAGCGGAATTGTTGTAACTGAATATTGCAAATAAAGCAATAAGATATAGGCAATAGTCAAAGGATAATAAATACTTAACTATTTAAGCAATATTATTATTATTATCTAGGGACATTTTCGTTGAAAAGGAATTTTTGTTGGAATTTTGTTGAAATAATATATCTATTTTGCGGTAATTTATAAAATTTTAAATCTTAAAAATCATTTTATTTTCTGAGCCCTTTTTTATAATTTGATTTTGAGTACAACATTTTTTTAAACTTTTGATCAATTATAACTCTGCGTAGTGAACATGATATTTACATTCAACATTTTAAACTAACAGTAGTTTACAAAAAAATGCTTACTACTTGCTTCTTCTTATCAATATTTTAGAAAGAAAAATCGTGAGCTGATATAATATTCTTCATTTAGACTTTAACTATTTTAAAAAAAGAAGATAAAAAATTTCACAGCTTTAAAATTCAAAATAATCATTCTTTTGAACTTATTTTCATATTCCTTTTTAGTTTTGCATTTTTTTCTTAGTAAAGATATTAAAGGAGACATGATTAATAAACCATATCTAAAGTAACAGCTAAATTTTTTCAAATATAAACTACGAATAATCTTGTGCCTAACTAAAAAAACTCATGTATTGTTAGACTTTTTTATTAAAAAAAGAAAATTAGATTATCGTATGAAAATACTCCCGGATTAGGTTTCTCAGATTTTATTAGTTTTTGCTAGTTTAATAGAAAAAAAAGTTAACTATTTTAATCAACAACAACATATTATGTTTTTTCCGAGTCATTGGAGGTAATCTGTAATGCATACAAAAAATGTTTTTTAGAAACTTGATTAAAACTATTTTCTATTAAGCAGCGACTGAAAAACTGCATAATTTTATGAAAAGTAGCATAGTATAAATTATTAATAATAAACACTTGATTGCATTTTTTCAATGTTTTTTTTTGTGAAATTACTCAAGCAGTTGATTGTTTTTGGTAAGCATATTAAATATTTACTATCTTTTTTCAGTTCTGAAACTAAAATATATTTTATGAATGAATATATATGTTTCATTTATGAAACATGCATATAGTTTTATGTTAGTTTCAACGAATTTAATCAAAACGTCGCATATTTTACTCCGGAAATATGTAGGAATTACATGTTTGAAATATATATTTCGATATCTAACATCAGGAAGCCTTAGAAACCTCTCTTTGAAAACACTTATATCAAGAAATTAGGTAAAAGGATTCTTTTTTGGTGATAAAGTTAGCTTTATCTTGGTGCTTAACATCCTTTAATAGTGGTTGCCATCTTAAGATGTGTGCGTATCAGGGAAAAAAGGATATTGGAGATATCCTTTAAGTCTTTTATATTGTAGTCGTCTATATAGTAGACGCCTGTTGATGGAACTTAATGTTGGTTAGTCCCATCAAAAAGTCCTCGATAAAGGCAATTTTCTCCCAATGCTTGATTCAGGAACTTCCTTGTCTTCTGATTGGGTTAAAAATTATAAGGCAACGAAATTGAACATTGATAGTTGTAAACGCAGAATCGGGTCGGCTGTTCAATGCCGGTTATAAAATATATTAGACCAGGCTGAAATGGCTCAGGGGATAGAGTTCTCGTCTTCAATTATGTTAGCTCGGGTTCGAATCCCAGCGATGGTTGGTTGATACGAATTTTGCGACCGGGACACAGCCACCACAGTGAGTGTTAGCGTAAAATATCCTCAGTGGTAGACAGATTATACGTTAGAGTCCCTTTTCCGCCAAGCTGGCCGAGGGATGTTTTCGTGGTTTTCTCCTCCATGTAACGTGAATGTGGGCTAGCTCCATCAAAAAGTCCTCCAAGAAATAAATTTTTTTCCTAATACTTGCTCCAAGTGTTCCTTTGTCGCCTTCTGGATTTGGTTCAAAACTACAAGGCTACGGAGTTGAGCATTGATAGTCGTAAACTCAAAATTGAATCTGCTATTCATGATGATTAAGGAATAAAATAATAAATAAATATATATATAACCTAAAGTTGAATCTTTAAAAGTAGTTTATGATCTTTGATTTCATAAAATTATTTTAAATTAACCACAAAACATTTATGAAAACTGCAAAAAACTTAAAAACCTAGAACGGCAGAAAATCTGGCAAGAATTTACAGAGAAGAACACTAGTTTGCGCAAGATCTGAGTTTGCATCCAATCCGTATAATTTGAAAGACTAGTTCCAACTGATTGCTTTCCACCTACATTTCGTCAACAATACTGACAGCCAGTTTGCAGCATCTTTTATAGCCTTTAGGAAGACGTGTTCTCATTTCCACATACTTGTTTTTGCATCTTTTTCCTCTAACGACACAACCCTGCGAAATTGAAGTTTTTGAAAAATACAAGAGAAGTTATTGTTGATTTATATGTTATTTGATGCACTGATTACGAAAATGACCTTCATTTTTCCCAATCACATCAGGATTTTTTGTAAAATCGATATTAATGTTTTTACTAAAATCCTATTTGGAAAGGAATTCTCTCAAACAATTTTGTATATACCATCTGATAATTGTCGTATTCATTCATTTTGATCTATGTAAAATTTAATCTTGTGAAAGTAAATTGATTTTTGAGTGATTGGCTAATTTTTTATTGGTTAAAATGAATAAAAAATACTGTTGTCAGATCGCACAAGTCATCAACAAGATCGAGAGAAAAACAATTAGTTCCATGTGTTTAAACTTTTTACATCAGTTTCTAGAAGAAAATCCCCAACATACCATTTTAATTAATTTTTTTAAGATAACTTACATAAAATTGACGATTGACCAACAATAGCAAATATTCTGTAGGTGTATACATGAAAGTTTGAAACAAAACAAACAAAGGAAAAAAGTTTATATTTAGGTACATACTCGTTTTCTTCTGAAACTTATTTTTGATGATCTCCTTTTATGCTTAATCTCAGATCTATCCCGAGCTATCATCCAACAGTAGTCGGCAAGCATGTTTTTGCCCCATCTTAATTGATATTTACGCTCCATATCTCTGATATTTTGATGGAACCTTTCCCCTTATTCTTCGCTGACTGCTCCTAAATTTTCGGGGTAAAGTCCACAAGTGAGTGAAGCAAATGCATTTTAACACTCATTGAGCAACCCAAAGTTTTAAATTTGTCCAGCATTTCCATGACAATTTCTTTATAATTAGAATCCTTGTAGTTATCCAGAAATTTACTGACGACATCTTTGAAAGCAACCCAAGCTTCTTTTTCCGTGTTTCTGTCATGTTAGTCCCAAAATCTTTATCTTTCATGAATTTGTGGATATCTGGACCAACAAAGATTCCCCTTTCAACTTGGCTTGGGATAAACCTAGAAACTTTTTGCACGCGCATTTGAAACGATCGCCATCTTTTGGAATAGCCTTGACAAACTGCTTCATTACACCTAATTTTATGTGGAGCGGAGGTAACAATACTTTTTTGGATCAACTAAGCTGTTTCGAATACCGTTCTTGGTACCTGGGTCAAGATTTTGTCCTTTCGGCCATTCTTTTTTAACCCAATGTTGTGTCTTGTCACGGTTGTCCCATTCACAAATAAAACATGGGAACTTTGTAAATCCACCTTCTTGACCAAGAAGCATGGAGATAACTTTCAAATCACCGCAAATAGTTCAACTGTGGTAGATATATTTTATTTTTCCAGGACGAGAGCCAGGTTTTCATAACATTCTTTTAAATATACCGAGTGCCCAACTGGTACACATGCATACTGGCTCCCATGATGAAGAAGGGCAGCTTTGAGGGCTTCTTTTGGGTTAATCTATAAACAGTCTCCACTCATCTTTATCGTAGATGACATTAAATTTGCTCATCAACGTTAGAACAATAGACCAAGTTCTCCTCTTCATCAAAGTACTTAATAAATTCCTTTTCTCGATTCCTGTACCAATAAAAAGATGTTCCTTTGGCCAATAAGTGTTTTTCTTTCAGTCTGGAGCCTAACAATTCAGCTGCCTCTTTTGAAAGACCCTGATCTCTAATCAGATCATTCAGTACAACCTGAGAGAAGGGCTGAGGCGGACCGGCTACAGATGGCTTATATTCGATATCGGAGCCTTGAACTTCTGGATGTTCTGAGCCTGAAGACTCTGAAGAGATGACTGGAAATTTAGTTGGAGGCAAAGGCACAGACACATCAGGTCCATGAGGAACGAGGCGTATGGACGATGGAATGTTATCAGGATAAGATATTAGTCTTTGATTTTTCGGTTATACCCAAGAACATGGCATGAACAAAAATAACAATCATCAAAGTGGTTTTGGGGCTCCCTCCACGTCATAGGAATTCCAAATCGTAAAGCAGTTTTCTTTCCTTGGTACCATAAGCGTAGATCATTGAGACACTGCACACAAACTTTATGAGGAGCCTGTGATTTGTCTGTTCTCCGAGTTTCATGCCAAAATGTGTAAGATAAAGTTGTCTTGCATAGTTTGTAAAGTTCCTCATGCGATTTTTAACAACACTATATTCGCCGCATATATGACAAAAGTCATCTGGGAAATTTTCGCAATATCTCGAACTCCCTATTACACTTGATAGTGTTCCTGAGAGGTCAGCAAACCTAGATAAGAATTCTCGCGAAGGTATTGGTTGAGAGAGATTGGGATAGAGAGAGGGATTGTGATCGAAATATGTCATAGAGATGTATTTTGGTAGATTTGACCAAAATCGAATACTGGTCAGGCAAAAATTCAAAAACGAAAAATTTTTTATGGTAAATATTCATAAAAAGTCCAGTAAAATTGATTTTTTCAAAAAAACTAGACGTGATAGAAATTTTTCATGATTGTTTTCCATTTTAGCACCAAAAAATACATAAAGTTCAGCTATCAGACCCCTTGTATTTTTTTCATCGCAGGCCTGTGCGATTAACCAAAACCACAGTGTGTTTTAATCTGACGAAATATAAATTAAAATCGCATTGAATACAAACTTTTCAGAAAGGAAAGAATCATCCTATGAGAGAGCACTTAATGTACTGTTTGAGATGACAGGATGATTCACCCAATTTTTAACATAGCAATCCATGGTGAACCTCACAACATAACAGTTAACGTTGTCGTCCTGGAAGTAACATAGACTCAACCCTAAAAAAAAGAACCAAAATTCAACAAAGTTGGAAGCATACTATAGCTAAAATAATGTAGTGGTCATTGAGTTTATAACTGATTTGGACCAAAGGTCCCAGTCCATACCAGAAGAAAAAGCCTCAAACCGTAATTATAATTCGACCAGTATCCGTGGATGCCCCAAAACCTTTTTGAATGACAGAGTAGCCCTTAAAACTGCAACAACGGAGTAAACAGACTATCATCCAAATTATGTAGTTGGTTTTGGCATAGAACTTACCATAATTTTGAACCGAAAGCCTTCGTGCATACCAGGAGAAACAGCCCCAGACCATAATTATGGTATTTGTGGGAGCCCAAATACTTCCTGTCAAATAGAGACTATAGCTCAATGATGTGTTTTCCATCATTTTATGTAGCTGTTTCTCAATGTTTTATAAATAATTGAATTATTGTTTATATAGTTCATAAAAAGCTGGAAGGATGGTTTTGATTTTTTACACGAAATAAATCTCTTTAGCCATTGAAATATTTAAAATATTTCAATGAAAAATAACAATAGCCATTGAAAATATTTTGCCGAGGGTAGAAAGTATGAAGATCTTAATTAGAAAGTTTAGGTGAATATGAATTATATTCCCTATCATGAGGGCGCTGAATTTTTGCAGTGTCTGTTGAGCAACTAAAGGTGAAAATGGTGTTTTTTTTCCATGGAACGAGTGTGGATATATTGCTCTAATTTCAACCTTAAATTCGTTTAAAAGCCCACATTATTTCTCCACAGTTATTTTCTGAACAGGTATGAAGTTAGTCACTTTTTGCAGCAATCTTAGTTGCATGTCAAAAAACATTTATTTTTTTATTTTTTTATAAAATTTATATTCTGCACTAATTTTTTTCTGTCGCTTTATTTCTTTCATCTGTTTTTGTAAACTTACCATGATTTTAACAACCTAAACGTAAGCTTAAACATTGTCACGTTTAATGGTTTTTTTTAAAAGTTTATTATGTTTAATACTTCATCCAAGTAAATATGATTTTTAAAACGCAATTCAGAAGCTTCCTGCTTTTATTATTCTATGCGTTGATTCGTGTATAATCTAAACGAAAAATTTATTAAATTCTAAAGAATGTAATCCTTAATTTTAGAAAAAAAAATGAAATTAGCTTAAAATTTTAATTAGTCTATCCACTCAACGATAAAGCTATTTTTTATAAGCCAAATAATTTTTTTCACGTCAGTGTAACAAAAGTGAAAAATAAAAAACGTAATTAAATCTAAATAAACCTCAAACAAGATTAAAAAAAATAGAAAAATATGTATAAAAAACATTTTCATAAAAAGAACGCAAAAAAGTATTATATGAAAAGTTCTCTGAGAAAGACTAGATTATTTATTTTAAAAGTAACAATATATGTTAATTAAAATCCGCATAAATTGTCGAATTAGAAACTGTTAGATAAAATATGTGATCAAAATATATTATTCAAAAAGTTTTTCATGGAAGAAAAAAAACTGGGGAGACGGTGTGCTTGTTAAAACATTGAGATTCATCATGAAAAAAAAACTCATTATTAACTTACGCTTTCCAGATATAATAACGTCTGTAGATTAAGTGCCATGATTTATATTGATGCAAGTAATTAGTATCCAAAAGCTCGTTTTTATTCTTTTTCAAATTGAGTGCGTGCAGAAGCATGTTTTTAATTAAGCTTTAGAGTTTATTGCTTTAAAGTATAAATGACTTAGAACATAAGCATCTCGGTGCAATATTTTTTTAATATCTACTAATAACTATACATTTATTCATTCTTTTAAATAAAAAAATATTGAAACGTTTTTATTTGTATTACTGAAAATCAGTAACAAAAAGAACATTTATCCACTAATAACTTAAGGCAAAACTGGGAGAGGTTGTACTGATAGAGGATCTTGGTTTAAGAGTACAGTGCGCTCTCAGGTATTTGCACAAGAGCATTATTTCAGTATGTACTTACATGAACGAGTACTTGAAGATCATTAATGATAAGCGTAACTATTGAGAAATGAATAATCCCAAGAAACTGTGAAGTGGAAAGACATGTTTGAAATATAAACACTTCACGTGATTCAAAAAATAATATTGATTTACTTAATTTTGATAACGCCAATATTCTTTCCACACCTATAACATTACCTCATCTTGATGCTCTGGAATCTTTTTTCATTCATATTAATACCGAATTCCTGGTTAACGACATAAGTTTCACTCTAATCCTCAAAAGTACTTGGAAATACAACTTGCACTGATTTACCTCTTAGATACGATGGTCTGTTTAGTTTTGTTTTTCCCATTAATTTCATTTTCAATTGTTCTTTTTGGGGACAAAGTTGCGTTTTCTATAACAAATCTGTTTTGTTTCCTTCTTTAACGTATAATGAGCTTGAGAAATGCGCTTACATGTAAGCGCTCGGAGAATGCCAACTTTTTTAATCATTTTAGTTCATCAAGCAAATGAAGTGTTCATATTTCAAGCATAGGTATTTTGTTTTCCCAAAGAAACTGTCTGTTCAGAAATCTTTGTCTCAGTTTTCTATAGGACATTGGATAACAGTGCGTATACCAATGCTCTAGAAACTGTTCTTTATAAAAACTGAATAATCTCTCTGCATTAAAGATTGAAGAGTTTGCATGTTCTCTACTGAAAAGAAATTGAGCATTGCTAGACGTTTTGCACTGTGTAGAATAGAAAAAATAGTGACAAAGAATGGAAACTTTCCCCGGGTCAACAATCCCTTTAAGCAAAAATAATTTTTTCTTGATTCTTTAATTTTTTGCAATGGTTAAAATTCTTTCACCTAGATCATTAATACTTAAATTGAAATATTCACTTCGAATATTATGATATTTATGTACAAAAATCTTGTAACAATTTTATTTCGGGGCTATTATTATTGTTAACGGTCAAGTTGTAGTTTTCACTAATAGAAAAATCTCTCCAACCCTTTAAGGATAAAACAAAAAGCTCTCATGGTTTTATTTTAACTCTGTTTTAAAGTTTAACATAACAACAAAATAAAAATGAAATTGCATACACGTAAAAATAGTTTTCATTATTAATGGTTAGTTTAACAAAAAAAAATATTTGCTTTTGTTCAAATTAGTTTTTTTAAAAGTGGCTAAAATTTTCCTTGTGTCATCCTAAAAAATTCAATAAAAAATATACTTGAATCATTACACTTTGCATCTTTGCACTTGCAATTTGTATCGTTGTCGTTTTTTTTTTTGATAAAGAAAGATTTGCTCATTGGAAATTTCTAAAAGATATTCTTAATTGTTTTTTTTATGCTTATAGCTTGTCTCGATGACTCTGTTTCGATAACAATAATACGGTATGGTGTTAGGACGAAACTAGAGTCAAAATGACAATGGGAAATACCGAAAATTACAACTTGTGAGAAACAAATACAGGTGAAAATAATCCTGCTAATAAAAAGATACATATTCTGGTTCAGGTAAATGCCCGGTTATTCGATCGTTAATACATACACTGAAGCATTTTTAAGGTTAAGAGCATAGTCCAGCATACACTTGCCGCACCTTTCACTAAATTGATGTTTTGTTTTAAGATTTAGGACTATTGTCTGGTATACACTTATCTGGAATTCCCTATACCGAGTAATTGTATACCAGACAACGTACTTTGCCCGGTATTCCATACACTGATGTTTTTTTTTAGATGTAAGAATTTCCATGCATGAGCAAAGATTTCAGAAGTTTCTTGAAATACTACTTGGTTCAATGGCTCGAGGAAAGTGTGATTATTTGGTAATTATTACCATTATAAGAACTGCTTAAAAAAAGTTTTTGTTTTTGGTCACTCTGCGGCATCACTAGTTTTTGTATTCACAGAAAGTTTTTTGATTTCCTTTGTGATTGAGGTCATATAACTGTTCACTATATCGAGACTGCTACCTTTTTAGCCCATGGATGAGTATTGTATTTGAATGAATCGTATAACCACAATTTCTTCCTTCGTTTCTTTCTTTGCTCCACACTATCATTGCTTTCTCCAATCATTCTTTTCTTTACTACTCATAATTTCTTTTCCATAATTCTTTCATTATTCATTCATTTGTTCATTTATTCAAATATCCATTGATTCATTCATTTATCCTCCATGGAGAGTTTTATTTTCAATGTGATGAAGGTCATATAACTTTACACTATACTGAGGCTTTCACATTTTTGGTCCATGGTGTGTATAATGAATGAATCTTAAAACTATAGTTTCTTTCTTTGTTCTTTTTTTCTACTCCACACTTTCGTTGCGTTTTCCCAGCATTCCTTGCTATACTTTCGTACATTATTAATTTTCCCCATAATTCTTTCGTTTTATACTAGTAAACAATCACTTTTATATTCACAGTTTTCATTATTTTATGCATCCATGGATTCATTTATTTGCAATTCATGGAGAGTTTTTTGATTTCTAATGGTCATATAATTTTTCACTATATCGGAGCTCATACAGTTTTTGTCCAGGGTGTGAATAACTCTTACAACCAAACAATCTCTTCCTTCACTAGTTTTTTTTTACTTTTTTCTATTTTTTCTTTTTTCAATCATTTTTTCTTTACTCCACTATATCATTGTTTTTTTCCAACATTTTTTCTTTACCCCTCTCTATCATTGATTTATTTCATCATTCCTTCCTTTCCTCGTAGTATTCATTCAGTTAAGCATCCCTTCATATGTTTACTTTTTTTTCTCACTCATTAAGTTTATAGATAATGATACTTTTAGGTTAGCACTTTTTTTAATATCACATTAATAGATGTAGAATCTTGTAAAATGTTTTATGTATATTTATGGGATTAATTTTGAATGTTTTTTGTCTAAGAATTTTTTCTATATTTACTTATTATTATTATGATTTTAAATGCATAAGATATATTATATATAAGATATACGTTAAGATATATTTCCATTTTAAAGTTATTTTTTCAATAATACAAGAACATATCCTAAAATTTAAAAACACTAAACTTTAAATAAATATATCATCATTTTTTTTCTCCGTAATCAGATTTAGTTATTACTAAGTTATAAACAAGATTAAATTTCCCAATTTGATTTCAAAGGAATTCAGAATAAGAATAAAATTCCAAGAAACAATCTTTTTTAAGAAATAAATATAATTTAATAAGATTTCCTTTTCGAATAAAAGTTACGAAAAAAAATTTATATTTTTTTCTTATAACTAAAGGTTGCATAGATATATAACGAAGCGAATCATTATATAATGCTTTTAACAAATTTGAAAGAAACATTTTAAATGAAATATTCAGTTTATATAAATTCAGTTTGTTAAGTACTAAATCAGATATATTAATTTGTAAGTTTATCGTTATGACAGTAAAGGTCATATTTTATTTAGAAAAAGTAATTCTTATTTAAAAATTTAATCAAGTAAATGGAAAAAAAATTTTTTTTACGAATTTTTAATCTCAGTTTATAAATAAACAAATTGGTTTTCTTTGTGTGAAATAATTTTCTTTAATATCAAACAGCACTAGTTAATATAGATAATTTCAACAACCATTAATTGAAAACTTTTTTTTTTATGAAAAATAGTTAAATCCTTATTCATTACTTTATTTACCATTAGTTTTATATACAGTATAAAGTAAAACGACTCTCCTGTATTCTTCATTGCATCTTAAAATTCTCATAAAATTACACACTTCTTAACATTGAAGAATCTACCTAAACGAAAAATTTCTGTTTAGATAAAAATTTATCAAATATTTTTTACTTTGTAAGCGTAGTAAAAATGAAGGTAATACGGATTTTAATTTCGCATCAAGAAGAGATCGGTTCCTGTTGATATCAGATGATATCAGTAGACAAACGCATCAAAATGGTGTCTCTAGTATCTCGTAATATTATTTTCACCAAGAAACACTCTGGATCTGGGTCAAACATACTCTGAAATTGATTTCTTTGCATCTTGTTAGACATCTTGTTCACCAGCCATTAGTAGTGTCCCTTTAATCCCACGTTTTAACGAAGAAAATTCCAGGGTCTGTCTCACTTTAACACTGACTTTTCTAAAGATATCAAATATTTTGTTCAATTGACAAATGTAGTAAACATGATGTCTCTTGTAACTCGTTTATTTTCACCAAGAAAAGACATGGATCTAACCCACTCTGAAATCGATTTTTCTGCCGAGGTTAGACATTTTGTTCCCCAGACATTAGTAGTATCCCTATAATACCATATTTAAACAAAGAAAATTACAGGGTCTGTTTTACTCTAACATTGACTTTTTAAAAAATATATATATTTCGTTTAATATGCAAACGTAGCAAAGTTATGTTTCTTATACTCCCATTCATTCCATTTTTTACCAGAAAATTCCTGATTGTAACTGACTTTTCTGCAGACATCAAATATTTTGTTCAATTGGTAAGCTTAACAAACAATGACTCTTGCAATCTTATTTCTTCCCCAATTATAGCTAGAAGCTGTACCTCTCTGTTAATGCTTTTTGCATTTATCGGCTATTTTATTTTAAAAGTGAAAGAAGATTAATTGGAATGTCTAATATAAAATTTTTTTAAGCAAGCTCAGGATCTGATTTTTTTACATTGGCTCCCCTGCTTCGATATCCAAGGCACATCACACCAACCAACCATAGCTAAGCATCTCGTATGATTTTTAGAGATATGTACCGATTGTTTTCTCGTCCAGCAGGATCGAACTCATTAAACCAGCTATTCAATAGTGGTGTGAGTTACTCCTTAATCGATGAAGCCACAGGAGCTAGAATTCGGTGAGTTTGTACTGTGTTCTTAACTCTTACTGACCTCCATGCAAACATAAAATATCCTCATTATAAGTACATTGCCATTTTGATTACATTGTGATGTTTTTATGTTTCTTCTTATTCTACAGTGTAGTTAGGGTTTAATTCACTTCGGGAAGCACAATTTCGTTTTAACTAAATAATCTTTTACCTTGAGGCCTCTATTGTATTTAAATCTACGAGATAGGTGAACAAATGCAATAAATCAATTACGATGATAAAATTTTCATTTATTGAAAAAACCAATAGTCATTAGATCATACAAAGCTTAATTATGTCTCTAAAGATTTAGCGTGGTGTTATCATAAAATTTAGATATCATGTTTTAATTTTTTTTTTAAAAAAAAGAAAAAAAAAAACATAAAAATCGTAGACTACTACAGAATATTTTCAGTTAGAGTTTCAATCAGTTGGAGTTTAAATTTTTTCACTAAACTCAATAATAAAATTTTTACGATTTTTTCCCTCTTGAATCTGTGAAAGCTGTTATAAAAAACATGCAACAGTTGATAAAAAAGGGAAAAAAAAAAGAATTTTCTCCCATTAGTTTCAGTTAAACAAAATAATCGAGCATAAATCTTTAACGCTTGGTGAACAGTGTAACTGACCGTTACTTAAAGGGAAAAATTTCAACATATGCTCTATCACAATTACTTATTTTGCTTGACATTTTCCCAGAAATTATACGCTGATGTTATTTTAATTTAGTTTTTGAACATAGATCAGTGTCAGGAATGCTCGCCAAAGAAGGGGGCGGTAAGAACAATGCAAAAAATATTTTACGAGCATAAAAATACTCCCTTTCAAAATTAATAACCTTTCCAAGTAAAATCATTAATCTTACTTCACTAGTCATTGCAGCCAAAGTGCTGTATTAAAGCAAAGCATCATATTCAGAAATTCATGACTTTACAAAGATCGATCGGTTTTGAGTTTTGTGTGTGAGTTTTTTTTTTTTAAATTAGTTTTTTTTTTCCAGTTTTTTAAATATATGAAAAATTTCTTGATCTCAGCAAGATGGTTAATTTAGGCTTAATTATTATTTTTGCTTTTTGCCGAAAGCAAAGCCTGCTGCTCGTTAGCTTTTTATTCAGGATATTTAATTTTGTTTTTTTAATTAAAGAAGAAAAATAATTATCAAATTATTAAGATCTTTAAATATGGCACGATTTTCAACTTTATTATCCTTTTTTTTGGTTTCAGTGTTTTATTTTCCACATCTAAAATTTATTTTGATCTTCTTAATCAACAAAGTGTTTGTATAGGTGGTTATAAATTAAATTATCATTAAATATTAAACTACATTTTCGCCTGCTGCGTCAACAAAATACTTAGTCTACATAATACAAATAAAAATGATTTAGAAAATAAATAAAAATAATTATAAAAAAAATGCTGAGAAATCTTTTCAATATTCTTCAAATACTGGAGAAATTTTGACATACAGTTAGATATTTAAAATACCCCATAGTTTATTGGTGACGGAGTATGTAAAAGAAATTTTTCGATTCCATTGGGTAAAAAGAATTGTTACCAACTCTTAAATGTTATTGCTCCGATGCCTTACAGATTGCAGAATATTAGACAAACACTATTCTAATAAAAAGTTTTAGTATGTCTTTAATTTAGATGACCTTTTATGATATCTTAGAGGACATAAAATCTTATTACGCATTTCGCAATACTTTTTGTATTATTTTCATTTAAAAGTATGATCTTCTGGTTAGATAAATTTAAAAGGAAAATCTGTGTTTTTTTCTTTCGAAAAAGTTTTTGTCAGTGTTTTTTTTTTTTACAATGTTACATTGTTCAGATTGTATTTTACGTTTGTTTACGTATTAGAAAATTAATTAGTAAATGAAATAATATCTCGAAGAAATTTTGACTGTTGCCCAAAATTCGAATTCTGAGCCTTTGTTAATCATATTGTGAATTGGATCGATATAAATAAAAACTGGTAATAAGAAGGATTGGTATACTACAACGAGATTTGGAGCTATAAAAAGGGAAAATAAAACTTGTGTCAGAGAGAATGATTAGACTTTTCCAGCGAGAGGAAAAAACCAATAAAAATATTTTTTTGTAACACAACAAATTTAATCCAACAAATTGAATACGAAAAGTGAAAATCAAAACCACAACATATCTATACGAGAACAACTTATGCACTTGTATACTCAATCCCCCCCCCCAAAAAAAAAAAAAAAATAAAGTTTTTTCTTCTTTTGGGGAAAAAGTCTAATCGTTCTCCCTGTCATAAGTTTTATTTCTCCCCATTTGTAGTTCCGAATCTCACTACTACAAACAAAGTAGCAAATAAACAGTCATAATACATGGACATAATCGAGCATGACACTCTTCATAGTCGAAAGCTATGAAACAATGGTTAAAGATTTAAATAAAAAATGAATTAATAAAGGGCATGGTCTACATCCAGGTTTTTCCTATGACATGAGGAACTTACACATGACTTCGAGCAGGAAATGATACAGTTTAAGTGTTCCTGTTGCATTTGATTAACTGCGTATGTTTTTTTTTTCTACCATTTATACTTTTTTTCATTTTATAAACCTTTACTTAAGTTTTTATGCAATTTATGAGTTTATGCAGGGAAAATGTTGAGCTGACTTGAAATTGCGATGTCTTCAGTAATTGAAATTCATAATTGTGTATTTTGGGAATTATTCGTTTCAAATATAATTCATATAAAAAATTATCTGGAGTGATTTATCTTTCTCATAAGATCCTTCGATAATCAAATTATGTTCTTTTGAATCTCTTCTCTTTCATCTCATTGCAATGAATTTTGTTACATTACTGAACTAACTAGATAAATAGAAGTAATTCTTTGGACAGATATCGTGATGTTTCGATTACTTAAAAGACATATTTTGGACCATCAGTGAAATATTTGAGTTTTTTTTTCTTCAGAAAATCACACTGACATGCAATGATTTTGAAATGAAGATAACTATTTCTTTTAAGTTTCTGGGTTAACTTATATCCAACAAAAGATTTGGTTGGCAGCGGTTAGATTCTTGGAATTGGAAGCGGCATTGCCGAGTCAGGAATTGTCAATGCCTTAAGATGATTGCATTTGAAATGTTAAACTTATGTTATTTTTCTTTAAATGTTCAACAGATAATATTCGTTTTATATGGTTGAAGCTGTCCGCTACGTTCAATTATTACTTTTCGCTCTGTCTTTCAAAGCCAACGTATGGAAAAAAGAGTTATTTTAAAATTTAAAATGTGATTTTTCAGATTCAAAAATCATTAGTGCTTTTTAATTTAGTTTTCCCTGGGAAAAATAAAAACCTATATAATTAATATTTTCCTAATTTACTCTGATACTCTTATTTATCATGTATTAATTAATATTCTCAATTATAATAATACAATCGAGGAAATCAGTTATAGCAATTATATACTTAGACACAAATATCTTTTACTTAACAATGATTATTGCATTGTATTCAGTAATAATGTTCTTTATAACATCAAAATCCAGTTTGTTATTGCAAACTTGCTAATGATACATGCAAATATTTATTGCATCATTTAGACATTGACATTTTTTCCGCAAAAAAAAAATTTCAGAACATAGTAATTAAAACACTTTACAGTATCAGAATCCAATTCAAATTAAATTACAAGATATGTTTTAACTCATTTTTTATTGACAAAGCAACAAGAACACGTTTCCAAATTTGATATGTTATCTAACGTAAACTATTACTTTTTGTTAAATGTCTAGTGCTCACTTTATTACTAGGTTTCAGATAATCCAATAAACTTAAGAAATAAGTAAGTAAAAAAGAACTTTTTTAATTAGGTTTAGCCTTGTCTTACGTAAACAATTAATTTGATTGCACTATGAGCACCCAGTGGAGCATTGAAATTTAGATGTTAGATTAAATTTAGATGTTGCGCAAGTCTTTTATAGATTGTTCTGATCAAGCTAATCTTAGACCTAAGCAAAAGCAGAAATATGTAATATGGTTTATAAGGCAATTATAATCGTTTTCTAAAGATTTTAATTCTAATTTATAAGGGTGACAATACTTTGGCTTTTAAATCAACTTTATAGAAAATTTTTAATAGTTATCGCGTATTTTGCGTATTTTATTTGAATTATAACGATTATAAGATCGGTATAGTGTCAGATAAACGGGCTGAAAGCAAGTGATTCTACAATGCGAAAATGCTAATTAACATACTAAAGTACAAATGATATTTTAAGTTACGAAATCAGAGGCACAAAAAAGCACTTTCTCTCAAAAAACATGTCTTCTTTTCCCCGGATTCAAATTTCTGACCACCAAATATAAAGGGGTTAGCCGTAATCAGGGAAAAATGGTCCCCATAGTTAGATCAAGAGAGCGATCCAAAGCTTGAAATCCTTAATGTTAATTTTCCTTTCTGCGAATTTCGCCATATCTCTAGCTCTATTTAAGTGAATTAAGAAATGTTTTCTCATAATTATAAAATTCGTTTGTCTAAAATAAATCCATGCAAAAAATAATTCGTAAAGATTTATTATTTTTCATTTGATAGTCAAAAAATTTTGAATTGTATGGTATCAATTACATTGTTTTAAAGTATGTAATTTTGCATATCAAAATACAAAATTTGAACAAAATTGGTGTTGAATGAGAAATCGAATTTTAAATATACGACTTTTCTAAAATTCATTAGATCAAAAGTTATTCAGCCGTTTTCTTGGCGAACTGTACATCACATTTAGCACAATTTTGCTTAGCTTGTGTCATCTAAAAAACTATTCTTAAAATATGTAAAAATAATATAAAGGTTATAAAAATAAGAATGAGGATGACTTTTTTAAATTGATCTATTTTTATAATAATTAAAGCGCTGTTTAAGCAATTATCAATAACTATATTACGTTTAAAGCTAGAAAATAAATTAATAATGGATGAAGCTACATACATAATTAATTTAAATTGCTTATAAAGGAGCTAATTTTTATAAATGCATTGAGATTTTATAGTAAATAAAACTATGAAAAAATGGATAGAATTTGCTTTTTTCTAAAATAATATATTTTCACAAAAATATCATTAAGTTAAAATTCTGATACTTAATATACCTTAGTTATTCTAAATGATGATAAATTGTAATAAATAATGTAGTCTTCTTCTAAGGTAATCATATATTTTTGCAAAATACAGGGATTTTAGAAAGTTATTTTCTTTTCAATCTAATAATAAAGATCTTTTTGTGTATAAGTCAGTTAATGATAGTGCCTCAAGGGGAGAAAAAAAAGCTTTATACATTTTTGCAAAATCTCAAGATTAATGAAGTCAAAACTTTTGCAGAAAGATCATTTTTCCTCACGTGTTCACTCTTAGTTTCACAAAACTTTATATACTCTTTTTAAGTAAGAATAATTTCCACTTAACAACACACAAAAACAAAAAAAAACAAAAAACAAAAATGGTTGTGCGAAATGTCTAACTTAAAAAAGGAGGTTTGGCATTTTTCTTGCAAAAATAAACAGCAAAATAAAATCTCTAATTACCTCACAATAAGAAGAGTTGGAGTACAAAGCTTTTCGTTGAAGATTATTCCACCCGAAAAGCAACTTTAAAAGAATTTTCAAACGTTTGCAACAATAGGAAAACTCTGACGTTTTCCCTAGAGAAGATGGTTTCATTAAAACTCAAAAAAAGAAGTAAATTTCATTGTCCTCTTCTCCTGGATAAGAGGTACAGAAAAAAAAAGTTTTCTGCTGCAAATTAAAAGGTTAGATAAAGATTTTAGTTCTAGAAAATTACCATAAAGCAAATGTATAACAAGACTATCATATTTTTGATTTGAGTTTAATAGTTATACTCTTTGCATGATTTGAAATAATATGATATTTCGGTACTGCTTAGGCTGGCAGTTTCTAAAGCTGTTTGTTGCTGTAGATTATGGTTTATACTTTGGTAACAATTAGTTCAAGCTGTAATTTTGATGGTATTTTTAATGATTGTGCTCATATGGATTGAATTTTTTTTCTTTTTTGGTTATTTAGTTAGCTTCTTCTTTTTTTCATAGCTGTCTGTTACTTTGATATTGATTTTCAGTTATGATTCTTACCATTTCAATGTTATGGGGAGAGTTTTATAGTATTAATTCGAGCAGTCTAAATTATGTCCAGTTTAAATATATTGGTTTGAGTATAATTGTTATACTCTGTTCTTAATTTGAAATAATTTATGCAGTTAAAATAAATATGATATTTCAGTACTGTTTACACTGACTGCAGTTTCTAAAGCTGTTTGTTGCGGTAGGTCATAGTTTCCATTTCAGCAACAATTAGGTAAAAGTACGGTTTTCGTGGTATTTGTAATGGTTGTGCTTATGTGGATAAATTTAATACTTATTTGATTATTTAGGCAGCTTTACCTTTTTTGTTACTTTGACGAGGATTTTCAGCAATAATTTTTCTTTTTTCAAAGTTAGCTGTGGTGAGAGTCTTAAGTATGAAATCTAACAGTATGAATTAGGTCCAGTATTTATTAGTTTTCAAATTATTTATTCATTCATCTATTTCAGTTAATAAATTCATTTGCTTCGGTAACCAATTCATTCACCATTTAAATGTATTTATTAATAAGTGATTTGCAAATGTCGGCAGTATTGCTTTGGGTTATGAACAATCTTTCGTATGAGTCTATTGAGATAAAAATGCTTTGTTCTTAAATGTTTAATATAGTCTTTCAAATACGTCGACTTGTTGGGTACTAAGTGCTTTGCATTTCCACGCTAATGCTCTCCTTGTTTCTCACGCACTCATATGTCTTTCACTCACACATAGCAGAAAGTTAAAGAATTTTCAGATAAAATGCCCCTATAATTAAAAAAAAAACATGTTTTTGTGTCTGATTTCAGACTAGATGTCAGAACTAACTATTAACACATATTATATGAGCGCCTTGTACTACACTGTTAAAAATGGATACTTAAATATAACGAGACATTCCTCATTTTTGAGGAAACAGTTTCCTGGTAATGCTTCAAGCGAAAATTTTGAAATTTTGAAAATTTTCAAAATGATAAAGATAACTATCGTCACTTCATCGAATTTCATTAAAAGTAAAAAAAGAATATTTCGTCATACTAAAAAAAAAAAAAAAAAAAAAAATCGTAGAGAGCGTAATGTATCGAACTTAAGTTGCACAACATATAACAAGGACAAATAGAACAGACAGATAATCTAAAGAGATTCATTAATTGAGTTTCAAACCTCAGATCTTCCTGGTTCGAGGCCTACTCCTTGACAATCATACTGTGCAGTCGGCATAATTCATTAATTTATTTCCAATTGTCCAGTCTTAGTTCCAGTTACTTCATTCAGTTTACAATCTACATTATCTCCTACAATGCGCTACGATGAGGTTTGGAATTGATGAAATAGTTTCGTCATACATTTGAGAGTTCGCGTTTCATCACAAGTCACGTGATTTCGTGACGAAATACTTCTCAAAATTATCAAAATACTGTTCAAGGATTGTAGAATCGTCAAAAGCGAGACTTTTATTTCTGATAGTGCACGTATCGGGCGATATAATACGCATGAAAACTCGAAAATTAATTTTTTTTGGTGTTAAATTTTTAAACATCTTTTTCTATTTAAATAATTAATGAGTTTAAGTTACCAGAATGGCAGCGGTTGTTATATATAAAAATTGATAGTATTTTCCTTTTTGTAACGAAGTTAATCAATATACATAAAAAAGTTCGAGTGTTTGCAAATATACCAAGGATGCAGAAATTCAGTGAAGTAATACACAAACTTTAAGCCTAATTTACTCAAATCATTAAAATTTCACTTGAAAACTTCTTTTATTGGGCTCTTCTAACCTAAAAATATTCTTTGCTATTTTCGGAATTTTAGGTAATTTTAGACATGGATTTTTTGTTACGACAAATGCACTGTATCCCAAGAATCTGTAGCGTAGCTAGCACTACAATTATTTAATTCCAAATCACTAATATATATAAATCATGTTAACTTAATTCGAAATGCAGGTATTTTAAGATTTATGACGGTTGACATTGTCGTTAGCCAAGCCCCACAATGATGACCAGTGATATGAACACGTCTACCTCAACAGAAACACTCACTTCCATATAAACACACCTACTTTGATGGATGGAACACAGTGAACCGTTGACTTTCTATATGTGATTGAGACATTATCCTAATCACGCTCTTGCTACTCAGTCTCGATCACAAACAATGGGGGCCTCTACACACTCGACTGCTAATATCAACATAGAAGAGATCATGCACACTACAGTGATCTTTATACAGCTCTCTCATCTGTGCTTAAAGTCCGGTGATCTGTACACAGCTCTCACCACCAGCACTCAAAGTCCGGTAATCATAATATAGCTCTCCCGGAGTCTCACAAAACAGCAATGAATAAACAAGTGATATCCATTAATCAAATTCTATCACAAATATAATGCTTGTGGGGCAGTATTTCAGCTGCTGGTACTCAGTCTCGATCACACACAACGGGTTCCTGTACACACTCGACTGCTAATATCAACATAGTAGAGATTACGTCCATAACCGTGATCTTAATGCAGTTCTCTTGACTGCACTTTATAGTCAGGTGATCTTAGTATAGCTCTCACCACCGGCACTACAAGTCAGGTCATCTTAATATAGCTCTCCCGGTTTCTCACGAATCAGCAATGAATAAACTAGTGATATCCATTCATCAAATTCTATCCCGAATAAAAGTCTGGTGTTGGAGTATTGTAGCAGAGCTACCACTACAGTTATTCAATTCCAGTTCACTAGTATATAAGACACGTTAACTCAATTATATCTTGAGGTGCCTTTAGATAGATGACGGTTGACAGTGCCAGTCTAGCCCCACAATTATTTTGATGCTCTCAAGCAAGGATCCGACATAATTTAAATAATTTTCTAGCTAGTTTCATGACTACTTCAACTAAAAAACGTTTTGAAATAATTTACTATTTATTAATTTAATAAAGAGGCTCAAGTATTGATTATTTGAAAATTGTGAGTAAATTTTCAGTGTTTCGTTGATTTTAAATTTCGATTTGAGTGTTAAGTGTAAAATTTGAGAGTTTTAATTGATTGAAAAATGAGTGCTACATTAATACTCATCACTGTCAATACTATCTAAAAGCAACATAATATTATTTAAGCACACATGTGCTCATAAAAATAATTTAGCAAATCTAAAAATGAATGTGATTGTTCTCTCTATTTCAGAAACATAAATGAGAATGTTATATCAATATTCATAATGAGAATATTTCATAAATGAGAATGGGTAACATAAATGTTTGAACAAATTTAAAATGGCACAACTTAATTTATTTATGAATTTTATCTTTTCAGTTCATTTACTTTGTCAATTGAGTACAATATATTTGATATTGAAAAACCTTTCTAAATTTGTTGAGTGAGTTGTAATAAGATGATAAGGAAAAAATTAGTTGTTAATCGAAGACATTAAAGAAACAAGTTTATATGATACAAAAAGAATAAAACAAAAATACTATTAAATTGTCTTAAAGATAAGAACCATGTTTCGTATTAACATCTTTTAGAATCAAACCTAATTATTGTTTACTTCATCACAGGTGTAACAATATCATTTTCAGCTATATAAAGAGCACAAGATTTCAAAAACTGTACTTTCAAAACTTCACTCAGAATTGAAATAAAGGAAAATGAAATTTATATTCTACGCCTTTATTGCATTGTCTGCCTTTGTTGCTGGTAAGTTTCTCTTAAATAAAAATTTATAAATATTGCATAATTTTTTTGTTTACCAAATAGATCTGACCAATATTATATAATATGAAAATGAAATTAACACCTGATAATAGTTTTTCAAATGAAAAGCCATCTGTTAAAATTGGAAAAAATATATTATGAAGGGTTCTTTATCGTAGATTTAGTTTTTACGGGCTTCTAAGCTATAAAACTTATATAGAAATAAGACTCTGATTTCTCTTAATTCACTGGAAAATAAAAAAAAGAAGGCCTAAAAAAAACTCAAAAAATTACAATCAAGTTCAAACACGAAAAGTGCAGAAAAAGTAGCAACAAAATGTATTTTTAATTATTTTTTGAAGTATTTATTTCAATATCGTACTGTAATATCTCTCTGTTATTTCTCTAATTCCAATTCTGGTCATTTGTGTAGTTTGGAGCGTTTGAAATTCGCATCAGTATAGACTAGTATATTAATACCATTGGGACTTTTAAAGATTTGTTTTAAAAGATTTTTGACTTTTAAAGACTATTTTATTTCTATTTCTGACAATTAAAGACTTTTCTTTAGAGCAAATGCAAAAGCAAATTCCAAATGCATTTAGTCACTATTATCATCTAGCAGTGAATATGATAATTCATTAGTTGCACAGCATTTTTGGCATTACTGTAGTTTATTTGAATATCATGAAATAAAATTTATAGAATTGAACAAAATATAATTGAAATGGAACATGCAAGAGTAAAATATAATCAGTCACCTCAAAATCAAAAATAAAAAAGACATTCATGTTAAAAATCTTTTCAAATTCTCCATGCTAATGGAGTCTGAACGTATATTCAAAACATCTTATGAAAATCTTATGAAGATATAACCGAATGATCCGAAAAACAATGAATTCGAATTCGACACTTTTCTATCCGATGCTGATATATAGCTCTCTCTTATGACGACAAGAGCATTCTTCATTTTTATGACGAATACCTATCGAAAAACTATTTGACATATATGATTATTTTTCCACTGAATCCCTTAAATTAAATAAATATAACTGTTAAAAAAATACGGTAAATATTATTTTATTATTTTAATAGTAATTAATTACTGCTATAAAAAACATAATTTGAGTTCATTATGACATTATATTTATATTTATGATACATTTAATATCTTATGGATATCAATGTAAAATCATAGATCTTATTGATAAAGCTAAGAATGAAAATTTTTTTAATAGAAAACAAAATATATTATAATTCCAAAATAAAACAATGATGGATAAATTTGATTTAATAATGTTATTATTATTTTTCTTAGCAATGGCTCAAGATGATCGTAAGTATAAAGAATTTTTAAAATTGCTTTGGTTCTTTGAAGGTATATATATATATATATATATATATATATAAAGATACAAACGCTTTCTGATTTTGTATTACTATACTATAGCCAAAGGAAAATATATCAATACAATAATGTCAAGAGCAGCAAACAGAGAAAAAGAAAATTGATTCACAAACAAAATTTTATCAAATAAAAAATAAATTACAGAAATTCAAGAAAAATATGAAATAAAATTTAAAATAGGAACACTTAAAACGTTTCATGTACTTACGAATGTCATGTATTTACAAATATCTTGCAAAAATTGTTTAAAAATATTATCGTAATCAAGTTGCCAGATTAGACTTAAACTTAGAGGTGGGGCAGCTCCAACCAGAGGTCTATTGTACCCAAACCCTAAATCATGATTAGCATGAAAGCCCTGTAGCTGAAATAAAATTCAGCAAGTACCTTACAGGAGCATCCTGCAGCTCCCATGTTTTGACGCAATGTAGACCCAAATGCTCAAATTCTTGAGCAGAATAGACCTCACAATCACAAAGCATATGTCTTGATGTCTCTTCAAGATGACAATCTCGACAAAGAGAATTGGTAACCTTCCTATCTGAGACAGTTTTCTCAAGTAGTAAGGAGAGCTCATATAGAGCAGAGTCCTTTGACTTGCCAGGTTGATAAGCATGCTGTGTGGAGGACAGTGGCTGACTAAGGACAGTAGTTGTAGGATTATCATAAAGATGTTCATTCTCTACAGGATGAGATTCAGGGAAGTGAGTTTCAAGTAGTTCTCTAAGAGCCTCTTCCCCTGATTCACTGTATCTTCCGTTTGTAAGACGGATGGATTTAAATTGCAATTAAAGTCTTTTGTAGGAATTTTTACAATCTTTGCAGTGGCAGAAGTAGTGTTAATATCATCGCAGAAAGTCTGCCAAGAGCGACGTTTAGATGCTCTGATAATCTTATTATAGGCAGTTAGAGCGTTTCGGTAGGATTGCCAATCTCCAGGTTTCCTACATTTCTTACGTAACTTACTAAGCTCAGAAGACCACCAAGGAGCTAGTAGACGTAACATTACATGAAATATGGAATTGAGAAGGATCTGTTGCACTTGGTCAACAGTCTACTCCACATCATTAGCATTATTTTACCTACCAGAGCAGCTCCCTATCTTCCTCTCCAGAGCTGCTCTAAAGGAACCCCAATCAGCTGTTCTGGGGTTCCTCCTTATGACCTTCAGTCCAGAGAGGCTTTTAATAGAAAAAGTAATTAGTTGGTGATCTGAAGCAGTAACTGCCTCAGATACCTTCCAATCAGTAACGTAATCTATAGAAATAGAATTACATAAAGTAAGGTCAATGACTTCCCTTCTGTTACTAGTAACAAAGGTAGGTTCATTGCCTTTATTAAGGACATACGAATTAAAATATAAGATATGGCTCATTAGTGCATCTCCCCGCTGGTTACAATAGCTGCTACCCCACACTGTGTGGTGAGCATTTGCATCACAGCCAAAGATGAATCTGCAGCTTGAACTACAGTGACCAATTATAGCCTTAGTAATATCAGCCAATGGGTCTTTCTCCTCATAGGGGAGATAGGCTGAAACTATGGCAAAGTCAGAAATTGTCTCATTGTCATAGAATTTTAGCTTAACAGCAAATAAATCCCTGTTGAGAAAGTTGACAAGATTAAGGGCATTTAGATTAGATCTTGCCACTATGCAGGCCCTGGGAAGGTCACAACGGGTATCATAAAAAATATTAAAACCTTTAACGTTGAGACTCATAATTCTACCTCCAAGGCATTTGTATAAGAGCAATATCTAGTTCTCCATAAGTTACCAGATTAAAAAATATGAAATTGAAGCACAGAATAGAAGGTATTACAATAAATTTTTAAAACGTGTTCATACTAAAGTTAAAAACCGCATTTAATTTATCGATTGCTTTTAATTGTACAGAAAACTGAAATTGCGAAAGGTAATAAATTATTTTTGAATATTTTAGAGTTTATAGTTAATAAACATTCCAATTTTAAATATAACACTTTAATTCAATGTTTTTTTTTATAGGAATTATGAACATGCATACGATAATATTAGTTATTAAATGAGTATTAGAGGATTGTTGGTTAGTCACTACATCTTTTAGTCACGGATTTTAGTGAATAGGATTTGCTTATGACAAACATATCAAAAAATAAAGTTATAAAAATGAAAAATTTATAAAGGAATATATAAACGTAAAAATATTTTAATTATCTTGCTTATTATTTTTGCTATATGCAAATCCATTTCAGGAAAATCCGCAGCTAAGTATTTTATAACTAACCAATAATCTTCTTCAATATTCAGTTAAATAATTTGTATAATTCAATAAATGTCAATAATTTCTATAAAATTATTAAAATAAAATGTTTCATTAAAAAATACACCTCTTGTTAATTATAAACATAGAAATATCAGCATAATATATTACTTAAGGTAAATGCAATTTTTGTTGCCATTCAAGGTAACAGAAAAACCCAATGCATTCCTTATTTCTAGTCTAAAGATGCTTTAAAATGTATCTCTCTATTTTACGTTTCAATATTTGTGATAATCTCGTAATCTAGCAAATAAATTACGGAAATACATTTAAATCATTTTTGCAACTCACTCATAAGTACATGGCATCCGGTTTTCTTTCTCGTTTATATGTTCCTATTTTGTGAAATCGTCTGCGGGTTCGATCCCCGGCCCAGACACCGGATTTTCGGGTTGCCTCCTCAGCGGCCATGTCGTATGATTATGCGGCATGTAAAAGATGGAGTGCCTTATTGGCCCTGGAGTGGCTTATTGGCTCTTGGCATTTCCGACAAAATTCAATTCCTAGTGCACTTTAGCATCCAAATAGAGTCTCGGTGCTGCCATCTAGTGCGGCAGAAGCTAGACGTCCAAATTAACATGGCCAACCGTATCTCACCCATTGTGGTGGTGCTGAAAGAGTGGATACCACTTCTGGAGAACGCACTAGGTCTGCTCATCGGGAAGACTGATTGTGCAGCTCATAGGAAAAGAAAAAAAAATTGTGAAATCTCTCTCTGTCTCTCTATGTATACATACAAAGTAAAAACGAAACTAGTAAATATTGAAATTCCAAATTATCTTTAAAATATGCTAATATGCCTTAATATATGCGAATAAAAATAAAAATGTTATTATTTTTGTAACGCCGTGAAATATAGATATTCTCAGAATATTCTTATTTTTAACACTCCAACACAAATTTGTAAAGCTTGTCATAACTAAGCAATTTTCCTGTATGTCACATTTTGGTTCCCCGCGACCAGTTGATATGGTTTACGATTATTAGAATGGTTTTTACTTGGAAATAATTTAATTGAGCATTAAATTAATTAAACAGGTTGAGTTCAAAGAAATCTGAGAAAAATTTCCAATTTATTGACCGGAAACAAAACTAGTTTCAAAACTTACAGATGTAATTTAATGTACCAGGAATAATTCAATATGTAGAATTCGATATTTAGAAATATCTTGATTGAATACATAAAATATCGCATAAGAACACGAAGACACAATCTCTATAGTTAAGGAAAACACGGAGACTCATCGCATAATTAGGTTAAGCTCTTAATTTGTCCCCAAGAAATTTTTCTTATAATTTTTTCTTTAAATATGAGTTCTTTTTAAATGCTTGCTTCCATGCTACTAGACTATAGGAAAAATTGTTGCAGTTGAGGTGGCTTTCGAGATACGTTGGCTATTTTTGGTTCTATATATAAAACCAATTTTGAAATTTTTTTGAAAATAAATACCTGGCTTTGTAAGCAGACACTGCAAACCATTAGTTTTTTTATTCCCCCCCCCCCCCGGTGTTGTTTGAGGAAACCATTAAAAATAAGTTAAAAAAATACTTGCAATTTATTGCTGATTAGAAGCTGGGTGTTTTACGAAAAGTAAGAAAATGTAACTATTTATAAGAGAATAATAAGAAAAAAAATTTAGAAAAATGCTTGAGGCAGTAAAAAAAAATGGAACCTGGAGAATTCGTTACAACCATGAATTACAATAAGTATACAAAGAACCTAACAAAGTAAGCATGATCGAGATTCCTCAAATAAGGTAGATAGGCCCTGTATTTCGATATAGCAATGAAAATCCTGTTGAGAAAAAATATACTTCCAAACACAGGGGGGAACACACACAATCAGAGGGGAAAAAGGGGGGGAAGATCTAGAACAAGATGGTTGGATAGAATAGAGAAGTGGTTACAGGACTAGGGAGTTAATAGATGAAGAAATATAGCATCGAATGGATCTAGATGAGGTAAACTGAGGCGGCATAGGACGGTAACCGGCTGTTGCGCAAAATAATAAGAAGTTTATATTTCTTATAACATTTTTCTTGTAAATAAAAACTTATAATATGAAGTTTTTTATTTATCGTACAAACCTTGTATATCTATACAGTTTTGAAGCATAACGGAAACAGCGAAATGAAAATGAATATTTTTGTTATATTTTTAATATAATGTCAATTATAATATTTTTTTTATCTACATTGTTTTTTTTTTTAGAACTTAGTGAGAGTACTGAAGACTTTATGAATATGTTACTACAACAAGCAGGTTAAGCTATTACGATAACAAGCGCAAATGATTTCAAACAAGCAAATCAAGCAAGCATCATTGTGTAATTAAGCATTGATTTTTCGAACATTGATTATTTTATTTTTCAAATTTTATTACATGAAAAGTATTTTTTCAATCTGAACATGTACAATATTTGTTTAATAAATTTATTGATGTTGAACTAAATAAATTGTATTTTGTCGCATTCTTTTTTATACTAAACATTTCATATAAAAAAAAGTGGCTGAGGGGGTGAGCAGCAGTAATGCATAGTAAAACTGAGCCATAAGCTTTAAAACAATTTCCAGTTTTCCCATAATTATTTTCGTATTTAACTACCTAAGAAAGAGCTACAAAGTTTATAAAAGTTGAATAAATTATTATAGATAAATGATTCAGCTTCTAACATACTTCTTTTTAGGCTTTTTTTCGAGTAATTTTAAAACTTTTTCACTAACATTTGACAAATGCAAATATTTTTAAGACTTGTTAAAAATTTCAACTTTTAGTAATTTTAAGGTCATGATAATAATTCACCATACATATCTTGCTTTTGTTTAAGGTAAAACATATTAGTATGCATTCACTGAAGTACATTACTTTGCAGTTCATTATTGGTACAAATAGATTTTGACGGTCAAAATTTAAAGAAAATCTTATTTCATAAATTTTTGAATGAACTTTGAACATTGTGTCAAGGGTCATCCATAGGTACTTATATCTTAATAATTAGTGCGGATGTAGTAAAACTCAAAATGAAAATCAATGCCACGGTTCAGTCTAAGCACAAAAATTAGCCTTTTATATTTGCCTGTGTTTTTCATGAAATTACAGATGACCTTCAGTTCTGACACCCCAAAACTAGAAAAAAAAATTTTTTAGGAGAAAATCCCATGCCTAACAGTTTTACATAAAAAACATGTCCTGAAAATTTCAACAAAAACAAAAATGCCAAGAATCCCAAAACTGTCCAATTGATCCAGATTTTAAAAATAACTGATGGTCGAAAGAGTTTAGACTAGTAAGGTACACAAATATTTACGTAAACTCAAATTGCGTAATTTTAACAGACGAAATCCAAAATTTGAACGGAATAAGTGGAATAAAAAGATAAAAATGTATAAATATGTTTTTGAAGTGAAACTTCTTATGCGACTTCCAACAAGGTTGCGTTAAACGTTTAACGCTACATTTTTATTGGCCGGGAAATCACGTGGTAGGATCCAGTTTTCCCTCATTCATTTCCATATTGTTTTGGTTCTCCCTAGCATAAAAATAATAAAAGTCATAAAAGTATTGTTTTTCTATAAATATTTTTTTTAGTTTTTGTTTTGATACACATATAACTTAATAGGGTAGTATTTTTTATTTTCATATTTAGTGGATAACAATTGTAAAAAATGAGTGAAAACAATCCCACGGACAATGCGACGGATTTAAGGTTATGTCAAGGTACGTCTCTTGTGAATATCAATTGATTGTTATGTTTTCTCTTTTCTAATTGCCATTTATATTTCACCAAATGCAGCCATGATATTAAATTATTTATTGCAAAATCTTTATTGCCACTATCCACTGCAGGTTCACAAGCTCTGGCAGACGTTACTGGTGAAGAAATTGATTATTGTGAGCGGCCTGTGATCCTTGCGGGAGATTTTAATGTGAATTTCTCGTTACCTGAAGCTGAAACATTATTAACCTTCCTTAAAGACAAATTTGGATTGGAAATGATAAATGGTATGAATGATCCAACAACCAAAGGGGTAACTACCATTGATGCAGTTTTTGCAAGAAATATTGAAAAAATAGAACTCAAACATTTCGTATCTTACTTTAGTTATCATAATCCCATTGTAAATGCTATAGATTTGGATATTTCTCCACTCGAAAATGATAATTAAAAGATGCGATCAATTGTGAATTGTAAGCATTGTAAATACAGTTTGTCTTAAAGAAACAATATGATTTCACTAAAAATCAATTTCTACCCCTTCCTATTTTCATTTCCAATTCTACCCCTTCACATCAATTTCTACCCCTTCCTATATTTTTTTTAAAATTTCATTTCTCCCAAACAATTCGTTTGATTTGGATTATTATTTTTTTATTTAAAATTGCTTCGTTTAAATTAATATGCATGTTGTCTTGTCATTGAGAATATTTTCGGCCGCTAACACAATAATAACATTTTATAGAACAAAGAATTTTAAAAACTAAATTTTAGATAAAAGTATCAAACGATATATTGTTTTATAAATGTGTGCAAAAACTTTTTGATTCAATTTAACGATTCAAGATGCAAAACGGGAAAAATTAAGTTAACATGAAAGGGCACGAACGTTCGTTTTATGTAATTCTGCCTAAAATATTTATACCATATTTACAGTATGACGGAATATTTCATAAATTTGCTATCTCTCTCTTTCGAGTGAATAGTTTGTCCTTTTTGAGGCATTTTGTTGCTATATATTTAATTAGCCAGAGCAACGGGAGGTATAATAGCAGGTGATCAAGCAAAGTAAGTGACTGAAAAAGAATTCGCTGTTTGCGTATGGGGCGCTTTAAGGATTGTCTCAATTTCAAGCGCGGAGATGTTTTTCTTCTTACTTCCGCGCTCAAATGAACTCTTCGTCCGAGGAGGTGGAGTCAAGTGCCAACTCCTGGTGAACGAACTATAAGAGTGACTATGTCTAATCATGTGATTTAAATCAGATTTAATTAGATACCTGGATTTGACGTCACGCGTCTGTGCCACATCTGATAAGCTTCGCAACCGACAAATGCCAGGATTTACATAAAATGACGTCACTTGCAGATATACAATTGAGATAACCTTCGTGAAATTCAATCTTTTTCTCTCTGTATTAAAAAATCTTATAGGCCCACACAGTTTCGGGTGTTCAAATTAAAGTTACATTTTGTTTTTCTGCGGAAAAAACTGAGATTTAGAAACTTCAATATACTTAGTCGTATAAAAAAGTGTACAGGAGTTACAAAGAAATGAAAAAAATATTCTTCGATAATTTGTTTGAGAATCAGTTAAATTTTAACTGTTAAACTTGTTAAACTGTTACTGAATTTTTAACTGTTAAACTTGTTGAAAACGGGCTGGTTTTAACGCTCAGGAACGCTACTACAGAATTGAAATTCGGCACGCTAAAAGGGCCATATTTGTTTATGAACTTAACAAATTTTTTTTTTCTTTCAAAATTCTAATTTGGTCTAAAATATTTGCAACTTCAAGTGCTTTTTAGTGATTTTTTTTCCTCAGTTTTTTGCTTTGCGTTATATTTTGCTATGCTGCTCAAAATCTATAAGACTTAGAAACTTGAAATTAATAAGGTGTGAAGAAAGATATATAAGAAGTACGACGGAATAAAAGAATTTTAGATTTGACAAATTATTCGAGAGTTATTAACTGTTAAACTTGAAGTAAAAAAACTTGTTGGTCGGTCGGTGAGTGGATGGAGGGATATGTGGGTCATTGGTTGGGTTGTTTGTTGGTTGGCTGGGTGGTTGGGTGGATGCATGGGTCGGTGGCTAGATAGAGGGATGGATGGGCGGACGGATGGTCAAACAGACCGGTGTGTGGCTGGAGGTATAGATGGAAGTAAATCTTAACATTCATCTAAATTTTAACGTATAGATAGATGGGTGGATGGATGCAGGGATGAATGGACGGAGGGATAGATAGACAGATGGGTAGATGAGGGAATGAATGGATGGATATAAATCTTAACATTCATAGTGAGTTTTTAAAAAAATTAAGAAATAGCGATTAAAACCACTTCTGACATGAATTATTATAATTCTCTTTAAGGAGTAAAATTATTTCGTATTTATTTCTTCTGATTGAGCCTCATAATGTGTATTCCTTAGGTTATTTTTTATCATGTACTGATAGTTATTTTTCAAATCAAGATAATCGTATATTTATTCACGATTAAAACATCAAAAAAATTTTCTTACATAAAGCTACAGAAATTATATATTTTGAAATCATAATATGGACGATTTAAGGGAAAGTACTGCAAAGATTTACGTTTAAAAAGAAATAAACAATGATGAAAAGAAAGCAAGTACGGTTTTTATTTACCTAGTTTTTTTTTTAAAAAAACTATAAATAAAAATATATATGACTATATATTAGTAAGTTTTGTATGTATGAACTGAAAGAAACTACCTAAGTTTTTCTGGGGTAGGTGAGTGGCTTACTAAACATGAATATCAGTGCTACTGCTAAGTACATATGAAACAATCAGGAAAGAGTTGAATGTAGTCAGAAAAGTAATTTAGAATGAAAGCAACGGAGTGAACCCAGAATCGTACACATAAACTTTAAAGACTTACGATATTTTTATGAATCTCAAATTTTTAAAAAAGAACGTTTTTAATCAGAAAATTGAAGAGAATTTAGGCCTTAGTGGCACAAAGACTAACGAAAAGAATGCGAGGTTGATGCAGATTTAAAGTACGATAAATTTGTGTTTTTAAATATCTAATCGTGAGAAAACAGTTATATGTATTTCATTCAAGAGGGGGATACTTGAAGTGTTAATGGTTTAACCACTTCGAGACAAAGTAAATTTAATGTCTGCACTACGTGAACGTAACACGAAAATGATATAAATCAAGTTTAATAATATCTAATTTATTATAAATTTAGTAACCCCACAGTTATTTCCATAAAGATATGATAGTCTGACAAATAAGTAATACATGTAACTTTTAAAAAATATTTATCATATTTTATTATTTTATTTAATGGTCATGTCGAAAAAAGTTTGAATTGTAAGGTGTAAAATTTTTTGAATAATTTAAAAGAATAGAATATAAGTATGTAGTATAATATATTAGAAAATAATTTCAGATATTTAAAATTTGATTTCTCGGGAACAATTTCACCGATTTTGCTCAAATTTTGTATTTTGCCTTGTAAAATTAAACTGATTGAAATGATGAAAGAAATTGTGTACCTTACTATTCAAAATTTTTTCGACCATTATTAAATAAAATAGTTAAAAATAACAACTATTTACTTTAAGTTATATTTTGCATGCAATTATCTTTGGATAAACGAATTTTCTATTGTGTGAAAAAGATTTTCAATTCTGTTAAAAAGGATATAGCGAATTGCGCAAAAAGTAAAATTAACATTAAGGGGCCCAAACTTTGAAGTGATATTAACCAGATTGCGGCCACCCCCAATATTTTGTGGGGTTCAAGAATATAAGTGCAATTAGAAATCCTAATCTGTTGAAAAAAAGGTATGTTTATTCACAGAAAGTGTCTGATTTCGTACCTTAAAATATAGACTGCACTTATTAATTAACATATTTGAGGTTATGCCTCGAGTCATTAAGGTTAGATATTCATTCGAGTCATTAAGGTTAGATCTAGAACTTGGAGATCTGATCATTAGAACAAAAGTTATCCAGAGTGGTCAATTTTTTTGCTCACTTTATTTCCAAAAGTTAAATTTTAATAAGTATTCAGCAAAAAATGAAGATACTTTAGTTTTAAATTATCCCTCATTTTAGGCGTAAATATATATTTATTTTAACTTAATTTAAGTTATTTTAAGTTTAAAATTCACACTCTTTGTCTATGGAGACTGATAAATTTGTACAATTAGGAGGCTTCGCCCCCTGCTCGCTGGCGCTCACCAACCGTGGCGCTCACTAACCTGGCATTTTCGTTCCGTATGTGTTTCAAAATGTCTTTTAAATTTCTGACAATAAATATGAAAGACTAAGTGCAAAGTTGTAACAAATTTCATTTCCGTCTAAGTTCAGAATTATATGACTCATCGAAAACTGCGTGAACGAACATAATCAGTGACATAATCGTCCGTAATCGACCGACTCCTGGCCGATTAACACTATCTACCAGTAATTTATTATTTTTTTTCTAAAAATTTCTAAGAAATTATAAAGAATTATCATGAGAAGTAAAATAAATGTGTTTAATTTTTAATATTTAAATTCAATACACATATTTCGTACTTTTATTTATAGGTTTTCAATTAATATAATTTCTGTAAAACATCTTTTTAATACCTTTTAAATGCGTATTTAATTGCGACTCGAGAAAAATTTCAAATTTTGAAAAATGGCTCAACTATCAAGGAGCTTGGCCACCCCTGGACTATAAGCTAGTTGGTTGTATCTGTGCGTGTCGTATGAGGCGGCAGTCTTTTCGACTATTGGTCTGTCAACCTCTATTTTATCTACAGGTCAAAACACCTTTTCATGGTCGAATCAAAGCTACCTACTGTTTGCCTAAGATAGGTACTCTTCCAGACATTCGTCTGGAGCTGTGGCGGTGACTATGGTAACGAGGTATGATTATTTCGAGTAGGGGTGCGGGGTCCCTCTTCAGGACTGGTTTCGGTAAGAGAAAAGGTGACCTCTTCATCGAAGCTACCCTCCCTAAAATGCCCTCTTCTTGTTTCCATAGCACCAAGATTGCTGCAGACTTAGTACTCATTGACCTGATTGTGCACTGTATAATGCCACCGCGTGGCTTTGTAATTCATTCTCCTTGGAGTATAAAACACAGGTAAGCAGAATTTGTTTGCCTGTACTTGCGTTGTAAGGGACACTATTTTGAAATAGTTTAATTTAGGCTTACTGAAAAAATTTAGGTTTACTGAAGTCAAATGGTCATTTCAGCGAGTAGTGGGCAACTAATTCTTCTGTGAAGAAATGTTGAGCCCAGTAGACAAGAGAGAAGACCTCAGATCGTCTTTGACGGACCAATGGTCAACAAGATTGTCACATCATACAACATTCCAGCACAGCACAAACTATCTCATTTTCAGCCACCAGGACACAGGCAACTCCTTCACTCCAGGCCTTCTGTGACGGCAAGGAGTTGGAAGCCAACCTAAATTAAGTTTAAACTATCATAAGTTTAAACTAACTGGAGTAAATTGAGTTTAAACTATCTATCTAATATCTTCTTTGTTAATATTATTTATTTACATTTTTTTTTTGAATTTTGTTTTAGATTTTCATTGAGTCATAATGCTTTAAGTATGTCACAACTTCTTCAAGAAAAACAAAAAGTTTTTAAGCAATATTTGTTTAATCAATTTCTTACTCACAAATATGAAAAATAATTAAATCAAAAAATTCACAAAACGCGAGTTGTATTAGAACAAATTAAGATCCACGGATTAAGATTCCGATTTTATAGGAATAAAATTTAAATTTCATAATTTTGCTAATTTATCTTCATTTATTTCCTTTTAAAAATTCGTTTTGGTTCTTTGTTACTAAAAATTTTAATGTTTTTGATAAATGATTTTTCCCAAAAAATTTTTTTGGAAATGGAGCGAAAAGCATTTCTTTATAATTTTTATTTTTTTATTTGCTGCTGTTAATTTACTGGATATAAAATGAAAAGAACTTAATTACCGTATGATAGTTGTAAAACAGTAATTAATATATTTATTATAAAATTTTGTCCAATAAGATTGGTCATTTACTTATAATTGGTTATTTTATAATAAAGGAACATCACTTAGGGTTCTAATAGTAGAGAAGGTAGTATAGAAAAAAGACATATATATATATATATATAAAATAAATAAAAAAAAAATTGATTATATATTTTTATGTAATTTCCCCCCCCCCCCCCGGATTTATTAAAAAATTTGTTTTTATTTTTTATTATTATTTTTTTTAATTATTTTCTTTTTCCCTTTTTTCATTTGCCAGTAATTTTTCTTCGTTTTATCTTCATTTTAAACCTATTTTATGAGTTCTATTTACTTGCAGCTAATGCGCAAAAAATCTCACACTATTGTATTGATATATTTTGCTTCGGCTATATTAATACAATATTAGAAAGCACACTTATTTGAAGATTATATCTTTTTAATTATTTTCTTTTTCCGGATTTTTTAAAAGATTTTTTAATTTTTTTAAAAAAAAATTTTTATTATTATTTTTATTAATTATTTTCTTTTCCCGGATTTTTTGAAAGATTTTTACATTTTTAAAAAAAAAAATTTTTATTATTATTTTTATTAATTATTTTCTTTTTTCCTTTTTTCATTTGTCTGTAATTTTCCTCGTTTTATTTTCATTTTAAACCTATATATATATATATATATATATATATATTTATATATATATTAATATATATATATATCATATACCACATAGAGTCCTAAGCCTTTATAATTAATATCAGAATCCTGGTAATAGTAGAGAAGGATAAAAAGAAAGGATGACAAATACAATATATACATAACAAATATATCTGGTTCTTCTTACTGTTTATTAATGGTTCTATCATGAAATTTTTCTATTCAATGAGAATGCTCAACAGAAAGATGTCAATCATCTTTTCATGATGAATAGATAAATTAATAAAAAATTTGGAATGAACTGGAAGAATTACTTGAGTAAAAATTGAAATAATAATGATAATTAGAGTCATAATCAATACAATTATAAAAAGTTTTTCCTCGCAAATTGCTCAATTTTTTTCTCTCACAGTTATAACTAAATATAAGTGGGATTTTCGTCTTATGAGTAGTTCAGTAACATTCATAAAGTGCGGCGAATGTACAAGATAAGTGTTAGAAAAAATTTTCAAAGAAAAATTAGTTTGATTCAATGTTTGTTCTTTTCATTTATTTACTTTATCAGTTGCGTAGAATATAATTGAAATCAGATAAGAATTTATGCTTTTGTTGAGTCAATCGAAGATGTCAAGTAAGAAAGAAGCTATCACAAGGAAAGATTAAGAAAAAAAAAACGTTTCATAATATAAAAATAGATTATTGCAAACAAAGTCGATAAATTGGCTTAAAAAACTGAAACACACAACGCATTAACACCTTCAGAATCAAATCTAACTTTTATTTGCTTGACTGCAGATGTTATAATCTGATTTGTAGCTACCATATAAAGAACATGAGACTGAAAACCGTCCTCTTACAACTTTACTCAGAACCCAAAACCAAATAAAATGAAATTAATATCTTATGCAGTCGTTGTATTGTGTGTCATTGTTGCTGGTAAGTTCCTTTAAATAAAATAAAAAAATAAATGGAATTTTGAGTCTACCTAATTGGTTTTTTGACTTTAAATTAGTTTTTGGTATATACGGATGCTAAAAATGAAGATGAATTATGTTTTTTGTTGAAATAAAAATGTAAAAGAAGTATAGTAAATGTTGGAAATGTTTATCGAAAAATTTTGAACAGTAAAGTTTCATGAAAAAAAATTTTATATTGAAAAGTTCGATAGGAAATATAATACAATATTTTTTTTATAAATTTTCATCCTTTTCCTAATTTATTCAATAATTAAAATATTCCATTTTAATTAGAATGAACATATATTTTTTTAAACTGTGCAATTTATTATCGCTAACATTTTAATTAAAAAATTTTTAAACCTATCCGAATCAATATTAAATAAATAATGAATTATTGATTTGATATAAATACAATCACAGTTTTGAAAATCCATCACTGGTTAAAAAAAAGTCCAAGCTCTATCATTCTTCCAAGGAGCCCCAGGGTTCCTCGGAACATCTTTTGGGAACTACTGCTTTATTATACACTCTGTCCTAAGGCAAGTTCCGGAGGACTGCTTAGCTATAAGACTATTATCGAATATAAATTTTCCATTTCTCTGAATATAAGTAAACAACAACGTTGTAACAATATTTAAGATGTAAAAATATTAAAAGAAACAAGCTGGAAGCAATTTTTGGCAAATGAAAGTAAAGTTGCAGGTAACCCTTAAAAAAGTTTGTGGTTGTTTTGTGGTTGATAGGTTAAAATGAGGTTATGTTTAGCACCGCAAAAAACTTCAGAAATAAACCTCAGTTTTAACCTCATTTATACCTCATAATACCAACCTATCAGCAACAATTTTAGGGGAAATCAGGTGAAATTATTCACTTCACAAATATACCTATTGTTTGAATTGTAGTAAAAATAACATGAATACCTAAAGAAAAAAAAAACCTGTCTAAGCTTATGTCAAAAGGAAGTTTTAGCATCTGTGAAATTAAAAAAAAATATTTCAGTGTATTATACTCTGAAAATTTAAGTAACATTTTAAACAACTATCTAAGGTCACATTCCAAATTTGTGATTCTTTACAAGTAAATATTTATACAACAATACTTTTTTAAAGAAAATCATTTAGATGTGGCTGAAAGCTGAATTGGATCGTGGTCATATAGCTGTGGTTCAAAGGGCAACAATCGATACTTTTTTATGGTTCTTTATTTTACTTTGAAAGGCTTTAGCCTTTCCAATACGAAACCCATCCGTAGTTTATTATAAGCGAAATATATGGTCATAATTAATATAAATATTTTAACCAAAACATAAACCACATGTTTGTTTAACTAGTAACTAAAAGGCAACGTAGGTCTCAATAAATTACTACATGCGCAATAGAGTACCAAAAAAATTATAAAAAATATTTGAAGAAGAAAAATTTTTGTGAAAAAAAATATAGTTCATTCAGATCCATGCACCAGACAAAATAATATCAACACTAAAGCTGGGTAGGTTTTTCGTATGTGGATACAGTTATTTGCGTAATGATTCAGATTTTACCATTCTTAAATCATATGCAAAAGGAAAGAAAATACAAAAAAAAAGTCACAATGTAATCAAAGCATGTAAAAAATGGCCATTTAATGCCACTTAAATGGCACATGAAGTTTTCTTTTCCCGCAAAACATTTAGAATATTCAGTTACTGAAAAGTAACAATTATTAACCTGAATAAAGTAGGAAATGCCCAAATTCCGTTTCATGCAACTCAAATGTGACTATAATGAGGATTTAGAATTAAAGTGAAAGTCTATAGCAAGTAGACCACAAAATTTGAAGAATGTATTTAAATTTTTATTTTATTTAGTATACATTTTATTGTATGCAAGTTAAAATTTAATTTTTATATTTATTCTTTGTATCTTTTTAAAATATTTGAGTTCATTTTATAAAAATGTCTTTCAAAAAAAATAAAACAATACTCATTATTTCATATCATTTCTTCACTTTTTGTTTTAAGGAGTGATCGATTTTGTACAATGAATGGATACTTTTTAAGTAAATTGCTTTTTATGATTCTTACAATTGTAGCTTTTTTCGATAGACGTTATATGAACGCTACAATATTCTTTAGTTTAGCTAAAGTCAGGGCATTGTTAAAGTTTCTTATATAATGAAAGATATAGCGAAATTGAAATTGGATGATCCGATATAATGGAATCAAAATGAAAAATGCGAAAATTTAATATAATCGAGCACCTCTTTATTGAAAATATAGCAATAACATGTGTTCTTCCGACTGGGTTTATACATTGATTCAAAAGAATTCGAAAATGTTGTGATACATTTTAACGAATTCAAAAAGTATGAATTTTTCATGCTTGTCAACAGATGTTAGATGCCACTACATCTCAATGCTCACATTTAATCTTCTTTTTTCCGTGATATTTTAGTGAATCTAAAAAACTACATATTCTTGCAAATCAAATCAATGAATATATATATATATATATATATATATATATATATATATATATATATATATATATATATATATATATATATATATATATATATATATATATATATATACACCGAAGAGCCATTATATTATGACCACCCGGCTAATAACATGTAGGACCACCTTTAGCCCATAAAACTGCTAGCACCAGCCGTGCCATTGATTCCACAAGATGCTGATAGGTAGTCTGAGGTATCTGGTACCAAGCGCTCACCAACTGGTCCAGCAATTCCCTCACATTGCGAGGGGGTAGCGTGGCAGCACGAATTTGGTGTTCCAAGTAGGACCTCAAATGCTCTATTAGATAAAGGTCAGGTGAATTTGGGGGCCAAGACATGAGTTGAAAGTCCTGGAATGTTCCTCGAACCAATCCATGACTATTCGACCCTTATGACATGGTGCATTATCCTGTTGGTAAACACCATCCCCCGCAGGAAAAACAGTTGCCATGAATGGGTGAACCTGGTCTGCAACTATGTTCAAGTAGCTAGCTTACAGACGTCAGGGATTGTTCTAAGAGGATTATGGGTCCTAATGTGCCCCATGAAAACATTGCCTACACCATACTACCCCCGCCTCCGGATGGTGGTACTAATGTAATGGCTCTTCGGTGTGTGTATATATATATATATATATATATATATATATATATATATAATTTCGTTTAATTTTATTGAATATTTTTAAAGTTATAGCCGAAAAAAAAAATAAAAAAGTTAATTTTTTTTATAAAAATGTCCCATATCTCCATAAGTATTTAAGCTAGGGTTACGAAATTTTGGGCGATTGTTGCATACAATAACCAAAATAAATTGCTATAAGTTAAAAGTTAATGGCTTGAGTTTTTGGCAAGGGATGTACAAAAACCCTACTTTCCGTTTATATTTTATTGTCGGTCCCTTAAACCACTAAAAGCTTTAAACTTCATTTATAAGTATGATAAATTACATGATCTAAACACTTATAAAGTTATAAAATGATTATTTTAATATTTATGGAGAAATATGAAAAATGTATTGATATAGCAGTGTTTCCATTATTTTGTCCAATATATATATATATATATATATATATATATATATATATATATATATATATATATATATATATATATATATATATATATATATATATATATATATGCATATATACTACTCAACTTAGTTTTCTTAAAAGCTATTTACAAATCATCCAAAATTCGATGTTTATAATTCTTTTGTAATTAAGCTACAAAAAGCAACATACTTATTATAATTTATTAACATAATGGCTTTAAATTATGAAGGCTGATTTCAATTACAAACATTGCCTTGGAGATGACCACAATCGATTCCCCTGTTACAACAGACAGAGTTTAGGCAACAGCTGAATTCTTCACTAAATAATCTGTAACTAATGGAGCTTTAACTGTTCTTCTAACGTACATTGCAAAATTCTTTAAGTGATTGTCGAAAGAGTATAAGTGAATCACGACTACGTCACGTTTTTTAAATTTTTAAAACTAATTTGGAGTATCATGAAGTCATGTAGCTATTATTTCTGTTTCAATATTAGTTTCTGCAATTACGTAACGTTATATTAATATTACTAAACATTGAAACTTTTTTTTCCCGTTTGATGAAGTGGGCTAATTTTTACAAAGTGAGCCAAATGAGATTGCGTAATAATTTTTGGGAGTTGGCAAGTGTTTAAGAGTTGCGGGTATATCAAACTAGTTTTAGATAATCAATTAATTTCTCAACTTCTTACCATGAAATCGGAAATTGAAATCAAATGACGCATGAAATTGATTAGCTCCCCCAAAAAACCGTATAATTAATAATAGTTATTTCAATCAGTTGATTTATGTTCAGGTCTCTCAAAATCCATTGGGACTATTCATAGATTCGAATATATATATATATATAATATATATATATATATATATATATATATATATATATATATATATATATGGCCTCATCATACATTTTTATTTCCTCTCGGTTTTTAAAATTAAATTTTTAAATTGTCGGTTTTTTTGGGCCATTCGAAGATCAGCTTACTTAGATTTAAGCTTGAAGATGCATGAAGAAATTTAATTTTCTGAAGATAAACAATGCAAAATAATAAAAGTTTTTTTTTGATTTTGCTTTCTATTTCTGTGAAAGCATTCCCAGATGAAAAAACATGTAATTAAAAGCATTGAAGAATCACAGTTTTGAGTTATCAACTAATCCAAAATTATTAAATACTTTGAATACATAAATGTCATGCTGCCAGGTTTAAGTTCAAAGTTACAAGGGACTTCCATTTAGAGTGCAAACAATTAACTTAACCTTACATTGTACCATTCAGGTATGAAAGCTAATTCAATTTAATTATATCATTGCAATAATAATAACGATTCAACCAATACTTTCAATGAATATTATTATAAAAACACAAGGTCTCACATGAGGCTCTCAAAGATTTAAGATTAAATTTAAGCATGATTAATCTCTTGTAACTAAAAAAAAGAAATAAAATATTATAATTATACATTTTTGGACTGTAAAGAATTAATAAAGTATTTGATATTTTTTCAGCAATGGCTCAAGATGATGGTAAGTATAAAAATTAAATTCTTTTACGTGCTTTGGTTTTTGATGCCTAAATTGAAGAAAGCAGGTACTTAAAATATTTTTTTTTTTCTTGAAGATAATAATAAAATTTCATATGGATTTCGAACTTTGAAATTACTTCTTAAATGAATATAGCATTTTCGAATAGATTTTAAAATTTTCAATAATTGACCTTTATGCTTCTTTCTGGCTTCCTAATTTCCCATAACAGATTATTAGAGTAATTTATACACAGGAATAATTTAATCAAATAATTGATGAATCGGGTAAATTTATTATAGAATAAGTTGGAAAAATTCTCTTGAATGTAAATTACGCATACAACTTATAGATGGAACAGAAGTAACATAACTGATCGAATCAGATACTTTGCATTAAATATGAAAATGATTATGTTTATTTATTCTCTTGAATAAATAAAGAGAATACCACACAAACTTTTAGGTTACAATATTTTAGGTTTGGCTCATCTGCAAATAGTCAAATGTATATTATTAGGTTTTCAAAATATTAAATACAGTTTAAATTAATAGTCAATGAGACTGGTATTTGAATTTTAATTCTGTGTAATTGCTTAATTTTAATATTAAGCAACAGTTTTTACGCTGCAATTTGGAAATGAAACAAATTACAGCAATCTGCGATAAAGTCAGAAATTAAAAACAATATTTTGTTTAAAAAAGTTGCAGTTATCTTTATCTTTTCCAACCAGGAGTTTAAAAAGTGACTAAAAATTTTCCAAAATCAATTAAAGATGAACACAAATAGATTAAAGAAGATAAAAGTTTATGAATTGTTACGCTCTGCTTAAAGTACCAGATAATTCATTTTCACAAATTTTTCAAAGTTAGAAGGTCATTCAACAGATAATGCTGCTGACAAAAAGCTATGAAACATTTTTCTGTTGTTTTTGCGATTATTCCAAACTGTGATTTTCCGTGATCATAACTGAGATTTTTACACTTTATTAATGCAAATGTCTTTTTTTTCTTAATGGCAGGTACGCAAATGTTGATTATTTTGAACTTGAAATTTAAAAATTTTTATTTATTTATTTTTTTTTTTTTTTAGAACTTAGAACTGAAGAACATAGTAACTAATTTAAAATTTGCTTTGGGACTACATTATCTGGTTTCATTAACAGACACTGCAAACCGTTCATTATTATATCCCCCCAAACCATTCATAAATTTTGGATCGACCGATAAAGAAGGACGCTGATCAGGTAAAGCTACAAAATATACTCGAGAGATTTTAGTTTTACGGAACTGGATTATGAAACTGGGTGTTTTACTAAAAATATTAACATTGAAAAATTTATGAAGGAATAATAATTGAACTATATTTGTTTATTTTCATTTGTTATTTTATATTTTAAGCGTATTTATTTTAAAAAACAAAAAATAGACTGATTTCCAGCAGCTTATTTTTAGTACAAACTTCATGTACATCTAAAATTGAAGACTGAGTTTTGGAATAATGATTTTTCTTTATATTATTACTGAAACACCAATTAGAATAATAAATCTTCATTGTATTTTTTTTCAGGACTCAGTGTTCATACAGAGAATTTTTTGAATATGTTACTACAGCAAACAGGCTGAGCCATTACAGTAAGAAGCTAAATTCCTTTCAGCTATGCAAGTCAAGCAAGCACAAGATTCCTATATTTAAGATTGATGTTAATGTAACGATCATTTTTTGAAACTTTTACTTATGGAAAAAATGTTTTTTCAATAAAATAACAATATTACTTTAATGAACTAATCAACTAATAAATTTGTGGCATTTAATCAAAATTTCACTTACAATTAAAAAAAATGTAATTGAATATTTTATATTTTCATTCCATCTCGCAAAATTTTGTATCGAATTTAAAGATTGAGGAAAGTAATTTAAAGTTTTTCTTCTGTTTTGCACTTCATTGTAACAAAAACTCCAAATCTCTCAATTACAACAGACGTTATATTAAAATGCCTTGAAGATACATTGCGATAAATAAGAAAAAGAATATGCTATCAATATTTTATCAACTGAACACATTCAGAATGATATTTCAATGATTCGAAAGACTCACCCTATTTCTTGCGAGGACAACATTTTATGCTATGAAATCCAACGCAAAAACGTGTTTTCTCTAAATTAACAAGCAGCTTCTTTACTGTAAAATATTACGGGAAAAAGTACCGGCGTTCACGATGCCAGTACTTTTTACCGAAACATGTTATGGAACAAAAAATCTGATATACCGTAATTTTTACAGGAATAATTATCGTGAAACGTAAAATCAATAATCTCTGTAAATAAATAAATATTACTTTAAAAATAAAATATAATATTTCACAGCGAAATTGGACTTTTAGGTAAAATGGATTTTACAGCTGATATACCAAAAGTGCCGGCACTTTAAACACTTATTTGATCCGGAATTTTTTTATAATGTTTAATAGATTTGGGTTCTAGTCGCTTAAAATATGAGTAGAAGCTTTACTAAATATTGTCTGAATAGTTAGTTGAAGGGAGAGTGATCGAATGTTTGGAACCCTTAATTGCTAGTATCATGTTTTTGGTTTGATCATTACAGCTATAGAAAACTACACCCCGAAGAAAAATTCTGGTAAAATTACCGTATTCTATGGTAATGTCAATTCTGGTAAGTAAACAAACAAAATTCTTGCAATAAAACCAAAATATACGGTACTCAATCTATTCATTTGGTAATTTTTTCACTCCTATGGGTTTACAGGGTTTACAGGGAATATCGGAAACCTATTCTGGTCAAACACGATGAAAAGGGCAATGAATAAAAAAAAAAAAAGGAAACATTATAGATTTATAAATTGTGTTGGCATATGCCTTTCAGGTTTGCATATGATTACGCTGTGTTGTTCAGAACTGTAGAGACTGTAGTTCATTGCTCTATTCCGGAATTTACGGAGCACTCGACTCCAATTCCGACCTGAACTTGAATGTATTTCCACCGAATTCAGGAAAGAATTTATTTATCATTTTCATGTTCATTTCTGTAGCGTAAAAGGAAATAATATTTTAAAAAAAATTTAATTTATAATTTAATACTAAAAAATCTCTATCCTTATTTTTTATTTATTCTGTTAATAATAAGAGATTTATGAAAATTTTCATTCTTGTAATACCCTATATAAATAGATGAGTTCACGTATCAAGTTTCTTTCTCAGTACCGAATTTACAAGTATTGGAAAATGTTGTAAATAAAAAGCGTAAATTTCTTTTTAAAAAAATCTCGGTTCTTAAATTAAATAAAAGTATGAAATGAAATAATTTTAATTCGTTTTTTTTTTAATAAGACAATGACTTTTCAATGATTTTGCATTAAAAAGTAAAAAAAGAGAAAAAAATAATGAACTGAATTTTTATAAAATATAGTCAATGCTTTTTTTTTTATCAATTTTCCATGCAAAACCATAATTTTTTTTTTCAATTTTTTTAAAATTATTGTTTTTTGAATAAGTCTTATAGATCAACAAGATGTTTAAATACTTAAAACTTATTTGTATATATGTTTTGTTTATAAAATATACAAAATTACAGGCTAACAAACAATTTCACAAAGCAAACAATTACGATTTACAAAACAAACAAATAAAATTTTTCACTAGCTCATGATCTTACTAGTTCATGATCTAAAGTTCTTTCTGTCATAATATAATAGTTCCCTGTATTAAGAAATTCTATCGCTATTTTTAGTGTTCTACTTCACGTTGCATATTGTTTTGATGCGAAACCTAGGAGGCCCTTAAACTTGAGGAAGTTTTAGAGAAAAAAAATAGGATACAATAAAAAATATCTGATTATGAGATCAGGAATAATAGAGTTGAATATTATTAGAGTTGATAATAGATATTAAAGTTAATAATATGCTTAATAATTTAAACTCTTAAACTATACTATGCAGACAAAAAACAAATATTTAAAGTGCTGAACGGGGTATTTTTGTTTGTGATTTTAACGCGAGTGTTATTTTGTAATCCCCCGCTGTAAGAAAGTTATGAGAAATTTATGGTCTCTCCTCGAACTCTTTTTTCACTTTTTTTAAGCTTTCAACAATGACTATTTATCCCGTTGTTGTAGGAAACTTCTTTATTGCTCGATCCATATTTAATAAGCTTGCGTTTAGGTGGATGTCGGAGGTAGCCAAAGAAGAGGGAGAGTGAAAGAGAGGGAGAGTGAAAGAGAGGGAGAGTGAAAGAGAGGGGGAGTGAAAGAGAGGGAGAGTGAAAGAGAGGGAGAGTGAAAGAGAGGGAGAGTGAAAGAGAGGGAGAGTGAAAGAGAGGGAGAGTGAAAGAGAGGGAGAGTGAAAGAGAGGGAGAGTGAAAGAGAAAGAGAGTGAAAGAGAGGGAGAGAGAGAGGGGAAGTGAGAGAGAGGGTGAGATGAAGAGTGAGAGAGAGAGGGAGGGAAAGAGATAGAGGGAGAGAAAGAGGGAGAGTGAGAGAGATTAGATTTTCTTTAAGAAAAACGTAAAAAAAACTTTATTCAATAGAAATGGGAGCCGTTATTTATTCGGATTGATACAATGAATCTCTACAGGTTGAAATACTTCTCATTTATTTATTTTAACTGAAGTGCACTATCTGCATTCCTAACTTTAATATTTTTTTCAAATACAGTCTATTATTTTTCGCACTCATTTCGTCACCATCAACATAAATTAACAAAATATTCAAAGACAAAATTATAATAGTAACATATTTTATGTTAGAAATACAAAATATTCTTTGTTTCAAAAGAAAATATCCATTTTTTAAGAAAACAAATAGTGGCGCGTAGAGAGAGAAGAAGAATTTTTTTGCATACTTTTATAATCTGATATTTAAACAGCTTTAAAATTTATTAAAAAAAACTCTCCAAAGTACAATAAAATACTTTTCATGTTCTAAAATAAATAATGAAATGGCACAATTCATTACCCATATTGCGCATGTGATAAAAGTTTTTTTTTAATATTTTATTTTATTTTGTAACCGTCGTTGAACAGCCGACCCAATTTTTGGTTTAAGACTAATATTGTTCGGCTTTGTAGCCTTCTTACTTCGAACCAAATCCAGAAGACAGGGGAACTCATGGATCAAGTATTGGAAGAAATTTGCCTTCTTGGAGGACTTTTTGATGGAATAAACCCGGATTTGCGTTACATGGAAAGAAAAATGACGAAAACCTCCCATGGTTAGCCTGGCGGCAAGGAGTTTAACCCATAATCCTTCTGTCACTGAGAATATTTTACGTCAGCACAGTTTTTAGTGCGAGCCGATGGGATTTGAACCCGGATCATCTCATTAGAAGGCGCCCGTTCTATTCCTTGAGCCACCACGGCTTTCAACAATTTATATTGGGATTTTCTCCAAAAATCACTGACTAATAATTCTAGGGGGTTTAATAAGTACATACTATATCCATTAATTTCTTAGGCCGCCTAAAAATTATGCTATAGTTTAGTTTATAGAATCAGAAAGCATCCTTTTATCACATATTTTATGGCTAAACATATAATAATAACTACTAAATGAACATTCGATGGCAGCCTTTCATTATATGTGATAAAAGGAATGATGAAAAGGTGCAATACATTATATTGCAATACCTTTTTTAAAACGGGCATAATATCCTTTCTGTTAAATCATCTAGGATTTTTTCAACATATCTTGAATATTCTACAATACTTGAGGACAATAAGTTCATAATATAATATTCCGTACTACAAATTACATTATGAACTCACATAAAAATAATGCTCTAGTTCAGTCTGAAACATCAGAGAGTATCTTTTTCTGACACATTTAATGGACAAACAAAAATAATTACTAAACGAACATTTAAAAACGTATTTTCATATTAATGTGATAAAGTAAATGATGAAATGGTTACAATCCAATTAGCATCTTTTCTAAAAATTAAGTCTGTTTTTATCAAATCAGCTAGGAATTTTTAGATCATTCTTGTAACAATACTTGTAAGACGACAATAAGTTCATAATATATCCAATAAATATTAATCCTGCTAGCTAATAAAATAATGCTACATCTTGAATTATATTGTTAGAAAGCATATTAAACAAAATTTGTATTTTATGGAAAAGCAAACTATTAAGACATAAAAAAAAAAACTATTAGTTTAATCATCTTTTTTTTCCAATTTATTAAGTAGCTTAAAGCAATAGTTTATTCTGTCAGAATTTCAAGCCTATTTTAATAAAATAAAATAATAAGAATGAGTTTTTTTAAAAATACATTCTAGTTTAATCGGAAAATTAAACAACCTTAAGTATTTAATTCCAGTACTGAGGGAACATTAGACAACCTTCATGGTGATAAAATAAATAATAAAATGGAACGATTCATTATGCACTCTTTTCTATAAATGGAACAATAGCCATTCCATCAAATCATCCTGGAAGTCAATTTTCTCACAACATATCCTGACCATTCCACCTGGAGGACAATAAGTCCAAAAGATATCCATTAAATCTTCACTCCCCTACGTCTATCGCTTCTTGTGTCACGGCAGGAGGGGGTCGTCCTGGGCTACAGACAAAAGATGAAATAATGAATGGAACGTTGTCCTCATTCGAAATGACGGGTCACAGACTTGTAGAAATGGCAGAGGGAGAAATCTTTTCTTTTCCGCAGACAAGATTCGTCAACTTGTTATTCCTTAATTTAGTGTTGTTTGAGGAATAAACAAGGAACTTATCATGAAGTTCTTGTGGCAGAAAAATGCCTTTATATGAGAGAGAATTTAATTCTTAATTGTCTTGGTTTGAAACTAAGAATGATGGGTATTGCTAATAAGTTTTCTTGTTAAGATAACTATAAACTGGAATGTTATTGTATTTAACAATTCTGTTTTAAACTAGAAAGTCTTTAAATTGTTGTTCTTTTTTTTTGTTTTACTTAATTTTCGTTAATCCTTAAAGAATAGAGACATGTTTCAAGACAATCATAAGAAAAAGAAAGAGACTTCTTTGAAAAATAATACTGCGTTTGAAAAATAAAGGAAAGGGGGAGATAACATCAATTTAAAAGGCAATAATGCTCAAGTTAACAGTTTCTGAAGAACTGCTGAATATAATTAAAGGATATGACAGAATATGTTAAACTAAACAATATTTTGATCACTTCATTTTTTTTTTTTTTTTGCTGGTGAGATTTGTGGTATTTGCGAGATTTTTTTACATAGAATTCCATTTTCTGCCTAATTTTTCAAGAAGGTAATTTTTTTTTTAAAAAATGGCTATTTTATTTAATGGTTCCTTCTAATGTGAAGTCAAATTCGAATATTCTGTGATAAAATGCAAATAGGATAACGTATAATGAGATAACGAGTAAACAGTTTCAAAATGCAGTTTGTTCTTTGGAATCTGAAGGACTCTCGTTTCAGTTCCATTCTTGTCTTTGTTATTTCTGGCTTTTGAAATAAGCTGCTGTCCTAATTAGCTAATATGCTGACGTTCATCACTGACCATAGCCAAAAAATAAATTCTTCAAGCATTTATTTGTATAATGGGATCAATAACTGCTTTAAGTGTACAACTAAGATATCTTGACGATTCAACTAATGTTGTACATATGAAACCACAATGCTGTACATATGAAACGCTCCATTTTCGTGCGATGAATTTAGTTTAATATTAAAACATAATGCATAATCTCTTAGATCAAATTCCATTAAAATCTTTAGTTCATCTGATGGTTTATCTCTTTAAACATTCTTAACATCGAACTCGCCATTATGAACCTTCTTGCGTGGGATAAATTTCCAGGATGCTTGTTGAACTGTAATCACACATGCCGGAAGATAATGCCACACAAATTTTGATCTGAATTTAGAATTTGAGCATCAACTTTAGGTAGAACAAGCTATGGGGTAAATTTTACCACAGTTTTTTGTTCACAATGCTTTAATTTTTCCAATATATCCGATGCCTTCTCGTGGTTCAAGCGAGACTCCATTAAAGGTGAGAATAAGTGTTGAAGTGGAAGCTCATTCCCATGCAAAAGCCATATAAACCATTAGAGGGGATGATTTAGATGGTGTATTAAACACTTCATTACACCGTTTTGATATTTGTACCATCACAGTTCGCAAATTATCAATATCTGTGTTTCTGGACAAAAATATTCCAGTTATGAATAATGCTACATTCTTATCTGAGCCGGAAAGTGGTATTGTATGACCTAAATATGAAGATTGTGGCTCAGCAAGCAGGAAAAAATGTATTTCTCTTTTGCTTTTTCTATAATATTTTTCGATAAGTTTCGCTTGATGAAAAGTTTTATCAGTCTTCCATCGCAATACAGTCCTATTACAATATGTTTTGAGATTTCAATTCTCAATGCTTTCAAAAAATGATATGCGATTACGTTGGCGAGCTCTACACATTTTATTTTTATCGAAGACTAAAGATTTAGCAGTTTCAGTAATCTTTCAAAGCTGCCGATGCATCTTCCACTGAAGATAATAGAGATTAGTTTCTAGTAGTCGTGGAAGTTGTAGCTTGCTTTTCCAATTCTTCCAGTCAGACATTCCATGTGTAGAAATTTGGGACTGACTACATGCAATATATTTGTCCATTTTTGCTCTATTTACAGACTTTTGTTTTTATTTTCCATTATTTTCGCTTTTCCACTCAAATTTTTTCCACTCTTCTATGCATTTATGTTTCATCTACTTTGCAAAATACACAATTGTTTGAAATTTTTTTTAACAATTAAGGATGATCGTTTTTTGGCGGGAACTTTTCCCACCCTTTCACAACTATATTTTTCAAAATATACAGATTTTCAAGATCCGATATCGAATAACTTTTCGTCTGTTTATTTATGTTCTAGAACCAAACTTAGAATTTCTTTTAGATTTATTATACCGAATTAAGTAAATATGATTTCTCAGGATATGAATTGGCTGATATCTGAAATGCTAGGATCTCTCCCAGAAAGTAAAGAATGTCTTACTTCCTATTGCACATGCGAATAACATTTTATATTATCTTCGTAAGTAGAAAGTACAGAATTGCCAAATTCTGAGATTGAGACAAAAATGGAATGAAATGTGAAGCTCTTTGCTACTTTAACTTTGCTGAAACTTATTATTAAATATACTAAATATTACTAAATATTTACTTTTAAGAAGAAAAAAAAATAGACATTTTCAAAAAAAAAAAAAGTTCTTACACACAACACGATATCTTCGGTCCCAGAATTTGTTTCCAAAATGAAATAAACGGAAACGAAGATCAAATAACTTTTATGGCATCGCTATTTAGTGAGTAAATTAAAAGAAATAACTTATTTTCTTTAATTTATGAAATTCATTTCAGCACCAAAATTCTACTCACCATGAAAGATTTTTTATAGAAAGAAAGGAAGAAATTGTTAATTTATATTTCAAAAAAATTCTACATTTCTAGTGCAGATGTAAAAATGCTGGTAGAGATTTGAAGAATTTAATCTCATAAAGATTTATACGTAATCTTCTGGTATAACAAGGCACGTTTTTACGCCTACTGCTAGACATATTTATAAAAACAAAAATTCGACTAGCCCTACGGAACATATTACTGTGAAAAATAATCTGATATACCCTAATTTTTACAGCAATAATTACCGTAAAATCGCAGAATCCCTCTAACTAAATAAACATTATGGTAAAAATTACTGTATTATATTTCACGATAAAAATTTTACGGTAAAATGGATTTTATGCGTACTTAAATGGTGTACCTAAAGTATTGGTACTTTATACCATAATTTGATCGGAATTTCTTACAGTGCAAACCTTCTTTACATTGCTTAAAATATTTTTGAAACATTGAGATCTTTTTTGATTTTTGACCAAGTCTTACCCATATGAATCTATTTAAGAAACATATTTAATAAATATATTTTTAGAAAATTTCAAAATTCTTAGAACTAATATTGTTTACATACATTTTTCAAATTACATTCATTTGCCGCTTTACAGATTTATCAATAACATATTTGATACTTTTGTCAAACTTTTAATAACTAGAATGCATACAATAATGATATTATTCAGTCCTCTATTTAAACAACACGTAATGGACATGAATAAAACTTTTATTTGCTTGCATCAGAATAAACTTAATTTAATATAATTCAAGATTGCTATTAACTTTTACTGGAATATATGAATGTATATTTTATTCATTTCCGTACAATAAAAATTTTATTGTTTTATTGTTATTTGCTTATTTCCAGGTGTATCAATTATATTTTATATGAATATAAAGAAGATACATTTTGAATACACGCTTTTTACATTAGTTATATCAGAATTCCAAAAAGATGGAAGTGATACGTTTTATTTTCTTAATATTCAGTATTATAGTTGCTGGTAAGTTGAATTTAAAACTTCTATGAAACTAATTATATATTTCACACTTATGTTGACAAAATAATTTTTCCACAAAATAATTACTCAAAATCAAACAGAAATCCAATTAAAATTTCAGAATATGAATATTTTGAGGGAAATTAAATAAAGTATATGAATTAAAATATTCCTAAAAAATAAACTTACCTAAGGGAGAGTTTTTGAATTTTAATTATTTCGAATTGAAATTCAAATATGATTAGTTTAGTAAATGTTGTAACTAAAAATTATATTTATGAAATTTTACTGTCCCCGTAGAAGGAAAGCTTGTAAATTGTTGTCGAAACTAATTGCTAAAATATATCTAAATCTCAAAGGATTCTGCTGAGCAATTAAAAATATATCGAAATCTTTACAAAAAAGAAAAGAATTACTATCAGAAAACTTATGATTATAATTTATTAAAATTCCACTATTTTAATAAATTTTTTATTACTTTTAAACGTATAAAAGACTTATTTCAAAACTATTTTTTAAAAGCTCAGTCAGATACATTGATTCATTTAAGGTATTGCTGATGGTTAAGTAATGTTTAATGAACGAATGGCTAATTTCAGGTTTATCAGGTTTAAATTATCTTAAAATATTGAAATATCTTAAAATACATAACTCCGAAAACATTTTCTTTTTTACTTTTGTCATTTGTATATTTAAAAAGAAAGCTTAGTATGACAACTATTTATAGTACAGTGTATCAGTAAAAATGGCGGCAGTTTAATAACTACTTTACTAATTATCAGCATTTCAGGTATTAAATTGCAATTTCTATGCTACGAGTCTACCTTTAAATATGTTTATGTGAAGACAATGTCTTAAGTTACCAAATTATTAGCAAATATTTACTTTTACTTACAATCTATGCACTTTTTTCGACGGATCTGAAAATTCTTCAAAATAGGAGTAACCCCATTCCAGGAAAATAAAATAGTTTAGTCATAAGTTTTTCCCCTTGCATTTACTGCGCATTTCGTAATTCATCATACGACTTTTTTGTTTGAAAATAAATTTAAGCAATTCAAAATATTTTGTTCACGGAAAATTTTACGCAATATATTTTTAAATAATTATTTATATTTTTTTACTTAATTTAATAACAGTAAAAATATTTGGATAATAAGGCACTCAATTTTTCACATTTTTTTTTAAAACTATGAAATTTTATTTTAATTATTAGCCAAAATTAGTTCAGAATCTGTTGAATCTTGAAGAAGGAAAATTTAAAAATTCGTATTAATTAAAAGTTTTTTATAGTATTTTTATTATTTAGAAATAATTTGGGTAATTTTGCTCATTGTAGTTACCATGCTTATTACTGGGTGGTTCTACTTATTACTGCTCATTTTATCACTTAAAATTAAAAAAAAATTTTGACTCTTATTCATAAAAAATAGTCTTTTTTGCAAAGGCTTAATTCTCAGAAAAGTTAAAATCAATGCATCTTTTAGATGCCGAATACTCTCAAAATCTGATTTACATAAATCAAAGATATATGCTTGATCTATATAAATCATATCCTTCAAAAAAGTGCCAAATGAAACGAAATCACAAAAATATTTTTTAATAGATTATGTACTTGAGTTCGAAAACTAAACAACTACCGATGTTTACACAAATCTATTATATTGTGTAAAATTCCGGACTAAATTACGGTATAAAGTACAGGTACTTTGAGTGCATCATCCGTAAAATCCATTTTACAATAAAATCCTTGTTTTATACCGTACTTTTTCTAGTAATATTGATTTAATTAGAGTGATTCAGTTTTTACCATACAGTTTCTTTTTACCGTATAATTTTATGGAACAAAAAATCTGATATACCAAATTTTTACAGTAATATTTTTTGTAAAATCACTGAATCACTGTAGTTAAATATTTATTAGCGTGAAATATACGGTATAAGATTTTACGAAAAAAATATATTTTACGGGAGAAATTAATTTTACGGATGATTCATAAATCTATTGCAGAACAGTAATCTATTACAGTAACATTTTACGGATCAAAAATCTTATATACCACAATTTTGCAAGAATTTATTGTATAATCACTAAATCACGGTAGTTAAATAATTATTACTGTAAAACGTACATTATAAAATTTTACTGTGAAATTGGATTTTACGGAAAAATAATTTTATGGATAATGCACCTCAGTATAGCCGGCACTTTTTACTGTAATTTGATCCGGAATTTTTTACTGTGAGTGTTTTGTTTTAATTTGCACACTGTTAACACAAATTAAATAACATACAATTTAAAATTCGTAATGTGAATACTTATTGATTGAGTTGGTATTTACATCAGTACTTTAAAATCTGCATACGTAATTTTATTTTTAAGTATTTGTTTAAAAATGTATTTAAGTTGCTTTTCGATTAAATTTGAAAATCTGTCGTAACAATTCCTTAATAATAGTATGAACAGCAGCAAAATCTGAAACCAGGAGTTTCTCTTTATAAAAAAATTTCAGAATTTCTGAATTTCAACTGGATAGCCTTCTTTGTAGTTAGAGTTAAATCAGTTCAATATTATTCGGTGTAAAGTTTTTCAAGTATCCTTCATATTTTATGACATTTAGATTTTAACCTTTTTCATATTTTAAAACTAAAGGATAAATTAATAGGAACTGAAGGATAATCAAGGCTCTTTGTTGTTGATTTTTGCTTCCTGCAGAATGATATCCTAAATTTCTGCAGATTTTTAATTCAGTGTATCCATCTCAAACTCTTTGAATTAAGTTTTTCTGTTATTTAATTTATTTCTTTAATAAATAAACATCACAATATCTCATCATTGGATTTCCAAATCATTTGAATCGAGTTTTATTTGTTCTTAGAATTTTTAGAAAAATAAATAGATTGTTATGCATATAGTTTCAGAACATCGGCAACTTTATGTTTTGGGGAGTAAATAGAACTGTTTTTATTTTATTTTATATGTAACAATGATTATTATATCATAGAAATGAGTTTTTTACGATTTCTTTAATTATATAATATTTATTATAAAATATCTCACATCTTATCAAATCTCATTAGACATATATTTTATTAAAATTATCATATATATAGAAAATTTCTACATGTAACATGAAAACGTAGTGGTCTAACACATATTTTTATTACTTTTTACGGTGCATTTTTATTGACAAAAAATTCAAATGGTATCCTGTTTTCCTTCATTTATTTCCATATTGTTTTGGTTGTCATCAGCATAAAGTTACAAAGGTTAAATATTTGTGTATCCTTAATTTAAAGGTATTTTCCTGTAGTGCTATTGTTACGCTTTTGATTTAAGAGTTTAAAACTAAGAGAATTGTTATTTTTTTATTATTATTATGATGCAGTTCTGATCTACATTTTAAGATAAAGTTATTTAAAAAAAATGTCTAATCTTATTAACCGTTCAATAATTGTTATTTCTTGTGCAAATAATATATTGTTTTAAATTCCGGTATAGAGATTCTTTAAAGGATTTAGATTTAAACGATGAGATTTGCGCACAATGTGATGCGAGCAAAAGTAGTATTTAATACACTACTGGCCATTAAAATTGCTACACCAGGGTTGAATGCAAATAACCGAATGATATTTATTGGGCACATTATAGTTGGAAGAACAAGTGATTAAATTTTCAGGATATTTGGATGTATAAGATCCTGGGAATCAGTACTCAGAGCAGCTTCCCCTGGCAGAAATAACAGTAATTACTCTTTTGGGCATCAAGTCGAACAGATATTGGATAGCCTGCCCGGGTACAGCATTCTATGCAGCTTCAAAATTTTGCCACAATTCATCGACAGTAATGGCTGATGAGTGGTGGCATGCCAGTCGTTCGGCAGCGATTGACCAGACGTTTTCAATAGGTGAGAGATCAGGAGAACATGCTCGCCAGGGCAACAGACGAACATTTAATGTGTCACAGATGGTCAGGGCAGTGCGGGTAACATGTGGTCATGCATTGTCCTGCTGAAACGTAGTGTTATAGAAGCCTCGAAGATAAGGCAGAGCAACTGACCCTAACACGTCAGAAGTGTAACGACTGCTATTAAAAGTGCCGGTAATGCGGTGATCGAGACGTGTATCTAATGGTACCTTATACCATTACTCCAGGCGATGTCGATTGCAAGCTGCCAATGGGCGTATTCCACGATGTCGCCAAACACGGATGCAGTCATCATGATGCTGTATACAGAAACTGGATTCGTTTGAAAGGGCAGCGTCATGCATTCCTCCGTCCAGCTTCGTCGTTGATCACACTATTGGAGGCGCTCTTGCCTGTGATGCAGCTTCAAGGGTAGTCGAAGCCATGGTCCTCGTGCTGATAATCAATGCTGCAAACGTCATCGAACTGTTTGTGCAGACACTTGTTGTCTTGCAAATGACTCGATTTGTTGACTGAGGGTTTGTGACCTAGCTGTACGATCTCTTAGGACCATGTGGATAACATGTCTGTCTTTTCGACTGTTAGTGATGGATGGCAGCTGAGATTCTGCACGGCGTTTCCTATGACCCTCATGAACCCATCCATTCCATATTCTCCTAACAGTCATGGGATTTCGACGAACGCGAGCAGCAATACTTCAGTATGATAAATCGCAATCCCGGTAGGCCAAAATTCGACCTCAATCAAACTCAGACACGTGCTGGTAGACATTTCTCCTTCTTACACAAGGCACAACAAAAACTCGTTCAATATCAATTTCTGTATGAGAAACTTAGGTGTCGCTATCGCCGTCTGCTTTGCATGAATGCGCTGATAAGCTAATCATTTGTATATCACAACATGCTTTATCCGTCCTGTAAATTTCACATTCGTGGTGTGTCGCCTTCCTTGTGAAGCAATTTTAATGGCCAGTAGTGTATATCCGACAATTTGGTCATAAAGGTAACCGAAAGATTAAGTAAATTATTCATAGGTTAGATCAATATTTAACCAGAGGTTTCAAAATTCGCCATTGATTAAAAAAAGTACTAACTAACGAAACAAGAAGGAAAATAATTTGGAATCACTGCTTTAGACATATCTCTGTTTTACTTTAAGATGTGCTATAATCTATCCGAAATTTTTGCAAGGAAAAATTGCATTTGAAAGGAAAGTTAATTTTTAAAATAAACATATATAAAGTATTTCATATTAAATTAAGATTTAAATCTGAAATTTAATCTGAAAATATTCATAAAACATAAATAGTGATTTCAGCAATATATACGGTAAGAGGTTTCAATAACTTTCTTTCCAGTACAATTTTGAAACTAAGTCGACTGTTTTTATTTATATGTAATTCAAAACTTGAACGAAATGAATTGTTTGGAGGAGGTACAAATGCTTACCAATTTTTATTAGTTTCAGCTCTGGTCGAGGATGTAAACATACGAGGTAAGTAATCATTTATAGATAACTTAAAAATAAATGAACTTTGAACATTGGAATTCAACAATTTTAAAATTAACTTAGTATACAGTAATGTGTATGTACTAAATTTATAATTAACGAAACAAACTGCAAAGTTAAGTAAGATATTAATGAAACAAAAATTATAATTAAAAAGTGACAAAATTAATTTATACCTATTGTTTGAAATTTCTGTGGGATGTTATGATTTGGTTAGAAGTTTTAAATTTTAAAAATTGCTTTTAATATTTGAAATAAATATAAAGAAATAGTTTCTGTTGCAACTGACTTTATAGGAAAAACATTTCGATATGTATTTCCCTTTGAATACCATTATCAATTGGAGATTTTGCATGATCAAATCTTTTAAAAAAAAGAAAAAAAAAGCTTTTGCGTAAACGTTAATTTCAAAAACTTTTAATATATTTATATTATACATTAAGTGGTTTGAAATAAAAACTTTAGGAAAACAAGGCTTAAATAATTTCATAAAATTGTTTAGTAGGCTCAAAAGTTTCTATTTTTAATGAATGTTTTACATTGTACCTTCAATTTATTCATGTATTTAAGAAAGTTAATCATATAAATTTTAATCTTCATTAAAGTTTACCGTTTCCTTCGAAATGGCTCAAAGTTCTTGCCTTTAAATGAATCTATTAAATATGCTTTACTCAATGGATTCGTAACACACTGCGAAATAACATATGATTAAAACTACAAGGAAATGGTAAAATTTTCTGAGTTTTCGGCTCAATGAGAACACAAAAAAGCACAATCTTTAACGAAGTGCTTTGGTAATGACTTTCAATATAACTAATAAAATATTTTTTTATTTCTACTTTTTAGTTAAAAATGTAGTAAAATTTGGTTATGAAAGTGTTGTTTATTTTGACAGCACTAGTTTAATTTGAGATGGCACAAAAATGTTGAATTGATAACCACTATTTTATTTAGTAGACATTTGTTAATTTTGTTTTTGCCAGTTGTTTTTATTTAAATGTAAGCTATAAGCTAACATAACCATTGAAACTATAAGAAAATGTGCTTTTGTAAATCTATAAATATTTGGACTAGGATAAATTGAATCAGTTGCCTAACTGTTAAGCTTTAGGGTTGTTATGCTAACTGTTACGCTTTTTAATACAATAATAGCTAGTCTTTTATAAAATTGAAAATAGCTAGTCTTTTATAAATTGTACAGAAATCAGAAAGACGGCAGAACGATATTGTACGCTCTACTTCTCAGCTTTAGACCTTTTGATAAAAAGACAAAACCCCATGGCATCGGAAACATCTGTAATTTATAGTTGATTTACTTGCAGTGATTGCTAGGAGTCATAGTGGTAATATAGTAAAATTCGGTAATGTGATTGGCCTGTTCTGCCAATCGCTCTGTAGTTGGATTTATTGTTCTGATAAATTAACTTAAGTATTGAACAGTAGCTGAATCTAAATCAGAATTTTTTTCGAAATTTAAAAACACTAAAAATGCAACCTTAAATAAATAACTTAAAGACTTACTTAAAGATATACTTAAAATACTATGTGCTTAAATTGTTAGTTCTTCAATTAGATTTATGTCATACTAATAAGTACACTGTTAAGTATTACATACAGCTCATATCCTAATAATTTGGCCAATCTAATTACAGTCTACTTACTTATAAAGAGTATTTTTTAATGGAATTGCATAAAAAAAAATTTAACACTGATTCAACTAAGCATTGACACTTTTACTTCATATTATTCACTAAATTTAATTCACAAAATTTTTTTTTGAAGCTTTTAATATAATAGTTGTTAAATTAAAACACGAAAACATCTCTAGCTCATTTTGAATTAAAAAATGTACTCATATTTATATTATAAAGTATCTTTTATAACAGTGTGTAGTTTAAGCAGTTTACATACAAATAGCAATATTATATATATATATGGGTGATTCTAACGAAATATGGCAATTCACTGTCCCTTGCTCCAAGATCTAATACTATAATACTAAAAGAACTTTTTTTAAAAAAAAATTAATAAATACCATTGCTGTTAGCATTTTAAAATGACTTTGCACTAGCACTGACTGTTTTGTATCGTTAAAAAATTTAATTGAATATCAAAATGTCATTTTCTTGGCATGTCCCAAACAATGTTTCCAATAATAACTAGCTTCAAAACTTCCCATAAATTTTTCAATATCTAATTTTTTTATCTCAACCGTTTCTAGAATATGCGCAGAGGGTATTATTTACAGAAACTTCGTTTAAAATAATTTTTTCCGTCAATAATTTGTTTGTCGCAAGAAAATCTGTCATTTTTCTGGCTACTTTTATTTAGTGGTTTATAATCAAAATAGATAGAGCCAGCAATCAATATCTTATGTTAATAGATTGATTAGATACCCTCCTATTTGAACATGTCTTGTTGCATGAACGAAGAACCAATTTTCTGGTTCAAAATTTATTTCAACAAAATTTTCAAGGTGAGCAGGTTTTTGTGTTGTCATTTTCCTTGCTTCTTGAAATCATTAATAACATAAACTACATAGATTTATCTGAGTTATTTTAAGAAATCCTGTTTTCTGCAGAATATAAACGTCTTAGTCCAAAATATAATATTAAACTAAAGTTATATGCTTTAAAATGGCGAATTCGTCATTATTCTGGCTGTCATTTTCCTGGCTAATGAATGCCGGGACATTGAAGTGTTACCAGAAATTGTTTTTAACTGCTAATACTGTAAGGAGGGAAAGCAAATATTAACCTAATACCAAGTTTATGTATGATTGTAATATGCTTGGATCTAATCAAAGTTATTTATTTATTTAATGATTGGTTATTATACAAAATTTTATTCTGTACATATCAGCAACAAAAATTTTTTTGTTTCTTTCTACAGTAGATAAAAAGAATTAGTTTAAGCAATTTATGGTCCATCTAACATAAAGGCTTAAGTTGAGTTACTTACTATTAACTTAAAATGACTGTTTTTTAAACTTCTAAGCTAATATGTCATACATATACAAAGTCACAGTAGAAATAGTGGTAAATAAATAATTCAGATTCTGAAATGACTATAACAAAATATTTTCATGAAATGTTTTAGATGCTGATGGTCTGAACGCTCAAACAAACAAGTTTTTTAATATGCTGCTATCAGAAGCTCAACAAATGACTGCAGAATGACTACTGTAATATTAGTTATGAAAACTCACCATCTGTTAATGCATGTAATAATGATTTCAATTCTATGAAATAAAATTATTTAAATAGTTATATGATTTTTTAGTCATTCTTATATTATAGTGTTTGAAATACATTGTTGAGTTTTCGGCGTAACAGCTCTTCGAATTTAATGCTGAACAACCCAAGAAGTTGAGTGAAGGAAGAAGTTTTTCAAAATAATCCCAAGTAGAACTTTTAAATATACTTTAAATGGCGTAGTTACACCTAAACATATATAATGGGAGAAGTTTGCACTTAGATAATGCGTATTCAGACCATACGTAAATTATTATCACTACCAAAATTACAAATGTTGGCGTCCTTTGGATACTGTCAGTTAATTGTTTACAATTAAGTACAAGTTATCGTTAATTTGTTGTCTTTCACATTGCGATGTATACTGAAGTTCGCCATTTTCATTTATGTAATAAGAATACGTATACTTAAATTTTTATTCTTTATCTGTGAACTGTAATAACTCTGTTATATATAATTTCTGTCCACTTGTGCTCTCTTAAGCCTAATTTGAATTCATTTCAATTTTATCTGTAATGTTTGGTTTAATTTACAAATTAATCCTTCAAAAAAATAATAATAATAATAAATAAATAATAGTGCATCCTAAACTGACTGTTCTTACTTTAAATTGTTTAGTAAAAATAACTTGACTGATTCTTATGAGTATCATGTCCCATTTTTATTATAAATATTTGTGCCACAGAACTGGCTAATAATTTAGGCCAAAAAAAGTGTAAAGGAACATTCCCTATATTTCGAACAGTATTTTTAGTGTCAAGATGCAACTAAATGGTTATACATTATTGACTCTAATAATGCTAAATTTTGGTACTAGTTCCAATTGCCATTATGGCAGTTGGAGCAGTTTTCATAGGAACCAAATGTACCCTAAAAAGATACAAAGTATTTTATGAAAAAAGTTAGTGCTTATTGAAGCTGCACCATAACTGCACCAATACCAATTTATGATAGATGCTGCGGATGTTGTTGTGGTCGACGGCCAATCAGGTAGAGAGGGTGCGATTGTTCATGTTTTTCAGTAGCACCATCTATAGTCAAGAATTCGACTTCTGCATATCCATATGTGACACGTTTTTAGGGCGGTCCCATTCATACCTCCATTCATTCGTCCACTGATTGTAATTTTGACCTGAATCACAAAACGGTCAATCTCAAATTTAGAACCCCCAGAGGTTTTTATTTGTCATGGTAACATGGAGGAGTTTGCGACACGACAGGTTTAAGGCGCAACAGTCACCATTTACTATACGGGGGGAGTCTTCGGCCGGCAGGTTTCGAACTCTCTTTCTCACAAACGTGAGTTTAGCACTCTGCCAACCGGGCAATCCCAGCCTCGATGCTGCGGATAAATTTTAGATATCATAAGTTTCTCCGAGCAACAAAAATATTCTAGAAAATACTATCTTTTTTTGTTGATAGAATACACTTTTATTATCCTGATTTGTTTAATAGAATATCGTAAAAACACAGATAGGGCAAATATATATATATATATATATATATATATATATATATATATATATATATATATATATATATATATATATATATATATATATATATATATATATATATATATATATATATATATATAAATAAAGAAAATTGGAATTGTTTAAGCTTAATTAAATAAGTTTAAATACTTACCTAATTAATTAGTTTAGAGCATAATTTCACAGCGTTGATCAACACCAATTTATCAATTATTTACTTTTTTTCACCCCCTACGGAACGGGTATTCAGATAGTATAGTAGTATAAAAGTTAAAATAGTGTAAAAGTTAATAATAAAAAGTATTAAAAAGTAATAAAGTAAGAAAGTAGTAGAAAAGTTTTTTCAAAATAATTTAAATCCTGATATTTTCACTGAAATCACAATAGTAATACATAATAATTTCCTGATACACAAAAAGATTTATCTCATAGATTTACAATTAAAGCACTCTTAAAAGAGGGTATAGTATTGCGAAAGCAATTTATAAAGTAGAAATGTAGTCATCAATTTTAAAGTAGTTCCTTTAAATCTTAATTTCTCTATACTTAGCACTTCAACTTTTAAATTTAATTTCCGAGAATAATTGCCTAATATTTCAGGTATGGCAGGATTGCTGTATTTCTTTTTCAAGTAACACCACAATTAAGCACGATTATTAAGAAATCTGGATTTATAGTGAAATAAATTATGTTTGTAGACGTGTCTGGTGATTTAAAGATGTCTCTTTCCCGAACAAAAGAATTTAATGCTGAATGATTTAAATGGTATATGTTCTTTATAAAAGCAATGATATTAATTTTAACAACTGAAGGTTTGTAAATAAAACTTACTTTTTAAATTAAACCATTGTTAATTTTTTTTTTCTGAATTGCCATTTTTTTATGATCGTTTTTCAAGTATGTAGTAATTAAAAAAATAGTGTGTTCTTGCGTTGTGTTTTTGTGAGTTTGTGAGTATATTATTTTTCCTTAAAATAATAACGGAGAAAATTTCCTACTTTCAAGTTGTTAAAAAAAATATATAATTGTCAAGTTTAAAAAACTATGATTGGAATTGTATTAACAAATGGTTTGTACAAAACGTAATTCTGTGAAAGCTACCAAACATTTAAATCATTTTTATGTTTTTTGGCAATTTTGATGAAAAATACGTTGTTTAATAGAGTATTCGCTTCACATTTTTAATACCTCAACATAAGGAAATCGTAAGGGCCTCCGACCCCACAGCTACTTTGGGTGATCAACTTAACGTTACATTTCGGTTTGTTTCGCAAAAACTTTAAAACTTAGAAATTTGAAATTACTAAGGTGTATCAAAAAACATAGAACAATTTCGATAAAAACTAGAATGTTATGATTCAATTATTATTTTGAAAATTATTAATTGTAAAACCACTGTCATGTATGTAAAAACCATATATATAACACTAAACCAGATATTTATGTATATAAAACTCCAGCCCACTGAAATGCAACTAAAGAAATGAAATTTGATTTGCTGATAGAACCATTTTGAATTATGAAAGCAACGATATTTTTTTTTAAAAAAAAGATTCCAATCTGTTTAAGTATTAGTGAAATTCTAACTGTTTTTTTTTACATTTTTGTACCTTAAACAAGAACAAAATGTTTCAATTTTCAAAACTTTTCAGTTTAAATTCATCCATTTGGTAAAAGAATTTCTCTCTCAAGTTTCACTTCATAAACTCGCGTTTAACTTTCTGCCAAAAGTAACCATAGAAACGAATAAATAAAAGTAAGAGAGAGGTTAGATGTTGCCAGATGTAAATCTTAATATTAAAATCGAAACTTTTGAAAATATGAAGACTGAAAAAAAAACTGCTTCCAATAAGATATAAGGTTATATGATTTATCCTGTTATATGTAATAAGGTTATCTGTAATATTTTTAACAGGAAAATATTTCTATCACTTCATATTTTGTTGCACATTCTGCATTTTTAAGATAATTGATTTTCAAGTGCAGTTGATTAGTTTTCAAATTCGTACACTGATGGAAAAAAAAATCTCAACACCAAGAAAACATAAAGTAAAGAAATTTTAGCAATAAGTTTGACAGAGTAAAATATTTAATTGATTAAAGTCTTAAAATCACAAGTTAAGGCAGTTAAGAGAAAAATCATTTCAAATGTGAAATACTGGTACATTAATAACCGGTGTAACTACTAGAATTCTGATTGCAAGCATGCAAACGATGATGCACTCTGTCATACAGATGCCTTATTTCATTTTTCGGGATGGAGTTTCATGCCCGTTGCTCTTAGTCAGGCAATACGGGGATAGTTAATGCTGTTTGCGGAAGACGCTGAAGTTGTCGTCCAATGATACCCCATACGTGCTTGATTGGTGTTAGAGCTGGTGATCTAGGAGACCATGTCGACATTCTGTACAGAATGTTGGGTGACAATAGCAGTAGGAGAGGGAGCGTTATCCTGTTAGAAAATACCTTCTGGAATGCTGCTCATGAATGGCAAAAAACAGTTTGAACCACCAGGCTTACGCAAAAATCTGCAGTCAAGGTGCGTGGAATAACCACAAGAGTGCTACTGCTGTCATAGGAAATTGCTCTAACGATCTTAACTCCAGGTGTAGATCGAGTGTGTCTATCCCGGAGAAGGTCGGTCGTAGGTTCTTATCTGGCCTCCTTCTAACCAATATACGGCTATTACTGGCGCCAGAGCAGAAACGACTTTCCTCAGAAACCACAATAGATCTCTATTTTGTTCTCCAGGAGCTCTGACTGGATACCACTTACGTCGTAAACGGCAGTGGTTTGGAGTAAGTGAAATGAAAGCTACAGGGTATCTCGCTCGGAGCTATACTTGATGTTGCCGATTTGTAACAGTTCGTTGTATCCGTACACGGTGGTCTTCCCTAAGTAGTGCCACGTGGCCGCCAAGATGTCGGTCTTCTTGAAGCAGTACCTTCCCTTGATCACTGCTGCCAACAAAACACTACTTTCTCCCAATGCTTGATTCACCAGTTTCCTTGTCTTCTGCGTTATGTTCAAAATTACAAGTTTACATTAGTAGTTGAACATTAGTAGTTGCAAATTAGTAGTAGTTGAACATTAGTGAAGATTTGAACATTAGCAGTTGGAAATCCGAAAATTGGTAATTTAAAAACAAACTTCTTCAGAAAATTTATTTGAATACTGATTTAGTGAACCATTGTTTACTTAATGATACTGAAAAAAACAAAACATATACAGTGCAACATTTAAAAGAAACAAATAACAATGGTAAGAAAACAAATGGCAAATAAAATTATGAAAAACAAACGAGATACAAAATAAGTGGTAAATTTAACATTTGAAAAATAAATAGCAATGGTAGGAAAACAAATCACAAAGTTGTGAAAAAAGAATGAGATACAAAATAAATGGCATACATAACATTTGAAAAACAAATAGCAATTAACAACACAGTTATAAAATTTCTTTATTATTAATTGTGTTCTCATTTCCATTTTTTTGTTTCAAGTAAAAATTTACGAACTTTTAAGACCATATTGCTGCGATATCTTGAGAATTTTTGAAATTTATTCTTGTCAGTGTTGTCTTGCTTATTTAGAGTAAATTAAGTGTTCCTTTAAACTTCAAATTTCAGGACATAAGATGAATGTTTAAAATCAAGATAATAAGCGATTTTGCAATTACTGTTACTAACAGATAAAATCATTCAAAAGTGCTTCCCGGCTATTTATCTAAATTTGTTAAAACCATCACACATTTTGAAAGTTTCTACTTGCTTCCCTTAAGAACTTTCTTGAATTTCTTTCCAAAGGTTTTTTTTGAACTTTTTTTTTTTTTTTTTTTTTTTTTGAAAATTTTTAATCTTTATCTTGTAACACTTGGGACTCTCTCTCAATCCTTACACCTGGTTCTTTCCTTCCTTTATTTTTGTTTAGTTGCCTGGCACAAAGTTGTACCTTCTCGCTGTCAACAGCACTTTTTCTTTCTATAACTTGTTTGATTTTTTTTCTGGATCTCTGGGTTTCCCTCTTTTATTCTGTATTTTTGCACAGATTGAGTTTCGTCTTCAAGGGACTGAAACTATGAGTCTGCTTGCATGGCTGATTTGCACTTTTTCACATTTCTAGATTTAATTCATATTTTTTTGGTGTTTTATAATTTTGAGGGGGTGAGTATTTCAAACTTTAGTCACAACTCACTCCCTGGACAAAATTAAAACATCCGAAATGCTGATCAAGTCCTTGCTCTTTCAGAAATAAAACTCTCACATTTGACGGTCAAGCAATCCTTGAGCAGTATTTCGTTAAATCTGAGAAACATTTCGTCACGAAATCACGTGATTTGTGGCGAAATGCGAACTCTAAATTATATGATGAGAATGTTTCCTTGATTTCGGAATCTCATCATAGTGCTTTGTGAGAGAATATTAACTAGGGTGACGAAACTATAATGAAGAATAGAAGATCGAAAATAAAGTTACGATACGAGCCGAACGGCTTGTATGGTCTTCAAGAAGTTTGCCTCTTACCAGGATGATCCCGAGTTCGGATCCCGCGTCGTGCTTGGGTATATTTAAACTCTCTGTTCTATCAGCCTTTGTTGTGCCGTTTGGGCAACATTGATCTACCAGTACAGTACCAACGATAAATTGATTTTTAGAAATGTTAGATAGTTTTTTTTGTGGAAAAAATAGAATAACAGATTTTTTTTTTTTTAAATTTGTTTCCTTGAAGGAGTGACGATAGTTATTTTTTCACTTTGATGTCTAGGAAACGGTTTTAGGGTCTTAGAAATTGCTTTGGAAATTGAGCATCCACTAGGAAGCGATTCGCTCAGAAACGAAGAAAATTTCGTGGAAACTTGTGAATCCAATGTTTTGCAGTGTACACAAGAAATACCAGCGAATTTTTAAAATCGCTACATATTTATTTATTTTAGATTACTAGCTACAAAGAAAGAAGTTTTTTTAAAATAAATCAAGTCATTTATCAAACCAGATAATTGTTTTATGCAATAAAATGCTTCATGTTATAATTTTTTTTAATATTTTATTACTACGTGAAATGTTTATATTGTTTATTATAACCTACGGTTTGAACGTTGCGAAAAAAATTATTCTTTCTATAAAATTATTCTTTCTATTTAATATTCATAAAACTCTTAGTATTCATAAAACTAAATAATAAAACTTTAATATTCATAAAACCTTCGTTTAAAAGAAATTTTATTGAGTAAGATATATTTTTTTGTAAACAAATTTGCATAAAGCCCCATCAAAAATATTATAAGTCATGCATACAGAAAATAATATTCTATACGGCATACTAAGCTCGTAGCATCCCATTTACTCATGGCAGCTGCCGCATTTCAATTGTGGTTATTAAATTTCCATAACAGACAAAACAGATTTTGATTCTTTCTGTGTTTTTAAAATAATATTCTTTGACGTTTTTGTATATGTATAATATTTCATAAAAATATTTCAATATTAATACAACTTACGTTCGAGTCAATAAATTCTCGTAACCTGAAATGGGTTGCATGACGTAACTGTAGCTTTTAGTCAAGGAAATGCGTACTTAATATTCTATCTCTATATCTATTTTGTAAGAATACACAATTTTTTTAAGTATTGAATATAAAAAGAGTAGTTTAGAGGAAAATACGTTACTATAAAATTTAAGTTATATTTTTAAATAAATATTTTGAACTATAGAAAAGTTTAAAATAAAATATTATCGTTTTATGATATTTATTTGTATATTGCATGATTTCCGTTTTTAAAAAAAGTGAATAGCAAAATTGGTATTGGCAAAATACATTATGTTATATTTGATAAAAAAAACATCAAACATTTTTATACAATATCAATGTCAAAAGAATGACTTAAGTTAATGAAAGATACATTATGATATGGGATTATCGTTGTTGTTACTGTATCTGAGAAGATAATGGTATGAACATGTTATTGAGTAATGATAACTGATCAACATTCTATTTCATTTTGTTTCAAATACAAGGTTATTTTTCAAGAAATAAATTAAAAATATGTAAAATCAAAATAATAGCATAATTATTTATTTACAAAAAATATAAAAAACTTAATACATTATCCACAGCATTTTATAAGCTTTTATAACTGCCAGATTATCAATACTATTTTATTTTGTTTAGTTTATTAAGTGATTGTTACTTCCAAAAACAGTGCATTGTAAAAAGTCAAAATATAATATGAAGATCTGTTTGCCTAATAAAATTATAACATTTTGAAGAAAAAAAATATTAAAGAAATTGATTACCATACTTTTTAATACCAAAAAATTATTAAAATAGTTTAGTAATAAAGGAGTTTTATTGTAAATTAAACTTTAATGTTATAATTTTTGGTACACAAAACGATGTTTATCATCATTCGATATCAATTATCATTCCATAGTTAAATAAAAAAAATGATTTTTTTTGCATGAAGTTCTTTAAAAACTTTGTTATCTTGTAAAATTACTATTTTTATTGATTTCTTTGCATTTTAATAAATACTAGGAGGCTTCGTCCCCTGCTCGCTGGCGCTCGCCACTCCCCGGAACTGCTTTCGCAGTTCATTTCGGATTGCTTCGCAATCCGATGCTCGCTTTGCTCGCTCATTGAATACGTTCTTAACGTCTAGCTTTTGTATACTTTTTTGAACAGTGAAGTACCAAAAATTTTCACTGTAGAAAATTCTAAACCTGTACATTTCAATGTTAATTTGAAATTGCAAACAGTTCACATATTTTTCTTAATCACACTATTCTAAATTTCAGTTGTCGAGAAAAGTAACATAACTTAACTCTAATAAAATTTAACTTAAACTAAAACAAAATATTAACTTAAACTATGAAATAATAAAATGGCGTTTAACTCATAACTAATAATATAGCAAAACGTGGAATAGTAAAGCGCTCAACTCAAAATAAAATAGCAGCCAATGAAAAGGAACTATTTCAGAACTCAAAACCAACCAACCGTTTTTTTCTCGGCGACAATAACAAAACGTGGAATAGTAAAGCGCTCAACTCAAAATAAAATAGCAATAGCATAACACTTCTCATTTCTGCCAATGAAAAGGAACTATTTCAGAACTCAAAACCAACCAACCGTTTTTTTTCTCGGCGACAATCGGAGATGTGGCACACCCATATTCGGTTAAAATCGAAGACAAATGTTATTGTGTTTATGTAATGAGTTCACAACTTCTTAATTATGTGGATAAATACGAAAAAAAGTTTAGAGATTTGCACAAAACGCCTACAATTAAAAATGAAAACTGTTACCAACGCGAGAAAAGAAATATCATCTGCTTTATTGATACATACGTACGTATCAGCGTTTTATATAATATAGATTTTTACAAAAAATTACATATTACGTAAAAATAAGAATTTCTCAGAAGCAATACAAAATAAAGAGGAGCGAATTAAATGTTGACATCAGAATTTTCTACATATCGGAGTTTCTTCTTATACCACAAAATGTAGAGAGAAAATGAAGCCAAGACTAATTTTGAAAAATCACATCTAATTAGTAAATCAAAATAAAACACGTAGAAGAATGATCGTTTGTGGAATAGTAGTTTTCAGAAATTCTGGATTATGCATAAAACATTAAAGACATTATTTTCTTCAATCAACTCAGCGTTATTTGAAGTATAATCTCCTAGTTAAAGAAGGCGAAAACATGAATAAAATATTTTACAGCCCTCAATCAATGTTCGCCAACTACCATCAACACCCACCACTTCAAACGCCAAATTATAACCCTTTTTTTCGTAACTTCCTCAACATTTGTTTAGTTTCCATGTTAAAAGCGCTTAAGCTGTCTATAGACAGTGAAAGCGATCACGTTTTCCCAATAGAGGAGCTTTAGTAGCTGCATATTAGTGTGGGTCAGCAGAGCATGGATCTTGTGTTCCTATTGGCCCAAAGATTATGGGCACTGGCAGAAGCCAACCATGCGTATGATGCGTTCAGCCATTTGCGATCAATCAGGATTTTCGGTACCGAAGCCAACCAGGGAAATGGGACGAAAAATATTTGATTTGATGCTTCTCTACAATTGACTTAAAATGGCCGACGCAGTGTTTTGAGTTTGTTGGTCTTGAGAATATTTTGTCATTTGGGAAAAGAGAATTTAGTTGAAGTTTATTGTATTTCAGTTTTTCAATGAAAACGATAAATATTTAGAAACTGCTTTTAGAAGAGAAAGAGTAAATGCATAACCTTCTGTTTTCGATTGAAGAGAACGTTTATGTTCCGGATAAAATGGATATTTATGATATAAATTGTTTCTGAACGTTCTATCGTAAATAGGAGAACCATATTTATAATGCAAATTTGTTTAACATTTTTTTACATCACAGGGCTTTGGAAGTTTATTATTATTTTTTTTAAAATTTAAAATGACTTAATTTATTTAAATTTTTTTTCAGCATTAAAAATTAGAGAGATCAGTAGCAATGAGATGATCATTTAATATGTTAATCATTTCTCATAAACACCCATCTTTGATAAATGCTTCTAAATTTTAGCTTTTTAGTGAAAAAAAGGCTTTTTTAACAGAAAAAAACGACTCTTTGTTGATTACTTTTTATCATGACCAGATACTTTGTTATACATAATAATTTAATTGATAATTATAGTGATGAAAGTAGAAACGTTAAGGGATAAATAAGCCATTTTTAAATTTAACATTTTCATTACTTCAAGAGCTTTTATTTTAATATGAATTTGTGTGAAAATTGGGTCTATATTTCTAATCTATCTTCTCGTGCATGAAAAGTCATTAAAACGTATAAGTTAAAGAGAGAAAAAATATAATATGGTGAGATCAGTATTGGTAACATGCAGAGTTAAATAAGACATGTTTGAATTTAAGAAGATTGTCAATTCACGAATCTTTACTTTAAAGTTTAAGTATTGTTAAATTTGGGTTTGCAGTTTTACTCTATCTTCACATGCAAGAGCGTTTTCTTAAGTATGAATGTTAAAGACAAAATAAATAAATAAGTGCTCCATGGGGGCTATAGTACCTCCTCTATAAGGCGTAAGTAAAGTGGTAAGAATTCAATGTTTGTCTAATATTAGTTGATGATGGAGAAAAAAAAAGGTTTGCTCATGTGCTAGTAAAAATTAAAATTAAAAAAGTATTAGTAAAAATTAAAAAGTAAAAAATTAGTTTTATTTCACATACTTAGTGCTGTGGGTATTGAATTTGAACTAGAGTTCAAGGCATTACTTTTTATTTTATTTTATAACCGTCGTTGAACAGCCGACCCAACTTAATGGGTTTACGGCTACTAATGTTCAACTCCGTAGCCTTGTAATTTTGAACCCAATCCAGAAGACAAGGGAACTCCTGGATCGAGTATTGGGAGAAATTTGCCTTCGTGGAGGACTTTTTGATGGAGCTAACCCGCATTTGCGTTACATGGAGAGGAAGACCACGAGAACCTCCCACGGTTAGCCTGACGGCAAGGGGACTCTAACCCATGATCCGTCTACCACTGAGGATATTTCACGTCAGCACTGTGGTCCGTGAAAGCCGGATGCGGAATTCGTATCGACTGGGATTCGAACCCGGTTCGCCTCATTGGAAGGCGAACGCTCTATCCCCTGAGCCATCGCGGCTCTCAAGGCATTACTTGTTTAAAAACTTCATTCTTATCAAAAACATACAAATTGGAAGAAAAAAAAAACAGTCGACATGTTTCAAGCGCTCAGAAATAGGCGCCCATTTTCAAGTTTTGACAGACGGGAAGAAACAAAAATGATTCGAAATATAAAATGAAAAGTTGCCAACAAAAAATTGGAAAAATAAAGATGAGAAACGGAACAAGAAAAACCGAGTGGGGCAGTGGCCGAGAGGGGCAAATCAAGGTTAAATGCATTTTCGCGCAATTGAGAGATGATGGGGAATGAATGTCGTTAACAAGGGAATCAGCAGTCATCTAAATAAAACAAGATTCCATGGCATGAAAATTAGCTGTTGTGACTGGGGGAGGGAATAATTTCAGAATTGTCGAAATTAAATTTATGCCCAAGATTCTAACAACGTGCAGCCAATTATGTTTTTCTAATATGCATTTTTTTAAGCAAGTAATATCTTTCTACTTCAGATTCTTAGGATTATTTATTTAGAATTCAAAGATTGAAAACAAAGGAAACGATAATCAATCAAGTAATGCAAAATCAAAATTAGGTACTTTTAGATAGGTTTCATATTGTTGATAAAGAGTTCAATTTAAAAATTCAAAAAAAAAAAAAAATCCCGCACAATTTAAAAATTAAACTATCTTAAATAGTTGTAAAGAGTTATAAACATGCCTTTCACACTATGTTAAAAAATATAATCCAAAACATGACTACGGAACTGATGAGAAGATTGTTAACAATCAAACTCATAAAAATAATAATCCTAAGAAGCTGAAGTGAAAATATATACTTGTTAATAAAATGCTTTTTGTTTGTTTTTGTTCATAATTAAAGGGGAAAACAATTTGACATTGTTCAAGTGTCCGAAGATGGTGGCAGACAGGTTAGAGGTAAGAAAAGTCACATTTGTCTAAGAAAAGTAGATAAGAGAACAATGAAGACAAAAGAAAGCTGCGATGTTCTATGAAGGTATATCCGGGCAGTATATGCATTTACATGTGGAATAAATAATGTGATGTTATTTGCATGAGAAATGGTATTCATATGAATGTGACAAGACTCAGAAAAAAAAAATGGTCTAATGTTTCAAAAGTAAAAGGAAAACTGTAATTATTTAGGGTAAATTTTAGCCCATGGTTCCAACAATATGCGTCAAAAAAGATTTTTCGGAGTGTTTTGCAACACGAACATAAGAAATATCTGTCGTGTTGATTTAATTAAAATTTTTGAACAAGTCTGCTTTGAAGGTAAAGTTTCATTATTCAAGGTATACAATAAATGCGATTTGATCAAAATACATTGATAAGATCATTAAGTGTTTCAGTTTTGCGAAATGGTCTGAAAATAACTTCCTTTAAAATCAAAATGAGTCAGCATTCTTAAAATCAGTGTCCATAATTTATCTAAAATAATGGCTATACCAGTGACTTAAATAAATCCAAAAAACAGCCTTTTTATCGTTTTTGATCATATTGCTGGGTATTATTATTTATGAAGAAAGGAATCATTTCAATAACAAATCATTTAATCCTTCAATAAAGAATCATTTAAATAAAGAAAATAAAAATAGTACTTTTAAGACATTTTTAAGAATATACTTTGCCTAAATAAAATTGAATATGTTGAAAAAAATTTATTTCAAATTCAAAAAAGAATTTACGCATGGGAAAACGGATAATTAAAAAAAAAATGAAAAATAGAAACTCATAAAACCTGACAAAAAAAATCAAAGAATAAACATACAATGATGAGCCAATAAATACCTAAAGAGTAAACAAAACAATAATAACCCAAATCTCATATAAAAACTCACTTCTCTACTCTAAATAATGACATCCGACAAGAAACAGAATTTTATTCTTAGCTAAGCAGAACTTTATTCTTAGAAACAGAATTTGCTAAACAGAATTTTATTCTTAGAAAAAAGGTTTTCCAATTTCAAAAGGTAAAATAGTAAATATATTTTAAGTTAATATAAATTTGCTTATTTCTAAACAACAATAACGTAGATTATCACTTTTTACTTCTCGAGATCTTCTGTTTTCATATGCATTAAAAGCAAAATTATTCTTTAGTATAATAAAGTTTTTTAATCACACTCAAGATCTCCTGTATAAAGTAAGAAGAAAAACCAAAAAACTTATTTTAAAAGCTAAAGCTTAAAATTTTTAATTTTTCATTTTTAGAAAAGTTAATTTATGATTGTTAAACTATATTTCTAAGTCAAAACTAATTTTTTCATATTTGAAAAGTTTTTTACGCAAAAAACTTTTGACTATTATAATTTTAATAGTATTAAAGTTTATTAAGTAATGATATGCATTAGCTATTTTATGTAAAATATATCCTGGTCCACATGGGATTAGGTAAATATTAAAAATACACCGTCTTTAAGCGGAGAAGATACTTTTTTTCTCTTAATATTTTAAAGTAAGAACAGACATTAAAGATGATGAAGGAGTTTAACTTGACAGAATAATCGCTCTTCAGGGATTTTATATCTTTTTTTTTTTTACATGCACGTATCTAGTTGATACTCCAAAGTTGGTATTAAAGAAAGCTAGTTATTTCTACAACCATTTTCAGTTTCAAACTCAAAAGAAATTTTTTAAAAAAAAGTATGGATTTAGCTAGAAAATATTGATCAACATTTATCATTTGATTTTTATGACAATTACTAAAATTATTTCCATTCAATTTGTTTTAACTCTTATCGCTCCATTACAAATTAAATTAAAAAATAATGCGTAACAAATAATATTACTCGTAAAGAAATTATGATTTACATTCGAATGATTGAATGCATTTAAATGATTGAATATGATTACAACCATTAGCTTCTTTTGTTTTATGTTACAACAGTGATATGGTATTAGAAAATGCTTAATTTAAGGTGATATCAAATAAGTCCACCTAATTAATTTTGATTACTTTTCATTATTTTGTTGTATTATAAATAAAAAGAAAATCCTTTTGGCTCATTCAAATCTGGTTTCATGATGATAGTATTAGAGTAAAAATGACGCATTGTTTAACAAGAAATTTTAAATATTATGAGATTTTCAACACGCTGAATCACGTATGAAAAAGCGTTAATGTGAATATGAAGTTTGTAAGAAGTATTAGCTAAACTAGTGGCGGCAATTACTTAGAGAAATTAAACATCATTTAATTGCATTTTTTTTATATACACTCCATTGCTTCATGCAATCAAAAAAGAAAAACCTTTGTTAATAGAAAACTTTCATTCAAAAAAGCAAAAAGTGATCCTTTGAATTCAAATTTGAATTTAACATGAAAAAAAATTGGGTGTGACATGATATGGCCAGAAAAAACATGACAAATTCTTATAATGAGTTATAAGTTTTTGTCTTAGTATGTTGCTTTAATGAAGACCCTTGGTTTTTCGTATTAATTTTGTACTTTGATGAAAAATATGATTTGACTTAAAAGAAAGTATTGATGAAAATTTCTAGATTCTAAAAATTGATAACGTAACGCAATTTAGGTTGCGATTGCATTTTACTAGCTTAGCTAATACTTTACTATAACTTGTACTATTACCTTCAAGATGCTCGATTTCTTTATGCCCTCTAGTTATAATTTCATGATTTTTCTTTCTGAAAGGATACTGAAAAACTTTCTCTAAAGCTTCCTACATTTCCGCAAAATTTTTTCTCTGCCTTAAGCATATTTTGAACTAAGCGTTCAATAGAAAAACAGTTTTACAATTTAGTTTCTCAAGAAGTATTCGACTAATTTCGTTCAAAATTTGTATTTCGTAGTTTAAATATATACAGTCTAAAAAAGAGTAAAAAATTTTATACTTTAAATTTAAAAATGCTTTGATTATTCTATATGAAACATTAAAAATTTTTTTTTCAAAGACTCCAACTGCTACAGATAATTTGTAGTTTCGGAAAATATTTCTCCTATTGAAAGCAAGGGTAATGTATTAATCTTCTCTCTTTGAATAAAAACAACAGTCCGTCTGGATGTATGTTCACTAATTATTCGAAAACAGGAGCACCGATTTCAATTGTGTTTCTTTTTTTCAGCAGTTGCAAATTTTTAAAGGGGTTTGTAAACAATCATGCCTTCCCTACGTTATGTCGTTTACGCACAGTATCGAAAATTTGAAATTACATTGATGCAAACCATTGTTCTAGATTTAAATGTTCACTGTCACTGTGACAACATTAATACAAATTCTTTAAAAATCAAAGCAAGCAAAACCACTAAAAAAGTAAATAGCCTTTAAGCTCGCTAAACTCGCAGTAGCAAAACATACAGATATATATATATATATATATATATATATATATACACACATATATATACATATATATATATATACATATATATATACATATATATATATATATATATATATACACATATATATACATATATATATATATACATATATATATATATATACATATATATATATATATATTTATATATATATTTATATATATATATATATATATATATATATATATATATATACATATATATATATATATATTTATATATATATATATGTATATATATGTGTATATATACATATATATATATATATTTATATATATATTTATATATATATTTATATATATATATATATATATATATATATATATATATATATATATATATATATATATATATATACATATATATATATATATTTATATATATATTTATATATATATATATATATATATATATACATATATATATTTATATATATTTATATATATATTTATATATATATATATATATATATATATACATATATATATATATATTTATATATATATATATATATATATATATATATATATATATATATACATATATATATATATATATTTATATATATATATATATATATATATATACATATATATATATATATATTTATATATATATATATATATATATATATATACATATATATATATATATATTTATATATACATGTATATATATATATATATATATATATATATATATATATATATATATATATATATATATATATATATATATATATATATATATAATGATTAGATCTTCACGTTCTAGGAATCCATCTTTATGGTTCGAGGGGGAGACCTCAAATATGCTAATTAGTTAGTGCAGATGATATTTTAAACTGAGACCTAAAAAACGTATTTTCTCTGACTAAATATACCTTTTTTTCGATGGATTTGCATTTGTGACCATTAAAATATGGAGAGTAGCCGCAATCTGAAAATTATGTGGGAAAGTTTGGTCAGGAGAGAGCCGAAGTTTGGATTCCTTAATGTTAATTTTACCTTTTTTGCGTATATCGCCATATTCACTCTTTTCCAAAGTTATCTTATCCAATATTATTATATTCTTTATATAATTTTTTAAGCAAATTAAAAAATGTTTGCCCACAATTATTAATTTCATTTATCCAAAGGTAATTCCACGCAAAAAATAAATTTTAACAAATATTTAATTTTTTATTATTTTATTTGATAATAGTTGAAAAAAAGTCCTTTAAAAAGTCCTTTTTTGTGTGGCCTCTAAACTTCGTTGAATAATTTTTAAAGTGCAAGAGCTCTCGTCATAAAAGGGAAGTCTAGGTATAGTAAAGTTGCAATTTGCTGCGCAAGGAAACTGCTTATAACGAAAGGTAGCGTTTTTATCTCAAAACTGGTGCAGGATATGGTAGCTCTGGATGTACCTCTAGCTGTTAACTTTTCATTGTCATCGGATCATACACACAAAAATCGATTTGACATTGAACCATAGTGTTGAGACTTTGGACATTAATACGATAAAAATTTACATTAATCTCAATAAAGTATGGAATTAAGTCAGATTTGTACACAGAATCGTTTAATTATCTTAGAAGTACCATAATGTTGTTTAAATTAGCACTGTATTAAGGTTATAGAAAATTTTAAATACATCATGGTTCATCAACTACGAGTTTAGCTCCATCAAAAATGTAAGTTCAGAGGTATTCTGAAGATGTTAGTTATTTTAACACCTATCATTGCAATCCTTTTCTAGGTTTTGCTTTTATGACAACATTTCGTTTCGTTTTCTTCTATAGTTAGTGCAGTTGAATATGGACAAAATCTATCCCCGTTTGGTCAAGTCATAGTCTACATTCATTAAAATTATACCAAATTTCATTAAATTGTTGAAGGCTTTTTGTAATTTTTAATCTAGAAGCATAAAACCAAATTAGTTAAACTCAAGAAGGATGGCGAAATTACTACAAATTTCGATTGAGTTCCCCTGTCCTTTGAGTCGATTTTAAAAATATAATGTAGTAATTTTATTTTAAATTCATTATGTGACATCACTGTTCATAAAGAGTGATGGCTATATATTTAAGAGGATGAAATGAATTATATTATAAACAGAAAAAAATTGATTTAAACTATGCTTATTAAGTCATAATATATTTAAAGTTACATTATGTGACATTTGTACTAAAACAAAATAAAAATAGTTTAAAATATTCTCAAAGCATAAAATAAGTATCTATTTATTTTTTTCACGCGATTCTTTGAGAATGTTCTAAAATGTCACTTTTCTAAAGGAACACCTAACTGATAAAAAGTTTTCCAATATACTTTGATTTCGAAGATATAGTGTCTTCGGTATCCTTTAAAGCAATAAATCGAGCAAATATATTTTCTGTACCAAATGATATCACCTAAGTAAAAAGTTACAAAATACATGTACTACATTTCAGCGAGACGGCAGTGGAAAAAATAAAATCATTGAAACTTCTTTTCAGGATTTTCTAAGCGAATAAAAGTGAGTCATAATAGTTTTAATTCGTTTCTGAAATAAGTATAAAAAATAAAGTGAGTCTGCAGCTGTAGTAAAGGGACGCATATATTTTATAATATTCTTTTATTTATAAAATTAACCGTGATATTAAATTCTTTTATTTTTTTATATCAATACCAGCTGAGTTATGCAAACATATAAACTAAGATATACTTTTATTTCCAAATAAAATTGCGTTCATAAAAGTTTTATGTAATTGTTGTATTGCTTAAACGTTTATTATCATTTCAAATTTCATATAGCTCTTTTACTGTTTTTATTACATTATTTTATCCGATTTATATTTATTATTTGTGATTAAACGAAATATTGCTTAAAATATTTAGAAATATATGTTTTTCAATATAATACTTGATGTTTGTCATGAGAGTTTTGTGGTTTCAAATTCGCAATAACTCTGAAAGTTTTACGTTTCTTAGATAAATACTTTTCTGATTTTAAAATTTCATTGTAAAATTATGATTTTTTTTCCAAATTTACGAATATTAGGATTTTGTTAACTTGCTTTTGTGTCGGAAAATAATGAAACTTGCAATTGATATATCTCTTTCCGACTAGCAAGATCATTAAAATCTCCATTGAAGATACATTTCTAATGACAGAGTACTTTCAATCAGTCATTCTTTTCTAATAGCTACTGACAGAAGTTATCGTTATTTTATCTTCAAAATGAAATAAAGCTCGGACTATTTTTCAACACACTAGGTAACTCGAGTCTCATTGTTTTGAATGTAATTTCGGCTAGAAAATATGAATATGAAACCAATATATTTTAAATGAAATAAAAATAGTATTTCAAATGCGCATGAACTGACAGTCTACAAGGTAAAAGCGCACCTAGCAAAGAATGATGACATTCACGCTCATGGTTTGTAATCTTCTCAATCTCTAACCTGTGCTCTATTTTCGACACCTGTTTTAATCGAATTTGATACACCCGATATACACCGCTAAAAACAATTAAAGGATATTGAGGTTGTGGGTTGATCTTGCACCTGGAGAATTGTTTGAATGCTTGATACATTATCGGCTGACGTAGTTGTCTATATGAAGTAAAAATGACTTTTGTTTGGCCGAAAAAAAAAATGCGTTTTATTGAGCATTTGGGTACAAAAGAAAATAAAAACATAATTTAATAAAAAAATAAAATAAAAAAGGTGTTTCCTTAAAAGAAAATCATTTTTAGCAGTTACGGTTTCCCCGACTGCCAGCAACCTTTGAAGCATCAAATAAATGAGGAAATTAAAAAGGGGCAGGGACAGTCTATCCCTTTCCTCCAGAAGAGATCTTTCCAGCTCTTGGAGAGTTTGTGGAGGCTTTAGACGTCCAGCAATTCATCCCAATATTTCTCAATTCATCCCAATATCCATCCTAGTATTTTCCAAGCATTCTCGATCGGGTTCATGGCTGGAGAACACGATGGCCAATCCATTCGTATGATTCCTTCTTGCAAAAAAAATCATTCACCAAGTTATCACGATGTGGCTTCCATTGTCGTCCATTAACATGAAGTCATCTCCAATTGTTGCAACGTAAGGGACTACAGTAGGTCTCATAATCTCATTCCTATATCGACGACCGGTCAGAACTCCATTTTGAATGGTATGGAGATCGGTGCACCCATCAATGGAGATGCCAGCATAGATCATCGCGCCCTCACCACCAAATTTTACACTTTCGTGCATGAACGTAGGATTGTTTCTAGTGCCACGGTCTCTCCAGATTAAAACTCGCCTATTATCAGGATGAACAAAAAAAACGGGAATCTTCTGAGAAAAGAATATTGTACCAATTATTTCTCTTCTAGTTCACATGTTCTGTTGCCTATTAGTGGTGCGCGCGACGGTGCCTTGCTGTTAACGTGACGCACACCATTGGTCGGCGATCATGCAGACCTATAATATGAATACTATTTTGAACAGTTTGTGTTGAAACTGTGGTGCTAGTAGCCGAGCGAAGGTGTTGTTGAAGAAGAGGGGGGGGCGGGATAGCCTGGTCGGTAGGGCGCTGGGCCCATGTCTAAGAGGTCGTGGGTTCGATCCTCGCCGGCCGAAGACTCCCCGTGTAGTAAATGGTGACTGATGCACGTTAAATCTGTCGAGTCACAAAGTCCTCCATGTTCCCATAACAAATCAATACCTCTGGGGGTACTGATCCCGGAGTTTCCTTGTCTTCTGGATTGGTTCAAAATTACAAGGCTACGGAGTTGAACATTAGTAGTCGTAAACCCATGAAATTGGGTCGGCTGTTCAACGACGGTTATAAAATAAAATAAAAGAAGAGGGGGCATTCACATTTCGGTATACATACAGGATGTTCCGAGCGTTCAAGGCGATCTTCGTTGCACCTTTTGTAAAACACGAACGTTGTGTTACCATATCTTTACCGCAGTAATTGTATTTTGGTGAATTGTATTCAAATAAGCGAATTTAGCAACCAGTAATCGTTTTGACTGTTCGCGCCAACGCATCTTTCCTACAAATTGTCATTTAACAGTTCTTCGTATATAGCCTTCGTACCTGATTGCCTCCTGCGACGTCTGAGTTCTCAACGACGCTAAACTGCCGGCTAGATGATCGCGTTTTACTACTATATCACATAGGTTTAAGGCAAACCGGTTTCGCAAACATATACTCCATGGTATTGAAATATGCAAAATAAAATATCAAAATATGGGAGTTTTGGAAATTTCTTGACCAGAAAACCCCTTTATTTCTCTAAATATTTGAGTTGAAAAATACACTGTAAAAAACCTTTGTGTAACTGGACACAAAAATTATGGCAACTATTCTACACTAAAGTGGCGTTCTACTAAACCAAAACACAAGGATAGTTCCTAGCGCTATGAAATACCTAAATTATTGTTTTAAAACACTTGGTGTAAAGAAGTCGCTATGTTTCTTATTTAGTAATGCTAAAATTTATAATTAGAATAAGATAAGATACTCATACGAATCAGTAAATATATTTTTTGGAGGCAATACAAAATAAGGATATAGTAATTTAGATTGCTTACTAACACCTGTGAAAAAAAGTGAGTTATAAAATTAAACATATGCATAGCAAAGAAAATATTAAGACTAATTCAAACCAAACTTAACAGAACAATAGCGGATAGAAATTATACATTATAAAATTATTTAATAGAATTTACAGAAAATTAAAATATAAATATCCTTAATATGCAACTAAAATATACATATAATTCTTAACGGTGAACTTTAGTTTCTGCAGATAAAAAGCAACATTGAAGACGGCCACAAACTCATTATCGATTGCAGAAAGTTACAGACGAAATCAAAACTAACATACATTAGAGTTTTCGAAAGCGAAAGATGCAAAGGAAAGTAATTTTGTCTTAAAATTTTTGTATTTTAGGTGTTTAGTTCGTAAAATCTGCTGAATCGAAAGTTCTGTGATCGATCGCTGAGTAGTACCGTGTGTGCACGGACCTGGAGAAAATTTCCTTCCCCTTCAGATCTTTAATTTAAATTGAAGGAAGTGGCCCCACAATTGATATCACCTCAGCAAATGATCATATTTGTGATAGCATGTCTTTGGATCATCCTCCTCATAGATGTTTCCCAGAACGTCGCCAGTACCCTATTGAGCAGCTCTAGTGCGACGTAAATAAAGTACCTATCTACCAATTAAGTTAAATATAAAAATATGTTTTCTCTCTTTTTGTTGCCCAAGGAGGCCAAAGCATATTTCTTAATATCGAAATATAATCTATTATTTAACGTAAACAACTTCTTTGTATTTACAAGATTACTAGTACCCCTTCCCTCCGAAACATCTAGAGTTGAGAGGTTCCGTCATATTGAATATGGGCTATAAGTTACAATACTGCATACAAATGGTAACAATCAAGTGCGGTTGTGACTAGATTATTAAATATATAGGCTAATGATTTAAGGACATACTGAAAAATAAGGATTAATTCATAGATAATGAATAGCACAAATTATTTTTTACCCGTGTTTGAGAATAGTGTCATCGGGTTTTGAAGGTTTAATTCGAGTATATTTAAAATGTGTCATACTTGAATTTTCTTTCGTTTAGAAGGCATATAATTTTTTTTTCACGCTCAAATTAGTTAGTAGTTTTGATTCTTATAATTTATTTATTTTCACTTCATATTTCTAATTTAAGAACAGCACAAGTATAGTGCCTTGTTTTTAAGTCTTACCTATAACAGGGTAGTTTCGATTTGCTACTTGTTTGTCAAGTTACGTTTTGTTATTATCTCATTTGAATCGAAAATTACAAAGAACAACAGCAATTAGGTGGTTCATCAATCTGTCAAAAAGTCTCTAAAGCTGCTATTTATTTATGAAATCATTTGTTTTCTAATTAAGTTATTTATTTAAAGAATATAGGTAGCATAATTAAATAATATAATTAAGTAAAATAACAATAGCAAAAAATAAACACGGCATTAAAATTTCTTCAATAATGATACAATTTAAGTATTTTATTTTTTATTTTTATGACACGTCTCTAGATGTTTTTCGGTAAATATTTATATTTTCCTTTTGCTAAATAATCAAATGTAAGAGTCACAAACCCAATCTTTGTAATGTTACAATAAGAAACATAACATTTTAAATGAATAATCTGAATATATTTAATGGATAATCAAACTATTTGTAATATAATCACTAGATAGAAACATCGTAGTAATAAATAGTGCGATTTTTGTAATTATATTATTATCCAACTAAATCATCAAAAGATGCAAGACTCGAAGGATCATTATGCAGATATCTAAACTGCTACAATGGTGGATAATAATTAATTGAGGCCTCAAATAAACCATTATTTAGGCCCTTCAAAAGAGAAAGTTGTTTATCAGGAAATTCTACGAAAATATCCCGCCTGCCACATTCTAACTAAACTTTCTTCTCGTGAAGTTGCCAATTAATGCCAAAAGTGAATCTGATTTCCTTCAACCTAATCTTTCAAACAAATACTCTAAGCCACCAAAGAAAAACTCTAGAGATACCTGGCCACGCAATTCTTGTGGCTAACAGCTCTTCTACTGGTTGGGCCATATTTCATGATTAGGTAAGCGAAGTTTTCCTCCAGTCCGATTACTGCTTACGTTCACTCTCACTGGGGTTTTAACTCCCAGCAGTTTCTGGGGCGCCAGTTTATTTCTCATCTCGCAAAAAGGAACCGCAACTGTAATTGGGTGCAGACATAAAACACCTACAAGATAGACAGCCAGGCTTTCTGTTTAGGGGGAGATTATGTATGGAGGAAAATTTCCTGGGTGTTAGGATTCGACTGAGAGGATTAGGAAGAGTTGGTTGTCTATGTCCGATGGATTTCTGCCTTCTTTACCGATGTATCAATAAGATTTCTCTAAATTTTTCTTACAACGGAAGTAATATGAGGAAGAACTCACAGAAATATTGGTGTTATATTGTTCTTCAAGCTGTTTCTTTATTTTATTTTATTTATTTATTTATTTGTTTTTAGATTCCGAAATTAAAAAAGTAAGGATGCTTTCTTAAGATACAATGTTTAATAATTCACGATAATTCTCAGTGATAATTCATGAATTTTGAACCAAAGTAAACGATTTTACAAAACGTATGAAGTTTAAATAATATAATGTCTTGCCGTTTGGGCAGATTGTTAAAATCCCAGGCAGCTAGATCATATGCTATTTTTGTTTTAACATTTCCACACTATTTTCTTATTTTAGTTTTATTTACAATAACCGTTGTTAAGAATACAGATCTATACTGTTGAAATAAGGTTAGATATTTGTATCAGTTGCTTTATCACTTTTATTTTTAGAAAAGTGAAAGCCAACGTTTATAACAAGGCAAAATTCAATACTTGATTAATTAAAAACACTGTTTATAAAGATTTTGAAAAAAATCAGCAAAGAGGGTGATTTTTCACATTTTTAAAAATATTTATTTGAATATTCGTAGGATAAAATTTAAACTACACACATAATTAAATAGTTTTGTTTTTTAAGTAAACCTGATCTTGATAATTTTGCTTCTCCTAGGAGTAAATTCAGGTTGCAATCCTATTTGATGTGATTGTTTGACCATACTGCAAAACAGCAAACAACCACATTATTTCGTATTGTAAACTATCTTTTGATTAGATTTAAAGTACAAAACAATTGGTGTTTTCCGAAGCACAACTAATTCACAAATAGTACGAATTAGTGTGAGTGTGGTGCAGGCATTATTCATTATATTGGTATTTAGATTTGAATGCAACTATATATGGATGTTGATTTGAAATTATGTATGGATGTCAATTTGATATTAACTAGAGATAGTGTTACTTTACACTATTTTTTTGTAGTTTTTAAACCACAGTTTTTACAAAGCATATAAACATGAATACTGGGAAAAGGATATTGACATTGGATTACGCATACGGATGTTAACTTTTTTTTCTTCCACATAACTTAAATGCAGGTCAGTTTAATTCAAAAGGTCAACTAAGATAATGAGATTTCTTGACATTTGATTCACTTGTCCGTTAATTTAATATTAAATTGTGTTATATTAAATAATATTAATTCTTGCATTATTTAATATTAATTCATAAGTTGAGTTGAAAATTGCAAAGGAATGTAAGTGAACTTTATTGCCTTAAATCAAATGCTTAGTTGTTAAAATAAAAATAACGTACAAAGTTCGCCAAAATTAACACACATTTTAAATTACAATAAATTTAATTTGAATTATAAATAGATATTTAAAGCCAATTATAACTCATGAACATATCAAAAATAACATACCCTTTTTGTGTGACATGCATTTTTAAATAACCCAATAAATAAAATATATTAAAATAAGGTGACAGTTTGATGTCCAAATTTTTTTCGTATTCCTACGAGAAGTATTCATTATTGTATATCATAAAGGTCTCGGGTTCAAATCCTAGTTCGAGTATGTCTGCAATTTCTCTCTTTGTTTGTTCTGTTTTTCTTATGTTGTTTACTACACGAGGTCATATAGTTGTCTCTGTGGACAAATGTCGTGGACAATGGAAATAAGAAAAAAGTATTCAACATTGCTTTTTTCCCTAGCACAAAATTAAAAAAAATAAACTATACTTTTAAGTCTGAAAATATTTTCAGCTCATTTTCTTTAAATTTCTAAAATAAATCGTTACTGCCTCGTTTTTTAGTTTTTAACAGTTGTTTTTACAAGTTTACACGTACAGGAAAATAGCACTCAAAAATTGAAAAAAAAAAATAAATAAATAAATACCTTTGATAACTTTCATAAAAATTTATATTTAAAATTTACTTTTGTTTCTCTGTAAAAATATTTTCTTTTAATACTTTAATAATTACAAGAACATAAATCTTTAAAAATGTATTTATTTAGTCTTCTTTTAACTCTCGCAATGAAAACTATTGTTTTTGAGATAACTATTGTAAAACCCAACAGAAAATATCGATGAAAAAGACTTCTCATATTTTTGAAAATGTACTTTTCATCGCACATTAATGTAATTTTTTTTCAACAACATCGGTGAAAAAAACTTAAAATCCGTTATTAAAAAACTTTCCTAGAGATGAACAAAGAAGATTGGTTTGTAGTTTATGGTAGAAAAAAAGTAAAGTTGTTTGCTCTTGTTCATCCTTCTCTTATTGCTTTTAAAAAACATGTTTTTTATTTTGTGAACTTTACTATCAAGTAACGAAATAGATGTTACATGACTAGTTTTTTTCTTATCAGAATTTTTTAGTTTTGATTACAGAAAGCACCATAAAACATCTTTGATGGATGAAAAAGAAGATAAATTTTTCGAAACAATGTTTTAATGGTTAAAAACTTTTGTGTTGTGTAATAAACTGTAAAATGAGTTTAGTAATTGCTATTTTTTTTTTTTTCATTTTTCCCGTATCAGATATTTTTTAAGCAATCTAACAAAAATTAGGTTGTAAATAATTATATATTATAATAGTTTTAATGATATTTTTAACAAAAATATCAATAAGGTTAGTTGCAAAGAACGAATGAAAATTCCAAACGAAAATTCTAAAATAATAGATTTAAATAATAGACGAAATAACTCAACGAAACACCTGTCTAAAATAGATTCCTCGTTTAGATTTTACGTATACGCAATCACCGGATAAAGTATAAGAGGTGTTTCTTAATGATTTTTTCAATATCTAGTTTTAGAATGTTTTCCAAAAATAAAGTACAAATTATGCACATTAAGGGTTGCAATTAATACGTAAGAGAAGTTCAAAATATTTATTGAAATCAGTAAAATCACTAAGCGAGATAATCACTAAGTGAGAAAGCGAGATAAAAACAAAAAATTTTGATTATCCATTGAAGCTGGCTAACTACACTAATAATAACATATTAATCTTCCCTGTGTTTCTATTGGTAACCAAGCAGGATTTTATTTTTCCAGTTTCAGCTTCCTCGCTAGTAATTCATGCAATTTCGATAGGAATTTTATTTATTTACTTTTTCTGTAGTAAATAATTTGCGATCTTTAACGAATATACTTTTTTGATTTTATATTTGGCGAAGATTTAAAACAAATGAATGAAGAGTGGTTTACTTTAAAAAAATATAATGAACTCGATATCTAGATGAAGTATAAGTGTTGTGTGTTGCGAAAATTAGAATTAAATATCGTTAATAAAAAAAATTGCGTGAAATAACTATACGCAAAAAAAGGGAAAATTCATTTTTTAAGAAATTGAAATAACTATTATGTACGTATAAAAAAAGCAAACATTTATATTGAATTATTTTGCTGTAAAAATTTTACTCCAGCACTGACGTAATTTTACTCTGACGTAAATGAACAACAACAACAACGATCGAACATAAAGAAATCTGTAAAGGATGGACTGACTGTAGAAAAAAAGGTGGAAAATGAAATTGAAACAATAATAAAACTTTTAACTTATTTTCTGTATGTGAAACAATATAAGGGATTAATTGACGTAAAAACGCATAAACTTCGAGTATAAGAAAATAGTGTAAAAAAATAAAGAGCGGCTACTCAACGTGAGTGATCTTAAAATAGGTAGGCATTTTATTTAAGTCGTACTAGATCTGCACTACGTATTATTGACGACGGTCTGGGACACATCCCTGAGGATGATCCAAAGACATGCCATCGCAATTTTGATCATCTGCAGAGGGGATGTCTCCGCTGTTTTGGTACTTCGATGACCTGTGAGTGAAGTAGAGCACTTTAAGATAAAGCAGTTTAACGAGGACTGATACCGTGCATCCCCGGTCCCTAAGCAGGCTGATTAAAGTGGTCACCCACCCGCTTGCTGGTCGTTCCTTGACTTCGGTGTTCTGCTTGGAACCGTGTCTTTACGATCAGTCCACTGCGGGACGATCTTAAAATAGACAATCTGGTTTTTTATAAATAAACAATTGAACAAATATCTATTTGTATGAATTAAGTGGCCTGTTCATTACTTTTAAACAGTTATTTTAATTTATTGGAGTGATTTTGCAAAGAGTGGTTTACAAAGTAAAGTAATTAATTTTTGCGGATGGGCTTAATAAGCCGAGGGTTTCATAATCTTTCCACGAACAACCCGTGGTGTAGAGGTAGTGGGTTGTATCCCACTGGAACCCTGGATGTGTCTCGGTGCTATGAGGTCTCTCAATGAACTGATCGAAAGGCACATTTTTCAGTAGATCATTGAAGTCAAGTATCACTAGCGGTGATGCTTGACAGTGAGCGGTCAGTGAGTCGGTGAGTGATCAATTTGTTCAACCAGCTAAGAGACCGAAGATAAGCGGTTTCAGTCCTACCGTAAATTTATCGACTTCGTGCGTAGGTCGTCGATCTGCAAAAAAAGAGGGAGAGCCGTCGTCCCTTTAGCCGAGAATCAAAATTGTGATGGTATGTCATCCCTAAGCATGTTTCCCAATTTCCCGTTGTGCAACTCTAGGGTGACGTAAATAAAGTATTACTTCTTCTAAATTTTTAATATGATAATATTTTTAAGATTTTCCTTTTATGTTCTGTACAATTAAGAAGTATGATAATAAATAAATTGATAACTTATTACACTATGCACCGAGATGGACGAAAGACTTTCCCAATCATCGGCGAAAAGCCTCCTAGGCTATTGTACAATCGTTTAGTTTTAGTAAAATCAATATAAAAGCTCGCAGTAGGAAGTTAACTTGCCCAATTTATGTAGAGATGATGAAATTTCAAGTTTGTCCAACTTGAATTTACCTGCAGTATAATTCCCGTTGAGAGTAACTGCTGAAACCTCTTCTCTCTCAAAGTCAAGGAGCTTAGGTAACTAAAAGGAAACTAAAATAAACCATACACGCAAATAAAGCAAACGAACGGTGGGGATAGCCTGGTTAGCAGGGCGCTGAAATCACGTTCGTGAGAACGGGTGCCTGAATCCTGCCTTCCGAAGACTCCCTGTGCAATAAATGGTGATTGGTGCACGCGGAATTTGTTGGGTCCTTTATGTTCCCATAACAAATTATGCCTCTGGGGGTACTGAATTAGAGATTGATTGTTCTCTGGTTCAGGTCAAAATTATTATCTGGGGATGTCTGAATGCATGTATGAATCGGTCCATACTATAAACGGGTGTGATGTATGGGTGAGACAGAAGTCAAATTCTTGGCCATAGATGGCGCCACTGTGAAACAAGAAGAATCACACCCACTTGCCGTAATGGCCTATGACAACCACAAACAAACGAATTAAAACAAAACGCTCCGATAAAAACACAATATATTATAAAAGAAAACAGTCTCGTCCAAAGCCAAGTAGTAGCTCTGGTGCATGGATTTGACAGATTAGGAAACTGATACATTTTTGATTGCATAGGGTTAGCAATCGTTCCATTTTTCGTGACATTAGTTGTTTGTATATAGAGGGTGTTATAATTGAAAGAACTGCTCGTGATTGGTACGCCTACCTAAGTTTAAAAATGGAAAGTTTGACCGAAAAAATGAACTTCGTTCTGACTGTTGAGTTCGATGAAAAGTGTTTGAACCATCTTTTGTACGAAAATGCAACAACTGTGGAGTCCTTGAAAGAAAATGAAAGGCTCCAACTCTTTAAACTTTGGAAAAATTAGAAAAATTTGTGATTTTTTTTCTTTATGCAATCTGTGGATGATTGTTTCGAACACACATGTCTGCATATTTATATTTGGAGTAAATAACGAAAATGCATATTATTAAAAATGTGTTGTTCTGGGTTAAAAATAAAAGGCACATTACTGTTACAATAATTATTATATGAAATTACTAAACAATAAATAATATAACAATATCAATAAAACCATTAATAATTCATTTTTTTATATTTAAAAAAAGAATTTCAATAAAATATTATGAACTGCCCAATGACTTGTAATGATTTAAAAAGAGATATTTAGAATTCTCTACTAATTACATGATTTTATTTCTATGATTACAGAAAATAATCAAAAAATAATCAAGCAGCAAATGTTAACAATAGTTTAACTTAGAAGATTTAAATATTCCAAATTTTTATTCCTGAACAGTTTTTAAACTGCTTTAAGTGCATTTGATAATGACTCATTACTCGTTTAAAATGAATGTTTTATTACTTTTTTATTAAATGAATGTATGTCAAATCTCCACCTAAACTAAATTTGAAAGTTTAGTTTTGACTAATGACTATAAACATTAGCAATTTAAAAAAAAGCGAATTCAATTGATTTAGTATTCGATAAGCTGTTTAACCAACTCTTGCAATAAGAAAAAACAAAATTTTCTGCAATAAATTGAAATCTTTTAACTAAAATAAAAATGTCATTGTTCCGTTTTAATGTACTTTCGTTTTTTCCAGCCAGAATATTTTTATTTTCCCTTAGTGAAATTTTATTTTAAAGATAAGTATTCAAACGCTTGCTTTAAGGTAAATCTACCATTAAAATATTTATTTAATAATAATTTATTTTTTTTTTCTTTATTTACTTCTGATAAGGTCGTGAGTACGTTATTTTTATATTCGTAATTTAATGATGCTTACAAATTAATTAACAATAAAAAATATTTTTATAAAGTTTATGATACGCAGTCTTAAGCCATTTTTTGCCCTGCAGTTTGCAGTTTACTTTAGGAAGAAGCCCTCCCCCACGCCCACTCGTAATGAGTTAATACACACTAAAGAGTACGTATACGTACTAATACTCGATGTAATACAAAAGTACCGTTTTCATATCGCGTATGTGTGATCTTTGTCTGCTGGTGACAGTGAGATATGTTTTTTATATGATATCGTGGGCCATGGGAGAACCGCGTGCTTCTGTATATGTCATTTTAGTCCTGAAAGGATTAACCCTTTGCCACAGAATATTCATTAAACATATTCTTCATACTTTTTCAATATTTTGAATAAATTTAGGTCAAAGTAAGTGAACAATATTACATATAGTGTTTAAAAAATATTTTGTTATGATATACAGCATCGGGCACCGGTGTCCGTTCTTGCGTTAAAGGTAAAATTTTCCAATCACGGTTTACTTCCCGACAATTTTTAGAATTTGCACTTATTCGCAATTATTTAGATCTAAAATAAACTAAAATATTTCATTGAAATTTCTTTAATTTAAGAAATTAATTTTTTACGGATTTTCGAATATGAATGGAGAGAAAAAATCTGACATTTTTTAATTTAGTTTAATATTTTGTAACAAATATAATTCAGAGAATCTAATAGGTTTTTCTAATAACTATGATATTGACTTTTATAATAAAAAAATACCAACATATATTTTTACTTATAATTAGAGCAACAGGAAATAAATGTATAAAAGGGACACCAGTGTACTACGGGCTTGAATTTTAATTTTTCGAAATCAATTAAGACTTGGGGCATGCCGTAAAGTTAGCTAGAAACTTACCTTTTTTCGACGGATTATGCCCCTGACCTCAAAAATAAAGGATCCAGCAACAATTTGGGAATTACGTTCCCGATGTAATTTAATCAGTAAAACGTTCGAAAATTTGACCCCCTTAGTGCCAATTTTGCTTTTTGAGTATTTAACTTTATCTTGAGAACTTTTTAAGCGAATTGAAGATATTTTACATCCAATTACAAAAAATCGTTCATTCAACGTTAGTTCTAAAAAAAAAAGTCTTTAATAATTATTTCTTATTTTTTATTATTTTATTTAAGAACTTTCAAAAATAATAAATTGTAAGGTATAAAAATTTTTGCATAATTTTAAAGAATTAAATTTTTTTTTATTTCAAAAAAACATTTTTTTTTTTAACGGAATCGGATAAATAGTTCAGATTTCAACTAATTTATTAACATATTTGATGCCCCCATTTTGAATCTTTAAGATTGATTCCTTTTAAGTTAAAATGGAATCTTTAGATCATACGTTATTCTAGGTATTTTGATTTTTTTTTGCGGAGTGCTCAGCAAAAACATAGAAAAAGTTTCTGCACAAAACCTAGTCTATAATACCTACGCTATAAAACCTAGTATATATATATATATCTATATATATATATATATATATATATATATATATATATATATATATATATATATATATATATATATATATATATACACCGAATAGCTATTACATTATGACCACCCTCCATCTATAAAAATGGGCTCGCCCAGGTTTTCATGTTTTCTCACCCAGGAACAATGTTTTCATGGGGCACGTTAGGATCCATAATCCTCATAGAACAATCCCTGAAGTATGTAAGCTACTTGAAGATAGTTGCAGACCAGGTTCCCCTATTCATGGCAACATCTTTTCCTGCGGGGGATGGTGTCTACCTACAGGATAATGCACTATGTCATAAGGGTCGAATCGTCATGGATTGGTTCGAGGAACATTCCAGTGACTTTCGAGTCATGTCTTGGCCCACAAATTCACCTGACCTTAATCCAATAGAGGATTTGTGGTCCTACTTGGAAAACCAAATTCGTGCTGCCACACTACCCCCTCGCAATGTGAGGGAATTGCAGGACCAGTTGGTGAGCGCTTGGTACCAGATACCTCAGACTACCTATCAGCACCTTGTGGAATCAATGCCACGGCGGGTGCTAGCAGTTTTGAGGGCTAAAGGTGGTCCTACATGTTATTAGCAGGGTGGTCATAATGTAATGCTCCTCGGTGTATATAGTACTATATTTTTCAAAAATCCAGCAAGTAACATCGAGTGATGTAATTATTTCGGTAGAAAGATATTCTTTTCCATAAACTTCAAAATATGGACTAAAATTTAACTCCAATTTAACTGCCGCAGAATTTTAGAGTAGGAACTTGATTTATTGCTTTACAAAAATGACTGTAATCAAGCAAGAATGTAAAATGCCTTAAATTTTTACTACCGGTACTATAAAATAATGCTAGTTTTTATAGTACGAAATCATTTGTTTTACCATTTAGTTAGTACATAAATATATTTTAGAAATAATTTAATGCTAATGAAATTAAAAGCTATCGTACTTTAAGATTTCAGCATTTAAATGCAAAATTTATACTTATAAAAATTTTAAATACATTTTACAAAGTAATTCTTCCTCTAAGTATGTCGAGAGTATAAAATGAAAAAAAAAAAAAAAAAAAAAAAAACATAAATGAACTTCTTTTAGAGTTTTAGGGCGGAGATTAAGCAATAAAGTTTCCCTTCACTAAAAACCACTGCTTTTTACTGCCGTCCGGAAAGAAGATCGTTTTCTCTCAGGTACCGACTTTTTTTTATATTTTTTTTCTTTCTGTATATGTTCTATGTCACGAATCCAAGCTTTCTAGAAAGTCCAATAATGGTAAAAAATATGAAATCAAACGAAATCGAGTTCAAACTTTTTCCAGCTGTCACTAAACTGCCATAAGGAACTCTATGATATTGACCTTCTGTTGCTGAACCATCAGACTTATGATGGTCTGGGATAAAATATTGTGCTGAAATTGATATAAAAATACGCTACTCTGTTATGATAATGGAAAAAAAAGACTCTAATTTAAATTTTGCAAGTGACTTAATTGTAAATGCTATAAAAAAGAAATCAAAATTACTTAGTTTTAAGTAATACTTTCGTTAGTTTATTATTATTATTTTTTGACATACAGGGTAGGGTGATTCTAAAAAGATGGGCAAAATTCTAGGAAGGGATAGTACATACCCAAGCAAACAATTTTTATCGAAGAATGCATGGTCGAAAACAAAACGCAAAACCGCTAGAGGGCGTCAAAGTTTATGTTCTTATATGAGGCAAAAACACACAAAGAACGATGAAGTAAAGTTATAAAAGCAAATTTAATGGCATGTGATTACAATAAGTGTTCAAAACAGTGGCCGGCACGACTATGCACGCAGTACAACGGCGAAGAAAAGATAGGCGAACATTCTGAAACACACCAGGCATATCACGAACTTTCCCTGCAGCGGCCGAAAGCTTGGCGACAAGTTACGCAGCGCAGTAACTCGCAGCAGGAATGGAGCTTTCACGTTTGCATCAAACAACTTTCCAAAGGCGCCAGCACCTTTGCGTTTTGTTTTTGATCATGCATTCTTTGATAAAAATTGTTTGTTTGGGTGTGTACTATCACTTCCTAAAATTTCGCCCATATTTTTAGAATCACTCTGTATAGAAGAGACATGATCTAAGATCTTTGAATACTTCAATGTAAGCAACGATTATTCTCTAATTACTTATATTTCGGTTCAAAATCAGTCTTGATAAACCCTAAATCTGTTGCTATGACAGATTAATAAAGTAGTTTGTAAAAGAACGAACTTAAAAATTAATTAAAAATCACACATAAACAAAAATATTTAAAAAAAATTTCATTAAATGTCTGTTATTATCTATGTATCGTAGGAACTTACGCTGAAGCACAACCAGTGTCCTTTCTATCTTTTGCTGACGATTAAGTATGAAAGCATGCCAATTTTTATGATGAAAAGCCTTGACTTACTTAATTATAAAGATTAGGAATAACTTTTAATGAATACAATATGAAATTTAGTGGTCTTGCATTTAATGGCCTAGGAACTTTATAGAAATGGCTCTGAAGTCAATTTTTTTCCAGAAGTTATTTGCTTAAAATTAATTTATATTGATGAAGCTTTTACTTGCATAACTTTTTTTAACCTCTTAATGTTTGTATAATTTTGAAGAAACCGCTCGTAAAAAGGACCATTTTTTTAATTCAAGAAAATTATGAAAATATGCTGAAGCACAAACAGTGTCTTTTGTACATTTTAATGACTATTAAGTATGAAAGCATGCCAATTTTTATGATCACTAGAGCATAATTAAAAGCCATAACCGCATAAAAGTAAGTATATAAACAGTATATATATATATATATATATATATATATATATATATATATATATATATATATATATATATATATATATATATATATATATATATATATATATATATATATATATATATATATATATATATATATATATATATATATATATATATATATATATATATATATATATATATATATATATATATATATATATATATGTATATATACAGCAAAATAAATAAATACAAAAAAACCAGAAGAAAAAAAAATAAGTATCATTTATTGCGCATAAGCTGCAAGTAAATAGAACTCTTAAGATAAGTTCAAAATGAAGATAAAACAAAGGCAAATTACAGATGAATGAAAAAAGGGGGGCGAATGATAATAATGACAAACAACTGGGGAAAGAAAAAAAAAGAATTAATTAAAAAAAGGAATTAATTTAAAAAAAAAAACAAAAAAAAAAAAAAAAAAGAGGAAATTTTTTTTTTAAAAAAACCGGAAAATAAAAGATATAATCCTTTCATCAGCCTTCACGATTATATCCGAAAAAGAGTGCTTTCTAATATTGTATCAATATAGCCAAAACAAAATATATCAATACAATAGTGTGAGAAGCACTCAAATTTTTTTTTTTTTTTTTTTTTTACCAAAATTACGACAAATAAAATAAAACACAATAAGTAAAAATAACACGTAAAAACAGAAAATAAAATATAAAGGAAGAGCAGAACAAAACAAAATCTATAAAGCGAGTAGCGAAAAATAATGAACTTACATGAACGGGAAATTTTTCAAGAATGATTTAAAGTGTTTACGTAACAAGATTGCCAGATTGCAAAATATGAAAACTGTGAAAACAAAAGCGCAAATTGAGAGTAACTAGATGAGTTTAAATTGCGTTCTTGCTGCATTAATGAAGTGCGTTTGATTTGTTAGTTATCAAGGATGGGCCAGAAAACTGATGTACGCGAGGTAATATTAAACTGGATAACTGGAGCAACAATGCATAATAAATATAAATGCATAATAAATATAAATGCATAATAAATATAAATGTATAATAAATATAGATGTATAATAAAATGTATAATGAATTAACATTGTGCATTGTTAAAGTGATTAAAACTTTTTTCCATACATAATGAATTTTTAAAACATTAAAAAAAGGAAGAATATTGAAAAATATTGTAATTCAGAAATTAATGAACTGCATTTAATAGGTGGTCCAAGGCATATGCAAAAAGTGTCTTGGGCACCTTGCTTCTACAACAGGAACCAATGTCATAATTATTGGTGACGAGTTGACATAGTTATATCGTTATATTTAATTTACTTTCACTTTTTTCTCTTAAAAAATATTTTTAATCTATTTCTATTTTTTTTGAAAATTAATTAAATATGTTGAAATTAAAGTTACATCAAAGAAGGCGGGATATATAGAAAAAAAGCTATCTTTGTCTTGAATTCGTCGTTACTTTTGTTTTCTAATTGCGTCGTAATTATTTCTTGATTCAAGTACTATTCATCGTTATTAATTTTAAAATACAAATATGCACAGTCCAGTCACATTAATGTGACCACTTGTCAAAAACCAGAATAATCACCTTTGGCAGAGCGCACCGCTGCGAGACGTGCAAGAAGAGAGTCAATTAGGTTTCTGAAGGTGTTCCCTGGGATGATGAGCCATGCCGGCTCCACGCGCGTTTGAGGATCCATGGCGCGAACAACCCGATCGAGGTGGTACCACAGATTCTCGATTGGGTTTAAATCAGAGGAGTTTGCTGGCCAGGGGAGTACGGTAAATTCATCCTGGTGCTCTTCGAACCACGCACATACACTGCAAGCTGTATGACACCTCGCGTTGTCCTGCTGGTAGATGCCATCATTCTGAGGAAAAGTCATTCGCTTGTAGGGGTGGACATGGTCCGCAAGGACAGATTCGTACTTGTGCTGATCAATCGTGCCTTCCACAATGATGAGTGCACCCAGTGAATGCCAGGAAAACAATCCATAAACCATCATGCTCCCTCCTCCAACCTGCAGCCTTCCGGCAATTGTTGCAGCGTGTTTGCTTTCAGACGTTTCACGCCGTATACGCCAACGTCCATCTGTCCGATGGAACATAAAACGTGATTCATCGGAAAAAACCACCTGTTGCCACTCTGTGGACGTCCAGTTGCGGTACTGGCGTGCAAATTCCAGCCTTCGTCACCGATGAACAGCAGTCAGCATAGGTGCATTAACCAGGCGTCTGCTGCGGAGGCCCATGCGCAGCAACGTTCGCTGAACAGTTATTGAGGATACACTCTTGGTAGCCCCTTGGTTCATCTTGGCGGTCAGTTGCTCAACAGTTGCACGTCTATTCGCCTGAACGCATCTCCGCAGCACTCGTTCACCTCTGTCATCTATGGCACGTGGTGCACCACATGTGCCAAGCCGCTTGTTTTGCATAGTGCCATTTTGCCATGCACGGTATACTTTTACCACGGCGGCACGCGAACAGTTCACAAAATCAGCCGTTTCCAAAATACTTCACCCCTTGGCCCGAAAGCCAATAATCATGCCCTTTTGTACGTCGGATAAATCGCTACGTTTCTGCATAACGCCAACGATTGAAATGCTTTCCAATGCCCTAGGACATCCTATATATACAGTCCACTGTGATGTGCAGCCACCTGCCTTCTGTGATTGGCTATTTCACGTTGACGTCGAAAGTAGGTTGTGGTCACATTAATGTGACTGGACTGAGTAAATAGTGAATAATACTCTTCAATACAGATTTAAAATTTCTCTTAATAATAATCCTAAATAATGAACATCAAAAAATATGCTGAATCTTGAGTTGTTATTCATTTTTTAATTCAAAAATTGATACACTTTTCAGTTAAGTGTTGATATAACAGATATACTCCAAACTAATAGTACAGGAAAATGGTCTTTTAATATAAAATGGTTAAAAATGATGGTGTATTGTGTTGTGCTAAAAAAGTGTATTATTTTTATGTATTTTTCAATTCAAAAATAGATGCAACTTTTAGTTAAGGTCTGATATAAAGGTATACTCCATACTAATAGTGCAGGAAAATTGTCTTTTAATGTAAGATAGTAAGAATGTAAGATTAATGAAAAATGAATGTATAGATTTTTAATTTTTTATTAGTACAATAAGAATTTCTTTCAAAAAAAATTCTTATCAACTTTCACGCTTTCTTATTATTTTTTAGCATTTAAAATGCGTGAGGATGATAAACGCTAAAAGTGGAAATAAAAATCAATCACAATCAAAGTAGGAAAACTATCTTTGAATTCAACTAGAATTTAGTTATATGAGCCTGAAAATCTATACGTAACGTATAGTTAAAGGCTTCTATTTTTGCAGTTTCACATCTCATTAATAATATATAATTATAAGCGCAGAATTTATGAATTCGGAAGCACTGAAGTTTAAGTTTATGATCATTTCTTGACAGTGGGTAAAATTTCGGAAATCAGACCAATAGTCCTAAAAATAAAATTTAGTTTAGGTTAAGTTAAATTAAGTTAAGCTAAATGAATTATTTTTATGAATCTACCACAAACCCAAAAATATATGAACATAACATTACTTGAACAAAATAACCATATAAAGAGTAAAAGGAAAACATATCTTCAAAAACTCACAATAAAAAGCTATTGACTCTCATCTATTCATGTGAAAAAATTCATCGAGATATATTCCTATCATTTTCATATTTAAAATGTCCAAAATATTCAACTTAACTTCCAACTAGAGAGAAAAATGATCGAAAAATTATTTCCCAGATTTAAATATTATCAGCCTTTCCCCCCTTAAAGCTTCAAGTAGGCCAATACTCAAGAAAATCTCTTTATAAATGGCTCTGTCAAAAGCATTCTTTAAAATATAAACATATTTTAGGTTCTCTTAAATATGCAGTTCCGCCAATTGAGAGGCAAATAGAAAGTATATAAACTCAACGCCGTAAAAATAAAAGCAAAACCGTCTTCATCCTTTTCTATTTTATTCACTATAAGTTAAATTTACTTTATAGTCAATTTATGGAAGCTTTCTGGTTGTCAGTCATATTTTAAGGGTACTATTTTTTATCTGATAGTTTGACTTTTAAAATAATGTATGTGGAGTTGACTAGATCTATGAAAAGGAGGAAAAATGGATTTTTTCGTGAGTATCTTTTACCCTTGAGTAATCCCGATATGATGCAAATATGTATCAGAAATATGAAATATTTGAAGATAAGAAAAGGGAGAATAATATGAAAATATTGAGCTATTTTCTTTTAAAAAAATCGAGCTTTTAGAAACTGTAATTGTGTCTAATCTTTTTGTGTATGAGTGTTTTTTTTTTCTTTGTACGGTCTAGTTGAGCAATTCACGCTTAGCTTACTTTTATAATATAAAGTGAAGTAAAATAAAAATATTTATAGTTTAATACTAATAAATTAATATTAATAAATTAAAGTTAACTAAGCATATTTATATTCTTGGCACTGCTTAGGTTTTATTATTAAATGAACAAAGTTATTTCTCAATATCTGGACTCTATGCTTGCATAATTCCTCGCAAAGAGTATTTTTTGAAACATAACTTTTGCTTTAATCTGGATTTTTTATTCCTTAATACAGTATGCCTCATAAAAGGAAAAAAAAATGTAGTGTCATAGTAATTACATTCTACATTTGCAGATGCAATATGTACGCAAAATAAATCGCAGAGTCATACACAACAAGAGAGGGCACTGAGTGTTTAATGCACTGACTAGCATTGTGAAGAACAGGGGCTCGGTCCCCAGTGGCGGCTTGAAGCACATCCAACTTCAGTTCAGCCAGAAGTAAGGGAGGCATGTGCGCAGTGCTACCCACGTTGCTACAATCATGTCGTTAGTCACGAAATTTTGGAGACTTGATCTCCATGACCCCAGGCCTACAACTGACTGTTGCGGGAATGCTTTTCTCTTTACATATAAGCCGGAGTAGGTAGATTAAACTATAACCTAGGTAATTTTAACCATACTACTGCTGTAATTTACAAAGAATCAAATGAAACTTGCCGCTGACAATATTCACATTTTTTGGAGATGAAATTATTTTGCAAATTTAAATGCGTTGTCTCAAATTGCCAGAGGATTTTTTTTTAAATAAGTGCAATATCTCATTCAATTTTTCCGCTATTATTTTGAATTTATAAAACTTACTTTAAATGACAATAAAAATAAGCGAAAAGTTTTATCTGTTACATGGCGAAGGCAAATATGACGGGTCAGTTGAACATGATCGGGTATTCCTTAATTTTCCAACTCAAAGTTTCTTTAAACATTTCAAAAGTGCTTTCTAATTTTATTTAATTTATAGAAAACGTTCTTCTTTTGGCAATCCATTGGCTTCTGCTATTGATTATATTACAAAAAATTGTTTCTTTAAAGTTTTGAGTCACTTCTTGCAGTTAGGTCATGGGACATAGATGTTCCATTAGTCATTTTGAGTGACTAATGATCCACGAAAAAAGACTATTGGTTCATATACAACCTAAGTTGTTTATTATTATTATTCGATAAATTTTCAAAATTATACACACTATGATTCAAAACGACGTAAAAGGTTTGACAAAATACAGTATTTTTAACAAAATTTCTATGCAATTTGTAGAATTGCATTCTGTAATAAAATTTAAAATGTTAAAATTCGTCCTAATTACAACCCTTTCTCCCATATAAAGGAATATAAAATCCTACTTCAATAGATAAAAAATAATATCTTCAAACTATTATTAGATTGTCTTTGATAAAATAGAATTAATTGCTTTTTTCAGAAGAATGAAAATCTCTTAAGTAATTTTCCCATTGAATGAGCATTTTATCGCCAAAAAAGTTTTCTGAATATCCCCTAACATAAATATAGTAACCCTATCGACCATTTAAAAGATTTCTCAACGCTCTGGTGCTCCTTAATGTTTTCTAAATTAAGCATCAATGCCGAAACTCTAACTTTAAGTATAAAGAACAAAATTTAATTATCTTTTTCTTTTCGCATTTACACACACAGAAGGGAAACTTATTTTTTTTACATTATCTCATTTATTTTTGTAAAGGCTTAGGAGCAATTTGTATTACCAAGGGAACACTAATAATAGCGTTTGACAAAAATGTAGATGAAGGTTTGAAGAAGGTTTTAAAACAGTTATTTCTTTTTAAAAAATAAAAATAAAAATAAAAAAATCGTGAAGTATATAACGCAGGAAGAAAAATTGCATTGCGAGTGGCTTTGTTCTTTCTTCTAATTAGAATTTGTGATGTCGAAGTCAAATTATGAAAGGTAAATATTTACGTTCTGTAATGTTTGTAATAATACGCTTGAATTATACGCGGCACGGTATACAAGATGTTTAAACTAATTCTTTTAAAGCCATATATTGTTTTAATAGGAATGTAATTGGAGACTTTCAGAAAGAAATAATGCAAATGAAAATATATACACGATGCTATTTCACATCGTTTTTATTAAAATAATAATTTAAATTTTTTTTTCATTTTTAGTGAATAATAATTTTAATAATATTAAAGGCTGTGAATATTTAAAAAGAAAATCGAGAGAAAAAACGGTTTAGATCCAAAAAAGTTCTGATTTTTAGAAAAAAATAAATTTTTGCACGCAGACAGGAAGCGGTTTTCTAAATATGACTCTTCTTCACTGCGTAATGATTCGAAGGAAGAACTGATTTTTCCTGTAATTGATTTGCCTTTTAAATCAGCTAAATTCAATAAATGGCTATCTATATGTATTCAAAAAATTTTTTTAAAATTTTGTAAAGAACTAATTAAATTTTGAAAATCTTTCAAATTGAAAATATATATATATTTATAACACATTAAAATTCTAAATAATTTAAGATCCAATTTTTTTAGTTAAAGAAGTTCACTTTTTCTACTTACGTATTTTATTTAGTTTGTAGCTTCATTTTAGTGCTAACTATCAAAAAAGTTATAAACTAAATACAAAATTCACTTTCTCCGATTAAACATTTTTTCTAAGATAGAATTCAATTAATAGTTTAAATTAGAATTAGAATGTTCTAAGTAGGAAGAAAGGATCCGAAAATGTGACTTTAATAGTTTAGTTAGAAGAAAAAGTTCATGATTGAGCTTTAAATTAATTGCAGTTATTGTCACAAGCAAGCTTTCATCTTGGAACTATTTTAAATAAATTTTTTTCCCTTCCCAATTTATATAACTGCTTTTTTATACATTAATTTGAAACATAATTCCTTTATTCAAAAATTCTTTTTTCTTTACAATCGGAGAATAAATAAAAGAACCATTACTTCTTGAAAAATAGAGGATGAATGAATGAAGATTTTAAGATACTTTCCATAATGAACGGAGAATTTTTTTTAAAAAATAAATTTTCGAAATATATTGTCAGAGTGTCCCACTATTAATATAAATAAATTATTGCTCATTTAATTCAGATAACTCATTGATTTTATCCAAAATAAATAAATAAATAGATAAATAAATAAGCTCTGGAATATGTTTAAGGTAAAGCTAGGCAAGTTAGCGCTGCTCAATTTAACAAAATTGATAAAAGAAAATGTAAATGTTAATTTTCTGCTGTCCAATGCTAACCACATTTCTTCTATTAGCAATTTAATTATTATTGTGTTGTCAATATTTAATTTTAAACAATAGATTTAATAAAATTAAGAGAGTTCTGTCGAGCAAAATGTTCTATAGAGTTAGAATATACTGCACTTAAGAGGAGAGATTATTTTTAATAATAATTACAATGAAATCATTAAGAACTCGTAAATGAAAGTATTGCAAGGTTCTGCAAGCAAATATTGTATCATTTGCAGTAAATATTTCAACTTACTTAACGAAGAACCAGAAAAATAAAAAAACAAATATAGCAAAAAAATTTAAGAATCAGGAAAATTAGAACTTTTGATTGAAAAAACGAACTCCATGTTTAGTTTCATATTTTTTTACAGTTTCTATTCCATATTCCATATTTTGGCAGCTGATCTTTTGGATGCTTTGAACATCGTATAATTTCTTTCTTTCATAGGAAAAAATGCTCCATTTCTTATTCTTATTTTTAATTTTTTATTTTCAATATCTGGAGCCATGGAGAAGAATAGGAACCAGAAAAATAATTAAAAGAAGAAACAACACCAACAATAACATCGTAAACATCATGATATAACTGAAAGTAAGCGCCCCATAAATTTTTCCGTTTCCCAATATCTTGATAAGTACGTAGCCCCAAGGAAAATTCTACAGGTATGCAGATGATATGCGTTCGTATGAGTATTTCTGTTAAAAAAGCAACTAATCGAAAAACGAAAGTATTAACAAACCGTTGAAACGGGTTTTTTTCCCCGATTCATAACAATTGATAATCTGTACTTTCTCTTGAAAAAAAAAAAAAAAGAGAAAATTGGTAAGAAAAATATTTTCTTACCAGCAGTCCGGTGTAGTTATCAAATACAATCATTCACATGCGAGGGTTACTTTTTAAGCAAGGGCAGTCTGAAAATAAACACCAAACGGAAGAAAATTTTGAAGAAGCAAATTTATTTTCAGATTCTACATACGTTTCTCTCTTTTTTTAAGCATACTTGCCAATTTTGTTTAAATATTTATCATATCTATCATACCTTTGAACTAGATTTGGAATACCCTCTTCATACAAACTTGCCGCCTGCTCCCAGAGGCCGTTTTCACACATTCAATAATTGGAAAAGATGAAAATCACTCAACGCAACATCTGGGCAGTAGGGAGGGGTGGTCCAAAATTTCCCTATCAAAAGAGTCCAATAAAGCTGGGATCTGAGCTATGGAGAGAGTCATTGTCATAGAAAAGCAAAATTCCCTGTCAGCAAAATTCCCTGTCTACTTCACAAATCTGCCAGTGAATGTATGCAGCGGAAAGGCTTTTTGCCAACTAAAAGCGCGACATTGACCGTATCTCTTGCGTGGCGGGCGATTTGTTAAATTTGAACATTTTAAAGATACAGAACTGACAGCACAGATGACCTACACAGCTGTAACTGAGCACAGTTGTTCCCAAAGAATGTTGGGACACGACACCAGCACTCGTTGCGAATCATGCGTCACCTATTAGTATATGCAACAAAATGGCCCTTACTTAAAAAACAACCCTCGTACATTCATTTTCATGAAAATCTACTTTATTTTTAAATGAGTTTTTGTGCTAAAATGCTGCAACAAGTATTATTACGGTTACATGAACAATTATAAACAAAAACATAAACTTTTTCATAAACAGAAGTGAAACTGTTTAAAAGCTAACGTCATCTTTTGACAAGCAGACTCAGAAGTTTCCCCTTACACAGGGGCCGGCAGCATCGGTGAGAATGTTGAGGCGATACAGATGGACAGCCAAGCAATCATGCGCGGTTAATAAAAGTGACAGCTTTTATTGACCGCGCTTTTTGACAGGTATAAAATTGATTGTTTCTATAAAATATAGCTATAAAATTGATTGCTATAGCTATAAAATTGATTGTTTCTCCATAATTTGGTTTTTATTTTAGACTAGCCGCTTAAGGCGGCCAGCTGTCCGCCAGAGTTTTCCTTGTCTTGCCACAAATGCAATCGAGCTTGGGATGTTGAAGCACGATTTTCTTCTAGCCTTCTTCGACGTTCCTGGGATGTTTCTCGGGTCCTTGCATTTCTGGTTGAGACACGATTATTTTCTAATCTTCCACCGCGTTCTTCAGATGTTTCTTGGGCCCTAGCACTGCTAGTAGAGACACGATCCTCTTCCAATCTTCTTTGACGTTTCTCAGGTGTTTCTCGGGCCCTAACACTGCAAGTTGAGACACGATCCTCTTCCAATCTTCTTTGACGTTTCTCAGGTGTTTCTCGGGCCCTAGCACTGCTAGTTGAGATACGAGCCTCTTTTTTATCTTCTTTGACGTTTCTCTGATACTTCTTGAGCTCTAGAATTGCTTGTCGAAATTCGGTCATGTTCCATCCTTCTTTGACGTTCCACAGACGTTTCTTGGGCCCTTCTTCTTCTTTGAGAATCTCTTAATACCTTTTTCTTTGACAAAATACAAAGTTTTTTTGGAAGGCGGTTCTGCCATGTCAGTAATCAGGTTCTTAAGAAGTCAACGAATACTTTAGAACAACAATTACTATGAAAGCAAATCATGAAACTTCAATATTAAAATCTAAGTGCTTACCTGCAAACTGAAACTTTCTGAAAATAACTAATGACATTTAATAAAAACTGTTAAAATAAAGAATAGAAAAACCAAAGAGATCCAAGGTAAGTGTGATCGTTCCTTCAGAAACAATTATATTCCTATTTTATATATTATATAGCTACAACGCTTAAGAAAAAATAAACTAAAATGCTAAATACATGAAAAGAACACGAAAACGAATTAATTTTTTATGGTATCAATTTCTATTTCTATATATTTTTTTATGGAATCAATTTCTATTTCTATACCGCTACAAAAATTATCGTCTTCGCTTAAGAAAAAAAAAATCGAGCGTGGAAAGAAGAAGAAAAACTTATTATAACAATTATGAACAGCGACTAATATATCAAAGAGAAGCGTTCTATTTACGTATCGAATATGTTGCCACATTTTTAATACAAAAGTTAAACTTTTCTCCACTTTGATAAATGTAAACTAATGCGAACCTTACAATTAAATTATTAATTCCTTCGTATATTATTGGTTTAAGTTGTCGAAAATTAATATTTCAATTGTAAGGTTCGCATTAGCATACATTTATAAGAGTGGAGAAAAGTATATGCATTTTTTAATTCGCGATCGCAACACTCGATACGCCATCTAGCGGGAGACTGTAAATATCGGGCATTAGTTCCCACATAACCATTGGCAATGACGGACGCCATTTTCTTAGCATCAAAAAAGAAGCAAAATTTCCCTAAAGAAAAGGTAAAACTTCTTGAAAAAACTAATCAGAACATGCCAAACATTGAAGTAGAACACGCCAAGCATTTGAAGAACAACTTCTCAATAATTTTTACCTTTCTATTACCAACAACATAACATGATTTCATGATCACTTGCTGTTACAGATCTGTGTATTGCGGTAAAATAATTTTTCTGTCTTCAATTCATTACAAGTTAAAGTGAAGTCAACATTGCTTTCGTCATTCCAGTGAATAAATGTGTTCCAATGAATTCCATACAGAACTGTAATAGTTATAGAATATTCTTCTTAGAATAGTATATATTTCTGTATCTACATAATTCAGAAAACAACAATAAAGAATAATCCGAATTACTTGAAAAAGTATCTTTTGTGCTGATTATAAATAAATTTTTTATCGTTTTCTTGGTAAGTGTTTTTTAGTTTTGAAAGAATTTCAACTAGAATTCAGCTATTCTGTTTTTAAGCTACATATTAAAATTCATATCGAGATCTTACAATTATAAAATTTTGATGTGTGGTATGTTACCTAAAAGTAATGAAGGGATAAACTATGTGTATATTATTTGAGAATAAAGTTTTCAAACAAAGAACATATCATTTTGGAATTCTCCGGACTTATAAATCAGGTAAGTGTTATGATTTTTATAATAAAAAATTTGCTTGTAAATAATTTTTTTTCTTACTTGATGGTAGTTCTCTACAGAATGGTTTTTTTTACGTCTGATTAAATACTATAAGAATTAAAAAGAAGAAACAATACGAATGTTTTTATTGAAAAATGAGGAATTTTTAAAATCGTTTTTATCCTAAGAATTCTTTATTTTACGTTTTTTAGTTTATAATTTTTTGATAAAATTGTTATCAAAATACCTTTTTTGAAAAATTAAATGGTATTAAATTATGTGTTTATGTATACTTATTGTATATTCTAATGTTTGAAGTAATATGATTCAGAAAAGTATGGAATAAAAATTCGGTACTTACGTATTAACCACAGCTACAGATTTGGCAGATTTTTAAGTGCCGCCAATCTACACTTAAAATTTTTGGAAAAAATCTTAAAATGAAACACTTTGTTTAAAATCAAAGTAGTCAATCGGATTTCGTTGGAAAATGGGCCGATATAGAGTTTAGCATAGATTCAAAACAAACTTTTCTCTCACCTGATTCTATAGCCATTATGAACTCTAATAAATAAGATTCAAAATGAAATATCATTTCCAAAACGGACGTTTACTAAGATAAAGTTTCATGTTATGGACATTGGTACATTTTCGTTATATTTCACTCTTAAAAAAATAAAATTGCATCTTGTTTTGTTTTTGGCAAGTCCCAAAGACGCATTTTCGTAACACTAAAAAATGGCGACAAAAAAAGAATGGTTCTTTTTGTTTTGTTTCGTAAGCATTCTTTATTTTACGTTAAAATTTAAATGGGCCTTTCATGTTATACCATTAAATTTAGTAAAACTATTTCTCAGGCATTGGGTTTAAACTCTTATAAGAATATACCTATTTTTTTCTCTTTATTTACATATATTTTTCCGATGTGTTCTGGATGTTCCTTCTCTAAAAAAAAAGAGTTACCATTTTGTTTTCGTTTGCATAAGAAAGAAAACAAACATTTTTCTTTTTTAAATTTAATCAGCCACAATAAAGATGGAACGTTACAATGCTGCATGCTACATTAAAGACGTCTCCAGTGTAACTGAATGACTGTTCATATGGAAATCGCAGGGATTCGGCACATACAACAACGCCCCCTATAGTTCGTTGCGATCGCGAATAGTTTTTTGAATATGGCTCTTTGAAGACGAAAAAGCATAGACTTTCTTACAAAATGACTGATAACTAAAAAACTAATCCAAATTTTTGAAAAAGAAAAAAAATACTTCTTCATTGTGTCAAAACACAATTATGTGCAAAGTTTCGTGCCTGGGCGAGGCTTCTGGGGCGATGTATTGTGATTACAGACGCACACACAGCCGCGTTTATTATTATGTATAGATAAGGGTTCATCTCTGTGCATTGACTGCATAATTTTTTTAATAAACAGTACAGAGGTAAGTTTTTTTTTTCTGTACAGTGTGTCTGCATAGTTCATTTTTCATATATAAATAGCAAACTCTTGAACTCTCCTTAAGAATAGATTGTTTGACTCTTTTTTAACCATGGTTGCTTCTAGAAAGATCCATTGATGTCCGTAATATCACTCAAAGATAGTAGCTTACGAAGAATCTTTCAATTTTAAAACAGTTTTTTTCTACTAGCATTCTATAAAAAAAATTAAGAGGGAGAGGTAAGAGTATTTGTGTACGTATGAAAAACAAAGTAAAATAGCTATGTTATATCCTAGACACTGGTAATAATTAGTTTGCTCAGTTAAATAACTTTTTAGCAGTGTCCTTGTGCAAAACCTTTAAACACAACTAGAGTAACTTACTCCTTTTCTCTGATTCCCTATATTTGTAATCTCTCCGACAGCGCTATCTCTTCTTGTTTTGACTAAATCTTTTGTGTATTTTTAAAGCTATATTTAATGTTGAAAGGCTATATTTCCTTAAATAACAAACATATACTGCAGAGTGTTGCCATAAATTTTTCATTAATTAAAGAAATATAACCTTTTAAAGCGACCACTTCCCTTACAAATGTGGAACATATAGAATGTTAATACAATATGCTAACTTTGGATTCACAGTATTCATGATGCTCTTATCAAAATTCTTCTGAAATCGAGTGTATTTTGCATGATATGATACACAAAGGAAAACTTTACTAAAATAAAACGTTTTTTTTTATTTAAATTTTAAAAAGTTGCGTTATCTTTTTTATTTACGACCAATGTTTATGCAGAAATAAATAGAAGCACTTTTAAGAAACAATTACATGAATGTCACATTCGATGTATCTTATATTACATGCTTTTGATGAACAATTAATTAAAAAGTTCTTAATTGTAAGAATGATAGAATTAATGATTGATAGTGTATACTTTAAAAGATAATACATTTCTACCACGATTTTTAAACTTGCCCAACAACATTTTCTCCCCAAACGTTTCATGGTGTGCCCACAAGAACCAAAAATAGTTTTGGAAATCAATTTTTAATAAAATACTTATAATTTTAATTTTCAAAAATAAATACACGTATATATTATCTATTATTTTTTAAGAGCATTTTTATTAATTGGCTTTTTCCAAGCCTAAAAAACAGATTCGCATGCAAATTTATGAGAAAAAAATTTAAATATGTTGCGTCAATAGCCCATGAAGTGACAGGCCTAATGAGCCCATCCCAATTTTTCGAACTTCGACTATGGGGTTCAGGAGCACATGTTGTGTTCGAATGGTCAGCTGAACATGGAACCCTAATGTTTAGTTCTCAAGTATGCTTGGTACTCATTTTATCGACCCACAGAAGGGATGAAAGGCTGAGTAAACTTACAACATTTAAATTAAATTAAGTAAAAACACTCAAGAAAATAGAAAATTAAAAGAGCGAACTGAGACTGCGTTAGACCAAAAAATAACAAAAAATATATTTCATAGTACTTCTAGCTGTAAAATCAAAGATCAAATTTAATTATCACAAATAGTACAATTTCAGAGTAATGTATTGTTCTATTTGAGCTATTCTATTTTAGCCATTTTATCTGATTCTATTGAACACAGAGGTGAGTTAAGACCTTAGTGACACTGAAGGAGCACATAAATAAACTGATTAAAAAAATTAGAAAGTAATATAGACTATATAGATTATGCTTTCTTTTTAATTTAATAAATTTCAAAATAAGTTAGATACTATTACTGCCAAAAAGTCTCTTCAAATCTCTAACTACTTTAATTTTTATAAACTAAAAAAAAAAAAAAAGAATTTATAATTGTATAAGAATAGTTATTGTTGTTTCTAATGCTACTTGCTAATGTCAGAAATCCAGCTGTCTTAAACCAAGCTATTTTAAAACAGAGGGTGTGTTTCATGTTTTTATGTGAAATCATCTATAGCTAAAAATGCGCTACACACGTCACAACTCGTTTAAAGGGCGGATCCATACATCCATTCATTCATTCACAGATCGTAATTGTGACATGCACCAGAGAACGATCAATCTCCAATTCAGTATCCCCAGAGGTATAATTTGCTATGGGAACATGGAGGTCTTTGTGACCCACGTGCACCCGTCCCCATTTACTACACAGGGTGATTTCGGTTGGCGGGGATCGAACTCACGACCTTTTGGGCATTAGCCAAATGCGCTACCAGCCAGGCTATCCCCCGGCTTAGGGGAATAATTATACTTAAATAGCAAAAAAATCGATAATTTTTTAAAAAATAAACACATGAATATGAACTTTTATTACACAATAATATGTATTTTCATATAATTGGATTGAAAAAGTCATGTATCTATAAAGTTAAATGAAATCCTATCTTTTGTTAATGCTGCATTCAAACAATATGCTGTGGACGTTTAATGTAAGTAGTTACTAACCAAAAATATAAGCATTTATGATTTCAGCAATATTTTTCTGGAATACTTATAAAAAAGTACATAAAATCAGTTTAAATTAAGTCGTCTTTGTCATAATCAAGTCTTCCTTGGCATATATGTCCATATTCATAGAACATCTATATGTTAGCAAATAAATTAAAACGAAAATTATCAGCACAACCGTGGAGATTTTATTGCAATTAAAGTTGCGTGTAAGCTGCTTGGTAGCAGTGAAACCTAAATTGATAATACCGGTGAAGAAAAAATTGAGTATTAGCATAAATGATATTCTAAATTACTCATTGATTTAGTAATATCATATATATATTAATAGAGATGTATATAGTTTTCAACTGCTTACTCCACTGTTTTAATCTAGGTATTCTGTGACTTAATTGTCATCGCCTTTGATGCCATTTATATGTTTAGATAGCTTTTTCTTCCTTTGAATCATTCCTTAATTTTCTCACTCACTAATAAATTTAATCAAGTATTCATTCAATGTATCAAGAATCAACATGCGATGTCATGTGGTATACTATGTACATTCAGATCAAACCCACTGCAAAAAAATCCGAATCAAACTAACGGTAATAAGTACCGGCGCTCAGTGTGACGGTACTATTTACTGTATAATCCATATTTACGGGATAATCAATCTGATTTACCGTAATTTTTACCGTTATGATACCTGCGCAACCACTTAATCACTATATTTAAATATATATTACGATAAATATTACAATCACAATATTTTACTGTAAAAATAGATTTTACGGATAATGCACCCAAAGTACCGGTACTTTATACCGTAATTTCTTACGAAATTTTTTAGTGAAGTTGTCATAGCAATGGAGAATACTAAATGCTACATATTGACTAATAAATTACAATAATTATAATTAATATTCTGTGAATTCTAACGAGCATTGATTTAAAAATATATTGAAAAAGAATTTGAAAGATAAAAAAATAACAACACAAAATGTTTAATAATAATGATAATGGATATAACTACGTTACATGAATAAATAACTGCTATTTTTTCATAGGAAAAAGTAACGCTAATAAATAGCGAAAACCCGCCAAAAATGGATGGCAGTTATTTAGTCCTCTCGCCATAGCCAAGTACTGTTCTCATGTTGATAAACTCGGTATTAAAGAGGGGAAGAAATATTGTACTGCAGTCATTTTCAGGAGCAAAATGAATCACAGTTAGCTATTAACACTCTCTTTGCATTAGTGTGTGTTTTTATTTTTATTTTCCACCGTATATTAGCTAAAAGAAATCTCTAAAATGTGTCTGGACTTTAAAAGACCCCTTGATTAGAAAGAAAAGAGAGCTTTTGAATGCGGAAAATGTGATACGAGAAAATAAATTGATTTTATTTTTGTTCGTTACGCTAGAATGTATTTGTGTAGAATAAGAAAATAAATGAGAAATTCATGTTAGAAAGTTTTTATGAACGTAGAAAAATTACATTCATTATTATTATTATTATTTTTTTTGCGACTAAGCCACATGCACACTTTTTTAATTTTAAAAAGAAAAATATTACATGAATATGATTGAAATTTTTAATAGCTCATTTGATAAAAAGCATTATTAATTTTTTTTAGAAATAATGCATTTTATTTTCAAAATATTTTGTATAGATAAATGGGAAAGGTAGGTAACAATAGCAGTTACAATATATTAATGCCTCAGGATATTCAATCTGAACTTTTAATTTAGATAAAACAAGGATTGATTCACCCGGTCTCATTTAAAATTAAATTTAAAAAGCGTCGAAAACTGTTAATTACACAATTCAAAAATATTTCTCAATATTATCATAAAAAATAAATAGCAAATGTGAAAATTTTTTTTGTATCATTCCTAGCTCCTTCCTCGCTTTTATACAATGTTATAATGGGCATATAAACAGCAATAACAATATCACATACATTTTATTTTATATAATAAACAATACGCAATTATTATAAAATTTAACAAATTTACTAGAAACAAAACATTATGACCACCTCATAACGAGTTGGCCCACCTTTAGCCCGCAACACAGCTGCAACCCGTCTTGGCATGGATGCCACAAGTCCTTGGTAGATGGCCGGAGACAGACTGTACCAGATGTTTAAGCAACGGTCACGCAAATCCGAGATATTGCGACTTAGAGTTCTTTGAACTCTGAGATGCCGTTCCATGACATCCCATGGCATGTGTTCTATAGGATTGAGATGCGGTGAGTTAGGCGGCCAGGACATTAACTGGAATTCAGCATCATGTTCCTGGAACCACTCCAACACAATTTGAGCCTTGTGACACGGGGCGCTGTCCAGTTGGAAAATTCCATTTCCAGCTGGAAAAACAGAGGCCATGCAAGGGTGCAACTGGTTCGCAATAATGTTCAGATACCCTGCAGAACTCATGGTCTGCTCTACCACAACCATGGGTCCCAGAGAAGCCCAAGAGAGCGTCCCTCAAAGCATAATACCACCACCACCAGACTGTGTATTACCTACTGTACATTAAGGGAGCAACTGTTCCCCAGGAAGACGACGTATCCTGACACGGTCATTGGCGTGATGAGTGACAAATCGTGATTCATCTGACCAGGCAACTCTCTCCCACTGATCCATGGACCAGTCGCGATGTTCCCGGGCCCATCGCAGGCGTAGCTGGAGATGACGCTTGGTAAGCAAAGGCACACGAGTGGGACGTCTGCTGCGTAGCCCCATATCCAACGGTGTCCGCTGAACAGTGTACTCTGATCCTATTCTACTTGACTCTGCATTGTATTGGGCTGTCAGCTGAGCCACTTTCTGGCTCCGATTTTGCTTCACCAAGAGAGCCAATCTCCGATGACCTTTTTCTTTGATAGCTTGTGGACGTCCAACACCATGTCGTCTACTGCTGGTTTCACGTTCTTCATCCACTTTGCATAAGTACTAACAACTGTAGATCGCGAACAACCCACGAGTCGTGCAGTTTCGGAAATACTTGTTCCGAGCCTTCGAGCCATTACAATCTGCCCTCTATCAAAGTCGCTTAGATCCGCAGCCTTTCCCATCAAACACAGAATAAATATGAACGAATGATTCTTCGAACTCTCCAGCAACAGTCAAATAACACTTCCACCTGATCACGTGCCTTCCACGTCATCCAGGAGAGTTCATTGCAAAATGTAGGGGTGGTCATAATGTTTTGGCTCTTGAGTATATATATATATACATACCATTTTACATCCATTACAATACATCCATTTTTGGGCCAATCCAAGGCCAAGATAACTAACAAATTGAGAGCGCTTCAGTACTGCTGTAAGAACGCGCCATAAAAGATCCCTCTATTTATGTTTCTATTTTCATATTTTGTCATCTATCAAACTTATTACGAAAATAATTTAAATCATTCTTGAAATATTACGGAACTTGTAAGGCCATTTAAATTCGCTACTCGCTTTATAGATTATATTTTATATTTTATTCTGTATTTTTCTTACATTTTATTTTCTAGTTTTTTCTTAGTATGCTTTATTCCGTAATTTTTTTACTTAATATGTTCTATTTTCATTTCAATTTTTTTGGGTGCTCCTCACACGTATAGTTTGCTTTGGCTATATTAATACAATAGTAGAAAGGACTCATTTTTTTGCAGATATAATCGCATGAGCTGATGAGAAGATTATATCTTTTCATTAATTTGATTTCCGGCTTTTTAATAAATTTTTTTTGTCTTTATTGTATATATATATATATATATATATATATATATATATATATATATATATATATATATATATATATATAAATTAATGAATTATATATATGAATTTATATATTGATATTTTAGAGGCTCTAAGCTTTTATATTCGTTAAAATACCGATAAAAATTATGCAGTGTTTCCTAGTTCAGTATTAAAAGTCGATCTAAAAAGCTTTATGTTGGACCTTATGACAGAATATGTTAAACATCATTGTGTTTTTATAAATTTCCGAAACTGTATTCTTTGAAGTTCGCATTCTGTGTATCAATAGCAATTTATAGCAAAAACAATAAATGTTTATGTGAGAACAATAAAGAATTTAGTTTTTTGAAATCATAGATTTTGGTAAACTTTTTCTGAGCATTAATATGTAATAGCTAAATTGATGATACCGAGGAAAAATTGACCGTCAGTTCTTTTCTTGCATGCTTACATAGAACTTAACTCGTCTGTACTGCTTCCTTGTGATTCTAGTGGTTTAGTTTGTGAATAGTATAAAAGGATGAAATCAATGAAACTTTGATTTCAGTTTAAATAAAGACATTCAATCAAAACTATATTACTACTATATAAAGCTAAATTTGCCTTTACTGCTGAGAGATGATTCTGCAGGTTTAGTTTGCGAATAGTATTATCTAGAAAGCTGAAATCAATGAAACTTTGATTTCAGTTTAAATAAAGACATTCAATCAAAACTATATTACTACTATATAAAGCTAAATTTGCCTTTACTGTTGAGAGATGATTCTGCAGGTTTAGTTTACGAATAGTATTATCTAGAAAGCTGAAATAAATGAAACTTTGATTTCAGTTTAAATAAAGACATTCAATCAAAACTATATTACTACTATATAAAGCTAAATTTGCCTTTACTGCTGAGAGATGATTCTGCAGGTTTAGTTTACGAATAGTATTATCTAGAAAGCTGAAATCAATGAAACTTTGATTTCAGTTTAAATAAAGACATTCAATCAAAACTATATTACTACTATATAGAGCTAAATTTGCCTTCACTGCTGAGAGATGATTCTGCAGGTTTAGTTTACGAATAGTATTATCTAGAAAGCTGAAATCAATGAAACTTTGATTTCAGTTTAAATAAAGACATTCAATCAAAACTATATTACTACTATATAGAGCTAAATTTGCCTTCACTGCTGAGAGATGATTCTGCAGGTTTAGTTTACGAATAGTATTATCTAGAAAGCTGAAATCAATGAAACTTTGATTTCAGTTTAAATAAAGACATTCAATCAAAACTATATTACTACTATATAGAGCTAAATTTGCCTTCACTGCTGAGAGATGATTCTGCAGGTTTAGTTTACGAATAGTATTATCTAGAAAGCTGAAATCAATGAAACTTTGATTTCAGTTTAAATAAAGACATTCAATCAAAACTATATTACTACTATATAGAGCTAAATTTGCCTTCACTGCTGAGAGATGATTCTGCAGGTTTAGTTTACGAATAATATTATCTAGAAAGCTGAAATCAATGAAACTTTGATCTTCGTTTTATTTAAGACATTCAATCAAACTGTATTTCCAAACTAGTAGTATGAAGCCAGTAAAAATTATTCAAATCTAAGTCCGAATTACATAGTTGATTGCTTCTATTATTTAAGTAAGTTTTTAGCTTGTTCAAATTTTAACAGTCGTAATTACATACCTTTTGTGAATTGGATTAAAATTTTAAGAGTTTCACTTCTAAATCTCTTTCTAATTATTCTTACATCTCTTAAATTTCTGCTTAGTTGAGTAATTCTAATTAATCGCATTAGTGAAATTCTCCAGTGAAAAAACCAAATAGTTTCTTAATTGAATCAATCAACTACTTCATTAACTAAATTATCTTCTAATTCAATCTGTATGTCAGTGAGGGATGTTAATTTCAATTTTATTCTGAATAAAAACCATTCATTTTTAACAACCGATGAAATAATTTAAATAAAGTGGTATGGCTGATTCGAAAAAAAATTAGGGCTCAAGATAGATTGTAGTTTTTTTTTAAAAATAACAATAATAAAAGAAAACATATCTTCATGACCTATTTCCGATAGAAAAATCAAAATCCTTTTATAATTATCATTTCTTGATTCCCACATAAAATTATCATTTATTATTTGAATTAATTAAAAAAATTAACGATTTATCTCTCATAAAATTTAAGCAATTTTCTTTCCAGTGATCAGAAATATAATTCCAAAATATAGTAGAAATCCAGGAATCAGAAATATATAAAAAACTACGTAAAAAATTTTATTACTTTTGAAAAAGATTGCAATATGTTTATTTTCTTGAATAATTATATTTTTTTAAATCTTATCAAATCTTATTTATTATTTAATTTCTTCAATTAATGCATTTTTTAATAATAATAATAATAATAATAATAATAATAATAATAATAATAATAATAATAATAATAATAATAATAATAATAATAATAATAATAATAATAATAATAATAATAATAATAATAATAATAATAATATTATGCATTTAGCTACATTTAAAGTATTTGCATACAATTTTTATTGCTATGAGAAGTTGAAGTTTGTCACATTAACAATTTTGGTTAAAGAATTCAATCGTTTGATTGGTCGTTTTAATTTAAAATCTGTATCAAACAATCTGCTTCTTCTACTACCGGCACTTTAGGTGCATCTTTAGGTGCATCACCTGTAAAATATTATACAGTAAATTGTACAATAATATTTTTTTTATAAGAGTTATATCGTGTTTTTGCAGGAATTATTACTGTAAGGACAACAAGATACCAAATTTTTCATTCGCGAGCATAATCCGGTAAAAATGGATTTTACGGTAAAAAGTACCGACCATCAAGATGCCGATAGTTTTGACCATAATTTGATCCAAAATTTTAACAGCGCAGTGCTATGGCAGCACTTTTATTTTATATATATATTTTTTTCTTATAGCTGACGTTGAGAATATGACCCAATTCTAAGTTTATGACTATCAATTTTCAATTCTGTAATCAATGTTCAATTCTTTGTAATTCTAAACACAACACAGAAGGACAATTTAACTTCTCAATCAAGCGTTGGGACAAACTAGATTTTGAGGAGGAATGTTTGATGGAAATAACACGAATTTGTGCTACCTGGAAGAAAAAAAAAATCATGAAAACCTACCACGGTTAACCCGAAGGGGATTCTTACCCATGATTTCTCTCTATCACTGAGGATATTTTTACGCCATGAACTGTGGTGGCTGTGCATATGGATAATTCTTATCAACCAGCAACAGTTGGGATTCGAACCTGGATCAACTCATTGTAGAGCGAACGTTCTGTCCTCCTAGCCACCACGGCTCTGACCTTAAAGCCGTTTTGAACAGATTATTCCATATAGATTTATCTTAATGAGCCATTACTTTCAATCTATTAACCCCTGCTTTGCTCAGCCCCTTTTTCTTAGTCAATTTAACATCTAAACATCTAATATGTGCAGTCTGTCTCTTGTCGTCAATTCAATCTTTTTCGAGGAAAGTTATTTTGTTTTACTTCATTCTCATTGCCATATCTATGGAAGCAATCTTATAAGCTAGATTTTTTATGCTTGACTTCTCTAAATACGCTCGATCTTTCCAAATATTTTAAAATGATCCAACTTTTCAAAAAAATTCCTCATTTATTTTCAGGTTCCGAGTGTTTGATATTTTGTTCATCACTGCCATAAGCTTTTAGTTTTACTTCTTTGATCATTATGCCCAAGATTCTTAGACGCAGTCTCAAGAACTTCAAAATCTTTCATAAAGATTTTTTTAGATCTATCAACATTATTCTACATAATTATCAGCAAATATTAATATTTGTGCAAATATTTGAGATATAGTTTTTTTGTGCTTGTATGTCCGAATCTCTCAGTACATTTTCTAAATGTACGAAAAGGTGAAGAAAATCTTTGTTTTAATCGTTTCGCGTTATTGAACATTGCTTCAGTTTAAGGAGAAAATTACACCGGTAGAACATACTAATCCAAAAACTACTTCATCTAGAACATTCTAAACTTATCTCTAAAAAGACTTTTCGTTTTTAAAATTATTAAGTGTTTAAAACTTCGTTATTATTTCTAAATAAATCGTTACATAAAAATTCCATAAAAAGTTAAACTGCGCCGTGGAGGATCGGAGGATACAACACTCGCCTCCAAAGGAGGCTACCAGGGTTCCACTACCAGCGAGGGCTGGTCGATACGAATTCGAAATAAGGCTCGCACCGAACATAGTGCTGGCGTAAAATATCCACAGTGGCAAACGAATCATGGGTTAGAGTTCTTTTGTCGTCAGGTTAACGGTGAGAGGGTTTTCGCCTTTTTTTTCATTCGTGTAATGCACATGCGGTGTTTGTTCCCTAAAAAAATCCTCCACGAAGTTAAATTTCCTCCAATACTTGATTGATCCTAGAGTTTCTTTGTCTTCTGCATTGGGTTCAAAATCACGAGGCTATTGAGTTGAACACTGGTATTGGCAAACTCAAAATTGGGTCGGCTGTTTAATCACGGTTATAAAAAAAAAACGAATTGTCACTACTTTGCAATCCCATTTTTATACTACTTACGAAAAATGTATAATGTTTGCATTATGGATGAAATATGAGTAAATTGTGAAGGGAAAAAAACGAATACTCTAAGAATTCATAGATATATTACTCTGATTTCCACATTTTAAGACTCACTTTTATTGTTTGCAGGCTTAACCTAGAAAATACTGATTAATGAAGTACTTTTTCTGAATAAAATTTTTTTCCGACCCAATTTTGAATCTTGACATTCAAAATACGGGATAGCCGCAATCTGGAAAATATGGTTCTAATAGTTTGGGCCGCAGCGATCGAAAATTGAAGTTTTTTAATATTTATTTTCTTTTTCGTATATTTCACCATACCTTGTGAGCTAATAAAGCGAATATAAAAAATAATACTTAATTTTGAAAATACAAAATTTTAAAATAATCTGACAAATAGTTCTTGAAAAATAAAAAATATAGAATACGATTTTCAAGAGAAATGACGAAATACGCGAAAATCGAAATTAACATTAAGCTACCTAAACTTTTTACTTCTTTGTTTGCTTAAACTATTGGAACCATATTTCCCTCATAACCTCCCTTACTTTCAATACAAATCCTTAAAAAAATATATTTATTTCCGAGAAGGTACGTTTTTTATACCTGTTTTCGTACTTTCCTATGTCAGTTATTGTAATCAACACACTGAAGGTTAATGTCCTCAAACCTAATTGGAAGTTCCAGTACAAGAAAACCCGACTATTAGTTAGATAAAAATCAATTTAAGTTGTTTATTAATTTTTGCGTACTGTACAAGAAATAAAATAAGGATGCAGAAAGACCTTATTAATTTTAGAAAATTAAGGCTTAAGAAAAGAAAGTTTATGTATTACTTGCCGAGCTAGGGCAATAAATTTCCAACAAAATTAATTGGCACTATACATTTTGTACCTGAGAAATGCACTACACGAAAAAACTGCTACTCATTTGTTTTCTCTGCACAAAGAAGTATCTTAGATAAAAAAAAATTACTCTCAACGAGGCTATTCAGGCGGCACAGCAGTAACCTTTATTGTTGGGACATGGGGGCCATTACGTTTGTTCTAGAAGTTTCCATGAAAAACATCTCACGAGAGCTCTTTACAGACGCCCAGACCGTTAGGACTGAGGTGTGAAATATATTTTCCTTTTGTGTAGAAAAAATTTCATTTGTTATCTAGTAAATTTATAGTCTCGACAGGAAGAGTTTTTTCTTTTTGTACTAAAATTACATTTCACATTTAGCGTTTTTTTTTGGTAAAATTAAGTCAAAAATTGTTTAATTCTTTGACTCTGTTTAGATTGTTTTTTTATGGGATCAAATCGTTCACGAAGGTAACGTTTTCAAGTAAATAAAGAGTACAACCGCACTTAGTTTGTTACAGAGCTCGATTTAGTTCCATTGAGTAGATAATATGCTGGGCACAGTATAATAATTTCCACTTTTAATGTCATTAAACTCTATATTCAACTATAAAGCAGAAAGATTGAATTGCAGATTGTGCAAGAAATTTTGTTTCGTTGTGAACAATAGCATAGTTCGAATTGTCAGCAACCCTTATTACAGTTAAATTGCATTATAATGCAATTTTTTTTCTTAAACTTAATTATACGATATTGCGGTTTAAGTTAAGATTGGAGAACCTTTGTAAAATATCATGGTTTTATGTACTGATGTTAAAAGTTTCAGTCGAAACCAATTTATTTTTTCTGAGAGAGCGATATTAATATGCTCTAAATGTTATTTTATGAATTATACGATGATACGATTATTATTCGATTAATACGAAGAGTATTCGAATGTGTTTATTTGTGTTTCTTACACTATTTTGTGTTATTTTATTAAAAAGCCCAATATATCTTTGTTCACTAAAAATGATTAAAAAAATATTCGTGACATAACAAATTTTTTCGAGAACTACATTAATTTATTTTGGTAATAGGTATAGATTGAAATACAAAGTTGTTTTTTATGAAAAAAAACTAAATTAGATATTTGAATGTGGAAGGTAAAAAGGTATTCGAATGTGAAAACCGTAAATTGCCAAATTATTATTGACGCTTATGGTGCTTTTATATTCTTTCTTAATTTGAACACATTGAAATAAAAAATGTTTTGCACTAAATCTAATTAAATAGAGAAAAAGTTCTTATTCACCTAAAAAGAATCATAAAAATTTATTACTATTATTACCGCCAATGATGCTTAATTAATTTTAGTAATCGGTACTACTGGTATTATGTAGATCAGTTTTTTTAAATAAATACTAAATATAATAATATTGGCTCCAAGATATTTAGTATAGGTACTGTGGAAATTGGATTTTAAGAACCACTGAAAAGGATTAGCACTTGAGAAAATTGTTCATTATGGTAATGTTAGACTACGTGGAGTTGAGCAACAGCATTAGGTTAAATGATATTGAATATAACTAATCTTTATTTTGCTGGTAAAACTTCTAAAAAATGTTTGTCTTAATCTGATAACATAAAGCCACCAGGAAGTGTAACAAATAAAAATAGGTAAAAAAAAAAAATTGAATTATTATTTCTTAAATATTTATTTTGGTATACGGCTTTCAATTTCAAGATTTCGTAATGTTGATTAGTACTTATTTATTACTCGTTTACTTTTTCCCCACCCCCTACGAAGACCTGTTTTTCAGCTAGATATACAGTAATCTCTAACTCTCTTACAAAGTTAGCTGATATGATTATTTGATGACAATTTTTACATAAATGTTAAGACTATCTTTTAGTGGTTATTTCTCACATTTACACTTAATGTGAAGTGATAATTAACTACTAATTATATCTTATCCTTTAATTTTATTAAAACTATTCCATTTTTTTTTTCAATATAGCAATTATATTTGTTTTAACTTTCTGCTTGACCTTCCTCGTGGTCAATGAGGTCATCGAACTTCCTGTGGGGAAAGTCAACCCCTCTTTTACGTCTTTCTTTTTCTTCTTTTATTTTTTAGAGGGGCTAACTTAACCGATCTCTTTCCTTTTGATTTTCAAACTCTCCTCTTTAAATTTAATTGGCTGTAACTTTCCTGGCCCCACACCAGTTAACGAATTTTTAAGTCACTTTTAATACATTCTCCTTTTGTGCTTCCATCTTGCTAGTTATTGTTTTTTCTCCGAGATGCGGACTTCGGTTCGTATCGAGAAAATTAATTCTATTCCTTTCATCCCAATTTCTTTTTATTTAAAATATTAATGCAGAATCCTTAAAATATTTATAAATTTCAGTAATTTATTGTTCTTTATATCAGCCCTTTTGCATCTTTAAAATTTCTTCGTAAATCAGCAATTTCTATAAGTTATATGATTTTGTTTTTTTCTGATCACTCTTAAAATTTACCTTTGATTGCGAACCTTTATAAAATCCCTAATTTACTCTTTGTCACCCATTGCATGAAACCATATCATTGGTAAAAATAATATCTTTAAATTCATATTCAACTATTTCATTTTGTGTTTGATTGCGTGATTTAGAACATTAATAAAAATATATTCAGTTGCTCATATGTGAATCTTCAATTTATTGTTTTGTTCCCCATCAATCTGTCCTGCGTGTGGTGAGTACTTTTTCATTTATTGTTTTGGCCATGCATGTTTGATAATTTTGGAAACATCAGCTTACTCTTTTAAATTATATGTTTATATCTGGATATAGCATTACTTTGGCTTATAATTTTTTAGTTTCACCCTTTTTCCAAATTTGGTGATATCATCATATCCAATTTGTTCAAACCTCACACTTTGTGTCCTTTTGGACCTATTGGGTTATTGTTATACCGCGATTACATTATATAACCACTTTCCTTAACGATCACATTCCCCTTAACTTTATTACCTTTTATATATTTCGGCTTTAATTGTTTTTCATGACATATCAATAATTTAACTTTTTTTTATCATGACTATATCCAAATACAAAACCAATTATAAGTATTTATGCAATAGATTCCAACCCACCATCTTCATTTTAATATAAACAAATTTTACTTCAATTCGCACCATTAATTAATATTTATTGAACTCTAACATTATTGTTTTCTAAATGTTTTTCATTTTTTATATAAATACTAACTTCAAATTGCAAACGTTTAGATAAATACAATTATGGAAGCTGTTTTGAAATATTGTAATGAATGCTTACATCCAAAATACTAGTTCCTCACGCTGATGTAGGGTAGCTTTCATTAGTGATGTGAAAAAGACCAGTTCCAGAGATGGAAAAAAAAATTCTAATATGCATTAATAAAATAATATTCTCCCTAAATATATTCTATCGGTGTAGCTTAGAAAGTAATAGGAGTTAAACACACATACAGCCAACTCACGGTACACCTGCCTCAGTAAGATACGGTGGACATTAATAGCGGCATGGGAAGATTTATTTTATTATATTTTATAATCCGTGTTCACACAATTCTATTAACAATGTTCAATCGTGTAGCTTTGTAATTTCGATCCTAATTCAGAATACAAGGGAATCCTGAATAAAACATTGGGACAAACTAGACTTGGTGGAGTAAATTTCGATGGAAATAACTTGCATTTGCGTTACACGGAGAAGAAAACTACGAACACCTTTCGCGGTTAGCCCGACGGCAAGTGGATTCTAAACCTTGTACAATCTGAAACTGAGCATAGTTAACGTTGGCATTGCTTTCGGTGCCAGCTGGGAACAGATTTCATATCTGCCAGACACCGCTGGGATTCGAACCTGGTATAACTCATTCAGAGGTGAATGTTCTCTTCCACGAGCCACCGCTATTCCGAGAAGACTTGTTGAAAAAATTATGCTTCTGAAAAAACTCCAAATCGTCATCTTCAGAAACTTCTTTAAAATCAGTAAAGCTTTACCACACCAGTAAAGCGATTAGAGTAAACGATTGACATAAAAATAATTATTAATATCTTTACTAAACTTGTAAAATATTTTAAGTGGAAACGTTTTAGTTGAGAAACGTGCGGTAAAAACAAATGTCGTAAATTGTTTTATAAAAAGTAAAAAGTACGACCTTATTAAGTAAAACCTAAAATCTCTCTGAGAATGATTTTATGTATATTTTGTGTTGCGTTAAATGTTCTGTTTGCAAACGAATTTGTATTTTATTTGTTCTTACACCACTGCGCCAAACAGGTTATAGGCGCCAAAACGTAAGAACATATCAATAGTTTCATGAAACTTAAGAATAATAAAATCAATGAAATACCTATGACACAAGTGGTAAGTGGTGATCTAATTAATATTGAGAAGTTGAGAGATTGCATAGGCTAATAAAAAGTGCATTTCGTGCTCCTTCAACAGATTGGTCAAGTTTAGGTTTGCTTTCAATGTTGCTGGGCATAAGAGCTGAAAGAACCCTTCTCGTGATCTGTTGCTGAGATGGTATATGGTAAACCTTGAAATTTACCAGGAGAATTTCTTTCTATCTCTAGTAAAGTATCTCTAAAAATTTAGCTACTAATGATTTTATTACAGCATCGCAACGTAGAGTTAAGTCTTCGTGACCTACCACACGTATCAGGAAAAATATTTTTGTGTAGTATAAGAATTTAATAACTTTACTCATGTTTTCTTCGACAGGACAAAAGAAGAGATCTCTTGTTGAGCATATCTAGTATTATCTAGGTTTCCAAAGCACTTCAAAATTCAAGTTCTGCAAGAGATTGACATAGACTGATTAAATTCAGCGTTTCAGCTTTTTGAAATAAATATTAATCACGTGAGAGTTTCTGTCTTCTAGATTGCATTAGGAAGCCCTGCGGTATCTGTACTGTACCCTTATATATGAAGCCCTGCTAAAATGTACATCCTTTGTATGAAGTTGTTCGAACTTTTCTGGTATTAATTGGTAAGGTTAATTTTCTACTTTCTTCTTCTTTTAGTTATTCGACAGCTGGTTGATAAATAAACACGCTCATCGTGTATTTTGCAACATTTAATTAATAAATGGTTTTGTTCTATCAAAAGAGGTTTCAATTATGTTAAACTAGAAACATTAACATGAATATGAATTTCCTATACAGTAAAATAGTAAGTCTTCTATATCTTTCATCAAGGTCAAGACCAGGTACAACTTTTGCTGTAAATAATAATGCCAGATTTGTTGATAATCCATCAAAGAAAAATATCACAAAAGCTAAACGAATTTTAAGATACCCAATATAGTTTAAATATAGTTTTCATTATAGCTCAAGTTTTTCAATATAGTTAGTTTCTAATATTATTTTCACATTGTTTTCTACGTAAACATTTTCCTATATTTTTGATAAATGTTTTTTAATACTCCAATTCCATGTAAAACTATCACAAAAGAAGCTACAAGTATAAAAATCTCATAATCAGCCTCAAAATAAAATAAAATCTTTCATTTTATTTTTAGTATGTTTAGAAATTCGAAAAAACAACTTTTTTTTTTCATTAAGTGGCGCTCTTCCCAGAATATTTGGCAGCGCCTTATTTAATATAATCTACGTCTAACCACATATTATAAGTCAAACCGCAGTCAAACTTTGATATAGATGCTTTAAGAATGCCTTGAACGAGGCTTATCAAATAAACAAACCAACTTTTAAATAAAGATAAATCAGTCATTTTTCGTGCGCAATGTAAAAAGTATCAAATATAACACAATTTTTTGTAATTATCATTAAGCTCCTAATTACTTTATTTATATTCACATTATACGCATATGACATTTCTACTCATTTAAGTAAATATAGTATGAAAATAGCTAATCAAGTCACATATCCTAAATTTAAACAACTATTTACATAAGCGTTTAATTTTAAATATTTATTCAAGAAGGAATTATTAAGAAATTAATATTTTAAAGCAGATTTTCCGTTTCAATAACTCTAACGAATTTTAATTAAACGAAAAAATCTATTATAAAAAAAAGTTTCAAAAAGTATTTGAATCATTAGGTAGAAAGTAATAAAGTTAAAAGCATTGATATAAATGCTAATTGGATTTGAATTACATTGTTAAACAGACTATCTCCGTAAATTAAATAAAGTGAAGATAAATGTTTTTGTAACAAGTAACTACTTTTGTACTTGTTATTTATTCTGCAAATATTCTAAAAATCAAATAAGTCTTCGAGGACATTTCAGCTTTAGAAATGAGTAATTTTATTTAAATTCTCTCCTAAATGTAAATTTAAATAATTTCGGAATCCTTTTTGGTCGTTGTGAAATGTGAATAAAAAAGATCTGTTAGATTTGGTGTATTTAAGTGTTTATTTTAAGTTGTATTTGTTTGTAGCAAAGCATTTATAATATGATGCATTATAATCAAATATTGCTTACTTTCTAAAAGTACCATTTATTTTTACACCCATCATTTGTTTCTCATTTCTTTAAAATTATTCAAGGTATATGATTTAATGCATCCATAAAATAGTAAATGGGACTTCCAAGGCATATACTTATCCTTGATGCATCAGCTATCGACATACTAATGGAACAAGCTTAAATAAATAATAATAGTTAATAGTAATCGAAAAAATGCCTTAACGTGTTTTGTTTTAGCAAAAGAAACCTAAATTTAGAGATTCAGACGATGATTCTATAAATGCATGGTATATAGCACGTTTGTGGCATCTTTTTACAATTTTCCATTTTTAGTATTTGCTGTTTCACAAAATAAGGCATTTTCCTGATAACAGATTATACTACGATAATCTATATTATATAAAACGCTAATAGGTATGTATGTATCAATAAAACCGATGATATTTCATATCTCGCGTTGGCAACAGTTTTCATTTTTAACGAAGTACTCAGTACAACTAAATAAGATTCTTTTCACAACACTTAAATATTTACTTTATTCTCTTCATTTATAGAGAGAACAGTCGGCAGAGAATTCTGTTAGGTTAAAAAAAATTTTGCTAAAAAAAGAAGGAATTCTAAAAGAAATAAAAATAAACAACTTAAAAAATAAAAATGCTGTTGCCAACCATAGAATTTTTTGAAAGATAACTTAGCAACATAAATCAAAATGACATAGAAGCGCAACTAGATCAAAATTAAGATACCTGAGCGCTTGACGTAACAAATCCTTCAATTCTATAAGTGTTGTATCGCAAAATGCCCAAATTAACAATTGTGTTTTTAGAGAAACTCTCTCTCTCTCTCGCTGTGTGTGTGTATATATATATATATATTTGCATTTTACAACTTCATATTAAACTTCTGTTGTGTGTCTGAATACTGATATTTAGAACAAAATTAAGGTTTAGAATTGCCTCGGAGAAATTTGAATTGTTAACAATGACTTAAACAAAAAGTTTTATTTTAACTGACAAATTCTATATTATAATTTTAACTTTTTCTATGACTATACTCATTTTCTTACTCTTTTCTTTGTTTTTTATACATTTTATATTTTTGTGATAAAATAAAAAACTTATAGTTGTTCTGCTTCTGAACACTGATGAAAACACAGAATGATGAGCTTCATCAACAATCAAAAATACATACATTTATTTTACAAATTCCTTATTATTAGGGTGGCGCCCTTCAGAGAATTAAAAATACAAAATTTTCTTCATCGAAGCCGATGCTTTACATCCGGCGTTCAGTGGCAGACTACTATTTCATATTGTTTTACAACACATGGCTTTAACACTCTGGTGGGAAAGACTTTAAAACAAAACTTACAACAGTTACTTTTCTCAACAACTGAAATTTAGAATAGTGTGATTAAGAAAAATACGTGAACTGTTTGCAATTTCAAATTAATATTGAAATGTACAGGTTTAGAATTTTCTACAGTGAAAAGTTTTCGGAACTTCAGTATTGAAAAAAGTATACAAAAGCTAGACGTTAAGAACGTATCCAATGAGCGAGCAAAGCGAGCATTGGATTGCGAAGCAATCCGAAATGGACTGCGAAAGCAGTTCCGCGGGTTGGCGAGCGTCAGCGAGCAGTGGGCGAAGCCTCCTAGTATATTGTGAATTGTGCTAAAGCTTTTTTTTTTAATGTTTAATGGTGGGCACTTAGGTCTATTTCCCATTGGCCTCAGAATTGCCAGAATTGCTACTCTCTTATCGTTACCCAGTGAGCACCTATGGCGAAGCCTCGGCGGTGGAGTAGCGTCACCCACGTCATACAGCCACAAACCCGTGTTGTGCTAAAGTTGAAAAATATTTTTAATAGATTTTTACAACCTCATCGTTTTTTAAAACAGAAGCTTTCTTAAAGTTAGCGGCAGAATATAAATTGAATGTGAAAATAGAATTGTGGTTTAAATATGTTCATTTAAAAAACAAAACAAACAATCGTAGTTTTTCTGATATGCTCTAAATGTATTTACTTTTCCCAAAATCAAACAAATAGGAAACAATGAAGTAAATAAATAACTTTATTTTTTCATAAATAAATGTTTACCAGAAAAATGAAAAAATAGTGAGCTTAATTTAATACAATCAGTTAAACGTTTTGCTCCGATTAATCTTAATACTGCAAAATGTTCTTAAATTCTTCTCAGCTAATTTGCTATAGTTCTGAAATTTGATTGAAAGAAATAGACAATTATGTCAAAATATTATGAAATAATTAGTTGAATAATTCTGGACATCACACATGGGCAGGTTATTCAATTTTAAAATTGTAACGCTAAGTCGTTGTATCGGATACAGAGATATTTTATGACGCTTAAAAATATTGCTACGTAATCGACATATCTATACATCGGCATCTTTAGTCTTTGGAGTGACTTAAAAAACGTCAATACTATTTCAGATAATCATTGTTGATGTCTCAAGAATTTGGTTCAGGAAAATATAGCGATAACCTTTATAAAAATTTATCTGTCACCAAATATTTTTTTCTAAAAATAATTCATTTTAATTTTTCTGGGCTTCTACCAAATAAAAAGCAATTGCAACTTCAGATTTTGCAATGCAAAATATGTAAATTAATAAGGTATAAAAAAATTTTACTCATAATTCAAATTGTTTCGTTCATTAATAAATAAATTAATAAAAATAATAAATATTTGCTAGAAACTGTTTTTTGCCTGAAACTATCTTTAGGAAAAAGATTTTTCTCGGAGGGTGCAAAAGTTTTTATTATTATTATTGCTCAACTAGTTTTAAATATTTGATCGAAAATATAAAAAGTGAAATTAACATTAAAGGAACCAAGCTTTCATCCGCTCTCTTGACTGACCTATTAGGACCACAATTTTTGGATTGCGGCTACTTCCTCTTTTTTTAAGGGTCAGAATTCTAAATGTGCAAAAAAAATATGTTTACTGAGAAAAAGTATGTTATTGTATCTGATTTCGTAACATAATTAATAGTTATCACTAATTAGTTAGCACCCCCAGAAACCATTAAGATTGGCATTTAGTTCGTGAAATTTTGCATACTGTACATATGCGTTAAAAACAAGGCGCCGCTCAACTATATACTTTAAAGTTCTCCCCAAACACCAGTTTGCACGCTACCGTCAAACGGGGTGACTATATGCCACTTTTTGACGTTTTCGTGTCATAATTCCTCTACTTTTTCACATATCGAGTTGATTATTTAATGCAACATAATTACACATCTTAGCTTTCATTTCACATATTAAAAATGATTCTAAGAGATCTTGGAAGGGAGATATAATTTTTTCTTAGTGGTACCTACTCACCCCGCACATGGGGGTGACTAAGTGCCACGCATGTTTCCTCCTTTTAAATCTATTAGAAACGATCGTTGGCAACTTTTCACCCTTCAGAATACATCTCCTTGTCATTTTAGCTATTATAAGTTAATTTTTTTTTATGAGTAGGGTCAATTGTAACAGGGTACGATTGTAACACAGCAAAAATTTCGAGTGTCGGGTTCTAGATTTGATTCCTAGGTGGCGCACAAGGTGTAAATAATAAATCTACATGTACACCCCTGCTGGCAACCATTTTTATGTACTTTTGAAAGATTTACATCACAAAAGATATTTTCACGCTACGTAAGTACTTTTTTTGGTATTAGAATATTATATTGTAACAAAGTAATTTTGTTTAAACAAATAAAAATTATTAACCGAATATGTAAGTGGACACCTTAATTAACATTTCAAAAAAAAAGAAGATTAGTTTTGTTAATTAACTAGCATTGTTTTTAACAAATGAAGCTGAAATGGCGTCTTGGGGACGATTGTAACAATCAGTAAAGGGACGAATGTAACAGCTGAAAACAAATAATCTTATGTGTACAAACCATAACTTAACTCTTTAAGAACCACCAATAGCTTCCTATATCATTTATATTATGTTGCATGTGCATTATTTTATTTGTCACCTTTCACAGCATAAATTAAAATTTTTAACCCTTTAAAGTTAAAAGTTCAACGCTTTAGGTCTCTGCTCATTATTATTTTTACTCCTAAAATATCACTACTATTTTGATCAATAAAAAAATATATCACAACTATGATAATATGTATAATTAACTATGTTTTAGTTGAATTTATGAACTGTTACAATTGACCCCGTAAGTGAGGACAATTGTAACAAGTGCACGATTGTCAAAAATTGTTAATAACTTATATAATAACATTTAAAATAAGGTATATATATTTTTTTCTAGTAGAGGATAGTCTACTTTACTCGTCTGTCAATTAATACTAATAATATATTGGATTTTTTGTTAGTTAAAAATAGTTAAGTAAAAAATGTTACAATTGACCCCACTCTCCCCTAAACTTTCAAATTTTAAAAAAAAAAAGGTCATGTATATGGAAAAATGCTATTTATTAAAGAAACTCGTCAAAATGTTTTTCAAAATGGCTCAATTTATTAAACGAAACACAAAATATAAATTTGAGATAGAAATTCTCTCTTCAGTCAATCCGAATTTAGAATAACCTGAAATTTGTCGCCATTTGGTAGAGGTTCGGGAGGACAAATCTTCTTCTGGATTTATTTCTTTTTGTTACACAAAACATCCGGGGTGTCAGGCCACTTCCAGAATTGTTCACTTTTCTCCAGGCATTTCACACATGCCTCATTGCTATACTTTCGAAATCAGAAATCATTTGACCCGGGTACATTTTTCCTTTATATTTTACTACAACAAAGTCACCTTGCACTGGGCCAGTGTTTTTTGCGTCATTGATTGACTCACTGCTTGTCAACGGATGACCAGAGACTGTTGTAGATGGTTGATCAACATCTAAGACATCAATAACTGTCTCTCCACTTAAACAATAAACACTCTAGACTCTTAAAAATGACCAAAACACTGCAAATTAAGATGGCACCTAGTCACCTCTCACTTCATCGAAAATTAAATTAAGGGTTATAACTGGTAAACAAAAAATCATTTTGAAATGTCGAAGCGTGTAGAACTTCTTTGACAGTTTGGTGACAAAAAACTGAACTTACCTTTTTTCTGGCTGCTTCCGAAATATGATTACCAGACCACACTTCTTTTCCAGATTACGACACCACAAATCCACTTCGATACAAACAATGTTAAGTTACTATTTAGGTTATAATTTAATTGGTGTAGTACCCCAGTTAAAATCGCCGTACTATCCCGCTACCTAGCGGTAGTCTTCCTTTTTCGATCGGTTCCTTCCTCTGGCGCCATCAGCCGCTAGAGTTCGAAAATCCAGGATGGCACCAAGTCACCCCACCCCGTATGGAACTCAGTCACCCCGTTTGACGGTACATCCCAAAGATTTAATTTTCCATAGAATTCGCATTTTAAAATTTATTTGTCAGCTGGCAGCTGTAATCAATTAAAAATTAATTTTATGGAATGTTCTTAGGAGTTCATAATTGTAGATTTCCTATGTTAGGTTCTCAAAAGTAAAATAAACTTTAACAATTTTGCAACTTGTGAGTAACATCGTCACCGAATTATTATGAAACCACACGTTTCCAATAATGATACTCTTTTATAGTGTATCTCTATAAAATCAATTAGTGAAAACTCAACAAGAACTAATGAAAAAATTTGAAGTTATCTACTAAACAATGGAAAATAATAGTAAGTACTGAATATTACATTTTAAGTCATACTATATGCAAAGTTAATCTTACTCTCAGTGAGTTAAAATTCTTGCTCAGATTATGTTAAATCTAATAGTATGAAAATGCACCGGGATATGCAACAAATAATTAAGAAAATGAAGGTTGTGTAATAGGTACCATGGATGTGTGGGATGGTGATAATTGAGTAATAATCCGTTTCTGTGTAAAGTAAAAATTCTGTTACCACATAACCTATATTACGCATCTTGGTATAACAGCATTACCACAGAATTTAAAACGGCAAGAACAGAAGTATTTAATACCACATTTAATTAAGCATTTTTTATTTTATTTCCAATGAGCTGCACAATCAGTGTTCGCGATGAGCAGACCTAGTCAATTCTCAAGAAGGGGTATCTACTCTTTCAGTGGCCACCACAATGGGTGAGATACCGTTGGCCATGTTAATTTGGACGTCTAGTTTCGGCCACACTAGATGGCAGCACCGAGATTTTATTTGGATGCTAAAGTGCACTTGGAATTTAATTTAGCCGGAAATACCAAGAGCCAATAAGGCACTTCAGGGATCTTTTACATGCCGCATAATCATACGACATGGCCGCTGAGGATTTTCTGCATCCCGAAAATCCGGTGTCAAGGCCGGGGATCAAACCCGCAAACTTGGGCTCAGAAGGCCGACGACAAACCTACTGCGCCACCCAGCCACTAATTAAGCATTACTGGCTTTAAAAATAGTTTGGTGAATTATACAGCCTTCGAAACCTTGGTTTTTATTCACTCGCAAAAACTTTTATGAAAATGTTAGTGTCATTACTAATTATTTCTCAGAATAACAATGAATTTTGATGATAGGTGCAAATAGAAACGTAAAAAAATTGCTGCATTTAAATGCTAAATTAAAGGAAGAAAATTCACTTATTCCTGTATATAAACCGTGAGAAATTTCCATGTTGTTATTGATGGCGATGCATAATTAATTTTGCTAATAGATAAAATTTTAAATGAAAAAATAAGTTTTGTACTAAAAATCTAAACAGAAATAAAAAGGTGATTCTTTATCTAAAAACATGACGAAAAAAAAACATCTTTTTAGAATTGACGCCAATGATGCTAAACTAATTTTAGTAATGAATACCACTGCTATAATTTTGGTTTTTGGTTTTTAATAAGTACCAAATATGCTAATATTGGAACCTAGATATCTCTGAGGAAATATATTTTTTGAACCACGGAAAGGGATATGTACTAAAAAGAATTGTTGATTTCGATAATTTGTGACTATCAGAAGTTGAACTCCAGCAACAGCATTATGCCGAATGGTACTGAATATAATAAATCTTTATTTTAAAAGGATGAACTTCAAAAGCCTGTTTTACTTAATCTGATAACTTTTAGTGTTGTGCATGATTTCATGGTTTTGATTCATACCGATTTATTATTAATTAGATTTTTTTCTCCCCATAGAAAAAGCGGGTATTCATCCATACTCCGTTGGAAGTTAAAAAAAAGACCATTGCGTTATAAGATTTCAGTAATCATCCGCGACTGCATATAGTCCTGTTTTATTTCGTTAACGAATTATAAAAATATGCTTTCAAAACAGCATAAAAGCTTTTAAAAGTTAAACATGTCAGACAGAAATGTAATTCATGTAATCAATTACGATATATAACATAGAAATATTGAAAAAAGTTTCATAGCTTTACTAAAATCCTCATATTTCAATAAATAAGAAGCACATTCGTTTTTTTTAAAAAATAAACAGCTACATGGCGTTGCAAAAACATTGGATTTGATTGGATCCTTAAAAATAGTGCGTCTTATGCTGGCATACTCTTAACAGAACAAATGCAAGATTTTTTTTACCTCTGCTTCGCTGTAAAAGAAAATCGTCTGCAGAAATTAATATTTATTATTTTTTCATCAGCTTCCTGGAAATTAATACATGAATAAATTGAATAAATTAAAACCGTAAATCTTAGCAAATGGCAAACAAAAGTTTTCTCATATAGTTGACTTGTTTTTATTCAGAGCTTTCTGGTTAAAAAAATAATCATAACATTTACTCTTTTCCAGAAAAAGTCATAGAAAAAAAATTAATTTTAAACTTTTTCTTGAATACAAATGAAGGTTGGTACAAATTTATAAAATAGCCAATACACTCATGAGGTCATAATAAAATCACAATGAGTTATCACAAGGTTAAAAAAGATAGAATTGCAAAGCGCTTGTTATTCAGGAACTTCACGATAAGTACGGACATACACTGTAATAGTATTTTTATATGACTTTTGTTGTTACAAGCCAAAATAAAATTCCTTGTCCAAACATTCTCCAACTCTTTTCATTTTATTCAACGTACGCATTTTTTGTTATTTCTTTGAAAAAGGACAGGATTATGTAATCTGAAAGAAAAAACTGATTGTACGTAAAAAAAAACAAAAACAATACGACTCTAGGCTAAGAAATGTTTTTTTCCTCTTTATTATGGGTCCCATGTTCTTCTTTTTCCGTCAACAAGAGTTCATCGCCAAATAGCTAACTAATGTTTTCGCCAATCGCACAAAATAGTTACAACAATCCAAGGGGAAGGAGATCTTCTTGTAGAAATAATAGCTGAGAGTGATGCAAAGACAGAAAAAGAAACAAAAAAGTCTTTGGACTTCGAATGGGCGTTTCGGAAATAAATTGCAAATACGATTACTGAAAGGCTCTTAGCAGAGGAAAAACGAAATGGAGCAAGACTTAAAGGAATAAAAAGAAAGCTTTACGAAGGTTTCGGGAAACCCATACTCCTACCATCCATTTTTCTTCCACGGCTCTGATCAAAGGTAAATGGTAAATCAATTGCGTACGTTTCCGTATTTTAACAATGAGATATAGCTATTGATTTCTATACAATTGATTTTTCGGCCCGATGCCTTCCTTACATATGGATTGTATTTTAACTTCGCATCTGTCTAATACGTACCCACGTGGAATGGAATTGAAATTTATTTATTTATGTGCATTTAAAAGTTTTCTTTGAAGGTAATGATCAATGGTATTGCTGTAGTATTTTCCTTTTGTAGAGATGCTATTAGTAATGAAGATTTAACATCCATTACTACGGAAAATATTCATTTATTACAAACTTAAAAGGTTTACCGAACTGATACGATAGAAAAATTTAAGTTCCAGCTCATGTTAGTTCTAGATCAAATACTTCCATTCCTTCTAATTACGTTTGTAAACTGGTTTTTGTTTCAACAAATAATAAAAGATCTCATTATTTTTCTCAAACTCAATCTAGTTATTTATTTCTTAGCTCTGTATTTACATTTGAAACTATGAATCATTTTTTTAAGCTTAGTTCTGAAGATTATTATTTTCTTCTGGGTAAGCCAGTTGTAAGAATTTATTTTTAAGTTTTTTTATTATGATATGTTGTGGTGTCATTTTAATATCTTTTTTATTTCATTAGGTTTACATAGTTTTACTATTATGTTTCTTCAAAAATTCACTTCGTAATCTTATTCTTTGATGAATGGGTGCTGCAATATTTCAAAACATTTAACTATTTTATGTAACTTCATTTAAGGGAAATTTTATATTATAAGCATTATAGGCAAATTAAAGGCAATTTAGATTTTACAGAAAAAAAAGAAGAAAAAAAACTGGTCAACGTACCATTATTTTACTTAGAATATGTGCCCCGTATGTAGTTGGAAAATCTACCTCTTTGATATATTGGGGACTTTGCCACTACCTGAACGAGTACATCGGAAAGTTTATTTACCGTTTTGAAAAGCATAATGAAATGTACAGCTCTTCTGAAGATGTAACATCAGCTACTGAGATTATACTTTCGTAGAAGATGAGAACTGTAGTTCAGCCAATTCATTTCCTAACGTCATATGGGAGCATATATTTCATAAATAAAATGAGTTATAAGACTTGCCCCTATTTAAAATACGTACATGTTTCCCTTTTTATGTCATAAAAGCAACATAATTTGCAAAATATCATTGCTTAAAATCTATTTATAAGTTTTAAAAATAATATTTAGAATAAAATGATTCTTGAAATAAATAAAAAAATCATCCATATCTCCATAATAAAAATGTATATATTTTAAAAATATTTACATAACTATATCCCATTCTGAACTGCCTGAGTTCAATCTGTGCAGGCTTCAAAGCAGTTTGATTAAAGACGATATTGAATATTTTACTCCGCAGATCATTGCAAAACAGTACTCTAAATATTAAAATTTCAGTCATTAACTCCACCTTAAATATTTCAATATTAAAGAGGTTCCATTTCAAAAGGGCTCCTATCATTCGTATTCCATTTGAATTGGCAAAGAGACGTGCTGTATAAATATTAAATGAGTATTTAGAAACAAATAATATGTTTATGTACTCAAAATTTCACGTGAAGTAACATAAATACTATTTGTCACAAATTTAATTTTGGTAAATGTTACAAATCCCACTGACTTATTGATGTTCAGATTATTATTGAAATAATCCGAAAAAATTATGATAGTTATCAGAAAGTTCTTAAACTTTTAATGTACTCTTCAGCTTTTGGGGAAGTTAAATGATGAGCACTATATTCTATGAATATATCATTAAAAACCATAGATTGAATATGAATAATCCTGTTCTTTAAAGAATTAAGTTATTGTGATAGAGATTGTGTGGAATGAGGTGAAATTCTTATAGGAAATATATATAATATAGCGTATATTTTTTCAGCTGAAGTTCTGGTTTTAAGTCAAAAAGTATATATATAAAAAAAATTTCATGCGCAAATCCATTTCGGGAAAATCCGTGTCAAAAAATATGTGCAAAACGGGCAATTCATATTTCTTTTACTCTCTATTTTTTTCCTTAAATAAATGTTAATTTTCAAAAATCAGCAAAATTGTATAAATAAATATTATTCTTATTAATTATAAACTCTTTTAAATTATCCAGTATAATATTACCCACGCAAATCCATTTTCGGGCCGCTCCTAGGTTACTAACAAATCAAACGCGCTCCAATACTGCTGTAAGAACGCGCTATAAAACAAAATAGACTCCCGCGTAGTAAATGGTGACTGATGCACGTTGAATCTGTCGAGTCGCAAAGTCCTCCATGTTCCCATAACAAATCAAAACCTCTGGGGCTACTAGATTGGAGATCGATCGTTCTCTGATTCAAGTCAAAATTACGATCTGTGGATGAATGAATGGGTGTATGAATGGATCCGCCCTATAAACGGGTGTGATGAATGGGTGTGGCAGAAGTTGAATTCTTGGCCATAGATGGCGCCACTGGAAAACTAGAGCAATCGCGCCCTTCTGCCTAAACAGGCATACTAAAGCAAGCAAGTGAATGCACTGGCAAAAAAAAATTTTGGTTCATTTTGCTACTTTAAAGTTTTTTTTAATAAAATTAAGTTTAGATATCAGGATTTTATGACTATTCAGATTTAGTTTACAATATAAAAATAAAACATTTGACCGTGAGTTCATTAGGCTTTCAATTTTAGCAATCAATACAAAACGTTTTAACGTTTAATTTGCGTTTAATTAATGTTGCAAAACGTTTAATTTTATTCCTGGGCCAGACTGAATAAAGGATGGAAATGGGACAAAAGCTGTACCTCTTATTTAATACTACTATTAACTTGGTTAAAATGCATGTTGAATTTTTACTTCTAATGAAAAATGAATGCTCTTCAGTGTTAATTATTTTGTCTTCAAAAGTTAGCTAAAACTTTAATTAGAATTTTAGAAAGAGAATAAAAGTCGCTTTTATAACATGCCCCATGTATTTCCCATGTATTAGTTTATCTTTTGCATTTTTTTTTCTTAGCAGAAAAAATTGTAACAGTAACCTTTGATCAAACATCAAATTTTCCTTTCTAAACCTGATCTTGTATTTTTTTTTTTTTCTTATCAAAAATTATTTTGCATATTTTATATGTTATAAAAACTATGGTGTAGAATAATTAATTGTAAGAAATGATTGTAAGAGAGTAACCTTCAATCAAACATCAATATTTTCTTTTTTAAACATGATCTTGCGATTTTTATTCCTTTCATAAGTTTTTTTTTTTTATGTATTATTATACTATGAAAACTAAGGGGTAGAATAATTGTAAAAAAAAATTGTAAGAGTAGCATTTAATCAAGCATCAATATTTCCTTTTTAAACCATATCTTGTATTTTTTATTCTTTTCAATTTTTTTTTTCATAATTTATTATATTATGTCAACTATGGAGTTAAATTTGAAAAATCACAAATTTTATTTTCAGCTACCAACTATTACATTAATCTGCCAAATGTTTTTTTTTTATTTATTAATAAGAGTAGCAAGAAACAAATTATAAGTTCATGAATACTGTGAACTAAATAAGACAAAAAATAACTTATGGATCTCCTTACATTGCACAAAAATAGCAAAAGCCATCACAACAATGTGCAAGGAGGGATGAACATATATTCTATATTCCAGATATCCTGTTACTAATACTTTGCATTGATTTTTTAATTTGGTAGTATTCTATTAGTATCAAAAGTTTGAAACTTCTTTTAATTTTACCAAGTTAGCAAGTTCAATTCTCTTTATTTAACCCTTTATTTTAAATGATGAATATTTGAATAATATTTTAACTCATTTTTAAACGCAACAAAATAACATAAACATCAATCACCTTTTTGTTTTAAACTTTATGTTAATTTTTTAATTGTTATGAATATCTTCGCATAAATTTTGTTATTTTATGAAAATACTTTTGCAGACAGATCCCTTAACAGTGGTAAAATAATTCCAGAATACACGATCTTTTGTATTTTTCCTTTGTTTGCTCCATTTGTTTTCTCATTTTATGTTTGTATTAGACTAAGTTTGAAAGACATTTTAATTTTATTACTTTGTGTAAGCCCAACTGGTTGATTCAGGCGCTGTATAACTGCTCAAATTTGTTGAGCTTTAGTTCAACCATTCATTTACATTCTATATTATCTATTCTGCAACAACAAAACAAGTAAACCAATTACTAAATAAAATAATTCTTACTATATATAAAAATCAATTGATGGTGTCGCAGTTTTCCATTGTTGTTTCGCATTTTTATTGGCCGGAAAATCACGTGGTAGGATCCAGTTTACCCTCATTCATTTCCATATTGTTTTGGTTGTCATCAGCATAAAATTAACAATAGTCTTAAAGATATTATTTTTCTTTAGAAATTTTTGTATCCCTAATTTAAACTTATTTTCCAGTACTGCTATTATTAGCGAGAATATTAAATTATGGTTGTGAACTCATCAAATTTGTTTGAACAATATAATGTTATAATATAAATGTTATTTTAAAAAATGATTACTTCGAAAAATCACTTCCGTTCACCTAGAGATCCAAATGTTTATAATACTAATAAATAGTAATATTTGGAGGTGGGAAGTAGAGGCACAAGAGTAAGCAAACAGAATTCCTTTTATTACATATATGTTAAGTGAATTATTTTAACTTATGTAAAAAAAACTGTTTTCTGCCAAGAAAAGACAATTATTGCGAAGCAATCATCGGGGTTGGTGAGCGGCAGCGAACAGGGGGCTTAGCCCCCTAGTACTAAATAAAACTACAATTTATTCTCTATGTATTTTCCATCGAATAAAACTTCCAAACATTTTAGTTTTATGTTTATAAAAGTTAAATGAAACTACATTTTAGTTTCATCTTGTTTAGGAAAGCTGTTTAAGTTAATAAAATAATTTAAAATTACTTGATTTCAAAAACAGTTCGTCCACTGAGAAAAAAGAATGGCCAAAGCTACCAGAATAAGGTAAAATTTACAGTACTTCTAGCTCTATGAGGTTACTAAAAAGCACAGTAATTTCTACAGAAGCTCTTTATTAATGAATGATTTTGGTGAAATTAATAATAAAATATTGTCTTATAAAATTTGATAAAATTTTTTAAATGTTGTGAAATTTAGTAATTTTATCATGATACTTTAGATCATGGCATAAAAACTATTTTTGCGGTTAAATTTACCTTTTAGTTCTGTATTGGTAAAAGAGAGAGATAATAAGAACTATAGTTTTGAAAATCAGAGATTTCGGTAAACCGTTACCAAATAAACGGAAAGATTATGAAATGAATGCTTTATTTTGGTTTTATTAAACAAAAAATATTGTTTTTTTTTATACCTAAAATGTCACTACCATACAGCTCGGTAATTTTGCTTGATTTTCTTTTATTTGTGTAGCTATAAAATAGTTTCGATTGATTTGAGGTATAGTTTTTTTTGTGTTTTCAAATTGAAAAAAAAAAAAAAAACTTTTCTTGCTTTCAACTTTAGCGTGACCAAATCAACAAAGAAAAGAAGAAAAAAAACTATACATTATCGGTGAATATCATTTGAAATCTAAACAAGATTTTTTTTCGCCTCTCTTGAAAGAAATATAATAGTTTGGAAGCAAAACTTTCATTGGATGGCATTGGAAAAATTTCCATAAATACAATCAGTGTCTGTTGTTTTTTTGGGATAAGCAGTAAGCAATGACTCGATTTCAAAAACTGTTTCGGAAGTCACATTTCTCGGGTAGTTTAGCAATACTACGATAAAATTCGAATAGCAGTTATCGCTTATCTTTTGAAGAAGAAGGAAACGAAAAAAATAAATCGTTTGTTAAATGATGTATGGAAATTTTTCCCGACGGACCTAGCCATTTTTCTTCCTTTTCTAATATATTTGTTTATTTTTTAAACATTTTTTTACGTTGTTTGAGTACTAAAATATAACAAAGTGGGCAAGATTTGAAGTATTTTGGAAACATTCAGGCGATTAGCAAGGAGTCAGTATCAAACAGAAGAATTTGGCACTCCAGTAAAATAAATGGAATATGCAAATATCTCAGCCTTGTAAAACCATTTTTCTGTCTGTAACAAACCCCAGGCACTTATATTTATTTATTTATTTATTTTTACAAAAATGAAATATCTGTAAGAAAGTAGAAAAGTAAGACGTAGATCATTTATGTAAAATAAGGTATCAATATTGTTTATTTATATACTAATAAATTCATTTGTAAATCATAACAGACATATAAAAGGACGCTTAAATTTACAATTAAAAATTTTCTTCAAACCTGCATTTACATTAACTTTTTTTTATTTTTTCCCACTTAAGATTTCGGAGTTAAGTTTAAATTTTAAACTCCCAGAATCTGAAAGTGCTATTCAAACTTAGTGTTTAGTAACACATAAAGTGCATTTTGTGATTTTGGTATATTAGTAAAGTACAATGCCTTAGCTTCCTAATAATACACCGAATTTAAGAATTTCCACATTTTGTTCTCTTATTTCCATAACACGTGAAGGGCTACACCAATCATCAGAGACTGTGTAAATTATGATATGAAACTAAAAAAAAAAAAAAAAAGAAGAAAAAAAAAACGTTGTTTTTAATAATAAAATTTACTTAATTTTTATTTATTACAAATAAAATTTCTATTTCTTACAAATAAAATTTTTATTTATTACAAATAAAATTTTTACTTATTACAAAAAAAAAACTTTAGCAGATGACTAAAATAAATTTGGAATATTAATTGCATATTTTACACTAATTTTTCCCCAGGTAAAAACAACAAAAAATTGCCACAATAAAATTTATAATTAAATAAATAAAATTTTGACTTGATTTTTTAAAATTCTGTAAATCTTACAGTTGCAGTTGTAGTTCATTTACGTTGCACTAGAGCTGCACAATGGGCTATTGGTGACGGTCTGGGAAACATGATCCGAAGACATGCCATCGCAATTTTGATATTTTGTAGAGGGGGTGGCACCCCCGCTTCGGTAGCCCGACGACCTGCAAGTCGGGCACTTTACGGTAGAACAGTTTAACGAGGACCATAATCGCACACCCTCGGTCCCTAGACAGACTGATCCAAGTGGCCACCCACCCGCACACTGACTGCAGCCAGTGATGCTTGACTTCGGTGATCTGCGTAAATTTGTACAGAAAACATTGACATGCTGTTGACAAACTGAATTTAGGAAATTTTAATTCAATGTATTAAATAATACAGAAATCTTCCAAAATTATATATTAACATAGAGAACTCTTAAATTTTTCATAAAATTATGTATTGGTTTTAATAATAATAAAACTCATCTTAGAATTATATTTTGGCTTATCAATAATTCTTCAAAAACTAATTGTAATTCACTAAATCGTTAATTTGTTTTCCTTGCGGAACGCATTCACTTAAGAACTTTGAAAGATGCCCACGCAATGAATCATTATTCCCTACTTTCTACGATTTTCCCTTTTGGCAAATCAAAATTCTTTTCTTCGAAAGGGGTTTCTTCACCTTTTCGAGAAAAGGAAGAATTGTTCAGATGCAACTTATGCTAATTGGGAGCTTTTGCTGAGGTTTTAATGAATTTCTGAGTTCTTTTCTCACGAAAGAATATTTTAAATTCTAATTTAGCCCCCGGCATGAAATCTAGTAATGCAATTCTATGTATATTTTTAAAAGCGAAAAGTGTTTTGGAATAAGTAATGAAAAGATACAACAATCCAACACTTGATTTTGTAAGGGCTTTTCACCAAAATCTAATTAATGAAAGTTACTTTGCATTTCTATCATCCTTGTATTAAGTTCTCAAGTTGTTTTGTTTATTTGTTATAAGAAGAGAGTTATATTCTTTCCAGAATTAATAAATGAAAGTGAAATAACTTTAATACAAGATAAAAAAAAAAGTTTAAGGCTCTTGATCGAATACGATGTTAAAAGTATATTTCAACTAAATGTTACTCTTTTTCAATAATTGTTATTTTTTTTCTCATAATCTAGAAGAGTGAACCATTAAGCCCATTTTACATTACTCATCTTGTTAAATTTTTTAAATGATTTTTCGTTTCAGAGTGTATCATAATATTTAGATTCTCTCAGAAAAAGTTTCCACGATACTGTTATGTAAGTACCAGATCCGATGAATAAAATCTATGGTGCTTCCTTGAAAATATTTAAAAAAATATTGCAACGTTGCACCTATATGATTTATAATTAGAACTTAAAAGATGATATTCTTAAATAAAAATAAAATTAAAATTCTAAAAAGTGAATCAAGCCATTTAAATAATTTGATTTAAAGCATAAAAATAAATTAAAGCATACCCGTAGATTGGATAGTAGTGATTGTTTTTAAAAATAACTACAATTATATCATTAGCAATACTAATTACACCTAATTGTATGGTTTTTGTTAACAAATATCATAACATTCCTAGTTTGAATATTTAGACCTAATGGTAATGGAGCGTGCAAAATAAAAGAATTAAAAAAAATCTATAATAATAAAATAAAGAGCTTGGGTGTCTCTCTTATAACTCCAGAGACTGTTTATGGGAGCATCTTGAAATTCGAACGTCGAGTGAAGGCAGTAATTTTAGCCCTTGATCATAAAAAATCTTTCAAAATTTTCATTTAAATCGTTCTGAAAAGACACTTGAAAAAACTTAAACTGGTTTAAAACCAGCCATTCATAAAAATTAAACTGCCGATGATTCTAATTCATACATTGTAAAGATAAAATCAGTGATTTACTGTTCTCATTAAAAAAAAAAGAGTTTATTGCACTTTATTTAATGTTCAATTATTTTTTGTCAGGTAGCATAGAATTACTTTACTATTTATGTCAGGTAGCATAGAATTGGATTACGTAAACATATTAGTATTTCTAAAGCTGTCTGAGACCAGGTATTTATTTTGTTTATAATTATGTTTCTAAAAAGGTGTTTCTAGAAAACTTAATAATATAAATTCATATTTGAAAGTTGAAGAAGAAAAAAGTTATGATGTAAAAAAAGTTATAAAGTAAAAAGAAAGTTATGAAGTAAAAAAAAAAGTCATGTATTAAAAAACAAAATTATTGGAAATATATAATAAATACAAAATTTCCATTATCACTTTCGGTCTTTTTGACTTAGATATTAGCTTCCAAAGTTTTGAAAGATTCTAGTTTATTGTTTTATTTATATATATAAAAAAAAAAGAAAAATGATATCTTCGTCAAAATTGACTTAAAAAAGTTAGTCGGGTACCTAATTTTTGTAATAGTTACTAATTGAAGTAAAAAAATTAGGTATGAACAAATTTATAGTTTTTATGCTACTTATTCTTTAAAAAAACGTAAAAAAATCGCCAAGCTATTGTTGACACTAATGATTCTTAGTTAATTTTAATGCTAGGTACGAATTATGACAAAAAATTTGCTACGTCCTAAAAACCAAAACTAACAAAAAACATTGTTCTAATTTCTTTAGGAGAAAAGTAAAAAATCGCCATAAAATTTTCGAAGCTATAAACGTTTAATTAACTTCAGTAATAGCCATTACTGGTATTATGATTATTGGGGCAGTTTCAGTAGTAAATACCAAATAATAATAGTTTAATGTCAAAAATACTGCCGAAGGTACCCTGTATTATATTGGTACATTTGGTACCTGTTTAAACTGAATCAATACCGTGCAGTTTTAACATCGATCAGTGGAAAAAGATTCGTACGGCCAATCGAAATGGACTGGTCAAATAGGTAAGAAAATCCTGATTGTGATAAATTTTGACTATCATGAGTAGGCATCTAGCAATACTAAATATACTTAATCATTTTTGTATTGATGTGATACACAGGGCTCAAAACAAAAGAAAAAGACCATCCTAAGTATCTTTTGATCTAAGAATCGAATTTTCAAGGTAAATAATTCATAAAAACATGCCATAAAATTAATTTTTGATTTATTAGAGTGGTCAGCTAACAATTCTCTCATATTATAAAATTGTAATCAAATTCTATGACAAACTCCTTCTCTGGGATGTAGAGTATGAATCGGTCACTGGAGGTGGTTTTAAAGAACACAGTCCGTTATGTTTTTGAATATATGTAAAACAAATTCGAAGTGAATCGGTTTAGAATAATTGATGGCAATACGGCACATAATCATATGCCTACACAATGTATTAAAATGTACATAGATATGAAAAACAATATTTCTATATCTCTTCATATAATATGGTTTAATTCTCCACCTATTGGGATTGGATCTTTGAGTAAGAAGTGGGTTAAATAACTTGTATCCAGTCGCATGCGGCCGGGAGAACAAAAATGTCGAGTCTGTCTCTGTTCACGAATGAGAGACAAATATCGTGTTGATTCTAGAAAATGTAACATTGTTCGATTGGGGTTATTATTATTGTTATTATACGTATAAGATGAATAAATATTTTTCGTATGGGGTAAAAAAAAAATCGATAATTAATTAAATCAAAATTACGTCATTATACACAAAACTGAAAGACGCTGCAATTAAATCAATAAATTAAATCAGATTTCCATTTTTGATATATTTATTGTTGCTTTTAAATACAACTTAACGTCATTGGATTTAAAAAAAAAGTAAAAACGTGTATTTAGAAGTGCAAATCATCGAAATAAAGATTATTTCAATCTGTATCTTTATAGAATATTTGTATTATTTAATTCTATTCGGCATGGTGCCATAGATCACAGAATACTTATGATAGTCAAAGTGTTTCGCGGTCAATAAATTTATTTATATTCAAGTAATATTATGTTTTTAATTTAAGTTCAAATTTGTATAATTTTCTATTAGTTTAGCTTTACAGTTTGCAATTTATTTTTATTATTTCAATTACCTTTGATTTTACAAAATTTAGATTTATGGAAACGCGTTTCAAAAGAAGCGTTACTTTAAATAAAATAAAAACATGAATTCAGATGATAATTTAAAGAATGCTAATTTGAAGACGTGACACTTAGTTACCATCCTTATTGAGAGTGCCTGACATGAACAAAATCAAAGATAAATAATTAAAATAATTCTGAATCTTAATGCGAAATGAATTAAAAGCATATTAAATACATTAAAGATTTAATTTTGTGTTATTTTAAAAAGAAGAATTGGAATTAATAATCAAAATGCCATTAATTTCATATTTTATTTATTTGATATAAAAAATAATTGAAATAAATAGTTACGAAAGGACATCAGGAACAGAATTTTTTCTGAATTCGATACATGAAATTTTTTTTATGTTTTATATATAGCAACCTTATTCAAAGCATTCTAATGTTCCATGACAAACTAAAAGACACATGTAATGATAATGATAACTATATTATGGTAAGCTTGGTTAATGATACTTATCAAATTCATTATCACAATGAATTGAAAGCATTCAAATAAATAGACAAGATGTCATTATGTTCAACATAACTCCATTCATCTAAGAAGCAGGCTTTAAAATACAATGAAAAAATATGAAATATGAAAACTTTTATCATTACCATTTAAACTTTTATCTGAAAAACTATTTTCCTTATGAACATGACAGAATTTTCACTTACGGATAATCTATTATTCAAATAAAAGTAGTTTTTTTTTTATCGCGACTACTTGTTAATGTCAGTGACATAATTTTTGAGATTGCCAGAGACAATGCATGCAGTATTGAAAAAAATTTTCTTTATGTTCGCCGAAATTTTAATAAAAAATCTAAGTAATAGTTAAGCTTAAACTTCTCTCCTAGTTCCTAATAGTTTCCAAACTTTCAATTCACTATCCAATTACTCCTGAGTTTCAATATAAGAAGCAGAAAAGATTAAAAACAAAGTTAAATTTATGAACACACGGAAACCATAATAAAACTAGTGAAATGTTTTTAAGCATATTTTTCAAAAATAATGTGTTGAGAACGCTTTTAGACATAATAATATTCGTTTTTTAAGTTTTGCATAAAGTGAGAAAATAAAAAATTGCAAAAAATGGATATAATTTGGGTTGAATGTTTGTTTTTAAATGCTGGATATTATTAAATAGCTAACAAAGCTCTCAAATATATGGAAATAAATCGGATTCTACTTTAATTTTCTAGTAATCTACTTGGTTGTAAGTGCTTCGATTGTACTAATTTGTTGTTCATTTGTCACTTTAGAAAAAACTGCTTTCTGATTCACAGCCAATTTTTTACATCGCCATGGACCACAACTTACCAACATAATTGTCAAAACATAGAACAGTATTTAACTAAAATATCGCTCAAAAATATAGTTTTAAATTCCCGCTACTATTAAGAACTGTATTAACACTTTGGTAATGATGTTGGTAAAATTATTAATAAAATATTGTTTTATAATATTTGCTGAAACTTGGTTAATGTGGTAGAATTTGGTAATTTAATTGTGATACCTTCGTACGGTATAAAAATCATTTATTCGGTTAAATTTACGTTTTAGTTTAGTATTTGCAAACCGGCTTGTGCAGGGAGCAGGGAACTGTCCTTTCATCAGAAAGGTTCTGGGTTCGAATCCCGGGCAAGGCATGGATGTTTCTTTCTCTCTATCTGTGATCTATGTCCTTTCTCTTTTGTGTGTGAATGTGACCCGCCCTATAAACGGGTTGTGGTAGTGAGACGTGGGCGACGCTGCGCCACCGTAGTGGCTTCGCCACAGGTGCTCACTGGGTAACGAAAAGAGAGTTAGCAGTTCTGGCACTTTCTGTAGCCGATGGACAATAGTTTCAAGTGCCCGCCATTAAAAAAAAAGTTTAGTATTTTTCGCTAAATGTGTGATAGCAAAAACTATAATTTAGAAAATCAGAACGGAATGAAAAAGATACTAAATGATTTTTTTATATACCATACATTTTGGTTTTATTAAACAAAATTATGTTTGTTTTTTAATAGAAATGGTTCTACTATTCAGCACGGTAATTTTACCAGAGAGTTTCTTTCTCCGTGCAATATTCAAACAAATACATCGATTGAAAGACTAAGTTAAGAAATACCTTCTAAAAATAACTTAAAATGCATGTTATTATATTGAACGGTGTTGTTGCCTTAAGACTTCATCGAAACCCTCCAGGAAAGACTTTGATCTTACTAACATAGATTTTTTTAGCAGATAGATTTTAGTTGGTAATAATTTGACATTTAATCGATATCGAAATCCTAATAAATTTGAAGCTCGTTATAACCCTATGTATTATTTTTGCCAGGAAAATTGGGTTGGCTTTTATTTTAAGAAACTTCAAGTCATCCATCAAAACAAATCAATAAAAATGTGACACATTTTCATTCATTTTTATCCTCCCAATTTTTAGTATCTTTTCTAAAGTTGATGTCTTATACTTAAAGATAAAAATAAACATTTCTCTTAAAGGCAATTTTTTTTTATTAGAAATTGGTTTATGGAGATTTAACTAACTGAATATCTAATAAATCATCTATGAAAATTGCTCTCAGTGAAAATAAGAAGCTAAAATTAAATGTATTGGAGAATAAGTAAAAAAAAAAGATAAAAATATTTAATCCGAGATTAATAGTTTCAGAGATCTGCTTGAACTTTTTCTAAAATAAAGTTAGAAAAATTTACTTTGTTAGTATAGTATTTAATTAAATATATTTATAAACTAAGTATTTTATGAATTATATTTAAATTATTGATTTTGAAAACAAAAAGATAATCTCGGTTCAATAGTGAATTAAAACTGAATTTTTTTTCTGAACAAAAATGAATTTTTATCCGTTAAATATTTTTTTCTGGTAACTTCACGAGCCGCACTTATAGAACTTCTGGTTATAGAACTGGTTCATGAAAAAATACTTCACCATCTGCGATTTGAAATCCTGTTTATTATTGAAATTTTTAACATTAAAAAGTTTTGTAAACTTCGAAATAAATGACCATGCAAAGGTCCATAGTCTATAAGGGACATCGAAGATCGCAAAGAGATCCACCACGACAATATGAGGCTTCACCCATCTTTGGCTACACCTACCAAAATTATTGAAGCTTAGTTGGGATGCCGCATTACCCAAATAGACTTGACCTTGCACCATCTGTTTATCTTTTATTTCGAAGTTTGCAAAACTTTTCAAACTGTAAAAAATTCAGCAAGAACTATCACTTCAGATAGCACTTGGTTGAAATTTATGCCAATGAGTATTGGAAGCTCAATGAGCGCGAGATCATTAAGTTACCAAAACGATGGCGAGAGATAATAGGACAGAATTGAAAATATGTGACTGACTGAAATTTATTTATTTATTTTTTTTTGTATGAAAAAATGAGTTTCAATTCACATTAAAAAAACAAAATTACTTTCTTTTTAACCCAGTCTTATGTTATATGTGTCATTTTTTAAGATGGCATCAGTTAACTGTTGTTAAAAAGAAATTATAATTAGTGCTTGAATCTCTGATGAATTAAATGCTTTAATTTTCATCCCTTTCTCTTCTTTAACATTCCTTCACATTGGAATGTCTGGAATTTCCTGTTCGGTCTTTTGGATCTGCATGTAGTCAAACGTAAAATTTCCTGAGTTGATTAAAAAGCTGCTTTTTTCTAGTGAAAATAGTTGTTAAGATGTCAATTGTGGGCAGAAAAATGCTGTTTTTTGTTGATAAAGTAGGCAGAAACAGGCTTCGGCATGAGGTGAATGATGGTAAAAAGAATGAGACGCTCCAATGATGGAGTGTTTCAAGTAAAGATTAATGAATCTCATACACGTGTTGCTTTTAAGTTTCGAAATGGTGCAAAAACTAAAATATAAATATGTAAAATTATTTTAAAAATGTTTTATCAATCCCGAAATGAAAATCATCTCTCACACCGATGTGTCGACTATGGGTCATATCCACCCATTGATTGAGCCGCCGTGCCAAACCTTCTTTAATCCATGAAGAATATTTTTTTTTCCTTTCATGATGCGGAGTATTGATAAAAGCTGTAATATGCTGATCTGCTTGCACTCTGTAGTTAATTTCATGCTACCGATTCCGTAAAACCAAGCCATTGATAAGGCTGACTTATCTTGCTCTCTCTCTCCTAGAGCAAGGGTGCTTTTCTTTGAAAATAAACGAGCTGAATTTTAAACAACAGGGAATCTGTATTCATTTTTATCAACTGCGAACTCTTAATTAATATGAACAATAGTCTCATTTAAGTCCTGCTTAAGCATTTTATACAAGATTTCCTACAGTGTAACCAGAATTGCTTCAAATACTTAGGATAAATAAAATTAATCGTTTTAACTATTTGAATTTGCTGGTAGTATGGTAGAACAGAACGTATACAAGGTGATATGTTTTGACCCATTCTATTATTTATTTTAGTATTCGTAAAAGAAACAAAATTATGTGCAATATTTCGTAAGACTATCTCATGCACTTTGTACTTATTCTCAAATTTCGTAGCACTCTCTCACTTGAGGCATGCATTAGAAATTTAAAATTTTGGAAATACGTGTATCTGAAAAGCGTTCATCGTAACTTACTTCCTGTTTGTCTGATGTCAACAAACATTGTCTTTTAGTTAAACAAGTTTAGTTAGTTCATATTTGAAATCTATTAAACTTCGGCAAGAATAATTTCATAACTTAAATAATTAATTAAAATTATTTCGGGAAATTTTTAAGGTGCTTACAATATATAAAATAAGTAACTCAATATCATTCAAATAAGTCAATACGTTGTACTCATTCTTCTTTCTGTTCCATTTGAGTTTTGATTTCACAACTCGTTTTTAAAAACTTTAAGAATAAAGAAGTATTTCTGAAATGTGCATTTTTCTCTTGAATAATTATTTATGCCACCTAATATTTCTATATATTTTTTTTTATTTTTGAAAAATATTCTAAGAACATACATTAAACGATGATTAATATGTATTCGAATATTTTTTAAAGTAAATTGAATATTGTTTTTCTTTCCAATTCCTGATCTAAAAATTTTTCAATTTAAATTAACAGTTTTGTTAGAAACTAAAATAAAATTTTATACTGAAGCTTTATTTAATCAGATGCTGAAAATTGCAAATTTCAATGTACAGTTAATCGAGTAGTTTTATCTGACTCCAAATGCCGTAAAGCATTCTTATCGATTAATCTGCAAGCATCGACGCTCTGATTAATCGATAAGAAAGATGAATTGATTTAAAGGCCTAACTATTGTTCCACATTGTGTATAACTGAGAAGTGGTTTTAGCGAGCGAATGTAATCATGCATGGCGTTGCATCTTTGTGAAAATTCCATTAATTGATTTAGTGGAATAGCGTAAATAGTAGAATTTACGAAGTTTTAAATCGATTAATGCCTTTAAAGCACACTCTCTTTGTTTCTAAAATAGCTACGGTTTAAAATGCGAATATTTTCAATAAAATTGTAACAATTTATTGAACTTAGAAATGTCTCGCAGCAGTTCTATTTTGTACTAGAAAAATGTGAAAAACTTAAAATCTAGGTATGACGCAGTACGCATTAATCTGTTCTTTATAAAAATAGTCTTCATTTTCAAAACTTTTGGACACTTATTGTTGTTTCTGTTATTGAGTAATTACTAATTATTTAAATATCAGATGTTATTGAAGTTTACCAAAAGGTTCATTGAGTAATACACGTTGCATTTTTCAACAATAACTTTAAATGAAATAATTTCGTAATGTTTTAAAATTTAAAAATTTAATAAATGTTTATTTGCTATATGATAAAAACTATTTTAAAACTAGTAGTCTTAAAAATTAAGGACTAATAAAACTATCCCAAAAACTAATAGTTCCTTTAAAAAATTTTCTTCAATTTTTATTTAATTTTTTTACAACAGAGAAATGAGTATAAAAATTAGAATAACTTCAAGAATATTGTTATAAAAATCACATTTTCAATGTTATTTTTTCGTACTCATAACAATAAAAAAATCATATCATGAAAATTGAAGATAACTCCAGGATTTAATTATTATAGTTTAATTATTATTATTATTTTTTGATGTCAAGAAAGAAGATTTTTTAGGTTTTAGTGCCGTAACAGTTGTGCAGGAATTCAAAAGATCTCATTTCATATCACAGCAAAAATCTACTTAAGTTTTTAATTAACTTGTTAATTTAAATTGTTAACTCAATTGGTAACTTCTCTTAAGAGTTTAAGAGAAAAAGTGCATTTTAGTGTCCGAATTAGTGAATTTTTAATTGTGACATTACTCTAAAATGTGACGTCACTTTTGACTTCAATACATAAACTTTTTTTCAGTTCTTCAAAATAAAAAATGAAATTCGGAAATTTTTATTAAAAAATAAATGAAAATAAAGAAAAAACTTTATGATTTTATCAAAATTGCAAAATATAGAATAAATATGAGCATTTTTCTGTACTTATTGTATCGTACAAAAGTGGAAGAAACCAATATAAAAACTATGAAGGCATTTAAAAGTAAATTCAAATAGTTGGCCGAGACCCTAAGCCTAATAAATTAAAATTAGTCTTTATTTACTTTTCTTCATATATCTTAAGGACGAATCAAAAGAAAGAATTCTTAAAAAAAAAGGAAAAGAAGGAAATAAGCTTTATACTCAATATTCCTATTGTAACTAAAAACATAACATAGTTTATAAAAAAAAAGTCAACGGTTTTTTAAATATATTCCATTACTTTTTAGAAACATTTTGAACATAAATTAAACAAACTATTGATTGAAAGGCTTTAATCATAAAATTCAATATTAACTAAATATAATTTATTATCTTTTGTTCATTCATTATTATTTTCTATTTATAATAAAAGACATTTATTTCAAGCTCAAGTTTTTGAAGTGACAAAATTACGTTTAGTGCATTTCTTTCGAGCATAAAAGGTTGGATTTACTAATTGGCAATCATCTTTTTTAATGGTTTATTTATTTTTTGCATTACAACTCATCTTGTAATTATTCAATATTTTTTTGTAGCTTGTGAGAAAAAATTCTGACTCATTAGAAAATAATTGGGCACTTATAATATTTTATACTATCAAATTAAAAAATAATAGTAAGCATTTTAATTGAAATTATAGCGGCATTACTCAAATTGTAACAAAGCATTTCAACAATTCTAATCTTAAGTTCTACATCAACAATAACATTTATTTTTCTTAAATAAGAAATTTATAGAACAATCGCTTGTTTTACAGAAAAATGTTGTTTTGTTCAATTAAATATATTTCCAATTCGCTTTTTTTAAGCAGTGAATTACTTTTAATGTATTTATTATGTGTTCATTTATGATTAGAATTTAAAAGAAGAAATCTTTTTTCTTAAAGATGAAATTACTTAGATGATTTATTCTTTGACTGCTTAAATTATTACGGATATTGTTTGAGCCTACGCACTCTCGTCGGGCCAGTGTGTTTGCTGATTTAAGATAGTGAATGAGATGGCTATCAGATACATGTCATAATTATAACCCTCCTTCGGTACTAATATTTTGCAAACAATTGGTTCTCTCAAAGTTAATTCCGTATACACTATTTATCCTTACTAGCGATTGTTCAAATACTGTTTGTTTTTTTAATAAGCTTAAATATCCTAATTTGCTTTATTATCGCATTTATAAGTAATTGACTAACGTATAACAAGTTTTAGTTTAAATTTGGAAGTTTTTTCTTCGAGGGTTGCGGTATGTTCGTCCACAAATAAAAATATCAATTTAAATGATGAAATCCTTATATTCAAAGATTAAAGTACTTGTACTTGCGTTCCTTAACTTTTCAGTATTCACGGATCAATTTTCAATAAGAATTTTCATCGCCCCAAACCAATGGAACTCAAACCAATAGAACAGAAACAGCAGCTATCTTAAATAATTTAATGAACAAAGCAAACATAGAATAGAAAACATTGCACCGGAATATGCACCTATGGTGCTCGTTCAATGTATGGAAGATTCCAAAGTATGCACGCACTTGTAAAAGAAAAAATCATCACAATGTATCCAGACACATTGCATGATCCACAGAGAAGCTCTGGCTTCCAAAGAAATTGTGTTAATTGTGGCCTGAATATTGTGTTAAGCTGATTATTTTGTATTGTTGTAATCGTAGTAAATTATATAAAAATGAGACCCGTTAAATCAAGAGACTTTTCAGCACTTTGCAAATACATAGATACAGTACATTCAGGGTTATTATTTTATTGCAAGACAAGATGGTTACCACGTCGGAAACTTTTACAACGTCTTTATAAACAAATAATGTAAAAAATATAAATAAATGTCAATTCTTACTTAGGCCAACTAAGCAAAATTCTCTCACACACACACACTTTCCATTTCTCTCACTAATTAATTCACTTGTTTCATTTTCCATTTTGTTCCCTCCTTGACCCAGGCTATAACCCAGATGAAAAAAGAATCTGAAAAACAAAACTTTTTCCAGCTATCTAGACGCTTCGCCACTGATAGTATTTATTCCTAAATTTATATCCAGCTAAATATCTTATGTAAGATAAATTTTTTTTCTCGCAAATAAAACAAAATTAATTAATTAAATTTAGTTAATGAATCAATATTTGAAAAAAAAATTATTAACACCAACTACCATCCACTACAAGTTTAAAAAATGTATTTGAACTTGAGTAGATGAATGAGAAGTATTTTATTAACATTTATTTATTATAACAAACATTTGTGATTACAAGCATTATAGAAAGCATTTATTGAAAATTCGAATAAGATATATAAATATATATAGAGAGAGTGTGAACTTATAGTAGGAGTTGAATTAAAAGAAGAAATCGCCAATTTCCTAGAGGAGGAAAACAGATCGGAAGTCGAGTTTATTTGTTGAAATTGCGCTACTTGGTCGACATATTCGAGAAAATGAATAACTTGAATCTTCAACCTGAAGGATCAAATACACATATATAGGATGCGAGTAATAACGTTAATACTTTTTGTAGAAAATTCGAATTGTGGAGTTGAAATGTAAAGTAAAAAGATAACCTAACAATGTTTGTAAATGTGGATGATTGAGTTTAAACTTAAAAGGCTGAAGAACAACATGTAGAAGTTGTATTTGTAACCATTAAAAATCATTTAGCCATGCTAGCAAAGAATTTTAAAAAGTATTTTCTTGCTGACGACAAACTTACGAGTGGGTTAGGGATTCACTTTATAATATTCCTAAAGCGTTTTCGATTGCCGAGGAAGAAACCTTCATAGACTTCAAGACAAGTGGTGAAACAAGAGACAATTTAGTAATAAATCGCTCTTTGAATTTTGGACAAGAGTAGATAATGAGTTTTCTGCTCTAAAAACAAGAATATTTCGCATTCTATTACCATTTTCAACACCCTACCTTTGTGAAACTGGATTTTCTGTGGTGACTTCTTTAAAGGCAAAATAAAGATCTCAGTTAAATATAGAAAAAGAACTAAGTATATTTCTAATATTAAGCCTTCCTCCGAAAAACTTTGCTCTGTAAACTTAGCTAGTAAGCTTAGTTTAACTTAGCTGTTAATTTAGTAAGTTTTGGTTATGTAAGTTGTTTTAATTTAGCAAGATAACTATTGAATATTATGCCGAAATGTGTTTTGTATGTGTGTGTGTGTGTGCTTTCAATCAGTTAATCAATTGTTTAAAAAAAATATTTTCTCTAGGCGTGCTACATAGGTTGAGAATTGCTTAAATTTTTTTGACTGCGTAAACTTCTACGCATATTGTTTGAGTACATGAAAAGTTACGCATAAGTACACCTATAATGTATCTTTTGTTTAATTTAAGATTTTAATATAAATTATATAGTTTCTCATTTGAGGTTCAGTGGATTTTTATCACACGAGTTTTCAACCCACTCACATTGTATTTCCATCAACATTTTAATAGACAAGAAAAGAAAAAAAGTCAATTTATAACACTCCTTTTTTAAGTGTTTTGATTAATTATTCAAAATTTTTCTGATTAAATTTAGACAGTTTTCAGGAATATTATGTTACACAATCTTAGAGAATTTAGTTATTATTATTTGAAGTAAAAGGGGGGGAGGCAAAAACTTAAATTTAAAAGAAAAAAAAAATAAATAGGTAAACTATCATTGATCCCAGAGATACTTAATCAATTGTGGTATTAAGAAGTACCAGTATTGTGGTAATAGGTATAGTAGTAAAGAGTACCTGCACTAATATAGGTACCTTGTTACTAAATAAATGTTATTTACAGCTCTCGAAAAAGGAATAGTTACGAGATGCGTGTAAATAAAATATTTTACTGGGTTTCCATGCACACCGAAGAGCCATTACATTATGACCATCCTGCTAATAACATGTAGGACCACCTTTAGCCCTCAAAACTGCTAGCACCCGCCTTGGCATTGATTCCACAAGTTGCTGATAGGTAGTCTGAGGTATCTGGTACCAAGCGCTCACCAACTGGTCCTGCAATTCCCTCTCATTGCGAGGGGGTAGCGTGGCAGCGCGAATTCGGTTTTCCAAGTAGGACCACAAATGCTCTATTGGATTAAGGTCAGGTGAATTTGGGGGCCAAGACATGACTTGAAAGCCACTGGAATGTTCCTCGAACCAATCCATGACGATTCGACCCTTATGCCATGGTGCATTATCCTGTTTGTAAACACCATCCCCCGCAGGAAAAACTGTTGCCATGAATGAGTGAACCTGATGAAGTAGCTTACAGACGTCCGGGAATGTTCTATGAGGATTATGGGTCCTAATGTGCCCCATGAAAACATTGTTCCTGGGCGAGAAACCATGAAAACCTGGAAAACCATTGTTATAGATGGAGGGTGGTCATAATGTAATGGCTCTTCGGTGTATATGTCTTATATTTTTAGATAAATTTTTTAAAAGAAAAAACGTATTTGAACGTACTCAGGGAGCTTGTATAGTAAAGCAATCCGGATGTTGGCCGGCGAAACGAGCAGAGAGAACTGTAGTTGTAAAAATTATTGTTTCAAATGATAGACAGTGGCAATCACAGTCTTCAGTGATTTAAGGGTCACGGGTTAGAATCCCATTGCCGTCTGGCTAACCGTAAGAGATCTTCGTGGTTTTCCTTTCCATGCAACGCTAATGCGGTTTAGTTCCCTCAAAAAGTCCTTCGCGAAGGATAGTTTTTTCGAATGCTTGCCCTTGTCTTTTTGGTTGGGTTCAAAATTACCAGGCTATGGAGTTGGACATTGATAGTCGTAAACTCAGAATTGGTTCGGCTGTTCAACGCATTTATAAAATAAAATAAGATAAATAAAACTACTATTAAAATGGCATATGATTCGCTAAAAAGAGTTTCTTATCTACTGAAAAAATTGCAGTGAACAACCTTTGTTCTGATACTTAGAAAAACTTTTGTTGTCCAGTAAACAGTTTGTAATGGACAATATTCTCTATACGACAGTCCTCCATATAAATGAATATATTAGCAAAAACAAATGCATCATGTTCAGGTAACTACTAAGAATATATGAAAACTACTTTTCTTGAACGCTATAATCACAATGAAAGATTTTTAAATATTACAAACCATTGGAAATCAACCGGATAATAACACAATTTACTTTTATTCATTTAATAGTCATGCTGATTCAGAAAAGTACACATTTTAATCATTTGAGCTCTCTAATTAGGGAAATACATTTGTTTACCTAACATTAAGGTTTTCTAACATGCCCCTAGTGTCCTACGGTATCGGGTAACTTAAATAATTAATATAATATTTAATTACCTTTGAACAGTCAATGATTTAAATATTGATATAAATATTGATCTAAATAATAAAAGGAATAGTTTGTACGTGAGTGTCTTTCTCAAATAACTTCAGAATCATTTTTTTTTTTAGGTTACGGAAACTTGAACAGCTGGCACAAAGGGCAAATTTAGACATCTATCCTAAAAAACCGTTCAAAATTTTCAACTATATAAATGATTGTGATGTTATATAAATGAATAGTTCGGGAATGATGTCAAATAAGTGAAATTTCCTTGTTGCTTTAACATTAGGAATTTTTATAAATTAAATCGGGGAATACTAATGGAGAAAAAAAAATCTCTAACACCAAGGAAAAATTATTGTAGAGTAACGAAATTTCTTCAATGCGTTTGTAAGAGTAACACATTTAATTGATTTAAGTTTTCAGATCACAGGATAATGCAATTAAGAGAAAAACCATTTCAAATGTTAAATACTGGTAACATTAGTAACAGGTGTAATCACCAGAATTTTGAATGCAAGTGTGAAAACGGGCATGCATTGTGAAATAGAGATGCCGTATGGCATTTTGTGGGATGGTGTTACATGCCTGTTGCACTTTGTCAGGCAATGCGGAGATAGTTAATGCTGTTTGTAGATGACACTGATATTTAATGCATGATGATTAATATTTAATTATTTTTTTATTATTCGGGTCAACTGAGTTCAAGAAACAACGTGAAAGCATGTGAGGGCTATGTCACCGAATTTATATTAATTTATCTGTAACCACGTGTTCCTTTATAGTCACACTTTTAAAAAATATTTCGGTAAAATTAAATTTAAAATGAAATTTTAAAAAAAAGTTAAGAACAAAAACACAAAAATAATTAGTTTTAATGCCTCTTCCTCACTCCTAGAAAGCATCGGAGAGAAATGCTTGACTTAAAAATATTTGATTTTGACTATCATCAATTGTTCCCGAATTTGATTCGGAATATAGTTGATAATTCCAATATTATAATTTTCGAATGATTCAGAATATAGTTAATTTTCAATTTTATGGTTTGAACGTCTAAAAGCGCATTTTGCTTAATCTAATAACGTAAAATCACGTAGAAGGACAAGAAATAATTTTAAATTAAGCGAAGTTTGGGACTGTTAAATTTATTAATTTTATTTTATATGTAAGCACAGTAAGGTTCCAACTAACATAAAATAAGACTTTAGTTCTTCTATAAATTTAATTCAAAACTTAATGCATAACTCCGTAAATAGATGAATTCAAATTCTGAACCGAAAAACGAACTATTATTTTTCGGAAAATAAAATCTTAGAGAACGTATTTAGCTCTATCAGAATATCAATCAACAGATAGAACATTTTTAAAAAAGTTATTTTATTTTTTAATAAAGTTACATTTGGGATATTGACATGCCAATATTGTTGGTCATGAATATTGCATTTAGTTGTTTTTAATTTATTGTAACTTTTGTATCGGGTAATGAACAAATTATCAAACAAGCACTCTAAGTTAAGTTTAATCCAGTAGTTTTTCATTTTTAAATTCGCTTTTTAGTTTCCATTCCATAGTTCTAAATACTCTAAACATAATTCAATGGCATAAAATTTTTTTTTTAAATCTTTTAAGTTTTTGTTCTTAAAGTAAATAATAATTAAGAGTTACTTCCAAACATATTTGGTTATTGATTAATCGCTAAAAATTACAAATCTCACAGATTAATTTCGTTAAGTTAATCTATCATAGAAACCTGCTTTTGTCAGAGCGTAATATACTTAGATGATTGATTTCTTTGTTACAGTGTAACAAAAATACTTAAAACATTATTTCAGTTTAAATATGTCATTAATGATAAATCATTTCAATTACTGGAAACTAAGGAAGTCAGTTAAAGAAAAAATGTAGAAGTCTTTAAAAACTCGTACATGATTTAAATGTCATTTTGGAGGTCTTGAAAAATGTTGAATTTAAAAATTTTCTTTTACATTAAGTGAATTGAATTTGATATCAGCAAATAACGTTTCGCAATTCGGATTAATTGAAATTTCTTATCACATAGGTTCGGGATTTTGTAAAGAGGGTGAAAAGTTTGATTTTAAAATGGAACTACTTCAAATATCTATGTACATGAAAAGTTAAGAAACAAAAAATATTTTCATTTAAGTAAACATAGAAAAGTTAATGCAGGATTTCCGATTGATTTTATTTAGTTAAATTTTGTGAACACATTATTTTTACTTTGATTAAATTGTATAATATTCTGAAGAATAAAACGTTCGTACTCAATTTTTTTAAAGAATTGTGTCTGATTTTATTACGTTTTCATGTATTTGTTTTCAGGTGTGTAAGGATTGAATTTTAGAATAAGATTTTCTACTCCTTTTTAACTAGCTAGGGAACTCAAATTTTCACTATAGCTCTTTAATTAAAGAAAATACAAATTTTACTTTTTCTTGAACATTACAACCAGAATTTACTACTAAATTATTACCCAGATATACTTTATAGTCAATGACTATCACAGGTTCCGTACCGGTAAATTTTTGTAAAAGATATGCATTCATTCTTTTTCATTTGAGCTTCCGGGACATCTCGATAGCTACTTATTTTCAGTTTCTGCTAAACAACATAAAATGGTTTCTTGGGGTTAAATAATTTAGAGCCTACAAAATAAACCTTAACTCGTGCTCGGTATCAAGATGTTTTCTTCTACGTATTGTTATTTTTTTATTATCGTGCTAGGAACTTTTTTTTAAATTTGATCACTGGCAATAAATAGACTTAGGAAATAATGATAACATGGGACGCAATCTGTAGCAAGATTTTTTTAATAAACTCAAAATATTTGCACTGTTCTAACAATTTATTAGTGCAGGTAATGCAGTGTTCTAACAATTTATTAGAAGTAAGGTATACAAAAATCTAAACCTACTAATATTTGATTCAGAAAGTGCTGGAATGTTTGATCAGCATTTAGCAGATATGGCAAATGAAGTAGTTATTGCCGTCTTGGTTTTGTACTCAGAATTAAGTGGAATTTGGTGGTGTGCTCTATATAACGTAGAAAATATCTTCTTACTTTCAAGCAGCTGAGTGCAATCTTGAATATAACGTACGGGGTATATGTCCGGAATACTTACTGCATTCAAACAACGATAGTCCTCAGTCGCCATTTGTTTTACAGACCATGTTTGAAGGATTTGATCAAAAACTCTTATGTGGGTGGGATTATTTCCAGTCACATTAGGTACGAAAATTCTTTTTACACTACTTCCGAAAGTACAGGAAGCAATCTTTTTGGTTGAGCAAATACTGGGGAGCTGTAGTTTCTATAAAGTGAGAAACCAGAACATTTTGAATCTGTTTACCTGAACAGCAAAAATTAGTTAAAGATAGAAATTCAGCCAAGATTTTTTTATATCATGTCAATGTCTTGATTAAGAGAAGGCAGCTAAATCAAGAACGAAATCTTAATTTTCAACTCTTAATTCAGGAGATGAAAGATTCGTATTTGCCTCAATTAAGCGGTTGTGCCGCTAAAAAATTGACATTCGTCTCGAGGGCGACCACACTAGTATTCTATCAATCTGGCAATTCGTTTGGCCATTAGGTAACAGCTTCTCTAGTTTTCAGAATTTTTAGCAGAACTTGTTGTTTTAGCTCGAAATTTGCAAAGACTTCAGCAGTTTCTCGCTGAAGTTCCAAAAATTATGTGGTAAAAACAAAACTCGTTGGCATGGTGCAACGTCTAAAAGGTAAGCGTCCTTTTAGTACGAATCCTCGACTAAAATTGGACTTTTAGGCCTTTTCAACAAAAATTTAGACCATTTTTTAACAATTTTCGTCAAATTAGGAACTTGTTCAGTCAATTCTGAAATTCGGTAATCTAAATTTGAATGTTTCGATACAGAGTCATGTACTCTAGTAAAACTGGCTGATATTTGAGTTGCAAACTATAGAATTAGGTTAGCCATAGCTGCTAAGTTATTTAACCACTCACTAGAAGCAACTAACACTAGTTTTACGTTGGCACGTAGTCTATCCAACCACAATCATTATAATAAATCATCGCTGAAATTCTTTCCTACTAACTTTCGTATTTGTTTAAACAGTAAAGCTATAAAAAGAAAGTTAAAAAACGCTAGTCACTAAGTAAAATTTTTTTTATAAGTTAAGTTTTATAAGTTTTATAAGTTTTTTTTTTTTAAGTTCGTAAATTTTACATATCCTTATCTCCGTAGATTTTAATAATTTATCATTTACCACTTTTAATCTTTCTTTTTTTAATTCCTGTTCTCGCTTATTTAATGAAAATTCTTTCATCTTATGGCCATATTCTAGCATTTTTTTTTTCTTTTAGTTTCAGCTCTTTTTAATTACACCCTATTTTATCTGCATTACTACTGCTGTTTCTCGTGATTTGAGTTCTCTTTTTAATCGTTTTGGTATTTCAATGTTAAACAAAATACACATGTAACAATAGGCTACGGAAATACAGTCTTACCTTTGAAATGATTTCTTTCAGTTCCATCTTTATTTCAAGACTTTCAATTTTCCAGAGTTTCGTTCAGCACAAAAGTTCCCGCCTTTTATCAGAATAACACTCGATGAAAGGTTTTTCAGAATCATTGATTTTACGTCAACTCTATAGCTTATTCCACACAGATTTTTCCACAAGATTCCACATAAAATCTCCAACAAATTCACAGTTATTCTAGTCGATGATAATTTAGAAAAAATGATGACGACTGCAGCCGAACAAGAATAACTCTTCAACTAATGAAACTCTATCAAAGTTTCCATCCTATTTCAAATGAAATTTTTTGATCATAATCAATCAAAACAATTCTTTGCTAGAAATTCAGCTACTCTCCAATTTTTTATAGTTTATTAAATGAAAATGACACAATTTATGACATTCTAGTTTCAGTTCGCATTCAGTTTTGGTTCAACGATTGGCGCCGGTCGCCACTATTATATGGTCTTTATGAACACGCAATTTTTGGCTGTGATAATTAAGTGAAATAAACCACTGAATGCATCTAAAAAAACAACTGTTTATTATTGAACTGAACAAACGATGATGTAAACACCCTTTGATATTTACAATGATTATATGGGTAATATTAAATAAGCATGGGATCAAGAAATGAGACAACCTTCTATTTCCCGGAATCAAACCAACACCTCCTGGAAGAGAGAAGGCCTCAGCACGGATCAGTTAAAGGTCCGACGCAACTAACATGAACTGCGCTGAGGAAAAATAAGAAAGATGTCACTTTGTATGTGAAAGAAGTCATTAGATCAAAGTTTTCAAAGATGTCATTACGTTTGGACTACTAAAGGATCAAATTTCTTACTTATGGTAACTCGCGTGCTTATGCCTTATTATATCTTCAAGAAGGTATCGATTTAACCTAACTGATTAGTATTAATTATTCATCCGCAGATCTTATGTCTGGCTGCAACTTTGCCTGGAAAGCGTTAGGATTGGCGTCAAACCATTAAGATTTCGGCCTCTTGGGGGAGTAAATATTGAAACAACGCATGCCTAAAATGATGGTAGTGACAGAAAATTTTCAGTTTCTCAGCATCACTGTAACACGTGTTCTAGCACTAAAAATATTTGTAGATATACGCTAAAAATGCGTCTTTTATATATAAAGAAATAAGCTAAAAAATAGAGGTTAGGTGAACGACGTTTAGTTATTTTATTTTTATTTTATCCCGGTGTAATATGAAATGCTCCATCTATTTCGTTAAAGAAATCAGCGAAATGAAAGCCACAAAGAAATATGGAAACATTCTCAAAAATAGGACTAAATGTTGGGTAAAAATTTCCTGTGTGAAAAAAAATTGAGCATTGAACAGAGGTCTGAATTACAATGGAAAAAGAGGAAAGAAAAAACAGTTTGTGATAAATGTATATTTAACTAACTGTATTTTGTGTTGATTTTTTAAGAAAAAGGAAAAAATTTAAAATTAAGTAGAATGAGTCATAAAATTTCAATCTCATAAATTGAAAATAGTATATTTCACTTTATTCTTAATGGTTCATAGGTATTATTTATAAAAGTGCGGATACTCAGTCATCTGAAAAACGAAAATGCTATAATGAGAAAGTCATATCACACACGGCGAAAGAAAAACAAAACTGAAAATTAAATTTAACCAAATTTTACCACATTTGCCAAATTTTAAAACAATGTTTTATTGATAATATTACCAAAATCATTACCAAAGCGCTTCGGTTAAAAAAAACACTGATTTTTGATGTTCCCATAGAGTCAGAAACGCGGCAAGTTTTACCCTATTCTAGTAGGTTTAACCATACTTCTTTTCTCAGTGTAATGTTCAGTCTAATCGAACACTTTTGTTATCCAAATAAAAAAGAAATTTAATGGATTTCTAATAATCGAACCTTTATCAAATTTTTATTAAACTATTGCTTAGTGTGCTTTTTTGATTTTAGATTAACTGATTTAAATTATATAATATTTGATTTTACATAACATTTGACACATTAATTGATCTAAGTTCTAAAACAAATATCAAGGAAAGGCTAAACACGTCCCTAGGTAACAGCAATTTTTAGTCTTTCTAGTGTCTTTTCATGCGCCTTTTTTTAATATTTGCCTACATAAAATAGCAATTTTAATAATTCTGGCCTACGACACGATTAGACAAGTAGCTTATAAGTTAAAATAAAACTAGTTTTTGTTAATATAAACGAAAATGTCATTTTATTATGTGAACAACTATATACTATAGAATTTGTATATTATTCCTATATATATAGTGACTAGGGTGAAATGCGAATGTTCTAACATGCATGAGCTATTTTAGTCGACATGTTTGATGAATTACATTCTGCCATTCCATTACTAAGTATTATAATTACAGAAGGTAGACCCATTCTGATGTTCCTCTCTAAAATTGAGCACTCTGCAATATTGAAGTACGTAATTATTTAAAATAGTTTTATAAATACCATTCTGTTTAATTTTAAAACAAATCGAGCACTACGTAACAGAAATAAAAAAAATTTTTACAATTAAATTAAAGGGTGAAATTGAAAATTGATATTTGCTAATGGTATTTTTGTTTTAAAAAGTCTCTAACTACATAAAACTAGTGAAGGCTGTCTTTCTATTGGAAGAACAATCCATGTTGAATGTTTTATATGTTTAGGAATATGAAATTTCTTTACTATTCCTCAATGAATTAGTAATTAAGACACTGAACTGTTATTGTGGCGAAATGGGTTTCGATTTACGGTGGTAGTTTTTAGCTCACTCAGTTTTAGATCGATGAGCGTCAGCTTGTTTGAGAAGTAAAGGTGGCCAGTGTGCAATGCTGATCACATTATTACATCCATGCCGTTGGGCGAGGAATAGTGGCGCTTTAACCTCCATGAATCCTCTGGCCAACAATGGCGTATTGCTGGAATGCTTTACTTTAATATTCATAATAACAAATTAATATAAATAAAATAATCATCTGTTATCTATGCTGGTTGAGACCAAAATAACAGAGACAGTAGTAAGAAATAACAAAACTTAGATTTAAAGAAATGATTTTTATAAGAATGCATTACATTTAAAGCAGTAGTTGAAAATCTATTAAATGGAAAACTTTACCTTTTTGCAAAGGAAACACTCGTATTGTATAGCAATCTCTAAAGCTTTCTGGTTTACCTTCGAATAACAGAAACTAGCAGATTGCAATCCACAAGTGAATAACGTTATGTTTGTCCATTTTAAACCAATTGCTTTTATAATAATGGTAATGTTACTTATTGAATGTTGAAACTTATTGAATGTTAGAAATAATTGAAATAATATTAAACAATCTGCTTAGATGCTTGACTTTGCAAAGTGGAAATTATGCTTCTGTATTGTTTCGAAACGACAATTATAATGAAAACAATGCAGTACAATAACTTTATACTCCATTGCGTTAATATAATTTGATGTAGAAAATAGTATTATATTTTCAGCTGTAACATCATTTTTAAAAAGTAATTAATTTTTACTTAAAATTCTTATTGTTTTCAAAATTTAATAATTAACTTTTATTATACTAATCCCTGCTTGCAATCCGTTGCCAACCCACACATGTCCAGTATTGCTGTTTAATCAGTATGTTCGCTTATAGACGTGTTGTTACGAGCATGTTGTTAGTACCGTGTAAAAACAGTACCTCTGAGTTCAGAGGTAAAAATAAAACTTTTACCTCTGAATTTAAAAGGTACCTCTAAAATATTAAATCACAAACATGACTCTCATTCTACACTCATGTGCCACTTATTGAAACACATAGTTTAAAAGTACAATAAATATGTTTCTCTTATTTTTTACCTGTGTACTTTCTTATGATATATGTACTTAAATGATACTGTGTATTTATGCTTCTGAAACATTCACATACTGATGTTCTATGACTTTTTTTTATAATCAGCATTCGTTAAAATCAGCATAGTGCAATGCCTACAGATTACATAATAATAATAATAATAACAATATATATATATATATATATATATATATATATATATATATACACTTAACCTACAGTTATTTATTAAAATTTCCATTATTTGTGGGTTTTTTCTGTTCTTTAAATATTTTGAAGCGATGCTGTTTCCATGATAGCATAACGTTTAAACAAATAGAAAACATACAATTCTCAGTGTTGTATGCGAGTTATTCCACGTAGAAATTGAAAAATATAGCAAAATAATGCAAAAAACTGTTTGTAATCGGTAGAAGAAAAAAAAAAAAAACACGTACGAATCGTTAAAATTATACAAAAGATATTAGAGAAAGTTCTGTAACAATGGTTTTCAAAAATGGAAATTTCATATTTTCGCGCCCGAACGACACGACTCTTTAAAGTGGCGATTGCTTACAACCCACACAAAAAAATTTGCAAACTGCATTAAAAGAAAAAAAAATGCGATTGAAAGGGGTATTGCCGTTTTCGAGTAATTATACAGACTTTCGCTTATACATAGATCGAGAAATACCGAGAATTACTGATCTAATTCCGTTATACGTAGTATGACATACGTAAAACGTATAGCATTTCGAACGTTATCCTATTCTGATATATATTTTCTATATTTAATTGTACGCGTTCTATTCATTTTCTCTTAAAAAACGATTTACATGCCGATGCTTAACATTCGTCTATTGTAACTGGTGAATTGAGTGCTGGCATCTGCTGAGCATTATTTGTGTTTAAAGTTTCATGGTTTAAAATCAAAATTATTTTTACTCTTTTGTAATCACAATATAAATTGTTCATTGAGTTTTCATATTTCTTTCAGCAACATTTAAAATTATGCAAATAAAAGAAGTAGTTGAAGAAAAAAAATGGTGTCCACATTGAATAAAAAATGCTCGCTTGTTGTCAAGTTAATTTAAAAGCGTTATTAAAGAGCAGAATTACTTATGCATTTTTATAAGTAAAGATATTATCGTTACTTTATTTATTTGTGTAGAATTTACAAAAAACGTATCACTGATTGCAAAAATATTTTAATGTCACAAGCATTTTGTTTCTTCTACCATTTTTGTCCACTGAACACGTGCAAGGGACGACACACGTTAGTCAGCTTAAACCTAATGCGATAAACGTAATGATAAACCCAAGTCTAAAAGTTGTAATGCTAATACGTTATACATAATTACGTGATGAAACACAGCCATATGATTAGTTGCAAGTACATAATAATAGTGTCAGCTATTTTTAATGGAATTGAATTATTACCATTGCCTCCGGTAAAAAAACCAAATCCAATTTTTTTCACCGAGGTTACGTTAGAGATTTAAATACATAGACTGTTGACACTTTTTATGCGATTCTTCTACTAATGTTTAAAATAAATGATTTTAAAAGATTTTCGAGTGGTAGTTTAGATAATGCATAGAAAGTATTTTTTTTTTCGAACTTAGTTAAATTTTTAAATTATTGAAGTTTACCAAGATAAAATCAAAACACAACTAGATTTGGTTCTCAGAATAAAGTGTTTGCTAAGAATAAAAGAATCCCAGAGAATAAATATTTACATGAATAAATAGCAAGCAAATATTTTAATATAAGTTAAGTTTCTTATTGGTTGCAAAAAATAATTATTTAAAGATAATTTTTTGTTGCTAAATAAATACAAAAGTTGTTTTGAAACATGAACGGAACTGAATGAAATGAGAAGAATAGAAAACATGAATTGAATTAGAAATGTAACTTCATAAAAAATTTTCGTAAAATCCTATTTTATACTAAAAAAAGCAAATTGATTTATATATTTTAAATATTTTATTTCTTTAAAATCTTTTTTCTTTTTAGTTAATTTTTATGATTAGTTTTAAGAAATAGTTCAACCACTTTGAGAAATTCTTCAATTGTTTTTTTGCTTGTAAACATTTATTCTTTATTATAAATCCCTCAAGACTTATCAAAATTATTTTTTCATTGAATATTGGCATTAAATTTTTTTTTGTTACATTTGAAACTGCTTTAGAAAGTTGTCGTTTTATAACAACTAAAATAAACAATATAGTTTTTAAAACTTGAAATGTACATTAAATAGGCATTTACACATTGCACGAGATTAAAAAATTAAATAAAAAAAGATTATTCATTTTTCTATCAAAATGACAAGTTAATAACTTCATTTCATTCATATAATTAGATTTAAGATACATAAAGTAAATGTAAAACATTTTCTTCATCCAAATTGGAAGCAATTTAGTTCACATATTAAATTAAATAAATTATTAAAAAAAACAATAACATTTTAATTATCAAAAAAAGTATTCATAAGATCATATTTATTAGAGATTCTTATTAACATTTAAATAAAGATTATACAGATAAATTGTGGATTAGCAACTTGTACAATTTGAGTGCATAAATAGATGATCTGTGTGTGATAATTTGTGTTGTTTGTTGTATTTCTTGAAAACCTGATTGTTAGATAAAAAGTTATAAATTGTAATTAGTAATATTTGTCTACAATGTTTTTAACCAGAAATATCCTTTAGATAAATTTAAAAACATACGCATTTTTTGTTAAATAATTTCTGCACCACAAAATCATTAAACAAAATCTAGCCCCATATAGGGGAGAGTCGGGTACCCGCCCAATGTCAATTTCATATGTATAGAATATTTTTTCAAGTAAATGGGCCATCGGACAATAATTGTTATATTAAAAAAAGATTATTTTCAAAGTTTCAAGTATTTATGCAGCTGGTAACATGGTAAACAATAGTTTTGAAAATATGTTGAATACAGTTGTCATGATATTAAGAAAAATTGGTTGAATGTTTCGTTTAAACTTCATTTTAATATTAAAGAAATAATTTTTTCTATACATACAGCATTAAAGTATGTAGTCTTAAGTTTAGTTTGCACAAAGAACGAAGTTTATTTGTGAAAAATTGTTCGAGTAATTACAAATTTACAAAAAAATTGGATTTCGGGATTGGATTACAGCCCACTTTTATTTCGTCGATAAATGTACGGTTCCAAAGATTTACTTAAATTAAATTATTTTTTCTAAATATTTAATATAAATATATATTAATATTATAATATATTAATATACATTAATAATAATAAAAAATATAACATTTGTTGTTAATAAATGATAGAATTCACTAAAAGTATATAAATATGTAATAAAAAAATAATTTTGTGATAAAAATGATAAATAAGGTTTATCTATTGTCAATACATTGGTCATTTTCATTTACACCTGAAAAAACAATCAAAAAACATAATTTTTGTAACTGGGCGGGGCTACCCGACACATTTTGAAAACAGCTGAAAAACATGTTTTCTTAAATTTCTATTTTTTTAAGTTAAACTATTCTTTTTTTTGGTTGATTCTTTTTGTATTATTTAATTAAATGATAAAACAATAGAAACATACAAAATTCTTGATTATTACTCATTATTATACAGAAATATAAGCAATAGTCCTTAAGTGGGCGGGGCTACCCGACTCTCCCCTAACTAATATTTGAGCTTAGGTTGAAGCCATTTCAAGTACATTTCTGATGAAACCTCTCACTTTATAAGGAAAAAAATATGATATATATGGTCTACAGTTTGATTATATACAATTTTCTTTTCAATTAATAAAATTTGTAAAATTGGTCGATGTACAGCGTGCAAAATGAAAAGCGTATCACCCTGAATAACTTTTGATCTAATGATTAGATCTTTACGTTCCAAGACTCAATTTTAATGGTGCAAGGAGGTGACCTCAAATATGCTAATTTGTAAATGCAAACGATATTTTAAGTTACGTTATTTCTCTAAATAAACATAAATTTTTTTAAAATGGATTCTGATTTCTGAACCCCAAAATATACGGGGTAGCCGCAATCTGGATAATATAATCTCAATAGTTTTGTCAGGAGTACATTTCAAAGTTATAATCCCTTAACGTTAATATTTTTTTCGTATTTCACTATATATCGAAAATTTATGAGACGAATTAAAAAATCTCTGCACACAATTATAAAATTCATTTATCAGAAGAAAAATCCATGTAAAAAAATTAACTTTTAGTAAATTTGTTTTCCTTCATAAATCGAATCTTCGAAAAAAATTTGAACTGTAATGTATACAATTTTTTACATTATTTATATGAATGCAATTTTAAGTGACATAATACAAAATACGGTGTGCGTAATCAATCGATTAGTTCCAGAGAAAAGGTCGTATATTTAAAATTCAATTTCTCAAGAGCTATTTGATCGATTTCGCTCAAATTTTGCATTTTAAAATTGCTTTCTTCTCGTTGATGTTCTTTCTTCTTGATTTTTTCTTACCATTTAAAGTTGTTTTCAGGCTAGCATATTCTAAATTTAAAAAAATGGAATTCATTGAAAAAATTATGTTTACTAAGACTAAGTAGGTTATTAAGCCAAATTTTGTAATTTAAATTATCGTTTGCAGTAATTAATTAACATATTTAAAGTTATCCCTATACATGATTATTTGATTGATGAAATAATTACATGATCATCCGATTGATTGACTAAGTACATCATCATCCGATTGGAGGAATAAGTACATCATCTGATACTTGACAAGTTATTAAAGTGTTCCGTTATTATTTTTTTCCAATCTGCATATCAAACGCGTGATAGAACCCTTAAAAATGATAGAATGTTTAAAAGATCGTTGTAATTTTTTTTTTTAAATAAGTACATTAATGTGCTACATACACGATTAGAAATTTTTAAACTCATATTTTATCTACAGCGTATATTTATATGAATGAATTTTACCATTTTCCCCTCGAAATATTAAAACAGAATATCCTTTTTAAAATTGTTTCGAGTATTCAGTTCAACAGATTTCAACAAAAGTTAAATAACTAACTATTAAATATGAATATATATTCATGAGGTTCACTAGCATGTCAAAAGTTATCTGAAATATTAGAGTTCAGTATTCAAAAACTACAATAACAAAACACATCAAGTTCTTATTTTTTCAATACTTTAGAGCACGATAGACTGCATGATGCCACAGCAGATATTAAACATTTAAATCAAAACCAACCTGCAATTCTATTAGGCACTGAGCAATCTAATATAAAATTTCTTTCATGCATTTTATATTAGAAACCGCATGCTTTCAAAAAAAACAAAGCACTTCAAATCAATCCGAAGTCACGCAAACTAATCCTACATCTGATTTTTTCCCCCTTTGCATAAAAAAAAAAAAGTGAAGCGAGATGTTAAGAAAAGGGCTTAGAAAATGGCACGAAAAAAAAAGGAATTGTCCTCAGCGACATCTCTTTTGTGTTTTGCGAAAACATAACGACCATTTTTCTTAGCACTTTTTCTTTCTTTTGTAACCTCTTCTTCATATCTTTCCAACTGCGCCTTAAGTTGAATGGAGATTAATCGAAAATCTATCGCTGATATTGATATTCTTGTGCTGATATAACCCTTATATATGTATTTATATATAGATATATATTTATATATAGATATATATTTATATAGATATGTATTTTATCTTTTTGCTGTTTATGGATATGATATCGATTTAGATATCAGAAAACAGAAAAATATAAAAAATGCCGAATTCATACAGTTTTTATTTATTTTCTGTGTTTCCCCTACTATTATTTTTTTTAAATTTCTTTTTAATCAATGCTGCTTACTTTACTTTTTGAATCCGCAATAGATTAAATATTTATTTGTAAATAAAACGAGTCGACAACAAACATTTATTTAGTTTACAACAGTCGTGTAATGTTTTTTTCATTAATTATTGTAAAATGAAATAAAAATTGGATAAACTTAGAAAATTTAAGCTTGAAATTGAAATCCTTCGAATAAAGTAGAGAATGTTCGTAATTACCGATTCCAATATATTATTTTTGAATCTTGGTCAAAAATTAAATGACAATTTTTTATTTATTAATAAATATTAAAAACTAAAGAAATCGTAAGAAGCTCTACAGAAAAAGGTGGGGAATGTAAATATCAGAAAAGAGTAATGAAAAGGTGATTATCAAAAATACATCAAATTCTTATCTCACAACAAATAGCTTTTGATGTTTGCATTCCCGCTTTCTTCTGTAGTGACTTGTTTTTGTTTTTTTTTCTCCCTCGCTCAACATTAAAACCAGAAGACAAAATAGCAAAAAGCTAATCACATCGTTAGCTCACGGGATTATATCAACAAAATAGAGTGCTTTCTAATATTGTATTAATATAGCCAAAGCAAGATATATTAATGTAATAATGGGGTAGTTTTGGTTACAGAAAGTACTCTATTTGGCTATTAAAGCAGTCGATTTGGAATTAGAAAGCACTCTATTTTGCGGATATAATCCTGTGAGATGACGACGAGATTATATCTTTTCGTTATTTTGTTTTCTAACTTTCTAACTTTTTTTAAAAAAAGTTTATTTTAAAATAAATTTGTTATTTTTTTGGTAGTTTTTCTCTTTTTTCTTCATTTTTATATCTTTCCTTTTACTACTGCTTTATAAACACAATAATTCTTTATTGTGTTTATAAATTTATCTCTCTCTCTCTTTCTCTCTGTATATATATATATATATATATATATATATATATATATATATATATTTCAATTTCAGTACGGCTGCATTAGCAAGTAAAATAAAAATGTGAATGGTAAAAAAAATCATTCGAAGTAAAAGTAAGTGGAAAGGTTTGTTTTATGACTAACTTTTTGCCGTAAAAAATAAAATAAAATGTTTTATATATCACCTTTACCAGGGAAGAGTTATTGGAGTTTGAAATATAAAACTCCTATGAGAAAAACTAAGGTTGTTTTTGGTCCAAAAAATTATTTTATTCTAGAATTCGAACGAGATTTTAATATAGAACTTTTTGGAATAAAGCATACGTGATGGGTTCTACTCTGCTCATAAGACCAGGAAGCTTTTGAATTAGGGGAAGGAGATTAAAATTTATTATGAGTTTTGAAGGTTTTATTTACTTTCTGCTTCAACTTTTAGTAATTTCCTTAGAGAAATATGGAGAAAACTCTATTTTCTTTTAAAAACGTCACCTTGAAGCTTTATGTAATTTAAGTGTACAACTTTAAAGTGATTGCTCTGTACATACTTTAAGAAAATAAGGTTTGGGCCTTATATGCGTGTGATGAAAAAAATTCTTTTTCAAATGAATCAGATGAAAATTGAGAAAAATTATTTTACTCACCATGATCGAATTCGTAGAGATATAATTTTTTATTCGCTGACCATATTGGTTTGTAGAAATTATTTCAATAATTATTATGCAAATAATGTATCGTACAATCTGTAAAAAGGGAAATGAATCAAAAACATTTGTCAGGTATTCACAAAAATCAATGAAATTAAACGAAAATTTAAAAAAAAAGCATAAAAGATAAGATAAAAATATCAGGAAAATATGTTTCCATTTATTCACGCGAGTTATATTCGGGACATTTATGGTGCTTTGTGGCTACTCGTTAATATCACGAAAGCAAAAAAAGAAAAGAAAAAAACACACATATATATATATATATATTTATATAATCAAAGCAATGAATTATTACGTCACCTCTGCTATAAATGTCCTACTTGAAGGCTTGCACGGCAATGGGAAATCCTGCTTGCTGCAATGGATACCGGCGCACGTGAATATTGAGGGAAACGAGTGTGCGGACTCCTTGGCTAAGGAAGGCAGAGGTGCCGACCAACCTTGCACCACCATCACGCTTGCAGACGCAAATGCAGTTGCAAGACACAGACTTCTGCCCCATTCCTTCAGGAAACCCCTCATTACTGACTTCGATTGTTCCAGAATCTTAACATCAACAATTACAAGACAAAGAACAAACCACTTTAAAGGGATGAAAATTCTTCCCGACAAAATAAGAACTTATATTCTCTGCAAGAGCTGCACCCATATCCAACTTACCCCAGATCACATTCTCGAGTGCCCAGCCCTTACCCCATATTTTTTACAACTGGGTATGGTGCCACTGGCTTCAGAACTTCGTGAGATCCTCTGCATGTATTGGAGCTTGCGGATGCAGTTTTGAAGGCACACGAGGCCATATAATTGTCCATAGACACGATAAATCTTCCCATCCCATATTCAGATTAAATACAAGTAAGTTAAATAAATAATAAATAAAAATAAATAAATAAATAATAAATAAAAATAAATAAATAAATAATAAATAAAATATTCTTAAAATTTATCAGTTGTACAGGAAACCTTTGTTTTCACAAAATGTCATTAAAACCTTGAGCCTAAATAAAAAGGATAATACCTTAATGGTACTTTTAGGTTAACTATACTATACAAGTATCTAATTTAGGTTAAACTTTGTCCATCTAGTGTCAGCGCTTACTATGGTGATTATGAATCAAATTATCAATAAAAAAAAAGTCACAGCTCATTGGAAATGAAAAACATTTGTGATAATATTTTTTTTTTGATATTTGAAAAGCTACTTCAGCGCTGTACTGTTTATGCTTATAAAAATATGCAAAAATTACGAATTATACATTGATATTAATACAGTTATTTAGCTATTGTAAGTCGAGTTCTTCACATGAGTTGGCAACTGGTGTTTATGTACTTTGATTTCCTTTGATTGATCTCCACATACAAAAATTTGCTGAGCTATTCTTCACCTTAGTACAATACATGCGAAGTGAAGTACTACTTCATATTCATCTCAATAATCCACAACAAATAAAAATCTGCTTTTGTTCAAGTGATTACAGGGATTACAACTATGTACTGTGTATTGTATTTAATTGATTTAAATGTTGGGTTTAATGGTCCAAGGTCCAAAAAAGGAAAACGTCAAAGCACATTGTTTTGAAAACAGATTAAAAGATTAAGTAAAGCATGTATATAAAATGAAATAAATTATAAAAACTTTAAAATACTGTAAAGAAAAATATTTTCATAAAACTTGATAAAGATAGTAAGCACAACAAAACAATTATATACAACTGAAGATAGCAAAAATAAATAATAATAGCAAAATAGTAAATAGTAATAATAGTAAAATAGCAAAATTATTAGCAGGATGAATTTTATCCAAAAAGTATTTAATATATGAAATGAATCTTCCAAAAAGTTATGATCCTCTAGGATAAAAAAAGGGCCATCAATTAAAATATGATCAATTGAAATTAAAACGTTTTAAGTATTGCATCGTGGAGGAGGTTCTCCGAACAGCAAATAAAGATGATTCATCCGAGTATATTTAATGTGTAGACGGAGCTTGACATCTGCCTAACGCAAGTGGCTGGCTAAGGCTTTAACGTAGATTTAACAGCATGTAGTTTATTCTCACTTTGCAAGTCCCAGCGTTGCTGCCACAAAGACATGGTAAATTGTCGTCTATAATATTTCATTCAGGTAACAGATATAGTTAATAGAGTTGTAGCTGTGCGGATGGCAGAATCAACCACATCGTTACCTGAAATATCAACATGTCTGGGGATCCAACAAAACAAAATGTCATAACCATTTTTTTAAAGCTTACTAACAGATGCTGAATGATGATTAAACAGGATAGGAGTCGTGGTGAGCATGACCCAGCTGACGCAAAATACTGAGGCTATCAGAGTAGACGCAATACTCTGACGCGGTTAATGATGAAATAAGTCGCAAAGCTATGGGAATTGCTACAGATCCAACAGTAAATACAGAAAAATAGCAGGTATAATATAATTTTGCATTTCTTCAACTATATAGATTCAGCACCCAACAAGTGATGAGGATTTCGAATTTTCGGTAAAAAATGCAACAAACTGAGAATACTTATGACGATGACAGGTGAATAGTTGGTAAAAAAACACTGGGACCTCCATTGTATTTTTGTATGACTCAAATGGAGAATGAAAGTAATAAGACAGGATGCTCCATGGTTGGATAAGAAAGTTATCAACTGATTGAGATGGTACTTCGCAAAATTTGATAGTATGAATTGTTGAACGCATAAGAGCATTAAAAGGAGTATATATGATTGTCATGTATCATAGAATCGTCTTAAACTTTGTGAAATCTCACACCGAGGAGAGTACGAGTTTGATGACAAGGTACGAAAGTAAATTGTTACAGAGAGCTGCATACATCGAAAATAGAGAGGTTGATTGATTACATATAGCACATCAGCTTCTACTGGAAGAACCCGAAATGCGCTGCTACAAATTTGCATAGTCGTGTGATGCCCTATATCTAAGCGCTTCAGATTTTAAGAAGTTGTAGTGGCATAGACTTCAAAAGCGTAAACAATGATCAATAAGGGATAATATCCTCAGTTTGTAGAGTCTGATTAGGGTATTCTGATTCACACATCAGAACGTATTCGGGAGAACACGGTAACACATTTAAAGTTTTTCTCAGCGTTTTCTAATACATAATATATTATGCAAATTTCTCAGTCCATCATGGTGGTCCGAGCAGGTGATATGTGTAATCCCATGGACGCAGTACTGATATTTGTTGATGTTGATAGTTTTGTAGTAAACTTCTCTAGTTCCAGAAAGGAAAAATCACTAAAAAATGAAGATCTGAGATTGCGTACATTGATGGCATGACGTTCGGTGTTGCGTTTAGGATTTTGGAAAACCGGGCTGCGATTCTTTGCACTTGAGATGGCAGTAAATATTTTACTAAACATATTACATATACCAATGGAAGCAGAATACACTGTACCGTTTTTTTTTCAAATATAGGAAAATGAAACTCGTGTATCTTGACTAAACTTGCGAGGGAGATGCTATTGATGATATAGATGAGACATTGTGCTCCCAAGTATCTCTTAGGTGATTGCGTTGGACCTTGTATGCAAACGCTTTAACGCTTTTGGTACAAGATTTGATGTGGGAGGGGTGCGACGGATGAAGTTCCAAAGTCGTTTCTGCCACTTCTCAGCTGTTGAACGTCCTGAATTCCATCAAGTCTTGCGATGGAATAGCTGAAGTCTTTGGAATGCTCTCTTCTACAGCCTTAATGGCTATAGAAGTTATAGCATTAGCACCTGCATTTATGCTATTTCCTGTTATAATGGCATCAATAGTCCAGTTAGCGCCATGATGTATGAAAACTAATGGTATTTACTCGTGAGAACATTGAATTTATATAACATTATGAGAGGAAAATTGAAACTTTTCACTGGCAGGCACTGGAGTGATCTTTGCATTTGTTGTGAAGATCATCAATCACAGAAAATTTAATGAAAAGTAGGAGAGCTGGTGAACCTAATGCTAAATCGATAGAGTGAAAAGTATGTGTCGGCATATGAAAATAAGTTTCTTCACCTTGGTTTAGAAAATAGAGATTATGGTCCTGGATGAGTTGCTGAAATTTTCGCTCTCGATTATTGGAAGTAGAACTACCCCACACTATGACCATAAAATCTCTGAGCAATATAAAAAGTGAAAGAGATTGATCTATTACTTAGTCAAAATCTGCTTGAGAGACGGATGTTTGATAAAGTAGATAGATAAAGCAGACTATGAGGAGAAGAATGATAGGAATTTAAGCTATGCTAGCCAGTAATGAGGCTGAAAATGAAAGATGAGTAGATGGCAATGCATTTGAAGTTAAAATTGCAACGCCACCATGAGGATGACACCCATCATTAAAATCATGCTAGGAGTAAAAGCAATTACCAAATTTAAAACTATGAGAAGACGTTAAATGAGTTTCCGGCAATTTTAAGTTGCAAATTAATATTTAGAAATAATATCCTAAATTTCAGAATTATTCCGTATACGTAACCACCGCAATTCTATGAGATATAAAATAGATAGACATAATGAGGAGAACGGAGATGATTGTATTTTGACATCAGAAGTATGAGGTTAGTCAAATACGCATTTATCGTCAGAAGGGTCAGGAGACAATTCTACGTCAAAATCCCTTTACTTCAGAGCAGCAGAAGTTGATTTATTGACGTATTGATTATACTTTAGCTTTTTTTTCTAAGGATTTGCCAGGTTTTTGACCATAAGGGTACATTTGTTACAAACTGCTGGGGAAATTTTGGTTTTTTGAGTTATCAGTTTCATTTAGTTTTGTTGGAGGAGATGGCGTTTTTCTACATGAAGTTGATGTCGCATTAAAGTTAAATTGTGGTTTCTGAACTGTAGTGTGAGACTGATGATGAGAGATAAAAGACAAAGTCGGAAGGTCCGTTTGAGTTTAGACAGAGCAAAATTGAGTCTCAGCTGCCACGAAATAGGAAATTGCTGTACGGGAATACGGGTGGTAACTAGTCGGTGGGCTTTATTGAAAGTTTAGTTTTGCAAAATTTTGGCACTTTGTATGTCTCTCTCTCTTAAGATCATTTTGGACAACTTTGGTCCCATTAAAGAACTGGAGTTTGTAATATGAACACCCTAGAATTTAATGCATAGGTGGGGGGGGGGGCTTTTAAGAAGTGTCGCTATGGTCTGCACCAGAGCAACGAGTACAAATGGGCTTATTTTGACAATATGCTTTTAGAGTTTCCAAACCTTTGGCCTTGAAAGCATCTAAATGGGTTTGGCACATATGGTTGAACGTCAGACTGTACTTATGCCAAGTAAGTTTTATAGAAAATGGTAGTTTTGGAGCATTAAAATTAAGGATCATATGCTTCGTGGGTATGAGTTTATTCCCCCTCCAAATCTTTATTCTTCCCCAGTTGTCTCCTCTTCTCCATCGAATAAACGGACGCAGATATAACACCTCTAAAAGTATTGAGAGTCTTAATAGGTGATAATACATAAACAGTGAAAGAGTAGATATAGTTGCAATAAGACAGAATTCTTGCTTGTTTTAGAAGACCACAACTGAAAAGGCGCCTGAAAGTAAATTTTTCACAAAGTCAATTTCTCCCAGTGCAGAGAAAAGAGCTTTGTGAATCAAAAAAATGACAAAAGTTTGGTAAATGAGGCGTTATTTACTTCCGGATTAGTTAGCGTAAAGCTATAGAATAGTGTAATCAAACGATGAAGGACTTGTCTATTTATTTTTGATTAGGTGCGCAGTGTGTAGAACTGAACACCTTGCTATTTTAATACATAGATAACATCAACAACTTCCACTACCAGCGGCCCTATCCTACACGAAGTCAACCAGTAACCTCTAAAGCAGCCTTCTCCCTCCTTAACGAGCTGCCGAGTAAGTGACCCTAATGACATGCCGATACGTGACATGCTGATTGATGCATACGGGCCAATGTGTATCTTCCGTTTACCTAAAGCAGTAGTTAAAATTTTGTTGGGGTATCAGTATGTCCCTCTACTACCAGGATCCTCTTTTCCAGGGACACGGGTCTCCACACCTGGAAAACACTTGAACCGTTTCTTCATATCAGGGTCAGATGCAACAGTGAGGTAACCAATCACAGGTGAAAAGCCTTTACCAGTGAAATTGGAAAGCAGGATGAGAGAGAAGATAAAAAAAGTAAGTAGAAATGGAAAGGAGAACGAAATGAGAAAAGATCATTAGAGTACTTCGGAGTCGTGACTTCTATAGTTTGTCTAAAGAAGGTTACCCCCTTGAGAGTCATCGAAATCTTTTCATGTAATATTTATTGGCCCATAAATAGCATGACTTAAACTAAGACCACGAGTACTTTTGATTTTATTGATATTACGAGTACTTTTGATTGTAACTATGTGAGCGCCCATCTCTCCCACTCATAATATTTTTCTTCCCCATTACATGGGTAAAACATGCATACATACTTTTATAATTCTGTTTCGTAAAAAAATAGCCTACATTCTATCGTTTTAGCTAGTTCCTTCGTAGTTTTTTTTTATTTAAAAAAAATTTTTAGATTCCCGTCTACCCAATCACTCTAAATAAGGAAACAAAGAATCATATCAAGATAAATTAGTAGGTAAAATATATACTTTTTAAGCATATAGTATTTTTAGTGGGCGATCTTTTAAATTTGTTGCATTCATTTACTAAAACTTTAAAATTCTAAGAGAAAGATGGCAATATTTAAAAAAAAAACAAATCTTACAATTCAAATCAATCATTTCAATCAATTTTCTATTGTTTTTATTTTCATCAACATAAAATCAGAAAATTTCTTTGATCCAAGATCATTTATAATAGCTTTTACCAGAGCTATTTCTATTCAATTTCGGACATAAGGCTTTATATTCATTAATTCCTATTAGAGACTGAGTGAATGCCTTACTTCAATACCTCATCGCTTTCATAATTATGCCATATTTCTACGAAGTTTGCGTATCAAAACTTCAGAATTTTGTGCAGCAAAGGAAGCCAAGAACTCGACTAGTTTCTGAATAAGTGAGTCGTAAATTCTAGTTTTAATGAGTCCCCCAGGCTAATGGAACCGTTTGAACACGTTTCAGAGAGTACCGTTGTCGATGAATATGCTATAAGTTTTCGGACAATGAATGCCAGGTGGTGCTGCTTTGCTCGGAATAAAGCTGCGAAAACCAGCTTTCTTTGGAGTTTATTAGAAACTAATGGCGATGCATACACAAAGACCTCTTGCAACTACTTTTACTCTAACTAATCATAGGATAGAAGCGATAAGCGGAATACTAAAACGTTTTAACCTTTTGAGGACGGCGGGTGTAGGCAAAATATCTCGGTTCCTATTTTCTTGTTATAAATGAGTTCGAATGATATTTCTTTTTTAAGAAAATACCATTGCAAGTAAAATTGAGAGTATTGGTCGTGTTGAAGACAAATGTGGCCGTAAAAAAATTTATATTCTAACAATAATCTGCACTTGCTTGCAATCATTTAGACATAATAAAAACAGTTATTTAGTTTATTTTTTGATGATTTTGTTTGAGTTTCTTTTCTGAATTGTTTCAATGTATTTCATGTTCTTTCCTGGAATTCTATACAAAACCTTCGGGGTACTGAGGGAGTTTATTTAGGCATTTGCCTCTCTCTCAATGGAAACGGTTTTGTTTTATGGCTACCGGGGCCGGTACCCCCTGAAGACGTCGGCTTCGGAGGTCATATTTTTATTTATTTTTTCCTTCGTTTCCTTTTTTGCAACATTTATTCTTTATTTGAAATCTCTGCTGCTTTTAAGCGCGTTTTTTTTTTCAAAGAAGTTTTGTCTTTTTAGATTAAAAGAATTTTTTGTTTTACTTTTGTATTTAATTTACAAGATTAGCTTTTGATAAAATTTTTAAAAATGAAAAACAGATTAAATTACTTTTGTTGGATTTTATATTTTAATGCAAATATAATTCTTATAATCTAAGAATTCTTTAGCATCTATTAAACTGTTATGATCAAAAAATACCAAAATATATTTTCAGAGCTTAAATTCTGAATTATAGTGTGAGAAAAAATAGATGAAAGAGACACCGGTGTCTCAGCTGGTTCAAAGGGTTAAAGTAAGACAAATTGAAATTTTTTCAGCATTGAAATTATTTTTTTTTCACTTAGATAATTATAACATTTTTACTTTTCATTAATATAATTAAAATCAATATCCTAAAATGTATCTAGCTCTTAGGAATTTAAAATGTGCACACAAAAAATACATAGTATTTTTTTCTATCGAAATCTGATCTTATCAGATAGTAACCTATAAAGAACATTTATCTTTATGCTTAACAAAATCTTTATAGCAATTATTTTTCTTATTAGAAATGCTAATGAATGAAACAACATAAATAGTTCTTCCTAAGTTGTGTTTCTTAAAAATATTATTGGAGTATATCGTTTTTTAATTATAATGATTTATTAACCATACATATGTTAGCTAATAATATTATTTTGTTTTGTCGTATTTGTGAAATAAATTAGTAGATGTTTGACGATTATAAACTAAACTAATAAAAGAGTATTTACATGTAATGCTTGGCATTAAAAATATACTACAAATGTTTTAATTATAATAAAATAATTTAATTATATTGATTTAATAATCACATTGTAAATTAATCACATTGTTTAATAATCACATTTAATTTAATAATAATTGTTTCGTCGTATTTGGGGAAAAAATTGGTAAATGTTAGAGGATTATGAATAAAACTAATTAAACAGTATTTAAATGTAATAATTAGCATTAAAATTACAATAAAAGAGAGAAAATATTTTATTTTAATAAAAAAATTGGAATTCAAAATAAAAGGTAAGACTAATTAGATGATAAAATTCCGTTTTATCTTAGCTTTTTGAATTAATCCTATTTCTAGAAGAAGTGAATTTAAAAATTTGAAAGTGCTGTTATTTTTTTTTACCTTTCACTTTATTTTGAAGTTAAACCAAATTGAGCTTCATGATAATATTTTTAGAGCGATTTTCGTTACTTAATTTTGTAGACTTTTTTTTATCCCTGTATGAAAGGATTATTATCTCAAAGTTGATCGAGTATGTTAATGCTGATGAGATAATTATGCTAAAGGTCTACATCCCTTAGTTTGTTGGATCATTGTTAGATCTTCGAAATAAAAAAAAATTAAATGATAGAATTTCTTTTTGTCATCAATATTAATCTTTTAAAAACTACTTCTGTTCATTTTTGAAGAAGTCGCTTTGAGAAAAAGTTAAATAAACATAAACTGTAAAACCTTTATTTAAGTATATTTTAAAAACCTTCCCTAGATTTTTTTTACAAAATATAATCATAAAAGTTTTAGAGAAACTATTATGATAATATCTACGGAAAAGGAATTAATTTTATGTTTTATGTGTGAATTTAAAAAAATTATAATAATAAAATTGATAAGTAATCATGTTTAACACATAAGTTAAATCTTAAATCAGTCTTCATAACAACGAAATGGGTTACCTTTACAGCCTTGGGTTCTTAAAATTTATAGTTACTCAATGTACAAATTTTATTAAAAATCAATTCTTAAAAAAATATTTAATGTTTTTTTAAAAAAAAATTTAGCTGAATCATTTACCTTTTAAACTTACAGAATATAATTCAAATATTTATCCTCTTTTCCCTATAACTGTAATAGTTTGTCTGATTGTAATTGGATAGATTTCCGATGATTTTCCGATGTGCATCATATTTTTTTTGCTCCCGTGATTGCAAATTCTTTTTGTTAGGGGGGGGGAGTAGTATTCATCTTCAATCTGCCGATCGATTCAGTTTCAGTGTAATATAAAATAAACGAAAAAAAAAAAACGCTGTTTAAATCAAATGTTTCAAAGTAAATTACCTTTAATAACTTTTGGGAATCCTTTTGTTATCTTTTTCTTTCTTTCTTTTTTCTTTAAAAATTTTTCTCTTGCCTCCCTCATTTTCTTCCACCTCTCTTTCTCTCATCTCTCACTTTTTAAAACTTTTTTTTGGACTTTTGTTAACGTAAGACAATCTTTAAGCAGTTTAGGGCAATTATAAGCGTAAATTTGGGGTAATCATTTCTACATGATATGAAATCATATGATTTGGCTTAATACATACTACTTGAATCTCTCACCACTAAGCCCTACATCTATACGATAACGAACATCTAACGAATACAAATAAATAACATCTTTTCTAATTATTTTTACGATAAACAAAGTTTAGATTTACACAGATTACCGAGGCAATAATACAGTTTATATACTAACAGATACTTTGAAGTTCAGCCATGATTAAAACATACTATAAATGAAGGAATTAAGGTTTGAGTAAGGTTAAGTAAACGTTTGTTCAGTGAAATTTAGTAAAATATCTAGAAAATTGGAAAGGAAGAGAAAGATGCACCGAAAAAAAAACAAAATATATAGAAACGTCACACTAAGAAAAATGTTTGTTCCAAACTACTAGAATATGGTAAAATTTACTGTAATTCTGTCTCTATGAGAACACCAAAAATCTCTGTAATTTTTGCCAAAGCGCTCATTTCTTCCACAGATATGAAATCATATGATTTGGCTTAATAAATACTACTTGAATCTCTCACCACTAAGCCCCACATCTATACGATAACGAACATCTAACGAATACAAATAAATAACATCTTTTCTAATTATTTTTACGATAAACAAAGTTTAGATCTACACAGATTACCGAGGCAATAATACAGTTTATATACTAACTGATACTATGAAGTTCAGCCATGATTAAAACATACTATAAATTAAGGGAATAAGGTTTGATTAAGGTTAAGTAAACGTTTGTTCAGTGAAATTTGGTAAAATATCTGGAAAATTGGAAAGGAAGAGAAAGATGCACCGAAAAAAAAATATATATAGAAACGTCACACTAAGAAAAATGTTTGTTCCAAACTACTAGAATATGGTAAAATTTACTGTAATTCTGTCTCTATGAGAACACCAAAAATCTCTGTAATTTTTGCCAAAGCGCTCATTTCTTCCACAGATATGAAATCATATGATTTGGCTTAATACATACTACTTGAATCTCTCACCACTAAGCCCCACATCTATACGATAACGAACATCTAACGAATACAAATAAATAACATCTTTTCTAATTATTTTTACGATAAACAAAGTTTAGATCTACACAGATTACCGAGGCAATAATACAGTTTATATACTAACTGATACTATGAAGTTCAGCCATGATTAAAACATACTATAAATGAAGGGATTAAGGTTTGATTAAGGTTAAGTAAACGTTTGTTCAGTGAAATTTGGTAAAATATCTGGAAAATTGGAAAGGAAGAGAAAGATGCACCGAAAAAAAAATATATATAGAAACGTCACACTAAGAAAAATGTTTGTTCCAAACTACTAGAATATGGTAAAATTTACTGTAATTCTGTCTCTATGAGAACACCAAAAATCTCTGTAATTTTTGCCAAAGCGCTCATTTCTTCCACAGATATGAAATCATATGATTTGGCTTAATACATACTACTTGAATCTCTCACCACTAAGCCCCACATCTATACGATAACGAACATCTAACGAATACAAATAAATAACATCTTTTCTAATTATTTTTACGATAAACAAAGTTTAGATCTACACAGATTACCGAGGCAATAATACAGTTTATATACTAACTGATACTATGAAGTTCAGCCATGATTAAAACATACTATAAATGAAGGGATTAAGGTTTGATTAAGGTTAAGTAAACGTTTGTTCAGTGAAATTTGGTAAAATATCTGGAAAATTGGAAAGGAAGAGAAGGATACACCGAAAAAAAATCAAAATTTATAGAAACGCCACACTAAGAAAAATGTCTGTTTCAAACTACTAGAATGTGGTAAAATTTACTGTAATTCTGTCTCTATGAGAACACCAAAAATCTCTGTAATTTTTGCCAAAGCGCTCATTTCTTCCACAGATATGAAATCATATGATTTGGCTTAATACATACTACTTGAATCTCTCACCACTAAGCCCCACATCTATACGATAACGAACATCTAACGAATACAAATAAATAACATCTTTTCTAATTATTTTTACGATAAACAAAGTTTAGATCTACACAGATTACCGAGGCAATAATACAGTTTATATACTAACTGATACTATGAAGTTCAGCCATGATTAAAACATACTATAAATTAAGGGAATAAGGTTTGATTAAGGTTAAGTAAACGTTTGTTCAGTGAAATTTGGTAAAATATCTGGAAAATTGGAAAGGAAGAGAAGGATACACCGAAAAAAAATCAAAATTTATAGAAACGCCACACTAAGAAAAATGTCTGTTTCAAACTACTAGAATGTGGTAAAATTTACTGTAATTCTGTCTCTATGAGAACACCAAAAATCTCTGTAATTTTTGCCAAAGCGCTCATTTCTTCCACAGATATGAAATCATATGATTTGGCTTAATACATACTACTTGAATCTCTCACCACTAAGCCCCACATCTATACGATAACGAACATCTAACGAATACAAATAAATAACATCTTTTCTAATTATTTTTACGATAAACAAAGTTTAGATCTACACAGATTACCGAGGCAATAATACAGTTTATATACTAACTGATACTATGAAGTTCAGCCATGATTAAAACATACTATAAATTAAGGGAATAAGGTTTGATTAAGGTTAAGTAAACGTTTGTTCAGTGAAATTTGGTAAAATATCTGGAAAATTGGAAAGGAAGAGAAGGATACACCGAAAAAAAATCAAAATTTATAGAAACGCCACACTAAGAAAAATGTCTGTTTCAAACTACTAGAATGTGGTAAAATTTACTGTAATTCTGTCTCTATGAGAACACCAAAAATCTCTGTAATTTTTGCCAAAGCGCTCATTTCTTCCACAGATATGAAATCATATGATTTGGCTTAATACATACTACTTGAATCTCTCACCACTAAGCCCCACATCTATACGATAACGAACATCTAACGAATACAAATAAATAACATCTTTTCTAATTATTTTTACGATAAACAAAGTTTAGATCTACACAGATTACCGAGGCAATAATACAGTTTATATACTAACTGATACTATGAAGTTCAGCCATGATTAAAACATACTATAAATTAAGGGAATAAGGTTTGATTAAGGTTAAGTAAACGTTTGTTCAGTGAAATTTGGTAAAATATCTGGAAAATTGGAAAGGAAGAGAAGGATACACCGAAAAAAAATCAAAATTTATAGAAACGCCACACTAAGAAAAAAGTCTGTTTCAAACTACTAGAATGTGGTAAAATTTAATGTAATTCTGTCTCTATGAGAACACCAAAAATCTCTGTAATTTTTGCCAAAGCGCTCATTTCTTCCACAGATATGAAATCATATGATTTGGCTTAATACATACTACTTGAATCTCTCACCACTAAGCCCCACATCTATACGATAACGAACATCTAACGAATACAAATAAATAACATCTTTTCTAATTATTTTTACGATAAACAAAGTTTAGATCTACACAGATTACCGAGGCAATAATACAGTTTATATACTAACTGATACTATGAAGTTCAGCCATGATTAAAACATACTATAAATTAAGGGAATAAGGTTTGATTAAGGTTAAGTAAACGTTTGTTCAGTGAAATTTGGTAAAATATCTGGAAAATTGGAAAGGAAGAGAAGGATACACCGAAAAAAAATCAAAATTTATAGAAACGCCACACTAAGAAAAATGTCTGTTTCAAACTACTAGAATGTGGTAAAATTTACTGTAATTCTGTCTCTATGAGAACACCAAAAATCTCTGTAATTTTTGCCAAAGCGCTCATTTCTTCCACAGATATGAAATCATATGATTTGGCTTAATACATACTACTTGAATCTCTCACCACTAAGCCCCACATCTATACGATAACGAACATCTAACGAATACAAATAAATAACATCTTTTCTAATTATTTTTACGATAAACAAAGTTTAGATCTACACAGATTACCGAGGCAATAATACAGTTTATATACTAACTGATACTATGAAGTTCAGCCATGATTAAAACATACTATAAATTAAGGGAATAAGGTTTGATTAAGGTTAAGTAAACGTTTGTGCAGTGAAATTTGGTAAAATATCTGGAAAATTGGAAAGGAAGAGAAGGATACACCGAAAAAAAATCAAAATTTATAGAAACGCCACACTAAGAAAAATGTCTGTTTCAAACTACTAGAATGTGGTAAAATTTACTGTAATTCTGTCTCTATGAGAACACCAAAAATCTCTGTAATTTTTGCCAAAGCGCTCATTTCTTCCACAGATATGAAATCATATGATTTGGCTTAATACATACTACTTGAATCTCTCACCACTAAGCCCCACATCTATACGATAACGAACATCTAACGAATACAAATAAATAACATCTTTTCTAATTATTTTTACGATAAACAAAGTTTAGATCTACACAGATTACCGAGGCAATAATACAGTTTATATACTAACTGATACTATGAAGTTCAGCCATGATTAAAACATACTATAAATGAAGGGATTAAGGTTTGATTAAGGTTAAGTAAACGTTTGTTCAGTGAAATTTGGTAAAATATCTGGAAAATTGGAAAGGAAGAGAAAGATGCACCGAAAAAAAAATATATATAGAAACGTCACACTAAGAAAAATGTTTGTTCCAAACTACTAGAATATGGTAAAATTTACTGTAATTCTGTCTCTATGAGAACACCAAAAATCTCTGTAATTTTTGCCAAAGCGCTCATTTCTTCCACAGATATGAAATCATATGATTTGGCTTAATACATACTACTTGAATCTCTCACCACTAAGCCCCACATCTATACGATAACGAACATCTAACGAATACAAATAAATAACATCTTTTCTAATTATTTTTACGATAAACAAAGTTTAGATCTACACAGATTACCGAGGCAATAATACAGTTTATATACTAACTGATACTATGAAGTTCAGCCATGATTAAAACATACTATAAATGAAGGGATTAAGGTTTGATTAAGGTTAAGTAAACGTTTGTTCAGTGAAATTTGGTAAAATATCTGGAAAATTGGAAAGGAAGAGAAAGATGCACCGAAAAAAAAATATATATAGAAACGTCACACTAAGAAAAATGTTTGTTCCAAACTACTAGAATATGGTAAAATTTACTGTAATTCTGTCTCTATGAGAACACCAAAAATCTCTGTAATTTTTGCCAAAGCGCTCATTTCTTCCACAGATATGAAATCATATGATTTGGCTTAATACATACTACTTGAATCTCTCACCACTAAGCCCCACATCTATACGATAACGAACATCTAACGAATACAAATAAATAACATCTTTTCTAATTATTTTTACGATAAACAAAGTTTAGATCTACACAGATTACCGAGGCAATAATACAGTTTATATACTAACTGATACTATGAAGTTCAGCCATGATTAAAACATACTATAAATGAAGGGATTAAGGTTTGATTAAGGTTAAGTAAACGTTTGTTCAGTGAAATTTGGTAAAATATCTGGAAAATTGGAAAGGAAGAGAAAGATGCACCGAAAAAAAAATATATATAGAAACGTCACACTAAGAAAAATGTTTGTTCCAAACTACTAGAATATGGTAAAATTTACTGTAATTCTGTCTCTATGAGAACACCAAAAATCTCTGTAATTTTTGCCAAAGCGCTCATTTCTTCCACAGATATGAAATCATATGATTTGGCTTAATACATACTACTTGAATCTCTCACCACTAAGCCCCACATCTATACGATAACGAACATCTAACGAATACAAATAAATAACATCTTTTCTAATTATTTTTACGATAAACAAAGTTTAGATCTACACAGATTACCGAGGCAATAATACAGTTTATATACTAACTGATACTATGAAGTTCAGCCATGATTAAAACATACTATAAATGAAGGGATTAAGGTTTGATTAAGGTTAAGTAAACGTTTGTTCAGTGAAATTTGGTAAAATATCTGGAAAATTGGAAAGGAAGAGAAAGATGCACCGAAAAAAAAATATATATAGAAACGTCACACTAAGAAAAATGTTTGTTCCAAACTACTAGAATATGGTAAAATTTACTGTAATTCTGTCTCTATGAGAACACCAAAAATCTCTGTAATTTTTGCCAAAGCGCTCATTTCTTCCACAGATATGAAATCATATGATTTGGCTTAATACATACTACTTGAATCTCTCACCACTAAGCCCCACATCTATACGATAACGAACATCTAACGAATACAAATAAATAACATCTTTTCTAATTATTTTTACGATAAACAAAGTTTAGATCTACACAGATTACCGAGGCAATAATACAGTTTATATACTAACTGATACTATGAAGTTCAGCCATGATTAAAACATACTATAAATTAAGGGAATAAGGTTTGATTAAGGTTAAGTAAACGTTTGTTCAGTGAAATTTGGTAAAATATCTGGAAAATTGGAAAGGAAGAGAAGGATACACCGAAAAAAAATCAAAATTTATAGAAACGCCACACTAAGAAAAATGTCTGTTTCAAACTACTAGAATGTGGTAAAATTTACTGTAATTCTGTCTCTATGAGAACACCAAAAATCTCTGTAATTTTTGCCAAAGCGCTCATTTCTTCCACAGATATGAAATCATATGATTTGGCTTAATACATACTACTTGAATCTCTCACCACTAAGCCCCACATCTATACGATAACGAACATCTAACGAATACAAATAAATAACATCTTTTCTAATTATTTTTACGATAAACAAAGTTTAGATCTACACAGATTACCGAGGCAATAATACAGTTTATATACTAACTGATACTATGAAGTTCAGCCATGATTAAAACATACTATAAATTAAGGGAATAAGGTTTGATTAAGGTTAAGTAAACGTTTGTGCAGTGAAATTTGGTAAAATATCTGGAAAATTGGAAAGGAAGAGAAGGATACACCGAAAAAAAATCAAAATTTATAGAAACGCCACACTAAGAAAAATGTCTGTTTCAAACTACTAGAATGTGGTAAAATTTACTGTAATTCTGTCTCTATGAGAACACCAAAAATCTCTGTAATTTTTGCCAAAGCGCTCATTTCTTCCACAGATATGAAATCATATGATTTGGCTTAATACATACTACTTGAATCTCTCACCACTAAGCCCCACATCTATACGATAACGAACATCTAACGAATACAAATAAATAACATCTTTTCTAATTATTTTTACGATAAACAAAGTTTAGATCTACACAGATTACCGAGGCAATAATACAGTTTATATACTAACTGATACTATGAAGTTCAGCCATGATTAAAACATACTATAAATGAAGGGATTAAGGTTTGATTAAGGTTAAGTAAACGTTTGTTCAGTGAAATTTGGTAAAATATCTGGAAAATTGGAAAGGAAGAGAAAGATGCACCGAAAAAAAAATATATATAGAAACGTCACACTAAGAAAAATGTTTGTTCCAAACTACTAGAATATGGTAAAATTTACTGTAATTCTGTCTCTATGAGAACACCAAAAATCTCTGTAATTTTTGCCAAAGCGCTCATTTCTTCCACAGATATGAAATCATATGATTTGGCTTAATACATACTACTTGAATCTCTCACCACTAAGCCCCACATCTATACGATAACGAACATCTAACGAATACAAATAAATAACATCTTTTCTAATTATTTTTACGATAAACAAAGTTTAGATCTACACAGATTACCGAGGCAATAATACAGTTTATATACTAACTGATACTATGAAGTTCAGCCATGATTAAAACATACTATAAATGAAGGGATTAAGGTTTGATTAAGGTTAAGTAAACGTTTGTTCAGTGAAATTTGGTAAAATATCTGGAAAATTGGAAAGGAAGAGAAAGATGCACCGAAAAAAAAATATATATAGAAACGTCACACTAAGAAAAATGTTTGTTCCAAACTACTAGAATATGGTAAAATTTACTGTAATTCTGTCTCTATGAGAACACCAAAAATCTCTGTAATTTTTGCCAAAGCGCTCATTTCTTCCACAGATATGAAATCATATGATTTGGCTTAATACATACTACTTGAATCTCTCACCACTAAGCCCCACATCTATACGATAACGAACATCTAACGAATACAAATAAATAACATCTTTTCTAATTATTTTTACGATAAACAAAGTTTAGATCTACACAGATTACCGAGGCAATAATACAGTTTATATACTAACTGATACTATGAAGTTCAGCCATGATTAAAACATACTATAAATGAAGGGATTAAGGTTTGATTAAGGTTAAGTAAACGTTTGTTCAGTGAAATTTGGTAAAATATCTGGAAAATTGGAAAGGAAGAGAAAGATGCACCGAAAAAAAAATATATATAGAAACGTCACACTAAGAAAAATGTTTGTTCCAAACTACTAGAATATGGTAAAATTTACTGTAATTCTGTCTCTATGAGAACACCAAAAATCTCTGTAATTTTTGCCAAAGCGCTCATTTCTTCCACAGATATGAAATCATATGATTTGGCTTAATACATACTACTTGAATCTCTCACCACTAAGCCCCACATCTATACGATAACGAACATCTAACGAATACAAATAAATAACATCTTTTCTAATTATTTTTACGATAAACAAAGTTTAGATCTACACAGATTACCGAGGCAATAATACAGTTTATATACTAACTGATACTATGAAGTTCAGCCATGATTAAAACATACTATAAATGAAGGGATTAAGGTTTGATTAAGGTTAAGTAAACGTTTGTTCAGTGAAATTTGGTAAAATATCTGGAAAATTGGAAAGGAAGAGAAAGATGCACCGAAAAAAAAATATATATAGAAACGTCACACTAAGAAAAATGTTTGTTCCAAACTACTAGAATATGGTAAAATTTACTGTAATTCTGTCTCTATGAGAACACCAAAAATCTCTGTAATTTTTGCCAAAGCGCTCATTTCTTCCACAGATATGAAATCATATGATTTGGCTTAATACATACTACTTGAATCTCTCACCACTAAGCCCCACATCTATACGATAACGAACATCTAACGAATACAAATAAATAACATCTTTTCTAATTATTTTTACGATAAACAAAGTTTAGATCTACACAGATTACCGAGGCAATAATACAGTTTATATACTAACTGATACTATGAAGTTCAGCCATGATTAAAACATACTATAAATGAAGGGATTAAGGTTTGATTAAGGTTAAGTAAACGTTTGTTCAGTGAAATTTGGTAAAATATCTGGAAAATTGGAAGGGAAGAGAAAGATGCACCGAAAAAAAAATATATATAGAAACGTCACACTAAGAAAAATGTTTGTTCCAAACTACTAGAATATGGTAAAATTTACTGTAATTCTGTCTCTATGAGAACACCAAAAATCTCTGTAATTTTTGCCAAAGCGCTCATTTCTTCCACAGATATGAAATCATATGATTTGGCTTAATACATACTACTTGAATCTCTCACCACTAAGCCCCACATCTATACGATAACGAACATCTAACGAATACAAATAAATAACATCTTTTCTAATTATTTTTACGATAAACAAAGTTTAGATCTACACAGATTACCGAGGCAATAATACAGTTTATATACTAACTGATACTATGAAGTTCAGCCATGATTAAAACATACTATAAATGAAGGGATTAAGGTTTGATTAAGGTTAAGTAAACGTTTGTTCAGTGAAATTTGGTAAAATATCTGGAAAATTGGAAAGGAAGAGAAAGATGCACCGAAAAAAAAAAATATATAGAAACGTCACACTAAGAAAAATGTTTGTTCCAAACTACTAGAATATGGTAAAATTTACTGTAATTCTGTCTCTATGAGAACACCAAAAATCTCTGTAATTTTTGCCAAAGCGCTCATTTCTTCCACAGATATGAAATCATATGATTTGGCTTAATACATACTACTTGAATCTCTCACCACTAAGCCCCACATCTATACGATAACGAACATCTAACGAATACAAATAAATAACATCTTTTCTAATTATTTTTACGATAAACAAAGTTTAGATCTACACAGATTACCGAGGCAATAATACAGTTTATATACTAACTGATACTATGAAGTTCAGCCATGATTAAAACATACTATAAATGAAGGGATTAAGGTTTGATTAAGGTTAAGTAAACGTTTGTTCAGTGAAATTTGGTAAAATATCTGGAAAATTGGAAAGGAAGAGAAGGATACACCGAAAAAAAATCAAAATTTATAGAAACGCCACACTAAGAAAAATGTCTGTTTCAAACTACTAGAATGTGGTAAAATTTACTGTAATTCTGTCTCTATGAGAACACCAAAAATCTCTGTAATTTTTGCCAAAGCGCTCATTTCTTCCACAGATATGAAATCATATGATTTGGCTTAATACATACTACTTGAATCTCTCACCACTAAGCCCCACATCTATACGATAACGAACATCTAACGAATACAAATAAATAACATCTTTTCTAATTATTTTTACGATAAACAAAGTTTAGATCTACACAGATTACCGAGGCAATAATACAGTTTATATACTAACTGATACTATGAAGTTCAGCCATGATTAAAACATACTATAAATTAAGGGAATAAGGTTTGATTAAGGTTAAGTAAACGTTTGTTCAGTGAAATTTGGTAAAATATCTGGAAAATTGGAAAGGAAGAGAAGGATACACCGAAAAAAAATCAAAATTTATAGAAACGCCACACTAAGAAAAATGTCTGTTTCAAACTACTAGAATGTGGTAAAATTTACTGTAATTCTGTCTCTATGAGAACACCAAAAATCTCTGTAATTTTTGCCAAAGCGCTCATTTCTTCCACAGATATGAAATCATATGATTTGGCTTAATACATACTACTTGAATCTCTCACCACTAAGCCCCACATCTATACGATAACGAACATCTAACGAATACAAATAAATAACATCTTTTCTAATTATTTTTACGATAAACAAAGTTTAGATCTACACAGATTACCGAGGCAATAATACAGTTTATATACTAACTGATACTATGAAGTTCAGCCATGATTAAAACATACTATAAATTAAGGGAATAAGGTTTGATTAAGGTTAAGTAAACGTTTGTTCAGTGAAATTTGGTAAAATATCTGGAAAATTGGAAAGGAAGAGAAGGATACACCGAAAAAAAATCAAAATTTATAGAAACGCCACACTAAGAAAAATGTCTGTTTCAAACTACTAGAATGTGGTAAAATTTACTGTAATTCTGTCTCTATGAGAACACCAAAAATCTCTGTAATTTTTGCCAAAGCGCTCATTTCTTCCACAGATATGAAATCATATGATTTGGCTTAATACATACTACTTGAATCTCTCACCACTAAGCCCCACATCTATACGATAATGAACATCTAACGAATACAAATAAATAACATCTTTTCTAATTATTTTTACGATAAACAAAGTTTAGATCTACACAGATTACCGAGGCAATAATACAGTTTATATACTAACTGATACTATGAAGTTCAGCCATGATTAAAACATACTATAAATTAAGGGAATAAGGTTTGATTAAGGTTAAGTAAACGTTTGTTCAGTGAAATTTGGTAAAATATCTGGAAAATTGGAAAGGAAGAGAAGGATACACCGAAAAAAAATCAAAATTTATAGAAACGCCACACTAAGAAAAATGTCTGTTTCAAACTACTAGAATGTGGTAAAATTTACTGTAATTCTGTCTCTATGAGAACACCAAAAATCTCTGTAATTTTTGCCAAAGCGCTCATTTCTTCCACAGATATGAAATCATATGATTTGGCTTAATACATACTACTTGAATCTCTCACCACTAAGCCCCACATCTATACGATAACGAACATCTAACGAATACAAATAAATAACATCTTTTCTAATTATTTTTACGATAAACAAAGTTTAGATCTACACAGATTACCGAGGCAATAATACAGTTTATATACTAACTGATACTATGAAGTTCAACCATGATTAAAACATACTATAAATTAAGGGAATAAGGTTTGATTAAGGTTAAGTAAACGTTTGTTCAGTGAAATTTGGTAAAATATCTGGAAAATTGGAAAGGAAGAGAAGGATACACCGAAAAAAAATCAAAATTTATAGAAACGCCACACTAAGAAAAATGTCTGTTTCAAACTACTAGAATGTGGTAAAATTTACTGTAATTCTGTCTCTATGAGAACACCAAAAATCTCTGTAATTTTTGCCAAAGCGCTCATTTCTTCCACAGATATGAAATCATATGATTTGGCTTAATACATACTACTTGAATCTCTCACCACTAAGCCCCACATCTATACGATAACGAACATCTAACGAATACAAATAAATAACATCTTTTCTAATTATTTTTACGATAAACAAAGTTTAGATCTACACAGATTACCGAGGCAATAATACAGTTTATATACTAACTGATACTATGAAGTTCAGCCATGATTAAAACATACTATAAATTAAGGGAATAAGGTTTGATTAAGGTTAAGTAAACGTTTGTTCAGTGAAATTTGGTAAAATATCTGGAAAATTGGAAAGGAAGAGAAGGATACACCGAAAAAAAATCAAAATTTATAGAAACGCCACACTAAGAAAAATGTCTGTTTCAAACTACTAGAATGTGGTAAAATTTACTGTAATTCTGTCTCTATGAGAACACCAAAAATCTCTGTAATTTTTGCCAAAGCGCTCATTTCTTCCACAGATATGAAATCATATGATTTGGCTTAATACATACTACTTGAATCTCTCACCACTAAGCCCCACATCTATACGATAACGAACATCTAACGAATACAAATAAATAACATCTTTTCTAATTATTTTTACGATAAACAAAGTTTAGATCTACACAGATTACCGAGGCAATAATACAGTTTATATACTAACTGATACTATGAAGTTCAGCCATGATTAAAACATACTATAAATGAAGGGATTAAGGTTTGATTAAGGTTAAGTAAACGTTTGTTCAGTGAAATTTGGTAAAATATCTGGAAAATTGGAAAGGAAGAGAAAGATGCACCGAAAAAAAAATATATATAGAAACGTCACACTAAGAAAAATGTTTGTTCCAAACTACTAGAATATGGTAAAATTTACTGTAATTCTGTCTCTATGAGAACACCAAAAATCTCTGTAATTTTTGCCAAAGCGCTCATTTCTTCCACAGATATGAAATCATATGATTTGGCTTAATACATACTACTTGAATCTCTCACCACTAAGCCCCACATCTATACGATAACGAACATCTAACGAATACAAATAAATAACATCTTTTCTAATTATTTTTACGATAAACAAAGTTTAGATCTACACAGATTACCGAGGCAATAATACAGTTTATATACTAACTGATACTATGAAGTTCAGCCATGATTAAAACATACTATAAATGAAGGGATTAAGGTTTGATTAAGGTTAAGTAAACGTTTGTTCAGTGAAATTTGGTAAAATATCTGGAAAATTGGAAAGGAAGAGAAAGATGCACCGAAAAAAAAATATATATAGAAACGTCACACTAAGAAAAATGTTTGTTCCAAACTACTAGAATATGGTAAAATTTACTGTAATTCTGTCTCTATGAGAACACCAAAAATCTCTGTAATTTTTGCCAAAGCGCTCATTTCTTCCACAGATATGAAATCATATGATTTGGCTTAATACATACTACTTGAATCTCTCACCACTAAGCCCCACATCTATACGATAACGAACATCTAACGAATACAAATAAATAACATCTTTTCTAATTATTTTTACGATAAACAAAGTTTAGATCTACACAGATTACCGAGGCAATAATACAGTTTATATACTAACTGATACTATGAAGTTCAGCCATGATTAAAACATACTATAAATGAAGGGATTAAGGTTTGATTAAGGTTAAGTAAACGTTTGTTCAGTGAAATTTGGTAAAATATCTGGAAAATTGGAAAGGAAGAGAAAGATGCACCGAAAAAAAAATATATATAGAAACGTCACACTAAGAAAAATGTTTGTTCCAAACTACTAGAATATGGTAAAATTTACTGTAATTCTGTCTCTATGAGAACACCAAAAATCTCTGTAATTTTTGCCAAAGCGCTCATTTCTTCCACAGATATGAAATCATATGATTTGGCTTAATACATACTACTTGAATCTCTCACCACTAAGCCCCACATCTATACGATAACGAACATCTAACGAATACAAATAAATAACATCTTTTCTAATTATTTTTACGATAAACAAAGTTTAGATCTACACAGATTACCGAGGCAATAATACAGTTTATATACTAACTGATACTATGAAGTTCAGCCATGATTAAAACATACTATAAATGAAGGGATTAAGGTTTGATTAAGGTTAAGTAAACGTTTGTTCAGTGAAATTTGGTAAAATATCTGGAAAATTGGAAAGGAAGAGAAAGATGCACCGAAAAAAAAATATATATAGAAACGTCACACTAAGAAAAATGTTTGTTCCAAACTACTAGAATATGGTAAAATTTACTGTAATTCTGTCTCTATGAGAACACCAAAAATCTCTGTAATTTTTGCCAAAGCGCTCATTTCTTCCACAGATATGAAATCATATGATTTGGCTTAATACATACTACTTGAATCTCTCACCACTAAGCCCCACATCTATACGATAACGAACATCTAACGAATACAAATAAATAACATCTTTTCTAATTATTTTTACGATAAACAAAGTTTAGATCTACACAGATTACCGAGGCAATAATACAGTTTATATACTAACTGATACTATGAAGTTCAGCCATGATTAAAACATACTATAAATGAAGGGATTAAGGTTTGATTAAGGTTAAGTAAACGTTTGTTCAGTGAAATTTGGTAAAATATCTGGAAAATTGGAAGGGAAGAGAAAGATGCACCGAAAAAAAAATATATATAGAAACGTCACACTAAGAAAAATGTTTGTTCCAAACTACTAGAATATGGTAAAATTTACTGTAATTCTGTCTCTATGAGAACACCAAAAATCTCTGTAATTTTTGCCAAAGCGCTCATTTCTTCCACAGATATGAAATCATATGATTTGGCTTAATACATACTACTTGAATCTCTCACCACTAAGCCCCACATCTATACGATAACGAACATCTAACGAATACAAATAAATAACATCTTTTCTAATTATTTTTACGATAAACAAAGTTTAGATCTACACAGATTACCGAGGCAATAATACAGTTTATATACTAACTGATACTATGAAGTTCAGCCATGATTAAAACATACTATAAATGAAGGGATTAAGGTTTGATTAAGGTTAAGTAAACGTTTGTTCAGTGAAATTTGGTAAAATATCTGGAAAATTGGAAAGGAAGAGAAAGATGCACCGAAAAAAAAAATATATAGAAACGTCACACTAAGAAAAATGTTTGTTCCAAACTACTAGAATATGGTAAAATTTACTGTAATTCTGTCTCTATGAGAACACCAAAAATCTCTGTAATTTTTGCCAAAGCGCTCATTTCTTCCACAGATATGAAATCATATGATTTGGCTTAATACATACTACTTGAATCTCTCACCACTAAGCCCCACATCTATACGATAACGAACATCTAACGAATACAAATAAATAACATCTTTTCTAATTATTTTTACGATAAACAAAGTTTAGATCTACACAGATTACCGAGGCAATAATACAGTTTATATACTAACTGATACTATGAAGTTCAGCCATGATTAAAACATACTATAAATGAAGGGATTAAGGTTTGATTAAGGTTAAGTAAACGTTTGTTCAGTGAAATTTGGTAAAATATCTGGAAAATTGGAAAGGAAGAGAAGGATACACCGAAAAAAAATCAAAATTTATAGAAACGCCACACTAAGAAAAATGTCTGTTTCAAACTACTAGAATGTGGTAAAATTTACTGTAATTCTGTCTCTATGAGAACACCAAAAATCTCTGTAATTTTTGCCAAAGCGCTCATTTCTTCCACAGATATGAAATCATATGATTTGGCTTAATACATACTACTTGAATCTCTCACCACTAAGCCCCACATCTATACGATAACGAACATCTAACGAATACAAATAAATAACATCTTTTCTAATTATTTTTACGATAAACAAAGTTTAGATCTACACAGATTACCGAGGCAATAATACAGTTTATATACTAACTGATACTATGAAGTTCAGCCATGATTAAAACATACTATAAATTAAGGGAATAAGGTTTGATTAAGGTTAAGTAAACGTTTGTTCAGTGAAATTTGGTAAAATATCTGGAAAATTGGAAAGGAAGAGAAGGATACACCGAAAAAAAATCAAAATTTATAGAAACGCTACACTAAGAAAAATGTCTGTTTCAAACTACTAGAATGTGGTAAAATTTACTGTAATTCTGTCTCTATGAGAACACCAAAAATCTCTGTAATTTTTGCCAAAGCGCTCATTTCTTCCACAGATATGAAATCATATGATTTGGCTTAATACATACTACTTGAATCTCTCACCACTAAGCCCCACATCTATACGATAACGAACATCTAACGAATACAAATAAATAACATCTTTTCTAATTATTTTTACGATAAACAAAGTTTAGATCTACACAGATTACCGAGGCAATAATACAGTTTATATACTAACTGATACTATGAAGTTCAGCCATGATTAAAACATACTATAAATTAAGGGAATAAGGTTTGATTAAGGTTAAGTAAACGTTTGTTCAGTGAAATTTGGTAAAATATCTGGAAAATTGGAAAGGAAGAGAAGGATACACCGAAAAAAAATCAAAATTTATAGAAACGCCACACTAAGAAAAATGTCTGTTTCAAACTACTAGAATGTGGTAAAATTTACTGTAATTCTGTCTCTATGAGAACACCAAAAATCTCTGTAATTTTTGCCAAAGCGCTCATTTCTTCCACAGATATGAAATCATATGATTTGGCTTAATACATACTACTTGAATCTCTCACCACTAAGCCCCACATCTATACGATAACGAACATCTAACGAATACAAATAAATAACATCTTTTCTAATTATTTTTACGATAAACAAAGTTTAGATCTACACAGATTACCGAGGCAATAATACAGTTTATATACTAACTGATACTATGAAGTTCAGCCATGATTAAAACATACTATAAATTAAGGGAATAAGGTTTGATTAAGGTTAAGTAAACGTTTGTTCAGTGAAATTTGGTAAAATATCTGGAAAATTGGAAAGGAAGAGAAGGATACACCGAAAAAAAATCAAAATTTATAGAAACGCCACACTAAGAAAAATGTCTGTTTCAAACTACTAGAATGTGGTAAAATTTACTGTAATTCTGTCTCTATGAGAACACCAAAAATCTCTGTAATTTTTGCCAAAGCGCTCATTTCTTCCACAGATATGAAATCATATGATTTGGCTTAATACATACTACTTGAATCTCTCACCACTAAGCCCCACATCTATACGATAACGAACATCTAACGAATACAAATAAATAACATCTTTTCTAATTATTTTTACGATAAACAAAGTTTAGATCTACACAGATTACCGAGGCAATAATACAGTTTATATACTAACTGATACTATGAAGTTCAGCCATGATTAAAACATACTATAAATTAAGGGAATAAGGTTTGATTAAGGTTAAGTAAACGTTTGTTCAGTGAAATTTGGTAAAATATCTGGAAAATTGGAAAGGAAGAGAAGGATACACCGAAAAAAAATCAAAATTTATAGAAACGCCACACTAAGAAAAATGTCTGTTTCAAACTACTAGAATGTGGTAAAATTTACTGTAATTCTGTCTCTATGAGAACACCAAAAATCTCTGTAATTTTTGCCAAAGCGCTCATTTCTTCCACAGATATGAAATCATATGATTTGGCTTAATACATACTACTTGAATCTCTCACCACTAAGCCCCACATCTATACGATAACGAACATCTAACGAATACAAATAAATAACATCTTTTCTAATTATTTTTACGATAAACAAAGTTTAGATCTACACAGATTACCGAGGCAATAATACAGTTTATATACTAACTGATACTATGAAGTTCAGCCATGATTAAAACATACTATAAATTAAGGGAATAAGGTTTGATTAAGGTTAAGTAAACGTTTGTTCAGTGAAATTTGGTAAAATATCTGGAAAATTGGAAAGGAAGAGAAGGATACACCGAAAAAAAATCAAAATTTATAGAAACGCCACACTAAGAAAAATGTCTGTTTCAAACTACTAGAATGTGGTAAAATTTACTGTAATTCTGTCTCTATGAGAACACCAAAAATCTCTGTAATTTTTGCCAAAGCGCTCATTTCTTCCACAGATATGAAATCATATGATTTGGCTTAATACATACTACTTGAATCTCTCACCACTAAGCCCCACATCTATACGATAACGAACATCTAACGAATACAAATAAATAACATCTTTTCTAATTATTTTTACGATAAACAAAGTTTAGATCTACACAGATTACCGAGGCAATAATACAGTTTATATACTAACTGATACTATGAAGTTCAGCCATGATTAAAACATACTATAAATTAAGGGAATAAGGTTTGATTAAGGTTAAGTAAACGTTTGTTCAGTGAAATTTGGTAAAATATCTGGAAAATTGGAAAGGAAGAGAAGGATACACCGAAAAAAAATCAAAATTTATAGAAACGCCACACTAAGAAAAATGTCTGTTTCAAACTACTAGAATGTGGTAAAATTTACTGTAATTCTGTCTCTATGAGAACACCAAAAATCTCTGTAATTTTTGCCAAAGCGCTCATTTCTTCCACAGATATGAAATCATATGATTTGGCTTAATACATACTACTTGAATCTCTCACCACTAAGCCCCACATCTATACGATAACGAACATCTAACGAATACAAATAAATAACATCTTTTCTAATTATTTTTACGATAAACAAAGTTTAGATCTACACAGATTACCGAGGCAATAATACAGTTTATATACTAACTGATACTATGAAGTTCAGCCATGATTAAAACATACTATAAATGAAGGGAATAAGGTTTGATTAAGGTTAAGTAAACGTTTGTTCAGTGAAATTTGGTAAAATATCTGGAAAATTGGAAAGGAAGAGAAGGATACACCGAAAAAAAATCAAAATTTATAGAAACGCCACACTAAGAAAAATGTCTGTTTCAAACTACTAGAATGTGGTAAAATTTACTGTAATTCTGTCTCTATGAGAACACCAAAAATCTCTGTAATTTTTGCCAAAGCGCTCATTTCTTCCACAGATATGAAATCATATGATTTGGCTTAATACATACTACTTGAATCTCTCACCACTAAGCCCCACATCTATACGATAACGAACATCTAACGAATACAAATAAATAACATCTTTTCTAATTATTTTTACGATAAACAAAGTTTAGATCTACACAGATTACCGAGGCAATAATACAGTTTATATACTAACTGATACTATGAAGTTCAGCCATGATTAAAACATACTATAAATTAAGGGAATAAGGTTTGATTAAGGTTAAGTAAACGTTTGTTCAGTGAAATTTGGTAAAATATCTGGAAAATTGGAAAGGAAGAGAAAGATGCACCGAAAAAAATATATATATAGAAACGTCACACTAAGAAAAATGTTTGTTCCAAACTACTAGAATATGGTAAAATTTACTGTAATTCTGTCTCTATGAGAACACCAAAAATCTCTGTAATTTTTGCCAAAGCGCTCATTTCTTCCACAGATATGAAATCATATGATTTGGCTTAATACATACTACTTGAATCTCTCACCACTAAGCCCCACATCTATACGATAACGAACATCTAACGAATACAAATAAATAACATCTTTTCTAATTATTTTTACGATAAACAAAGTTTAGATCTACACAGATTACCGAGGCAATAATACAGTTTATATACTAACTGATACTATGAAGTTCAGCCATGATTAAAACATACTATAAATGAAGGGATTAAGGTTTGATTAAGGTTAAGTAAACGTTTGTTCAGTGAAATTTGGTAAAATATCTGGAAAATTGGAAAGGAAGAGAAGGATACACCGAAAAAAAATCAAAATTTATAGAAACGCCACACTAAGAAAAATGTCTGTTTCAAACTACTAGAATGTGGTAAAATTTACTGTAATTCTGTCTCTATGAGAACACCAAAAATCTCTGTAATTTTTGCCAAAGCGCTCATTTCTTCCACAGATATGAAATCATGATTTGGCTTAATACTTACTACTTGAATCTCTCACCACTAAGCCCCACATCTATACGATAACGAACATCTAACGAATACAAATAAATGACATCTTTTCTAATTATTTTTACGATAAACAAAGTTTAGATCTACACAGATTACGGAGGCAATAATACAGTTTATATACTAACTGATACTATGAAGTTCAGCCATGATTAAAACATACTATAAATGAAGGGATTAAGGTTTGATTAAGGTTAAGTAAACGTTTGTTCAGTGAAATTTGGTAAAATATTTGGAAAATCGGAAAGGAAGAGAAAGATGCACCGAAAAAAAACAAAATATATAGAAACGCCACACTAAGAAAAAATCTCTGTAATTTTTGCCAAAACGCTTTGGTTATCATTTTGGTAAAATCAACTATAAAATATTATTTGTGATAAAATTTGGTAATTTTATAGTGATGTCTTATCGCAGGACATAAAATTATTTATTCGGTAAACTTCCCAGTTTTGTATTTTTTCTAAATGAGTGGCAGTAAGAACTATAATTTTGAAAACCTGAATTTTTCGTACGCCGTTACTATATGGAAGGAAGAAAATTTTCAGCTGAATGGTTTAAATAATGTTAAATTTGAATTTTATTGCCACAATATTTTTTTTTTACCTGAAATATTATTATACTGTGAAGTAATTTCACCAAAATTTCTTTTATTAGTGCAGGAAGTTGCTAACAAAACATCTTTTGGTGCTACTACAAAATTAGGGGTATTGTTTTCTTAAAAGCATTTTGTTAAAAATTAAAAAGGAAAGTACACATTTTTATAATTTCTATTAAAACAAAATTAAGTTTAAATTAAAGAGAATGTTTGAAAATTTTGAGTAGGGTGCAAATTTGCTACCAGATTTGCCCTAGAAAAGATTCAGTTCACGTTCTTTTAAACTAACAATAACATTCTAGTTGCTACGCATTCGTGGTGTCACGAGTAGGCTGCCCGCCGTCAACCAGAGAGGTCCCGAGATCAAATCTCAGCTAAGGCGATTAAATTTAGTATTTTATTTTCTCTCCTAAAATCGCAGATAACTTTTTAATATGTTTTATACAATTCATAAATTACTATTTTTTTTTATTTTAAATCCATTTTTTGAAATCTTAAAATTACAAATAAGAAACATTGATATTTAATTTATTTTATTTTTAACTAAAATGTATGGATTATTTAAAAAAAATATTGTAATTAAAATTTTGTACTTTTTTAAAATAAGTAATAAGTTAAACTCTATTAAAAAGTTTTGTTATTTAAAATTTAAATTACAATTTTGAACTATTTCTTTTAAAATAATTCATATTTAAAAAAAAAATAAAAACAATTAATTTCTATTTTTTTTAAATGTTTTTTTAACTTAAATTAGAAAAATATAATTTATGAATGAAATAAAACCTTATAGTTATAAATCAAAGAAAATTAGAAAAGTTATCAACCATTTTAGAAAAGAAAATTAGAGATACAATTCAATCGCCCTTGCTGGGATTTGAACCCCGAAACTCTCTGGTATACGGTGGGCTGCTTATCCGTTGAACCGCGAATTCGAATAGACTGAAATGTGTTTATTAATTTAAAAGTAAATGAAACTATAATGGGGCCTATTTTATCGTAGAGGCTGCTAATTTGCACCATATCTAAGATTCTCAACCTTGCTCTTTAATATAAGCTTAACTTTTTTAATGGTAAATTTCATGATGCATACATCATTTGTAAGATGAAAAGTAACATGAAATTTGGTGAAAGTTCTGCATAAGACAGTATTTAAAATATGTTACTAATTGCTCTAACAATACTGACAATACTGCTGAAGAAATTTGTTAGTATTAACAGCAAGTACTGATCTTCAATAAATGTTAAAATCACGAGTCATTATGGAAGTTACTAAAATCTAAATCTAATAAAGCTAATCGAAACTTCACCCTTGGCGATAAATTTTCTCATCAGAGTCGAAAATTATTGCTGAACAATGCAGCATCGTACCAAAGCAATGTATAATACGAGGAAACAGGTTTTTTGGTCCAACCTGTCCCCTAAACTACTACAGCCTGAACAATTGGTGATTTTGAGTTAGTAAACGTACGGTTGTTATAGTGAGGTGAAATTTTCAATGGCATACGCTAGTACAAAACTATCGAAGTACAGTGTTATAGATAACCAATAAGAAATGAGCGGAAGGATTGAAGTTCATTTTTTTTAAACCGGAAGAGGTTGTATTCATATTCATCAGAGTTAATGACATGAAGAGGATATAAAAGTGTAGTTTTAATGTCATGTTCACGTTTCAAATTTATATCCTGTAATTAACTTTAACTGGTTTGTAGTGATACATTCTCCTGTTCATCGTGGAGAATTATGGGAGTTTTATGTGTCATAAAATATATACTAACATCAGAATAAATTTCTATTAATGTTGCAAAAGATGGCTCACTCTATGTGCAGTTATGGGTCATATTATTGATTTCTGGAATGGGCATTAAAAAGTAAAAAATAGCTTTGTGATCCAGCATCATAATCTTAAAAGAGGCTCAAAAGGAAAATAAAATGTTACAATTTTCCTTTTGTCTATGTAGTTTACGGCCAAATTTCGCGCCATGAGAGAACTTTTTTTGAACTAGCTCTTTATTTTCTTCTACAAGTCAGTTTCTCCAAAAATATTATTTCTCGCCAACTTGATGTAGGTGTCCTCTTTTTCATTTTTACCATCATCACATCTTGGCTCAGTTTTGTTGTGAAATATTGCTATTAAGCTCTTCAACTTTCTTTCCCCTCCTTACTTAAGATACTTTCGTTTCAGTTTTATGGCGAAAGCGAACTCGTAAAAACTCGCCAGAATGTGAAACTTTTTTTTTTCATTTTTGTTCGTTTCTTAGCGGTTAAATTGCTAGTGTTGTGTGAAACTTTATGTTACGTAAAATTACTGCTAAGAGATGGGCTGGCTTCTTTTTTTTCCTTACATTTTTATCATGTAAGTGGAATTAGGTGCAAACTCTAAAGCCCTATGGGGGAATGTGATGAAGTGGGCTATTTTTATCATATATATTTACGTTTATTATTCATGATTTTTTTACTGTAACTAGATAGGACTATAGTTGCTTCAGATCTTTATCAAAATGAAAAATTATTTTGAAAAAAAAAATTAATAATAGAATTTATATTTTTTTTACTCTTCAAATTAAATTAGAAATTTGTTTCATTATATTGTTAAAAAATTAATCAATTGAATATTATTTCTTAGTAATATTTAATTATAAAAATATTTCTGCCGCATTTCAGTACATGGTTTTATTAGAAATTCAAATATTCTTATCACAAGTTCAAAGCATTGTCAAAATATAAATTATGAATAATCAGTTAAGAATTGTGTTAGGTTTAGTAGGGCTATATATTGTTCTTTTGAAAAATAAACTAACTTATTATTAGTTAAGGTTTCTATAGTCATTTTAATTAAAACTACATTTGCTTTTAGGTTATCAGAAAAAAAAGTAAATGTGTTGCAAGATTTCTAACGATAAGAACTGTTAAGCAACCAAGACCGCATAGCAATGTGAAGTTCCAAATTCAAAAATTTATTTTGCTTTCTGAAGTACTCTTTAGTTACAATCTATAAAATACAATCAGCAAACATAAATTTATAATTATTATTGAATTAGTAATAGCAATTACTTATTACTATTAATATTAATAAAAAAATTTATTTACAAGGGGAGAAAAAAAATCATATATACTGATATCTCAACGAAGGCCTTGTGTTCAAGGCCTGTGAAGGTCTTTTGCTCAATTCTTCTTGGAGGCTTGATATCTACCTAGCCTCAGATGAATGGGAAGTAATTTGTTTGAGAAGTTAAAGCAACAACATATGTGGAATTTTGATCATATTGTCATAATCATGCAGTTAATCTTGAAATTATTGATTCTTAATCTCCATGGGAATTCCGACCCAAAACGACTGCTGGTGGAATCTTTCATTTATTATATTTATCATTATATGTGCCATGCAAGGACAATTGTCATCAACGGTCACTTACATTTGTTCTCACCTGCGAGTGGAGAATTATTTTAAAAATCAAGTTTTTTTTAACTATTTAACCATTCACTCAACACTTGACTGAGTTTAAATATACATAAAATATAAAGCAAATGCATGTACTATTCTGGAAATAAGAACATATATTTTTCATAAAGCGAATTGTTTCTCTTAGAAAAACATATATTTCACACAATCAAAAAAATTTTTAATCACCGGTTATTCTTAAATATCAAGAGTTTATTACAATGTTTATTAGTTTAAATGTTTATATATAATATACATGATGATAGTGTAAAACAATAAATAATATGATGATAATATAGAATTTTGTTTTTGATCATTCGAAACATTAATAATTTACGTAAATAATAATGTTTATATTCTTATTACATTACGTTATTAATAATGTTTATATTCTTATTATATAATATTTTTATTCTTAACATAGCGTGGTAATATTTGCTTTTCCATTTCTTTGAAAGCAAAGAGCTACAAAACTAAACTATTTTTACATTGTCTGAATCATTTGTGTTACCATTATGGTGATTAAATAATAACTCGCACGTGACAAATTAAACTTGTCGTCTATACGAAAAGTTAAATAGAAATATACTTATCAACTTTGTAGCAGGAAATAGAATTAGTTATTTTTCCAAATAGTTTATTTCTACAAGCAATGAAATTATGCATTTATTTTGAATAAAGTGAGCGATAGTCTTTTGTGTAATAAATGAATTATACTGTTTCCTTAAATAAATAATTTTCAACAGTTCAAAGAGATTCTCGAGTTTTAATCTGAAATTGAATTGGTGATCATAAAATAACTTTAATGCCCTAAAACTATTTGTGACAAACGCGAAATGAATATATTCATTTGCTTTTTTTTTTTTTTACTTAGTCCACTTTTTTTAATTGCTTAAAAAGAGAGGTTAATTATAAGATCTAACTATACAGAGCACCATGGAGTGCCACGGACTGAGAGTTGAGGGGGCCACTGATTTTTTTTCTTTTTTCAAATCTAATATTTGCATCTGTTAAAGAAGTATACAAATTATAAGATAGAAGTTAGAATTTTGGATGTCAGTAAACAATGTATGTCCTTTCTTATTTGAGGAAACTATGAGGATTCTCATTTTTCTTGCGGCTTCGTACCTGAACTTTAACGGGATTTCATCACTTGCTGTTATAAAGAACAAATAATTTTCGAAAAATATCTATTAAAAAAAAGCGATAGGATTACATTAGGACTTCACTATAGTGAAGCCAGTAGTATGTCTACAGTAAGCAATGGTTCACTATATCTAAAACCTTTGAAAAAATGTACTTTAGCATATTGAAATAGTAATGTTGAGAATATTTTCTTTATAAATTATTAACTGACTAAATATATAAAGTCTCTCAACAATGAATTTCTCCCCATAATGAACTTTTTAATCGAATCGTTAAACAACAGTCAAAATATTTTCCATGCAAAATCACATTCAAGAAGAATTCTTTTAAACGAAACTAATCATCATTTGAACAAAATGTCGGAAAATCCTCGGTAACTTCTCATGGTTAGCCCAATGATAATGAAGTTCTGATATGTTTCTATCAAATTGTAATATGCAGCAAGCACTGCAATCTATGCTGGCAGGTAGCAAAAAATGTTTTACCATATATTTCTGTAATTCGTTCATAAGTAGACTTAATCTGCCTACGCTGAACCACGCCTATTTGTATGAAAAAAATTGCCATTAGTTTTGTCAAATATATAAGTACACATATCATTTTGGATTTAAATTTTAATATTTTAAGTGTGCGCACCCATCTTAAAGATTATTGATAAACGACTTCTTATTTTCAATTTAAAAATATAATATGAATAATAAAAAAAAAATTATAACAGGTATTACTGACATTACGTTACTCATGCTGTTTTATTGTATATTCTATATACATTAACATACGCATCACGATACCTACTGTAAGTACTGGAGAAGCAGATTTTTTACATCTACCGGAGAAAATAGTTAAGATGGTAATTTTCGGCTATCAGGAGTTGGTCTCGCCAAATGATACTGAAAATTGTTTATCTTAATTTTGACAAGACGAACTTCTAAACACATGTTTTGCTAGTCTAATAACGTAAAAAAAGAGTAATAAATAACAACAAATAAAACAAACTTAAATTGTTTTAAGTTAACTAATTGTGTCCACATACCTCTTTCAATTTTGCGTATGAATTCGTAACGTTGATTATTACCGATTTGTTGATTATTTAATTTTATTTCAACCAAAAGAAGAACGAGTATTTAGATAGTATTAATAATAATAAACTGAAAGAGTTGCACGAGCACAAAATAATATTTATTTTCACGCGACTTCGCTTAGGAAAAAAAATATTACCAGGGCAGTAGGTCTGAAACACAAAGTGATGCGACTTAAATTGTTTAAAGTTAACTAATTGTGTCCACATACCTCTTTCAATTTTGCGTATGAATTCGTAACGTTGATTATTACCGATTTGTTGATTATTTAATTTTATTTCAACCATAAGAAGAACGAGTATTTAGATAGTATTAATAATAATAAACTGAAAGAGTTGCACGAGCACAAAATAATATTTATTTTCACGCGACTTTGCATAGGAAAAAAAATATTACCAGGGCAGTAGGTCTGAAACACAAAGTGATGCGAACAAGATACAGAAAAATTATATGTTGAAGTTTTTTTTTCTTTCTTTTTTTGGTCTGTTTTTTTTTTTTTTTTTTTTTTTTAATTATTGATATACATATATATATATACATATATATATATATATATATATATATATATATATATATATATATATATATATAAAAGTTTTTCACTTTCACCATTTTTTTTACTTCTTATACTTCCCCCCTAAGCGTTCGATACCAAAGAATATATTCTTTGTTCGATACCTTGTAAGTGATTTTCTAGAGTTGTTAGATTATTTGTCTCCACGTCACTTAACTGGTTCTTTCTTCCAAGGAATACTCAAATAATGTCACTTAGAGGTAATTTATGGCTGAGGCTTTGAGGTAATTTATGGCTTTGAGGTAATTTATGGCTGAAAATGACAAAAATACAACTCAAACTACTGCTTCTGCAGGTAAAAATCCCCAAGTAGACCTTTCTGCAAAAGAAAAGGTAACTGAGGAAAAACCAACTGAAGGAGAAAAAATGAACCCTTCATCTAGAGAGGTAGAAATGACCTCTACCCAGTCAACATCTCAAGTGGAGCAGGAAGTTATTAATAGCATGACTGCCTTCATGGGTGGGATCAAACTTAAAAAAAGATTGTCTGGTGCACAAAAAAAGAAGCTTACTAGAGAAAAGAAAATCGCTGAAGGTACCTGGGTAGAAAAACCCAAACCAAAACAGAGAGGCGAGAAAAGACAAAGTCAAAGGATGGAACAAGATGTGGCCCCAAAAACTGCCAGGAAAGAAGGACCTGAAGGTATAACCTTCAAGGAGGCTCTAACGGCAGTTAAAATGGCTGTGATTCTTGATGGACATCCTCTTGAGCGTTTATCGGAAGAACAAGCCTTAGACCTTGAGTTCCTGATAACAAGTAAAATTTCAAGAAATGAAGAGGGTTTCGTCCCCACTTTTCTTTCTTGCAGACTAGAAAATGGGGCACTTACTATCAACTGTGCAGATCTGGGGAGCTCTAAGTGGCTGGAACAGACTGTAGTTGAATTAAGCCCCTGGCAGGAGCAAACTCTCTTGGTGGGAGAGGCAAGGAAACTTGTCAGAACCACTAAAATTATTGCTAAACTGCCGAAAGTATGTCACAAACTGGAACCCAAAGAGGTCCTGAGAAAGATCGAGGCACAAAATGGTGGGCTTACTCCAACCGAATGGAACATACTTCATCGGAAGAATGAACCATCAGGACAGACCATTGTCCTTAGCGTGCCTGAGCTGGATGCGGTTACACTTGGTAGAAGGGGATATAAATTTTATATCGGACTTCACCAAGTACAAGCCAAAGTTCTAAGCAAACCTCTCAAAACTGATGGGGCTGAAGGTTCTTCAAGCCAACATCCACCACAGTAGAAGTGGCACCACGAACCTCACCAAGAAATTTCTTGATGAGGATTTTCACCTGGCCCTGATCCAAGAACCTTGGCTTGTCATGGGAAAAATCAGTGGCCTCAAAGGAACAAAAGGTAAGCTCATTTACGATTTTAATAGTGAAGCTAGAACATGTATCCTAATAGATAAAGATATTGAGGTTCTACCTCTAACAGATTTTATTCATAGGGATTTAGCAGCAGTGAAAGTCAGACTGAACATAGGGGGAAGAGACCGATAAATTGTATTTTGCTCAGTCTACCTACCCTATGAAGAGAAGGCTACACCTGATCAAACACTGCACAAACTCTTGCAGTTTTGTGCAGAAAACAGCTTGCAGGTAGTCTTAGGGCTAGACTGCAATGCTCACCATACTGACTGGGGCAGCACAGACACAAATAAAAGAGGTGAGTGTCTTTTAGAATTTATTCTTAATTACAATTTAGATATTTTGAATAAAGGCAACGATCCTACTTTTATAACTTCTAACCGTTCTGAAGTAATTGATATTACTATAGCAACACCGGCTATTAGTCAAAACATCACAAAATGGAAAGTAGATGGGAGACCATCAGGTTCCGACCATCAAAACATCCATTTTGAAATAAACTCCAAAATAAACCTTGACCGCTGCTTCAGAGACCCCATGAGAACAAACTGGAAGAAATTCCAGGACGATATCATGGGGCTGACTGAACTGGGTGAAAACTATATTAGAGATAATTATGATCTAGAAATTACAGCAGAAACTCTGCAGAACCAAATTCTAGGTTCATATAATAAAAATTGCCCAATACGGACCAGAAGAGCAAAGCCCCAATGTCCTTGGTGGAATAACTCTTTGGAAACTGAAAGGGCAAACGTCAGAAAACTTTTCAATAAAGCAAAGAAACATGGTGAGTTGGACAACTATAAAAGAGCCCTCACCAACTACAACAAAAATGTTAGAAAAAGCAAGCAAGAATCCTGGAGAAAGTTCTGAGAAGAGGTAAACTCTATCTCTGAAGGAGCTATACTCCAAAGAATTCTTAGAAGGGATGAACCCATAATGGTTGGCACCTTAAAGGATGAGGATGGCAATTTTGCTACTACTGGAAAAGAGATAATGGAAGTTATGGCCAAAACTCACTTTCCAGGAGCAATTGTTATGGATAGCAATGAAGGACAGCATTTCATTGGCTCTGTAAAAAGAATACAAAGAAATCAATGGACCTATGCTAAGAATATTATCAATCAAAACAATGTCAGATGGGCTATCTCCACCTTCAAACCACTCAAGAGCCCTGGACCTGATGGAATCATGCCTGTAATGATCCAAAAGGCAGGAGATCCTATCATCCCTGTGTTAACCAGAATTTACAGAGCAAGTCTGTCACTGGGACATATTCCAAAGCTATGGCAGAAGACTAGGATTGTTTACATTCCTCAACCTGGCAAAAGTAACTATGACCAGGCTAAGTCTTTCAGACCAATCAGCTTATCTTCATTCTTTCTCAAAATTATGGAGAAAATTATTGATAGGCATATCAGGGATTACCTGGGTAGCAATAACCCCTTGCATAATCTACAGTTTGCCTACCAACCTGGAAAATCCACAGAGACAGCCTTACACAAGCTAGTATCTAAGATTGAAGACACCCTGGAGAGAAAGGAAATTGCATTGGCCACTTTCCTAGATATTCAGGGTGCTTATGATAATACCTCTCACCTATCCATCCTTAACGCCCTAAGGGATACAGGGATAGACCAAACTTTATGTTTATGGATTAGGGCCCTACTTTTGGATAGAGTCATTCAAATGAATATCTTCAACGAGACATTAGAAAAGAAAACAACCAGAGGCTGTCCACAAGGAGGTGTTCTATCACCATTACTTTGGAATCTGGTTGTAAATAGCCTAATAAAACATCTAAATAATATGGGCTACTATACCCAGGGATATGCGGATGACATTGTCATACTCATACTTGGTAAAGATTTTTACACAACTTGCCAACTAATGCAAAATGCTCTAAGTTATGTAAGCAAATGGTGCAGGGAGAGGAATCTGGACATAAATCCACAGAAGACCAATCTAGTATCATTTACTCGTAAAATAAAAAGGGATGGCTTTTTTATTCCAAAGCTTTTTGACGTTCAAATCAATGTTGCTTCCGAGGTGAAATTTTTAGGCTTAATCCTTGACCAAAAACTCACCTGGAACAAACATGTTGACTACAAAATCAATCAAGCAAAAAAATGCATAATGATGTGCAGACGCATGCTTGGCAAAAACTGGGGTCTGCAACCAAAAATGATGTTTTGGATGTACACAGCAATTGTCAGGCCCGCTTTCACTTATGCTTCAGTGATATGGTGGTGCAAAGTAGAACAGAAAACTGTGAAGGACAAGCTGGGGAGTCTACAAAGACTGGCCTGCTTGTGTATCACAGGCGCAATGTCCACAGCCCCTACCAGAGCACTTGAGGCAATTCTGGACCTGACTCCTTTAGATATCTTCATGTGCAGCGCTGCCAGAATGACTGCATATAGAATGAAACTGCAATATCAGTGGTATGACAAGCCCTCATCTGGAGGTCATACCAGTATTACTAAGAAAATCCAACATCCAACTCTCCTTATGCCTTCTGACTGCATGGAGAGAAGGTACGTGTTTGAAAGACCATTTGAGGTAGTGTTTCCTACCAGAGAAGAATGGGATAATAACACGATTGTTACAAAAAACGATGATCTAATCTGGTTCACCGATGGATCAAAGAAAGGTAACCTCTCAGGACTGGGGGTCTGTGGCGTGGCACCAAGATTCAATCTTTTTGAAGGTCTTGGGGAATATGCTACTGTCTTTCAGGCGGAGGTACTTGCTATCGCCAACTGTCTGCAGATAAATATTAAGAAAGGCTACCATGGTAAGCGGATTCTTATTTTCAGCGACAGTCAAGCAGCCTTGATGGCTATTTACTCATTCCAAGTTAAATCAAAAATTGTTCTGGAATGCAAGAATCTCCTAATAGAACTGGCAAAAAGATATAAAATTATTCTTATTTGGGTACCAGGACACATAGGAATTGAAGGAAATGAAAGAGCCGATGAACTTGCAAAACAGGGATCCTCTTTCAACCCAATAGGAACGGAACCTTTCTGTGGAATCAACATGAAGACTACAAAGAAGGCCATCCTAGAATGGGAAAAACAGGAGATGAACAAAGTTTGGCGCAATTCTCCTGGACAAAAACATGCTAAAAGCATGATCAGCAGTTCATCTACAAAAATTGCTTCTGAAATCCTTAGGTTCCCAAGATTGAAGATTAAAACAATTGTAGGCTTCATCACTGGGCACTATCATTTTAGGAAGCATCTACATAGAATGGGACTTTTTGAACAAGAACCAATATGTCGGAAGTGCTGTGAAGCGGTAGAATCAGCACATCACATCCTATACGAGTGTGATGCCCTCGCTCATACGCGTCTCACTACTTTAGGCAATCCATATCCTAAAGAGCTTCACCTTAACTCCATTAAGGGACTGTCAGACTATATAAACAAAGTAGGCGACCCAAGACAATGGAATTAGGAAAAAATTGAGCTTGGAGCATGGTACAAAATGCAACAAAATGCAGAGGTGCTACATATCTGACAAGCTCAAGAAGAAGAAGAAGAAGAAGAAGAATGTCACTTAGATGGTTCTTCCATTGAGTATCTTCGGAATTAATAGATTTAACAATATAAATAAATGTTATACATTTACACAAGACTAGAATAAGAAATTTCACCCGATAAATCTCAATATTTCTAAAAATAGCACTTACCCGGTTCTTCCAGTTAGATCTTCAAGTATATGTCTAGGTTACTGTGAGAAAATTTCAATTTTTTTAGGGTACCGTCAGCTAGAAAAATTTGAGAAGCTCTGTATTAATTCATTTCTAAAAACAATTTTACGATTATTTATAAAAACATTATTAAATATTTAAAAATTGAATATGGCTCATTCTTACATTACACAACATTCCACTGGCCAAATTAATTTCGTCCATCATCTCTGATCAAGGGCTGTTCTATTTTTCCTCGTTCTTTATGCTTTTTACAATATCACAATCTCTAATTTTTGACTTAGAATATTGGAAAATATAACTATCTGACCATATCCGACTAAAGTATTCTGGTTTTAAACAACAACACTATTCACAATAAGAATAACTATTCACAATTTATTGAATATGGCTAAAAAACATACATTTTCATCTCACCAAGTTTTGTTTATGACTTTTCACTCATTCTTTTTTGGACAGGAAATGAGTTTTAGAGCGCATTTTAAGAAAATAACAAAATAAGATAAATATTTTTTTATTTATTTTATGATATATATATATATATATATATATATATATATATATATATATATATATATATATATATATATATATATATATATATATATATATATATATCTATAACATAAAAAGCTTTTATTAATCTTTTTATGTTAGTTTCTTCGTTAAAATCAACTTCTAATTTATTAATAATTAATCTCAAATCGAAACACTTTATCATACTTTTAAAAAGCCACATCCTGTTTCTAAATCTATTTTTGGCCCAACTATGCATAAATTTAAATAAAGACATTTCTCCCTTTAAGCTTCGTGGGAATCGGGTGATGTATTTAATTAACGAATAGGAATTTCTGAGATTTCCTTCTTTTCCCAAAATAGAGACATTTTCGGACTTTTTGCAAGATTTTCTCTACCAGAAAGACTGTTCGTGAATGGAGTTAACATCACTTTTTCGCTCCCACTCATCTAAGAATGACGTATTAAAAGTTACTCTGCTTTAATTAAAATCCTGTGTCGGTTTTCCTGCTCGGTCCGACTGCATCATTTTACATATATATATATATATATATATATATATATATATTTCGTAATTAGCATTTAAGAGTTTTGTTTTTTAATGATAATATATACAAAATGAATTGCTATTGCAATTATAAATAAGAAAATATATTAAATTTAGGCACCCCGATTATTTAAATATAAGGACACTTTTATAGTTACATATTATTATCGGACAATATGTTACTATTGAAGTGCTTTTATATACTTTCATTTAATTCACAGTATAAGTTTTTTTTTTTACTTCCAATGAGCTGCACAATCAGTCTTCCCGATGAGCAGACCTAGTGCGTTCTCCAGAAGTGGTATCCATTCTTTCAGGACCACCACAATGGGTGAGATACCGTTGACCAAGTTAATTTGAGCGTCTAGTTTTTGCCACACTAGATGGCAGCACCGAGACTCTATTTGGATGCTAAAGTGCACTAGGAATTTAATTTTGCCGGAAATGCCAAGAGCCAATACGATACTCCAGGGATCTTTTACATGCCGCATAATCATACGACATGGCCGCTGAGGATTTTCTGCATCCCGAAAATCTGATGTCTGGGCCGGGGATCGAACCCGCAGACTTGGACTCAGAAGGCCGACGACAAACCAACTGCGCCACCCAGCCACTTAACAGGAAAAGTTAAAAACTAAAATTAGAACAGGAAAACAAAACGATGACGACAGCCATTGACATATTTTTCTAACTATAAAATGTTTTTTTTTTAATACCATAAAGAATACCAAGAAAATATATGAATACTATATTTTTGAACAGAAATAGTTTGTCAGCAGTGTACAGTTTGACAGCTATTATCAAAAAAGTGTCGAACATTCAACTCATTTCTTACTGAAAGTATAAGCAGCAAAGTTATCATATTTCCCTGTCCCGATTTTTGTGATCTATGTGCGGCGAGACGTCATGAGGTGAGGAATCGTAGCTTCAGTTTGAGTGCGGAATGAACCAGCTCTTCTATATCTTCTCTTTGACCCTGGGAATTAATGCTTAACTTGTTTCTTTAGTTAGTTTTTCACAAATTATCCGTTTTTCCACAAAAAAAAGGGTAAAGGAATCAAAAGAGAGTTGAGGAGTTTTTAGGTATGATCTATAATAACATAACATAGTTTTTGTCAAAAAATATCTTGTGTTTTAATTTTTTCTTAAAAACACCTTTTTTTTTTGTTGCTATATTTACTGGACTAAAATTGCTTTATTTTGATTTGCAATTCTTTAATTTTAGTCTTTTTCATGTCAAACTTTAAAAGAATTTTTATAATATTTTCATCAGTAGTTTTCCTGATAAAAAATGAGATATTGGTTTATTATTTGGTATTATCTACCGAAAGGTCTACATTCAAGATTACCTTTCATTCTATTACATGAATTTATACGTGATAGTTTATGAACTCTTGTTATTTGCAAATATCTACTAGGTATTTTTAAAATATATGGCATTTAATAAGTTTCCCCCGTAAAAGAAAATGCGTTCTATCTTACTTATTAGTTTCGTTTTAAATTTTCTATCACTTAAACATATGTTATTTTACTTATATTAAAGAGCAGGGGCTAATGCATTTCCTTAATGCTTAATATATAAGATGTTTCTGATGAATAAACAATATTTTATTATTAATTCTATGTTCGTAAAAGATAGACTGAAATTGAGATGTAAATTATCAATCTTAAACAGCAGCAGCTATAGTGCACCCCTCACAAAATTGGAACTTTATTTAGTTTCAAACAATCTTAAATTATTAAAGTTCCATTAGTAGTTTAAGGCACTCGTGTAAATTAACTTATATAACACTAGATCACACTGGAATTTAAACTATTCTTCCCAGCAATAATTAATCTCGTAAAATCTTGACATGCACATTGCCAAATAAGGAGATGGATATCCTATCTCATCTTTCAAAGTTTGACCCAACAGTTAGCGGCGTCTTGAAGCTGGACGTTGCGCCAATCTGCCCTTGATGGATCGCCAGATATTTTATGATGTCTTTTAATCTGCCGCCAAACCGTTGGTGGAGCTATGGATGCGCAATCCTGTCCATTAATTATTAATTAACATTTGATTAATTGTTGTTTTCCAACGCGAGCAACTGACCTTCGATATCTGGGGCTGGAAAGAGGATCTAAACGTTAATAGCGTAATTACTTGCCACTGACGATACTGGAAGGCGATGGTTTATTGAAGCTCTGAGGGAGATTTAATTTGTCTCGTTGTGCAGGGGTAGAGAGGATTACAGAGTTATTCATTACCGAGGGAAAACCTGTTTTATCGGCTTTGTTTCATATCTGTGCCTGGTCCCTCACTCATTAGTGTCATTTTCTAAAGTTTTTGCATAGAGGCCATACCATAAAGCCAATTTTGTTGCTGCATGTTTTGCATCACTATATTGTATTATATTTTTTTTTGTTATGTATAGTTTTATTTTTATAACTATTTTATCTATATGTGATATTTCGGTTACTTTCTTTTCAATATAGATTCTTATTAGCTGCATCACAACCATCATGGATTAGATCTAGTTAATTTGATTCAAATCAAATAAATTTTGAAAACAACAATAAGCTGAATTTTTTTTTTTTTTTTTTTTTTTTTTTTTTTTTTTTTTTTTGGTTTCCCATTACTATATTACATTATATAATTGTTTGGTGTGTATAGTTTTATTTTTTGTAACAATTTCATCGCTACACGGAGAAAAATTTTCTGGTAAAATTACCGATTCTAATGGTAATTACATTTCTGGTACAAAAAAAATCACATAATTCTGGTTGAAAAAATCAAACGGTAATTAAACTGTTTGTTTATTTTTTGTTAATTTCTGTAACGGTATACCGAAAGTTCTGATTTTCAAAATTACAGTTCTTATTACCACACGCAGAATTAAAAATCAAATTTAACCCAATAAACGGTTTTTATGTCATGCTCAAAGGTAATATTGTAATAACACTATGTTTTCCAACATTTACCGAATTTCATCAAATATTATAAAACCATATTATATTGATAATTTTATCAAAATCATAACCAAAGCGATTCGGTAAAAACTACCAAGCTTTTTGGTGTTCCCACACAGATAGAAACATGGCAAATTTTACCATATTCAAGTAGTTTTGACCATATTTTTATTCTCAGTGTACACATCTATTATGGTTATTTTATTTCCAAAAAATTCTTAAATTTAAATTCTTATTTCTAAAATTCTTAATGTCTATATTGCAACCATCTTAGAGAGAAATTTCTACGCGTATCCAGAAATTTTCTATAAATAAAACAAGGAAATGAATAATTGCCTCGATTTTTTATCTTTTCTGTCTAATAAAAATATTCGCTTCTAATATGATATAATAATGCATCTGATATTTAAAAATAGTGAAATTTGACTGATTAAAAAAATTGAAACTCATGTAATTTTCAGAGATGTGTAGCATAAAAATTAGCATCTATCTGTGCTAGTTTACTTTTATTATATCAATCAATTTCATTCTTTCTACACAAAATAATAGTTTATGTTACATGAAACAAAATTCAATTCATACTGTATTTTACAATGAAACTAAAGTTTTTGTTTTACTGTATTCATTTATTTAAGTGAAGTTAAAAGTACATTATCCATTCACAATTGATTCATTGTTTTTTTTTTATAATATCAACCTTCTTCCAGCGGTAGTGTATGCAATTGGGTACTTGCACTTGAAGAAGAAAAAAAAAACGCAAAAACCCATGCAGAAATGTAAGAAAGATTGTGTGTTAAAGTTAAGCCAAGTTTCTCCACATAAGTTGATAACATGAAATTAGTCAAATACAGTACCATATCGCGATTTGAATTTTTCGAAATATAATTCCTTCTATAGTCTGCGACTCCTACTTAACCTAGATTTATTATTTGTTTATGTATTTTATTGTAACCGTGATATATTTTTGCCTAGTTTACCTGACAACTTCCATGCATTATTAGTTTGTTTATGTTCTACATGGCTTCGTGCCTGTTTTTGTGTTTACTAGGAAATATACAGTGAAATAATCTAAATCTTTATGAAGGAACTTAGAATGAGTCACTTAAAAGAATTGGTACTTGGCGGGCTTGGCTTATTTGACTTATAATGGAAAGAACAGTTGCTAACGAAAGCAACCACTCAGGATTGAGATACCCACACTACGTCACTTGCAGGTATCCCACTACGTCACTTGCAACTTCCTCCATCTGGCATACAAATCGGACACAAGCAACACCAATTACACAATAAAAACTGAAACAAGAAAACTGAAAACCTGAAAACGAAAGTTGGCTGAACTGAGACGCAATAATAAATTTTATAAATTAGCGTTTTGTGTTATAGTTTTTGAAATTCGAAAATATGTGAAAAAACCAAGTTTCAGCTAAAATGGGAAGGGAAAAAAAGTCTTTGTATCTTCCCAACTTTTATTTTTCTTTATTTTTATTATACTTTTCTTTATTTTTATTATACTTTAATCAGAACAAAGTTCTGATTTTCAAAATTACAGTTCTTATTACCACACGCAGAATTAAAAATCAAATTTAACCCAATAAACGGTTTTTATGTCATGCTCAAAGGTAATATTGTAATAACACTATGTTTTCCAACATTTACCGAATTTCATCAAATATTATAAAACCATATTATATTGATAATTTTATCAAAATCATAACCAAAGCGATTCGGTAAAAACTACCAAGCTTTTTGGTGTTCCCACACAGATAGAAACATGGCAAATTTTACCATATTCAAGTAGTTTTGACCATATTTTTATTCTCAGTGTACACATCTATTATGGTTATTTTATTTCCAAAAAATTCTTAAATTTAAATTCTTATTTCTAAAATTCTTAATGTCTATATTGCAACCATCTTAGAGAGAAATTTCTACGCGTATCCAGAAATTTTCTATAAATAAAACAAGGAAATGAATAATTGCCTCGATTTTTTATCTTTTCTGTCTAATAAAAATATTCGCTTCTAATATGATATAATAATGCATCTGATATTTAAAAATAGTGAAATTTGACTGATTAAAAAAATTGAAACTCATGTAATTTTCAGAGATGTGTAGCATAAAAATTAGCATCTATCTGTGCTAGTTTACTTTTATTATATCAATCAATTTCATTCTTTCTACACAAAATAATAGTTTATGTTACATGAAACAAAATTCAATTCATACTGTATTTTACAATGAAACTAAAGTTTTTGTTTTACTGTATTCATTTATTTAAGTGAAGTTAAAAGTACATTATCCATTCACAATTGATTCATTGTTTTTTTTTTATAATATCAACCTTCTTCCAGCGGTAGTGTATGCAATTGGGTACTTGCACTTGAAGAAGAAAAAAAAAACGCAAAAACCCATGCAGAAATGTAAGAAAGATTGTGTGTTAAAGTTAAGCCAAGTTTCTCCACATAAGTTGATAACATGAAATTAGTCAAATACAGTACCATATCGCGATTTGAATTTTTCGAAATATAATTCCTTCTATAGTCTGCGACTCCTACTTAACCTAGATTTATTATTTGTTTATGTATTTTATTGTAACCGTGATATATTTTTGCCTAGTTTACCTGACAACTTCCATGCATTATTAGTTTGTTTATGTTCTACATGGCTTCGTGCCTGTTTTTGTGTTTACTAGGAAATATACAGTGAAATAATCTAAATCTTTATGAAGGAACTTAGAATGAGTCACTTAAAAGAATTGGTACTTGGCGGGCTTGGCTTATTTGACTTATAATGGAAAGAACAGTTGCTAACGAAAGCAACCACTCAGGATTGAGATACCCACACTACGTCACTTGCAGGTATCCCACTACGTCACTTGCAACTTCCTCCATCTGGCATACAAATCGGACACAAGCAACACCAATTACACAATAAAAACTGAAACAAGAAAACTGAAAACCTGAAAACGAAAGTTGGCTGAACTGAGACGCAATAATAAATTTTATAAATTAGCGTTTTGTGTTATAGTTTTTGAAATTCGAAAATATGTGAAAAAACCAAGTTTCAGCTAAAATGGGAAGGGAAAAAAAGTCTTTGTATCTTCCCAACTTTTATTCATTATTTTATTCAATTATGATTTATTTTCTTTCGTCAGTTTCACTATATGGGCAAAAAAAAAAAAATTTCATGCATTCAATTAAAGGAATTTAAGTAAATGAAAAATTTCTAGACAAATTTTTAAATTAATGGGGCTTCAACTTCTCGAACTGGGTGGAAATGAGCTGAGTTGAAAGATTTTACCTATGCGATATTTAAATTAATGAATTTAATGAATTTATTAATGATATTTAATTAATGAATTAAATGAATTTAAATTTTAGTTAAAATTAACTAAATATATTTTTAATTATAATAAAAATAAATTTAAATAAATTTAAATTTTAGTTAAAAATAATTTAATAATTTAATTAAAAATAATTAAAACTATTTTTAATTTCAATGAAAATTATTTTAAATTAATTTTACTTAAAATTAAGTGAGATTTTAATTTAAATAAGCACTACATGAAATTTTAATTATTTAAATTAGTTTGAGTAGTTATTTAATTTTGATTTAAATTTTGATTACATTAAATATAATCAAAATAGTGTGAAAAAATTATATTTGTGTCTTTCATTCTATTGAGAGTTTATAAGATTTATTAAAAACTAAATTGAATGCTTAAATTTGCTTTTATATTTATCAGAGCGCTTATATTATACGCTTATATTTATTTAAAAAAAATGAATTTAGAAGCACATAATGTACTAATTTATCAAGCTAATAAAGTTATTTTTTATTTCGTTATCTATGAACAAATAATATTAATTCACTCGATATTTTGAACGTACGTACGATTCTAAGAAAAAATTTGAATTGCCAAGAAAATAATAAAATAGGAACTCTTACATATTTTAAAGATTCAGAGGAGAGTTTTCTAAAAAAGGAGATTTTTTGTTTTTCAGTACTTTGTTTCCTTCTTCCAAACTAAATGTGCAGAGTTAATGTATTTTGACTTTCTTCCTACACACCTTTGTAGAAATGGAATCCTTCAGTTTGGTAATATTGAAAAATGCAGGTGAAAGAAAAACTAAAGAATCTCCTTGTTCGGACGATCTATATGTTTCTATTCTAGACGTCCATTACCACAACATTCGAAATGGATTTCAACTTTCTACAAGTTTAAATTAAGAAATCTGCGTTGATATAATGAAAAAAATTACTTTAACTAAAATTTCGAAATTCTTTTAAGGTGGTAATTTCTAGGCATGAAAAGCTGGTATATCATGCTGACTTTTAATCATTTGCCAAGTCCTAAAACAATTTAGGAACTCTCTTTTCTCTCTCTCTCTCTCTCTTTGTATATATATATATATATATTTATACATAAAAGGCTTCAATTAATCTTTCTATGTTATTCCTTTTCTGTAAGTCATTTTCTTCATAACGAAACACTTTCTCACACTTTTAAATTCACATCCTGTCCTTAAATCTATTTTTGGTTCAAGTATGCATTAATTAAATGTAAGACTTTTTCGCCTTTGCTCTTTGTGGGAATCACGTGACCTATTTAATAAACCAATTACAATTACTAAGATCTCTCTTATTCCCTAAAACGAGACATTTTACAGATTTTCTTTGCAAGATTTTCCCTAACTTTTACGGAGCAGCGCAACGGTTTTGTGTCACACTCTCTCTCATTTTCAGCGCATAATGATTAAATAAAATTTATTTGCTCCTTTATAAAATCCTGCGCCTGTTTGTTCTGCTTACACACCTGCCACCATTATCTATTAGGGATGTTTGCTTATTTATAACTTTCCTTTGTGAAAAAAAAAAGAAGTTTACTACAAACTCTTTCTAATATTTTATTACCTTTATTCCCTACGTCAGATAATCTCGTAAGTAAACTTACGTAGTAGCATAAGCGGACTACATCATCAAATTAGTATTTAATAACTAATTTGAAACTATGTGCTTATTTTTTTAATAAATATTTTTTAAAACGTATTTCCATATAACTAAATAGTTAAAAATCAATGATAACATGGAGCGATAACATCGATCAAATTTTAAAAAATTTAAACTTTGTCCTCAAAAATAAAGATTTTTAATTCAAAAATAAAGATTAAAATTAAGAAATTTTTCATAAAATAAAGAATAAGTTTTAAACTGATCACAATTGATTAACGACAGTATTGAATATTTATGAGTTATTTCATGCGTTATTGGCATGAATATAATGTCAGCTTACTCTGCACTATTGTCCTACACTGTAAGAAATTCCAGATGAAATTACGATATAAAGTACCGGCACTTTGGAAGTATCACACGTAAAATATTATACCGTGATTTTTGCAGTAATATTTATTTTAAAGTGATTCAGAGATTTGATGGTAAAACTATTAAATCAAAAATTATTTCCAGTAAGGACTGGTTTTACAGTAATTGCCCTGAGTGCCGATACATTTTACCAGAATTAGAGCCAGAATTTCTTAGTGTTCCTCAGAGGAATTTGGGGAAATAATTGGGGAATCTGGGGCACTAAAAATGACCTAGAGTTTCAAACGTTCTTGAAGAAGAAATGGGCAAGTATAGTCACACTCTACTTAAAGATTCTGACAATCTTTTTTCAATATCCAGTCAAATTTAATTATTAGTTTCGACATATTTTTAAAATTTATCGTCATTTCAATCTTTATTTAAATTTTACAATTTTTAATGCAATCATGTGTAGTGGGAATAAAAAATAAATGTGAGTTTTAAATGTCTTAAAATATTATATTTTAAAATTATAGATGCTGTTAAGGGAAAGCTGAAGATTATTTAAATCCGTAGGAAATTGTTCTTAGAGTTGCGGATAAATGTCAAAATCCATTTGATCAATAATGAAACATATCCACTGAAGCCGGGGGAAAAAAAGATGAGTTGGAAATATATAAAAAAATGTGGATCTGCATAAAGGCGAATAAAATTACTTTCTTCCTGTTTCTTTATAATAAAAACTTTTCGTTCTTCCGTTCGTATCTTTACTTTAACAAAAAGTAGCATTATAGCCCATTTTCGTTGGGTTTTCTTTTTCTTTTAAGATTTAAAGTGTTATCATCAGCATACATATAAAGCTCTGTAAAAGTTAATAACTTTTTTTCGGAAATATATTCCGTCTTCTTATTGCATCATTTCTTCGCAGATAGTCATGGTGTTCTAAAATGTTATTGAATTTTTAAAAAAAAATTTTTTTTGTCAGAAATGCTGTTTCAGATCATTTTAACTAGTTTTTTTATGCGTTTTTAGAATCATAACTTTACGAAAATGTTTTTAATAAAATTGAAAACAAAATTTTTTTGTTGATAAATGCCCATTTTTTTTTCTATGATAGCTAACTGACCTCCACCATTAAGGAAAAATATGAGCATAGAAACAAAATAGTATAGAAAGAAAAATGAACATAAATTTAACTAGCTAGACATAATCCCGGTTATAAAAACCTAAATATAGTTTCAAGTTTCTTTTTTTTCTTTCAAAGAAAGGTCATTACCATGCATTGTTAGAAATTTATTATATTAAAGAAAATTTTAAATAATAATTTATTTAATTATTATTTTACCATATTCAAACAAAACAGTCAAATAACCATAAATAAAATGACATTCAAACTGTTAACTGTGAGAAAAACCATTTATTAACAGCCAGAATCTTATCCCACTAATTGGGCCCACCTAATGAAGCCCTTAGTTCCTTGCAGTTGGGTACATATTATTGCCGAGAGAGTTACTCTATCAATCTCATGACGGACAGAGCGGGGGTTCGAGATCCAGCGTTGACACCATGATATTTCCTCCATTCTCTTCACAAGATGAGTTTCCAGTGTCCTACACTTCCCAATTTCTGACACTAGACAATTAGAATACAATACTCTCATTCACGAATAGATGACAGTATCAGAAAGTTGCTTAACACAAAAAAGTCTAGTAATTCCATGCTAGTTGTAAATGGTAAAAAAAAATATGGTTTTGTATTCATGGTTCTTTAACCTAACTCGTTGTAAACGGTTTCAGAACAGAAAAGGTAAAAAAAAAATTCTTTGCTGTAAACTCTACTGTTATTTTACCATAATGTTTATTTATAGGTTACCAGTTATTTTACCATAATTTTATAATGAAAATTCTAAGAGTGTGCAATACGGTAATCTAAAATCGAATCCATGGATGATCGAAAAGTCAATGTATGTAATTACTTACAGATTAATTAAATAAAAAAATAATGCGCAGTAAATTTTTCCAATTTATGCATTATTAATTGCATTTATATATGTTGATTTTTATTAAATATTAAAAGAAAACATGTCTTCAAAGAGGAAAGAACGCGTCTTTCTGTATTTTCTTAAAATATTTTTTGACATAATTTTCTAATGCATATTTTCTCATATTTTACAGAAATATAAAAGCCTTAATTAGCATTTATTCGCGTGACTTTAAAAATTTTTACGTACTTTTTTTAAATAGTATATATTACTAATCTATGTTTTAGTAATAGTATTAATTTTAATCAAATTTGAATATTTCAGAAAACATAAGTACCCAAAAGAGTTATGTTACAAAGATAAAGTTGTTAGTCAGCTCTTAAGTAACAGCTATGGTTTAAAGTGTAGCAACTAAAACATATTTTGATGCTAATATCAATTATTCATAAGCGTAATCCAATTAAAAAAGAAGAAAAGCATGAAAAATTACTTTTAATACCTGAGAATGAATAATGCATTAAGCTGGGGGAGGGATTGGTGAGGTGCCAAATATAAAAGTTTTAATTTATTAATAACTTTTACAAAGAACTCAAAATGCATTTATTTATTTTTTAATTATATTAACAAAACATTATAGACAGATGTTATACTAAAAAAATTATCGCAGAAAAAGATGTATAAAAATAAACTGTATCTATTAATGCCATTTTAACGTGGTAACTGTCAAACAAATTGTTTGTTTGGTTTGAATTAAATAATTGAGTACCATATCATTCTTAATCAATAAAATATTTTCAATTTCTATAGTTGTTTATTTGTCTACTGCTTTATTTAAGTAATCATAATGTTTGTCTACCAATTACACTATCTGTATAAATACAAGCCAAAGAAATAACTCTGGTTTTACATTGAAGTACTAGTTGTTGTTAAAGGAAAAATTATGAGAGTGATAGAATTGCGTTCACTGCAAAATAGTGGCATTTTCAATGTAGATGTAAAACTAATCGTTAAGTGAAATGAAACGAAATAACTCACAAAAACAATTGAAAATGTCTTATACTTGAATCGAATCCTTATTTTGTAGTAGAATGAAAAGTATTTTTGTTTTCAAAAATTTATTTAGTAATTTCAAAATTGTTCGCCTAATTTTCGCTCTAATTTTGTATCGAGTTTTTCATTGAGAAAAATCAGATTTATCAATCAATCTCTACATTAAGTAAAGTAAAGAATCTGCTTATTTGTGTTTTAAATTCTAGATAAAAGTGGCTCTTACAAATAATAAATGTAACACATTAGATAATGACCCTAATCAGAAATTGGTAGGTATCTATGTCCGATTTCTGAATTTTGGATTCCTGATTTTTAAAATTACTCTATATGTTGTAATAAAAACTATGAATTTGAAAACCAGAAGATCTGAAAAACGTTACAATATGAATGTAAAAAGTACCAAATATATGGTTTACATACCTTGTATTTTGGTTTTCATTACCAGAAATTTTTTTTAGCTGAATTGTCATTGCCATGCAATTTGAAAATTTTACCTTAATTTTTTCACCGTGTATAACGTAAAAAAAAAAGTGATTAGTTAAATAATAAAAATAAAAAAATGCACAATAAAATTTCTTCTATTCAATACATTATTTACTGCATTTATATGTAATGATTTTAAGGCTCTAATTTTGTAGTAGAAAGAAAATTATTTTTGTTTTCAAAGATATATTTAATAATTTCCAAACAGTACATAAAATGTATTTGTTGGTGCTTTTTCGTTGAGAGAAAAACCAGATTTATTCTCAATTCTCTACCTAAAGTAAGTTAAGGAATCTGTCTATTTTTGGTTTAAATTCTGGACAAAATATGGCTCTTACGAAAAGAAGAATTTTCACAATATATAATGATCAAATCGGAAATTGGTGCATCTCTATGTCCGATTTTTGAATTTTAGACCATTGATTTTTAGAGAACTCTTTAGACATTTGGCATCAAACCATGATACTAACTTTCAGAACACTTCTTGAGTCCATGTCCATGAGGTCGTGGGTTCGATTTCGATCCCCACCGGCCGAAGACTCCTCGTGTAGTAAATGTTGATTGGTGTACGTTAAATCTGTCGTGTCACAAAGTCCCCCATGTTCCCACTACAACTCATACCTCTGGATATATTGAATTGGAAAGTTATCGATTTCTGCTTCTGGTCAAAATTACGATCTGTGGATGAATGAATGGATCTATGAATGGGTTAGCCTTACAAACGGGTTTTGACGTGTGTGTGGCTGAAGTCGTATTCTTGGTCACAGATGGCGCTCCTGAAAAACAACAAACGAACCATTTGCCTTTAACTTCGCTTGGTTTCACCAAGCAGGCTTGCTGGTAATGCCGTTAGAATTCAATTAATGGTAGTGGCGTTAGAAACAACAAAAATTACACACTTCTTGAATCTTTGGTCTTTTAATATTTAACCTTATTTTTCTTTTAAATTATAAACAACAGCATCATCATTTTCAGATTTTTCTTTCAATTTGTTTTTTGTAAAAAGATATGTGTTGTACCAAATTCTTGTTGTCTTAACAAACATATTTTTAAATTCAATTCAGTCACAATTCAATTCATTTCATTTAAATTCTTCTTGGTTCAAACTTTTCTCGATACAACCTCTTTATCTTCCAACTTTTGTCCTTCTGCCCTATCAGTATCCCTTATCAAATCTTGTTCTCCTACCCTATTTTCATTCTTTTGCTTTATTTATTGTTGAAACTTGTTTGTAATTTCTTCTGCATCTCTGTGTTTCGCTTTTTCATTCTATGTTTTGACACAGAAGAAGGTGCTTTATATGTCTGTTATAATGTAGTAATTTGAAGTTATTTTCTGTTTATGTTGAGAGCAAAAATATTCTTTTTTTTATCTTGAAAACCATAAATGTTTTTGAAATTTTGCTATTAAATGAAGCTTTGCTTTAAGCCAAAATGTGACAATATGCGCAGAAAAAATATGTGTGAGTTAGGTGAAAGAGCAAATTTAAAAGCAAAAGAAAGGAATGAAGCAGAAAGAAATGACATACGAAGAATAAAAATAATATCGCATATAACGGCGGAGACTTTTTAAGTATTTATGTTTTAGAATGCAGTTGTTTCTTTCTTAGACATCTTCTGTTTTTTAAATATGTTTTTTATTATTTCTGTTTTAGACATATCTGCATTTCAATTACTCCATCTAATATATTTTTCAGAAAATACAAAACACGACAAAATATTATAGAGTCATATTAATACAGGCACATTCATGATAAGTGCTATTCTTTTCCTAGCAATAACATCTCTGTACTCTTTAGTATCAATTTATTCTTTCTATGGCAATATCAAGAAATCGTTACGGTAAAAAGCAAAAACCAGGAGAAGTGATTTCTGACTTCCTTCATTTTGTCGTGCAAGTAGTTGGGCAGATCTCAGACAAGGAGAGTCAACAGCAATCAGGAAGAACTCCCAAGGGCCCACATTCCAAAGAAGCTCTCCGTAGTACCTAATCTTTGTGGTACTACGTTTCCTTACGTATGAGTTAGGTTATATTTTCCTATCATGAGCTTAGGGTATTAAAGGAAGAAACTCATTATTATCCGAGAAAGAGGAAAAATCTTTTCGGTTTTGGATGATGAGTTCCCTCCAAGGCATCCAGGAAAACAATGAGAAGACTTAACTTACCTCTCTTTTATCTATTTTAAGATAATTTTGTGTTCGTAACCAATTTACCCTGGCTCAAGCATACGAGATTTGTCTGAAGTAATTAATTTCGTAGAGAAAATGCTTAAAACTCTCTTTAGGAGTTTAAGTGGGTTTAAAAGTTCAAACGCTCGATAATGCTATTATTCGAGTTTAAAATCTTCTCACATCAAAAGTAAATTAGCGCTTATTACGATAAAAGTCACATTTATGTAATTGGATTATTTCTAAGGTAAAAAAAAAATTCAAATTAAATTAAGTATAAAAATTAAGAATTTTAGAATCATGATAACAGGAATTTTTAAATTTTAATACTTAGGCAGTACAAAATGTGTTTATTCAAAACTGTTATCAAAATGTCTGGAATTCTATTTTTAAATTTTACATATTTCATTTTGAAAGACATATAGTCAGCTTTTTAATATATTTGTAAAATTTTGTAAGTCAGGCTATCTTATTTTGTGAATTGTGCAATATCTATATTTAATAAAAACTTCTACATTTGTTTCTTTTAATTTCTTTGTTATTTAAAAAAATCACTGTAAAGCATACCGCTTAATTGTTTCGATTGCATTTTGTATAATTTAGGAATTATAAGTACTTAATCGCTGATTGGGGTGTTTCGTCTATAAAAATGTGTACATTTTGTGACCCAGAGACGGTTTTAAGTCACTCTCATATTGTGAAATCAGCACCCGAGTGTAGAATAATTGAATAAAAAATTTTTAAATGGAAATTTATTACGAAATATTTATATATCTTAATCATATAAAGTAATGTGATATAGTACATATTCAATTTTTTTTAAAAAGTTTAATGAGCTTTTAACTCGCATATTTTAAAGTGGGGTTATGCATGTCTGTTTGAGTGAGAAATATTTGAGAGAGGTAACAATTATGTATTGAATTTTTCAAATCGATTTTATTCATAAAACAAATCTAAACAAGGTTTAATTATCGTAAAATATTTTGTTACTTGAATTTGACATATATTTGACAAAACATTTAATTATTTTATTTCATAACCAACGTTGAACAGCAGACCAAAATTTGAGTTCACGACTACTAATGTTTAATTCCGTAGCCTTGTAAATTTGAACCTAAGTTAGAGGTATTGATTTGTTATGGGAACTTGGAGGACTTTGAGAAACCGACAGATTTAACGTGCACCAGTCACCATTTTCAGTTTTCTTAGTAATTTAGAACCAAAGCTTTAAGACAAGAGGACTCCTGGATCAATACCCCCAGAGGTATTAATTTGTTATGGAAATTTGGAGGACTTTGTGACCCCGATTGGACTAACGAGCACTAGTCAATATTTAGCAGTTAATTCTTTATTTATTTTTTATTTTATTTCTCTATTTTATTTTAATTTATAACTGTCATTGAACAGCTTAACCAAATCTTTTGGGTTTACTACGGCTAATGCTCATCTCCGTAGCCTTTGACCTAACCCGCGTTTGCGTTATACGATGAGGAAAACCATGAAAACCTCCAAAGTTTAGACTCGTGACAAAATGACTTTAAACCATGATCAGTCTACCAATGAGAATATTTTACGTCAGCACTCTGATCGGTTGCTTAGTTCGTATCGACCAGTCATCGCCGGGATTCGAATCCGGAACACCTCATTGGAAAGCTAACGCTCTATCTCCTGAGCCACCACGGCTCAACATGTATTTTTTTTATAACCGTTGTTGAACAGCAGACCCAATTTTGGATTTAAGACCACTAATGTTCAACTCCATAGCCTTGTAATTTTGAACCAGATCCATTAGACAAGGGAACTCTTGGATCAAGTATTGGGAGTAAACTGTCTTCGTGGTGAACTTTTTGATGGAACTAACCCGCATTTGCATTATATAGAGAAAAATCCCATGAAATCCTCCCATGGTTAGCCTGATGGCAAGGGTACTTAAACCTATGTTTCGTCTACCACTGAGGATCTTTTACGTCAGAACTTTGTTCTTAGAGAGCCGGGTGTGGAATTCGCAACGATCAGCTTTTGCTGGGATTCGAACCCAGTTCACCTTATTGGAAGGCGAACTTTCTATCCTATGAGCCACCACGGCTCAAAGATACGCCAACGGCACGCGATGTTCTTAAGTGGTTACCCTTCTATAAACTGACCACGACTGATGATTCTTGATTTCGGTGATCGGACATGAACCGATATTTTCATCATAGTAATGAATTTGATAAAATTAACCAAGTAAAATTCGGGAATTTTATCATGACTCTTTACAGCACGGCATAAAAAACTATTTTTCAGTTAAATTTACTTTTCAGCTTTTGTAATTTTTACTAAATCAGTGGCAATGGGAACTGTAATTTTGAAAATCAGAATTTCTAATTAACTATTATCCACATGAATGGAAAAAGTACCAAATTGAATGGCTTAAACGACGAATATTAAAATTTTTTTGCTAGACATATGATTTTTTTTTCTTTACCAAAAATAAATTATTCAAAAGCTTGGTAATTTTACAACAAAAGTTTTTTCCGTACGCGAGGTTTAGGTATGATAAAAAAAAAAACATTTTATTGCTGCTTATTTACCTATTTTTACAGAATACAAGTCTTGACCTAAAATTTTAAACTACACCTTTGTCTTTATTGCAATTTTGGATGTTTAGCTTCCCCGTGTTACTATGTTGATCTTTATTTTAATAAATTCATTAAAATCTTTTTAAAAAATTAAATAAGTATTTATTTTTAATTTTTTTTTATTGCATATGCATTGTGTGTCTCGTGAACCCCCATTCTTTAGTAAACTACCATTTTGCCATCATTTTCACCATTCTTTTGCGTAGATTCCATTACATTTACATAAATAAAAGCAAAAATATTCTTACTGTATTTCTAACTGAAGAAAAACCCGAATGCAAATGGCTGCCGATTAAATCTTTTCTGCGTGTTCTGGGAATATACACTCTAATATCCTTCGGCGAGTAAATTTAAAAGCATACTTAATTTTCTTTCTTAAAATACATTAAAATGCGCTTTGAGAAAGAGTATTAAAATAGAAAGGAATTATTTTTACGGCAAGAATACTTAGCTGAAACAACAAACCAAATAGCAAAAGATTTAGAATCACTCTATAGCCATTTACATTACACGCATATCCAAAAGACATATCATGGCATAGATGGATATCCGCTAACGTTTACCTTCAACGAGGTACCTGGAGGCATTATTCCGAAAAGAACAAAATAAAAACCACCTGCTGAAGATGAGGAAAAAAGAGAAAGTTGGATGGGCCCAAGGGTTGGATTTCTAACTGGGGAAAGCTACATTACGAGATTTTATCCAACCTGGTAAGGAGTTTCTGCATTTTGGCAGTTTATTTCCGCGGACATTTCTCTAATGTTTCGTCTCGCTGGTTTTCAAATCTTCCGGCGGATTCGTTTTTCTTTTATTTTTGCCGTCCTTGCGGAAAAGAGATGTCATTTTGTAGACGGTCTATCGAACGGATTCCCGACCCTTGCTTGCCCTCAAGGACTACCAGGAAAGATTTGCTCGAAAAATAAATTTTAGATGGGCTTTCGGATGAGTGAGAAAACTGAAGAGAAAAAGAAGAACTAGATATATCTTACCTCTGTTTGCGATGCTTTTTTCCCCCCTTTCTTTTCGTGGAATGTCATCATTTTGTTTTTAGAAGAGAAACAAAAATGCGTTCTGTTCTTTGTTTTGAAGTGATATAAAAATGTTGAAAAGAAAGTGCTCGTTGGCATTTTTCAGTGAAAAGGTAGACATTGTATTAATAATTCTTTTACTATAAGGAAGCCATACTTCTTGTAAGACGTAGTTTTGATAGGAAAAAAAATGCAGGGTTATTTTATATTAAAATTGGGACTTTTTTATTCAGTTATAAATATCAAAGTATAAGGTTACGTAAGCGATAGCATATCAGGAAAATTGCCTCAACAGTTTTGCTAACACTAATGCATTCCTTTGTTAGAAGTTTCACTCACCATTATGCGTAAATGATGCTGATTTTTCTTGATAAACATCATTCTGTTTTAGAGCATTGATTTCGTTTCCTTTTAAAACACTCTTGGTTACAGTATTGTTTCAGTATTTCTGACGCTATTGGCGCGCTGAAATTTTTCATTTGTGTAACCTTTATATTTCTTCATTTTTGACCGAGCTCAACTATTAGTATGGCCTGGAAGAGGGTAGGGGGAGGTAAATTAAAATATGCATTTAAACATTTTTACAAAATTTCACCTATGTGATGGATATTTATGAGTAAATGAGGCTGAGTATTGTTGAAAACCTTGATTTCGTAAATAACATTGGTGATTTCGTTTTCTTTTTCTTTTTTGCATTCTTAATTGGTAGCGCTGCTATTTTTACAGTATTTCAGACGCTATCACACGTGCTAACATTTGATTTAGTCTACCATTATATTGCTTCCCTTTCGACCAAACTCCACCATCATTATGAGGTGGATGTAAAGTTAAATAATAAATACGCTTTTAGTAACATGTACTTAATTTTCACCAATATGATGGACAATTATCATTATGATTTATCGAAAAGTGTCAAATTTATGGCAGTTGGTAAATTAAAATAAATTGAATATAATGATCGTTGTTAAGGAATTTCAAAATACTTTTTCTGACAAAATAGAACAAATAAATTCTGCAAGGAATATTTACAGATATTTCGGTCCTCGTACAGACACTATATATATACTTACTTTATTGTACTTTTCTTTGTTATTAATTTTAAAATAATATATATCTTTGGTTAGGAATAATTCTGGTTTACGCTTTAACTGCATTATTAAACTTGGTTTCTGGCAATTTAATTTATTATATATTTAATATGTGTGTTAAAAAAAAACAACAGATAAATGAACTGTAAACCAAAGAATCTTATTTCCCACTTTTTTAAAAGTTAAGTTGTAAAATCATACACTTTAATTTTGTTAAGGAAAATCCTATAAATAAAAATAAAAATATGTATCCTAAAAACTTTAAATGGCGAGAGAAGACAGTTCTTAAGATTTACAAGTCTTTGATTATGAAGAGCATCATTAGCACAAATCTCGGATGCATTGATAGCAAAACATGAAAAGAAGGAAATTTTTTATTTGGCATGGGCGTGAAAATTGCGAGAGATTTTCGAAAAACTGCGTTGCTAAATTTGTAAAGGGCAATAGTCATATTAAAGAAAAGTAACAGTACTTTATTCTAATTCAAATGTTTCATTTTTGATAACATATTTTACGTTTTGTATTGCGCACACTAATCATTGGACTAAATTTTCAAACAACAACGGTTTTAATTGGTTATACTGGCTCTTATTCTAATACCTCTTTTATCAGCAATGGTTACTATAGCTTCAATGAAAACTTTGGCTCTTTATATAAAAAAATATATATAAAAATATAATATAAAATATTTTCAGAAAAATAGGAATGGTCTTAAATGTAGTGGTAGGCTGTAAAACATGATGGTAACTTTATAAAAAATATTTGATATGGATGTAATACCACTGGCATGCACTGATATAGAAATACATAATAGAAAAATATTCTGATACGGAAAAAAGAGTATATTATGTATTTCTTTCATTTCAGCTCGCTGACATTTACTGCAACATCGGTGATAGTGATGTCGACGTAATGCAGAAAAGTGGATTGGAATTTATTGAGACATTTATTTATTTCGCAATAAATTTACAAAAGGAAGAACTAAAAAACTGATCTAAGAGTGAATAATTTCAAAAAAGAGGCAAACAGTATTTGTTTCAAAAAATTTATGGGAACTTTATCTATGCGTTTTTAACGTCAAGAATCTGCTAAAAAAGACATTTATTATTTTTATTAAAAAAAAAGCTATTCTGGGAAAACAGTTTCAGAAAGAGGAATTCGCATGCAAAAATATCTAAAAGGTGTAAATTCGTTTTTTTTAAAGTAGAAAAAGTATTATGCGAAAAACTTACAATATTGTAATAAGATAATATTCATTTAAAAAATAAATGATGCTAAAAAAGGCACATCGAAAAAATAAGTGCAAAAGATAAAAGGATAAGATAATTAGTGACCTTGATAGAATTAAACCACGAATCTATAATGATCCATCATTTTGAAGAATAATAATACAAACAGAATTTTTTAAAAAATAAACTGAAATATAATAAAAAAATTCTATTTTATCATAATGTTTTGTATAGATTTTTATATTAGAGCTCAACAGAAAGTCATTTTGATCTAAAATAATTTCTACAGACCTGACGTCGGAAAACGTTTTTTCAAAGATATTATTTTATATAAGTTGATAGAATAAATAGCAGAAGTGCATAGCAAGACATCAAACAATAGATAAAGTTGAAACAAAAGTGGGGAAATGTCAGAAAAAGAAAAGAATCCTTTTCTCTCAGAGTTTCGTGGTTTCAAAATTCTTTTCTTCAAGCAACGATTCTCAAAGTGTTTCTGCTCTATCGGTTCTGGCTCCCAGACACTACCCTAAAGGTTTCCTTCCCAAACAGTCTTAGCACTATTTTCCTTTACTTTTCTTTTTATATCTCTTCTTGGCTAAAATAATCTGGCGAGATTAGGTCTGCGAACGCGGCCAAAGTCCCGACATCTTTCTTCTGTAATCCGCTTATGTGGTCGGCAGACGATAAAATGTTCTTTTTTCCATGTCAGATTTATGCAAGTTCTGCGTGGTCGACATTTCCTGTGGTCGAATGACAAGACCAACTTTTCCACCGGTTTTTTCGTGCATTGAAGCATAAGTCCAGCATTATTTGATATTCGAAAATTTTTGGAAATTATATATCTTTTAAATTTTTAAACCTAAAAATTACAGTTTTTTTAGCAATAACTTAACAATGTATTAATGATATATGTACGACTTTAAAATTATATTATGTATTTATAAAAATATTTGCTAACTAGTAAGCATGTATGTTTTTTTTTTGTTTTTGTTTTTTTACCATTTCTGGCTAGTTATTTCCATCTACATTCATACATTTATATCTAACTTCGTAATTACTTTTTAAGCGATTTTATTCATGTTTTGATGTTTTTTTTAATCGCTAAAGTACATTGAAATATAATTTATGAACAAATTAAAAACTTTTCGACATTTAGAATATATCAAATATGAATCACGAGTCAGTTTTGGTGACCAAGCAGGTCTCTTTCACGTCATCCATGGTTTCTCACAATCTAGATTGGCAAAATGTGGTATTATGACATAGTAAAACATGTTGACATAGTAAAGCTACCATATTGCATTTCATGTTGAGCAAAACTCGAAAGAATAAAGAAAAGTTTAGGCATGTTAGCGGGAAAATAAACTCAATTCCCGAAGCATGCGTTTCATAGTTTAATAGTTTAATATAATAGTTACCACTGTTAGAAAGTACAAAATATGAATCAAGAGTCAACTTTGGTGACCAGGCTAGTTGCCCTCACTTCGTCTATAGTTTTTCACAGCTTAAACGGGCATTGTTGTAATATGACATAGTAAAACAAAATAGTTTAAAATACAGTTATATTGAATTTCATGGTGAGCACACCTGAGAGCATAACAAGAAGTTTAGGCGTGTTAGCGGGAAAAAAACTCCATTCCCGAAGCATGCGTTTCATAGTTTGAATTTATACGATGAATGTAAAATTATTGTAGTTTAAAACGATGTATCTTTTCTACTGTTAGAATTTACCAAACACGAATCACGAGTCAATTTTGGTGACCAGGCTGGTTGCTCTCACGTTATCTAGGGTTTCTCACAACTTCAACGGGCATTGTTGTAATATGATATTGCAAAACAAAATAAGTTTCAATACAATTATGCTGCATTTCATGTTGAGTAGATCGGAAAGTATAAAGAAAAGTTTAGGCATGTTAGCGGGAAAATAAACTCCATTCCTGAAGCATGCGTTTCATACCTTATACAATAATTAAAGCGATAAATATTTTCAAACCTCTGACACTCTCATAATCTGATTTAAAATAAATAAAAGGAAACAGTTTGATTTTTTTAAATTGTGAAAAAGAAGTTTAACAAATCATGTCATATTCAGTAAGTGAAAATAAAAAATTCAAATAAAAAATATGTTAAGAGTATAAATTTTAAATCAAATAACAAATTGCTGCAGATTATAGGAATTTATTATCATAATATAGCTATTAAAATTTGCTTAATACGTCACAGATATGTCTAAACCCATTTTCAATATTTATCTAATTTAAAACTTAGTGAAATATTCCCAGGCGAATGCTTAAAATATTTCAGTCGTAAAAGATGTGTAAATATTTAGAACAAACATAATGCATTTGCGAATATAATCTAGGACGATCCACTGTGACATCATCACAAACCATTTTTCAAGGTTTCTTTTATTTTTCTACTCACAGTGAAGCATTCTAAAAACTTTACGAAACTAATGCTGTGGGTTTTAAGATTGGGCACTCTAAACATATTTATTAGTATTTCTAACATTTTTTTCTACTGTTAGTTTTCTATCAATTATACGAGTTATTTCCATCAATGTATTCTATCATGCCTAATAAAAATTATTAAATCAAGCGAGAATTGCCTAAGTTTATATTACGTAAGTGACTCAAAAATAGACACAGTAGTAAAACAAAGTTACCTATACTTATGAATGTAGATAGCAGTACATACGGTTAGGTGGCAGTATATATGCTTTGAATGAAGATGGCAGCACATATGCATAGGTGAAGAAGTGACAAGAGTTTTCTATTTCTGCTATTCAATAAGACGTAGCATAACAATGAAGGGATGATTCAAGTTTTAAAAAAATGTTCTTATAAACTTGATATTTAAGCTCGACTTAACCCTTTCCACTCTAGAGGTGACTGTTAGCCACCACTGTCACCTGTAAATTACCCAACAATCTAATTCTGAATATTTTTAATTTTAATGTTCAGTTACCACTTCATTCAGTAATCTCCGAGTATTATAAGGTAAGTTTGTAAAAAAAGTCTTTCAAAATGTTAGTGGCTCCGTCCATTTTTTTAACTGTTGAAAGGACTTCGAGTGCCAAGGGATAATATCTTAATTAAAGAAATCCTGCTTTGGTAAGTAATCACTTACAAGGGAAGTTCTTTATCTTTCAAATGCCCTTGTCAGGATTTTCAATTATTTTTTTTCATGAATGTTTATTTTAAGTAAAGTAGAAATGTTCCTTTTGATTTTTATGCAAAATTCAAGTAGGAGTTCTAAGATGGGTACTGCATGAAGTCAGTTGCTAAGTGGAAACTAAGTGCCAATTCTAAAACAGCAGCCAAGTCGAATATTCACAGCCAAGTCGAATATTCAGCACATCTCAAAAGAAATAACAACTGTTTCAGATCAATCGTTTTGCTGTGTTCTAGTGGTCTATAAAATTCAGAAACGTCTTGGCATTATGTACTGTACCCTCGAAAAAAGAAAAAGAAAAGAAGGCATGATGCAGTGATTCTTCTGTTGCCCAGGTTTCAATATTTTGAACTAAATTTGTTGTTTTATGGGAAATGATACTTTCATGCAGGTTCTATATTTAATTTATTATTAAAATTATGGGTCATTAGTAATTTAAGGTTTAAGTATTTTTAAGGCCTTTATCTAGCATTTCTGCTGCTAGAGTTTGTCAGTAGTTTTGCATGTATTTTTTTAGCGTAGACCAGGGATGGCGAACCAATGGCACGAGTGGCATTTTTGGCACGCGACACAATATTCTGGGCACGCCATCGATCACTAAGTTCACTATGAAGCATATTAACAATTGAATAAAAATTGAATAAAATTGAATAACAATTGAATAAAAATTCACAAAAAACAAAAACAAAAAAACATTTATTAACAAAAAATTAACAATTAATGCCAAAAAAACCCAATTAATAACCATAAAAAATAAGCTAACAATAAATAACTAGCAAAAAAATTTAATTTAACAGTCCTGCTTAACAACCTAATATAAGTTATTTGTCATCTAACCTGCAACAACAGGATTCACACTGTTGTTACTTTAAGTTGAATTACGCGTATAACTGAAACATGGCAAAATGTATTTTTTTTCATGGTAAATAAACAGTTTTGAGTTGATAGTATTTAGTATTATTATTTTTCCAATAATCACAAAGTTAAAATTATTTGACGGCATGTCTAGGACTTCATTAAAAAAATTTTTGAAAAAAATGGCACTTTTATGCATAAAGGTTCGCCACCCCTGGCGTAGACCTTTGCAATTTGATTGTCAATGTAAAAATAAAATTGGCTTTACTCTCTTTTGTTAGAGTTTTTTTTTTAATTTGAAAGAAAAATTACAAGATATTTAATTTAAGCAATCTTTTGATCAGTTTTATGGCAAATAAATATTTAATTATTTGTGTCGAATCTATTTTGTTTCATGAAAAGAATGGCGAAAAAGTAAACTAAAGGGGTACTCTACTATATACAAAAAATAATTAAAAAAATGAAGAGAATAATTAAATTGAATTAATTTGTTTAAAAAATATCGCATCTGAAATTTTTCTTCACTTCGAAGCTACATTTTAAGTAAAATCTCATTCACAGCCAACTCCGATTTCAGAAGAAGGATAGGTGCCATGTTCAGGTGCATGAAGAGTGTTGCGAATTTTGAAGAAACTAACAACTTTCTACTTCTTATGTGCTCATCGTTTGATGGCTCTGAAAAAAATTCTACGTTGATTAACATTTTGTTCGTGTAATTTCAAAGATTTCCCATGCTAGATGCAATGATTCCAAGTATGGACATAGATAACCAAGATGGGCACAGTTTATTATTGCTCTTTTATTTTATTCTATTTTTTCCCTGTTACCCTGTACGAAAAGAATAATAATTTTTACATTGTTTCCGGCAGAAACAAAATCTCAAAAATTTAAAAGGCTTAGGGTTCCTTCATTTGATTGTTTCGCCTTAGTCATTTCTTCCTTAACATTAACAAATAGTCAACAAGTAGTTAAGCCTACTGCTAAGCTTTGAAAAAAAATCTTCGCTTTTTAATATGCTCCATAATTTATCTTTATGTTTTTTTTTATTTATGTATTAAAGTGTGGTGAATTTAATATCCAATATGTACATTTTAAAAGAAATATAGCAAGTTATAATAATTGAGTTGCGAATCGTTGTTTTTTTTTTTTTTTTAAAGTACGCATATTTCAGTCATCTGTATTTCAAAGTTTGGGTTTGAATGAGAGAAAAGTCTTACGATTCCATATTGAGTTAAGTTTGAAAAGAAAAATAGTCTAAATTTCACCAGTAGGATGAAAGGAGACGGAAACGAGAATCTCCCTTCCACTTGTTAACTGGTTCTTGAACTTCTTTTATTTAGTTATTGCAGTGTAATTCAATTTACATTGTATCTGGCATTGTAACTGTTCTCTTTTAATGCAATTTCGTCATTCTACTACGCTCCAACGGAAAGAAACGAATTAATTCTTTTCTCTATAGTTACATTCGAGATTATAAAAATAGATTTAACAATTATTATACCTTGAGTTACTAGATAAAATTATATCGAAAATTAAGATTAATCTACAGAAAGTATGTAAAAGCTGCTTGGTATTGTCTGAGGGCTTTAACTCTCATTGCTGCCATTTTCTTCATGAGATAGCACAGAGAAATGAAAGAATGTTGTTAAATTCATTACGTTTCTAGCTCTATAAAAACTTCAAAAATGTGGGTAATTTCTACCAAAGTGCTTTGGTAAAGATTTTTGTAAAATGAGCAATAAAATATGCTTTTATAATATGAGATAAAATTTGGTAAATGTGGTAAAATTTGGTAACTTCATCATGATACCTTATAAAATTGTATCAAAACCATTTATTCGGTAAATTTTTTTTTTCAATTTTGTATTTTTTGCTAAAAATGGGGTTATAAAAACTATATTTTCGAAAACCAAAACTTTTGGAAAACAGTTACCATATAAATGGAAAAGCTACAAAATGAATGTTAAATTAATAATACCAAGTAGTTGGACCGGTAAAATATAGTATATTTTTATTACCAAAATTATATATTTGTTTTTTTGTTTTTTTATAACTAGAACTGTAATGACAATACAGTGCAGTAATTTTACCAGATTTTTCTCCGGGAGTATCAATCATATTTCAAGAGACAGACATTTTTAATTTACATCATTTTATTCATAATTAATTTTTAAGTGATTAGTTTTTTAATTTTTAATTAACTATAATTAATTTTTAATTAATTCAGCGTTGCACTCTTTTTTAGAAAATGAACTAGAAGGGTTCTCTCTTCCAATGTAGGTACTAACTATTTTGAATACCAGCTATTATTCTTTGCAGATTACGAACTGAAATATTCCGCTTTCAGTGTGTATCACGGGTTAAAAAATGTCCGACGTCTGTACGAGATTAAATAACGTGCAGACGTCTGGAGCTCAAAATAGATACTAACTATTGTGAGCACCAGCTATTATTTTTTACAGACTACGAAAGGAAATATTCCGCTTTCACTGTGTATCACGGGTTAAGAAATGTCCGACGTCTGTACGAGATTAAATAATGCGCAATCGTCAGTTGCTTAAAATATATACTAACTATTTTGAGCACCAGCTATTATTCTTTACAGATTACGAACAGAAATATTCCGCTTTTAGTGTGCATTAAGGGTTAAGAAATGTCCCATATCTGCGCGAGATTAAATGGCAGAACATAATCTATTCGTAACGTTTAAAAACTTAAATACAAAAGTTTCAGTATATTCGTCAAACTTTGTTAAATATTCATCATTCTTAAATCACACGAGAATGATTTAAATAATTTAATTTCTTAATACTTCAGATTGCTTGTCAAAGAATATTGTACCATGTATGATTTTCAATAACATATTATTTTGTAGGAGCATTGTATTTATAAAAATTATCTTTGAACTTTAAATAATAGAAATATGATTTCCCATTAAAATTCAATAACTGATTATTTTTTTGGGAATTCAGTTTGCCTAGTAATTACGGACAGTTCAAACTTTTTTTTATTCATTTTATATTTCGTGACAGTGTTTTGTATTCTACAATGCATGTGTTGAATTAGTTGCTCTTAAATACTCTTTTCTACAAGTATAACTTTATATTACTTTTCCAACAAGTTTTATAAATTTTGCCTTACTCTAATTGTAATTTGGTTAAAATAAACTGGGTTAAAATATTAGTAGCGGAAATATTTCACGGTAATATCTCGATTAAAATATTTTAATGGCCCAGAATGTTGAATTTTAACAAATTCAACAAGCCTTGATGTTTAAAAAAAGTAAACAATCCATTGGAGTTAGTATGTAGGTGAATAGCACGAAGATCATGCATTTTAATATCGAATTAGTGTATTATTTATTGTAAGCATAAAGAGTTTTGATATTTTTAAGAGTTTTAAAGTTGAAAATCAAAAGGTATACTCAAGTTCTATTTTTATTTATGCAAGACTGATAACTGGGTGTCATTATTCAAAATGGAACGTCTTCATTCACTTAATCCAGTGATACTGTAACTCTTTGCATGGTCTACAAAGCACGATGATCCATAGATTTTAAAAGAACATGACAGCTTCGACAGTCATCAAGCGACAAAGTAACGCTGACTGCGTATGTAGATGTCGGCCTTTACATCATTACCGAAGCGTAATTAAGTTGATCCGGTGTTTACGGAAAAGCGATTTACACTTTTCCGGCTTTAATTAACGTCACCCAGCTTTAATATTAAACGTCTTGTTAGGTGAAGACAATTATGTTCCTGAGTAATGATGATGGCGGAGATGATGATGGTGCCAAGATAGAGATTTCTAATTTTATTTTGGAGTGTACAGGAACTTTACAAACTAAATGAATTCAAATGATGTCTTCTTGTACACGAATAAGGACAGAAGAATTTATTGTTTTTTTTTTTTTTAAGAGCGAAAAGAAATTGGAGGAAATGTGTAAGTTGGAATCTGTTATTAAAATCGAATGATTGTATTCTAGAAATTTCTGAATTCGTATACTTCTTTTGCTTGATAAATTATAACGATTTGAAAAGTTTCTATATACTTAATTCAACTACAGTGAAAAGTTCTGCAGCTTAATAAAAGTACGCAGTATGTGAAGGTTAAACAATATAGAAATATTTTTGTTTCGGTTTAAACTGTATTAAAACAAAAGTCGTAATTTTCTGCTCATTCTTAATTTTTCATATTTATTTCCCTTTCTACTACTGGTTTATTACATTAGGATCTATTTCTCCAAATAAACAGCATTTATCTATTTATTGACATTTTGTTGTTTTTAAGATTCTGCAAGAGGAGTGGTAAGGAGGCCAAAGAGACAGTTCGTTCATAAGAACACATGATCTTGGGTTCTATATCTATACCTCTATAAAAATTGAATTATTAACACAAGAAAGGCACATAGAGAATACACCCATTGCCGACATGGAAATCAAACCCGGGATCTTTCTGGTACGGGGTCAACTCTTCAACTACTATGTAATTGATAGGCATATTTTGTCACTTTATTTTCGATCGTCTAGTCTTCATCCTAGTTTCCTATTTTTCGTTAACAATCTCCCAGAATGTACTACGAATAGGTTTCAAATAAAGGAAACATTTTCATATATTTGAGAATTTCCATTCCGTCACTAATCACGTGCTTTCGTGACGAAATAATTCTCAAAATTAACGCGAAATATTGCTTGTGACTACATTTCCCAGACTTTGGCTACCCCCTATATTTTGGGGGGCAGAAGGTATGCTTATTCAGTGAAAGTAAGTTTTTGTGCCTGATTTTGTAACTAAAAATATCGCCTGCATTAATTTATAAGCATATTTGGAACCTCTCTCTTGAACTATTCAGAGTGAATCCTAGAATATGAAGATTCAATTATTAGGTCGAAAATTATTTAGGAGGGTCCATTAATTAATTAATTAATTTTTTTTTATGCACTGTGCAACAAAAGAAGACAATTTTAGTGATATTCCTCTAAATCACGCCTGCATTTAAAAAATTCAAATTTGTTGATGGTAAAACTCTGTAAAGCATCTGTTTTACAGAGACCGATGATTAGTTCTAACATCGACAAATTTTACCTTTTTAAATGGATGGAAACATTTAAAAAGTATGTCTGGATGCCAAATGCCAGGAATGCTGGCCTGTATGCCTGGATGCCAAAACAGCGTAGGAGTAACAGAACTTAAATTGAGAAAGTCATTATTAAAATTAGCTATGCAAGGTAATAAATAATTGTTATTATTTTTATTTATTATTACAGGAGGATTTTGCTACAAAGAAAATAATGTTAATTTCAAAATAAAATACAAACTAAATTACCTCAATCGAAGGAAAAAAATAATTGATAGAAACGGATAGAACTAATATTTTTGGTACAATCACAATAATTATTCTTTGGCTAAATGAATTATTGTTAATTTTTTGTCTTTTATTCCAGTGAAGATACTGGCATTTTCTGAATTTAACTTTTTTGAAAAATAATATCTAAATATCGTTGATGATTCTAGAAAAAAGATAGTACAAAAGGAAAGCTAGCTAGTTCAAAGTTCTGAATACCATAAGTCACGGTTAAAGATTAAGGGGGTGACTTGTTTCAACATGAAAAAAATTGTTAAAATTGTATAGAATTTTTTTTCTTTTAAAATAATCGGATTGTGTACTTTAATTTACTAAATAGCACTCTATGTGATTTTAATGTATGCGTTTAGTTATAAATTATCTTCAAAATGATTTTGAACGAAGTGTATGCTGGTATGTTTGAAAATCAAAAGAGTAAAAATTTTTGCATAAAATTTTAAATGATAGAAAAGTCGACACGTCTCGAGGACTCGAACACTAAACATTTAATAATATGGTTAATATATTTTCTTAGTGTATAATATACTTCTCTGCTTGAAATGTTATCTATTTAGCTCTCGAAGCAAGTCGGTTTTTTTTATCCCTTCCAACTATGAAGATAAAGAAGTTTTATATTGTCAAGTACATTTTCTTACAAGTTTTCAAGTGTTTATTCGTTAGAATATTGGTAAGCATTTTTAGAAAGACATATTTCTCGAAATAATCTATTTAAATAAATAATGTGAATCTCTAAATATAAATTATAAAATCAATGTCTATGGCATGGTTTTTAAATTGAATATAATGTACCGAAACTGCACTTTGTATGACGATACTTTTTAAAGAAAAAATATCAAACTTTAAGACTTCAGGGGCCAAATGGCTTTTCAGTTTGGGTTTTTTTCCTCATAGTTAATGCCATGTTAACAAGATTAATATTGACTTTGACAAAAGAACGCCTTGTTATTATAAGTCCTTTTTCGTTTTTTATTATGTTTTAGAGTTTTAATGAGACTTAAAAAGGAAAAAAAATATTTTGCTGGTTTTCAGGAAAAACTTTAAAAATTAAAGAGAGTATATAAAATTAGCTAGCATAAAAAGGATCCTAATAACAATAAGCCGTGAACAAATTTTGATGGAGTTTCGTCTTATAAATTTTTTTTTTAGAAGAACTGATTTGATATAGTTGACATGTTTATATATATATATATATATATATATATATATATATATATATATATATATATATATATATATATATATATATATTATATATATATATATATATATATATATATATATATATATATATATTATATATATATATATATATATATATATATATATATATATATATATATTATATTATATATATATATATATATATATATATATATATATATATATATATATATATATATATATATATATATATATATATATATATATATATATATATATATATATATAATAACAGGGCTACATTCCTGTTATCAGTGGTGTATTTAGCTTTAATAATGCAGTCGTAAGCCATGATACACTCCAAAAAGCTTTATTAATGGTAGTAGGCTGGTATCGATAACAATTCACACCCACACTCCGCAAGGGAGGGGGTGGACAAGACTTTGGACAATTCCGGAACAACTTATCAGGATCAGAACATGACGAAAAGCATTGCTCTCGCTTTTATGCTAACACATTTGGGAGTAAAAAGGCACAGTCTTTGAAATACTTGTATCCTTACGCATTAAGGAAAATCATTTCATGCTTCCTTATATGGAAGTGAAAGGGGGAGAGATTCTAAAAATAACTCAATCGTATGTTTATCGGCCTTGAATTCCCAAAATGGAATCTCTCTACGCTTATTCTTGAACAAAGACATTTTATGAAAACGAAAGAGTTTTAATTCTTTTATTAATACAAAAGTATTATAATTTTTGTATTACATATATATATATATATATATATATATATATATATATATATATATATATATATATATATATATTATATATATATATATATATAGCAGAAAAAAAAGAATAAAATAAGAGAGAGATTAACGGAGAAAATTAAGAAAATAATGATACGTTTTATTTACTGCGTATAAACTTCAAGTATATAGCACCTATAAAATTAATAAAAAATGCGAAGTAGACAGAGAGAAAAAAAATTTTAATAGAAGAAGAAAAATTATCAATAAATAAAATATTTAAAAATTAAGAAGAAAAATTAAAAAGCCGGGAAACAGAAAAAGGAAAAGATTTAATCTCGTCATCAGCTCACACGATTATATCCGAAAAGAAGAGGGATTCAAACATTGTATTAATATAGTCAAAGCAAAATATATCAGTAATATAGGGTAAAGAACACTGAAAAAATTTAAAATCAAATAGCATTTAGCAATAAGTAATAGCAATTAGCAAATTTAAAATAAAAAGCAAATAGCATTTAGCAATAAGTAATAGCAATTAGCAAATTTAAAATAAAAAGCAAATAGCAATTAGCAATAAGTAATCGCAATTAGCAAATTTAAAATAAAAAGCAAATAGCAATTAAAACATATTAAGCAAAAAAAGAAAAATAAAACTTCAAGAAAATGTAGAATAAAACATAATTTATAATGTGAGTAGCGAAAACAAATGCACTTACATTTATCAGTATCTTTCAAAATTTAGTCAAAATATTTTTGTATGCAAGATTACATTGCAATATTGTATGCAAGCTTGAAAATAGAAGCGCAAATCGAGGTTAGATCGCGTATGATCGGATATGATAGTGTGAGCGGATCATGCAATTATATCTTTTCCTTATTTTTTCCGGCTATTTAATTTTGAGTTTTTTTGTAAGTTTATAAAATTATTTTATATATTAATAATTATATTTTATTAATAATATTAATAGTTATTATATTATAATTATTATTTTATTAATGATATTATTCATAAAACAGAATTTCTGACTTGTTTATTAAACTATGATTATGATATGAAAATTGCATAAATCTCGTTTTCCTTTTTTCTAACTCATAAGATTTTTTTTTTTTTTTTTTTTTTTGTTTTTTTTTTTGGAGGAATATCCCTTTTTTTCAACCTTATTAAATACTAGTTTTCTGCTTCTCGCTCTATGTTTAAAAGCGATTCAATGTTCTATAAGTGTTCGAAGTATCGAATTTTTTATTTTACTTCTCTGTTTGAGAAAGGTATTTTTATTAATATATTGGTCTGCAGTATATCTTGTTTTTGAATTTAATGCAAAATTGAGGCATAATGAAGTTATATAAATGTAAATATATAATATTTAAATGTAAATAATATAATACTATACCTTTTATTTATGATTCCATGCAAAATTGTATAGTAATTTTTCGCATAATTATTAATAAAGATATTTATTTTTACTATCTTTACAAAGATTTAATCTGATATGAAAAGTATATTTAAGATTTTAAAGCATTTGAAATCGAAATTTAAGTTTCTTTTCTGAGTCATGCAAAATCTTACTTTTTTATTTGTTAAATGGTATCTTTTCAAGTTTAAAATCTTTTTTTTCTCCCTTTTGTTTTGCCTATTTTTCATATTTGTTATGCTTTGCGAGTTTTACACTGATTTAAGTTGAAATCGTTAAGATCAGTTAAATTAAATAATAATTCCTAACGGAATTAAAGTTTATTTTTTCCGTCGCAAAATTAAAAACAATATATTCCTTAATAGATAGAATTTTATGTAAAATTGCATTGTTCATATTTTTTGATTCTTTCGAAATCTAGCTACATTTATATGCTTATATTTGTTGTGCAACTACTAAATGTATTGCCATTCACAATTTTAAAAGATTTACGACCACACATATCCATTTAAAATACCGTAACTGAAACAAATGTGAAATCCTCCATTTATTTCACAAACTAAACATCTTGATGTATTTCTCTCCGGCAGTTTTGAAACAGAAACTACAATGAAACAGACAATAGAAATCGTAACAGAAATGTTAGCTCGTAAAACCATATGGGCGAAACTGAGATTTAGTCATAAATCACAGCATTTCTCGTCCATTGAGATCGAAGATCCTCTGTTTAATGCAGTTTCTATAATAAGCCCTTAAGATTCCTCATTAGACTAGCTGTCGGCAGACCTAATGGTTTTATTATTCAACAAATAAATCATTTGCATTTTAAGTACTCTTTAGGCCTGCATTACAGCTTTCCGGCCACCCTATGTAAATTAACGTTCCATGGTAAAAAAAAAAAGCAGATAAAAAAGATCATTGCTGGGTTCATTTTTATGGTGAATTTTGCACGGTAGTGTCGTTGCTAGCTACAAATCAAGGGTTTATTTGCTTGGCGATGCTTTTGGCATACATTTGAGTAAGGGCGTGTTTGAACTGGTTCCTCTGACATCCCCTGAATGGGTTGAAAGTTGATGTTGTAAATTGCTTGATAATATAGCTTTACCTGTCTACTCTTGTTTGTTAAACTTGTCTCGGGTAATTACTTTCGTGTTTGATCGTTTACATGTAATGAAATTAAGTTGAATAAATGTTTTAGATTTCTTTTCATTAGATCATAGAAAACTGTTAAATGATGTATGTATTTCTTTCGTTTGCAAAATATTATGAATAGAAAATATTTAAACGCTGTTTTAAGCTGAGTTCTTAGATAAGATCCTCACTTAAAAAAACTGCAAAATACTTTTTGAAAGCTGTTGTTAATTCTTATTGCAAACAATTTATCCATAAAGGTATGCAAGTAATTGAGATAATCCTTATTATAATATCTGATATTTTAAGGCTAGTTATATTTGTCAGCAATTTAGAGCATTTAAAAGCCTTGAATATTTCAAAACTGATAAAGTTGAAAATCATATGATTTTAAATTTTAGAGTTTTTCATGAACACTTCTAATTTACTCTATAACATATGGATGTTCAAAATTCGAGACATTTTTTTAGGTTTGACGAAATTGTAGGAGACAGCAAATATTTCTTAAATTTAGTTAGTTTTTGTCATCACTTGTTTGAAAGTTTCATAAGAAACATAAGGCTAATGCTACGTATTAATATAATTGATTAAGAAATCCTTTATGCATAATTATAAATTATATAATTATTTAAGAGTTATCTTTTTTAAAAAAAAGATTATGTCTACAAGATATTTTCTTCTCGTTCTTTGTCTTAAACCAAACTAAAGTATACAATATGAGCAAAGAAACTCAACCTATGCTTAGGGTTACGTGCATAAAATTGATGCAATAATTGTCTTGGTTTTTCTATGAGTGTGAGCATAGGTCAAAAACAGCAAATCATGAATAAGGCATCAAAGATACATTGAATTTGTTACTTAAACAAAACTATTTTCGAAAGGAATAAAACGCATCTAAAAAAAAAAAAAAGATACCGAAACCGATTCGAATTCATATAAAGCAATAGCGAACCCGATATCAACAAATACATCAAAATAAGCCACTTAAAGCTTGCGGACCAAACCAATGGGAACTAGAGTTAGAGGTGGGCCTTATATAAGAAGGCCCTGGCCCACAAAGAGCTGTCGCACCAATAGAAGAAGAAAAGTTAATTCTCCCCAAGGCTTGCTGAGCTACGATTTTGTCGTCTGTCAGCAAGGGGAATTGGGTTGAGGAGTAATGGATTATTTGGTTGCAATTTTTTGAATTGAAGATTTTTTTTAAAACCAAGAACGGAAGATTCTATCAGAACGTTTTGTTTCCGATAGAAACAAAATTGATCTAGCAGGTTTGGTGGTAGTTAGTTTCTAAGAACTTACTGGCAGCTAATGCTGCGACCTTTGACCTGTTTGCATTCCCATTGCTGTCAAAAAGAAGGAAAAAAACTGTTTTCCTTAAAGAAGGGTAAACGATGCGAAAAGAGTTAATAAAATAAATTTCATTACAAATCATTCGTAAATATTTTTCTAAAAAAAAACAAAAATTTTAAACAAAATAAATATCAATTTCATTCTTTTTCTAAAATTTTTTTGAAGAAAACTTAAACAATTTCTCAAACAATGATGACTTCTTTCACCATTTTTATTACAAATACTTGTACACTAATACTTCTCAAACAAAGTAACGAAAAAACAAATAAAAGTGCAAATAGTTACATACAGTAACCTGTCATTCACACCATAAACGGAGAGAAAGGTGCTGAAAGATGCACGGAGACATATTGCACACTGTTATAATTTTCATTATAAAAATACGGTTAAATAATCGGCAGCAGACTGCCCATCTAATTAATTGCGAAGTTTACGGAAAAGAACATTTTTTTACCTTTACGGTATTGAAAGAGTTTACAACTAGTGTGGTTAAGAACCATAGATGCAAAATTAGAAGATTTTTTAGCCGTTTACAACAAGCACGACTTCAAAACCATAAAAAAGGAATTTAACTGGCCATAGGATCGAAGGTTTTCGTTAGGTAATGGACATTGGAGTTAGGTTGTGACTGGGTTGCGTTTTATCAAATGAACCATGAAATGTGGTTTAATTAGTTATTTTGTTTTTTCACTTATTATAAGAGATATTTTATGCTACTCCTAGATAATAATTTTCTTGTTAATGAGTTTCATGGTCCTGTCATCTATGCGTAAATGAGAGTACTTGATAGTCCAGGGTCACAAATTGGCAGATCACAGGAATTTTATGTATTGAAGGGAATGGAGGAACAACTGTGATGTCAATTATTGGGTTCAAATCCCAGTTCTGTCGGTTGTGAAATTGACAAATTAGCTCTCTAAGCTATAATATAAACAAACAACTGCAAGCGACTAAGTGGTTTCTTTTTGTGGGCCTAGTTGGTGCGGATAAAATTCTGGTTGTTTAACAGTATTAAGTGAAAACAGTTAGTAATAGTTTCTATTACAGTTAACAGTTTGAATACCTTATTATTTATTGATATTTGACTGTTTTGTTTGAATATGGTAAAATAACAACGAAATAAATTGTTATTTAACCATTTTTTCTGAGATATTTAAAACAGTGTTTAAAAAATATTGATAAACTAATAAATTTTACTAAGTATATATAAATGTTATTTTTAAGAAAATTACATTTCAATGTACAGAATATTATAAATAAATTATCGAAGTGTGTGGTATGAAATACATATTTTCTTGTTTTTTTGTTTTCTTTTTCTGTTTACTTTTTAAATAACAAACTATTAACCTTTGTATTTATGTTAAGCATTTTTAGTCACAATTTCGAGTAGAAAACGAGTGATTATAGTGCAACATCTTTTATGGAACACACATATTAAATAAATAGTATCAGAAGAATGTAAGCTATTATGTTACAAAATCTGCTAACGTAATCTTTAACGCAAATCATTACATACGAATTTTTTATTTAAAAATAAATATACACTTAGAAGTATTGAATAATTCTCAATATAAAAACGTCTCAAGATATACATCAAAGTAAAATATATTTTCTGAGTTTGAGAGAAAGAATCTAGTATATATGTTTCGTTTTTTTCTAGCTGTATAAGAAGTAAAAAAAAAAGTTTTTCGAGGATTGCTTCTTTTTTTTTTCTTAAGATTTGCTTCTTTTACTTTTTTTCGCTTCTTGTTGACACATTTCCCAATTGGATTTTGTTTAATCTTTGCTTTATCTTGTTTTATTTTTTTTCCATCTCTCACACCTTCTTGTAAATGATGGATTTTCGATTCTTCCTAAATTAATTCCTTGCGAAATCATTTTTTCTATACCATTTATTTTATTTTTGTATGTGTATCAATGTGATAGTTTTTAGTATTTTTTTGTACTTAATCATTATACAACTTCAAATTGTGTTTATTTTTGTTTAAAATTAACAAAAAGAGAAAGTGATGGAGAAGAAAAAAAATTCTAATTTAAAAAATTTTTTCAATAAGAAAAACAGTTTATTTAAAAAAAATTTACTTTTCGGAACAAAAAGTTTTAAATCTTTGTTTCAAAAAAGTGTTAATAATATTTTAAATTAGAAAAAACACGAAATTTTTTAAATCTTCTGAAAGTTTTTACATTACAATTGAAGATGAAAACTGATATTAAAGTAATTCTAAATTACATATAATATTAACTATTACCAAAAGAACACTCTAAAAAATGCAATGTGTCTCTACTCTGAAAATAGGGGCAAACTACTTTACACTATACACAACTCTTGGATCTAGTGTTTCAATGCACAATTATTGTTCACAAGTCCTTTTGCACTAATTGGTGTAAAGTCACGGTCACAATTTATGTAATTCAGTTTCACTAAAGTTTATAATTACAGTAAGATATGCACATAAGAGTCAGGAAATATTCTTATAATACAATATAAAGTAAGAATTGTTAATTTAGAATGTATATATACACTAATTCCTAAAATAAAATTTGTTTGTATATGAAACATACATGTAGCATAGAGAATATTAAGACGAACTCGAACTAGGCTTATCAGAACGGAAGCAGAAATTGTGTATTACAAAATCATTTATTAAAATTTTCAGATATTTAGAAATTAATAAATAATTTTCTCTATTACACAATTAAAATCGTGTGAAGGGAAAGGCGTTGTACTTTGAACATTTTGAAAACAAATATTTAAATTTTTTTTGGGAGGGGGGGGGGGTAAAGATTATAAAAGAAATGCTAGAAATATCTTATTTTTCAATATTTAAGGAATTTATAAATACTTTAAAATTTTGTTATTTTATAAGGGAGTAATAAATTATTTTTACGACCTTGCAAAATATCATAAGGTACAACACCATGCTGTATCTTGGGATGCTGGTTGTTGCTGTATCTTGGGATAAAGAGTATTGTAACTTGGTACTACATGAAAAAAATATGGCAAATAAATCTTATTGAATGAGGTAGGTATGGCAGGTATCTTATTTACGTCGCACTAGAACTCCAATGGGCTATTGGAGACGGTCTGGGAAACATCCCTGAGGTTGATCTGAAGACATGCCATCACAGTTTTGATCCTCTGCAGAGGGTATGACTCCCCTGCTTTGGTCCCTGCCGACGACCTGCGCATGAAGTCGAGCATTTAACGGTAGAGCAGTTTAACGAGGACTGATAAAGGACACCCTCAGTCCCTACGCAGGCTGATCAAACCCACCAGCTTACTGACCGCAGCCAGTGATGCTTGGGAACCGTGTATTTACGATCAGTCCACTGCGGGATCTTTTTTAATGAATAAAAAAATACAAAACAATATAGAAGAAATAAAAATAAAAAAGCTTATTTATCTACCAGATTAGTCCATGAACATGTCATATTCATTGAAATTTATAGTGAAGAGTGATTGCTTCTGACTTTGCTGCTGAGGGTACGGGCAATTTATATATTATTTCTTCTTCATCTATTTCATATATAGTGTTATTTCTTTCAAGGGAAGTTTTCATTCTCGTTTTGACAAGGTATTGGATTTCATACACTATGTCTACTTGCTTTTACGAAATTTGCAACTTAATAAAAGGTTTCCTTCTTACCTGAAAGTTAAAGCAATAATAAATACTTCACCATAACACACATTCAGTGATTCAAAAACAAAGCTCTTCAATGCATTTACTAGAAAACATCTTGATACGTTGTCTTGGGACATCCTAAGGTATAACTGCAATTTAGAACCAAGGTACAACACATTGAAAAAAAATATAATCTATAAAAGTGTTTGCAGTGATTTTTTTAAATTAACTAAACATAAAATTCAAGAAAAGACAATTAAAATTTCAATGCCCTATCCTAATTGTTAACGCTAATCAATTAGGGAAAAAAATAAATGAAATAATAAAAATTTACTTTCATATGAATTTTCCCCCTTTATATTTCTTACCTTCCGCAAATATCACTTCAAAATTGCTAGCCACACTCCACTTACTCTTGGTGGCTAAGAGAACATCAATGCCAAGTTAGTTTTATTAGTCGCTAATTGATGACAGGGTTATGTTCGTTCAAAGGTACAACTCTCTCCCCTACATATTTAACGGTGTATTTATGTTTCTGATGATAGTTATCTTATTTTATTTTATAACCGTCGTTGAATAGCGAACACACTTTTTGGGTTTATGACTACAAATGCTCAGCTCCGAAGCCTTGTAATTTTGAACCCAATCCAGAAGACAAGGGAACTCTTGGATCAAGTATTGGGAGAAATGTTGACTTCGCTTAGGACTTTTTGATGGAACTATCCCGCATTTGAGTTACAGGTAGAGGAAGTCACACGATTAGCCAGGCGGCAAGGGGACTCAAAACCATGATCCGCCTACCACTGAGGATATTTCACGTCATCACTGTGGTTGGTGTAAGCCGGATGCGGATTCGTATCAACTAGCTATCACAGGGATTCGAACTTTGTTCACCTCATTGGAAGGCGAACGCTCACTCCTCTGAGCCATCGCGGCTCTGTAGATAGTTATTAGCATTTAAAAATAACTAACTTGCACCAGCAATTCCAGATTTAGATTGTTCATTGCAGATTGCTCATTGCAGATTAATCATCGCATTATTGCTTATTCATTTTTATCTGGAATGAGCTGTTAGTTATTTTCAAACGCCGATATTTATCACCAGAAGCAAAAATTCACTGCTTAATATGTTTGTATGAATTTAGTTGTGTCATAAGGAAAATTTTATTTCGATTTATTATTTGAAGAATTAGTGTGTATTTTCATTCAAGATTAATGATTTTTACTTTAGATTGTAATGTAAAGATTGTATTTTAGATTGTAATGTTTAGATTGTATTGTTATTGACTCTCATGCATATCAAATCTTACTGTAATTATAAGTTTTAAAATTATTGAATAACGAAAACGGTAGCGGCTTCTTTACACTAAGTGGTGTAATGGAATATTATTGTTGTGAAACACTAGATCCTAGAGTTATGTAAGGCGTTTCACTACACCACTTTAGTGCGAAGTTGGTGCAACCACCCTTTTTTGTCTTGAGGTAACTAAAATGTTTTAAGGTGTATGCATATGCATAAATTGTAATACGCTATTAAAAAGTAATGACATGAGGAAAAGGAGTTGAAAATATAAATTAATACTCTATGTCGAAGACTTAGCCCAATTTCGTCCAACATTCAACAAATTTAGCATTTTTAAGTCTGCAAATTATGCACCAGCATCATTTGAAATACACTGTAAAAATTTTTGTTGCATTGTTGTTACCATTTTCAGTCTTGAAGAAACTGAAATTTTTTACTTTGCTTGTAGTCACATGCTTCATTTACTTTTTTCATGTTATAGTTTTATTTAATATTTTCTTTTCTTTTTTTTTTACTCGCAACACATATTATCATGTGCATTAGAATCAATTAATGGCTTTATTATCATTGCAAAAATATTTTGTTTAAGAAAACATGCACATTTTTATTTTAAGAAATTGCAATTTTATCAATTTTACATAAATTTTCGCTAATAACCACAGTTCTGTACTTTAAAATGTACTTAATTAAACTCAAGTACTAAAAATGCAGGCAAAATTCTTTACAGTGTAGTTTAAAAATAGTATTTTATGTATTTGAAATTATTTTCTGACTGAAACTTATAAACTACTTCCAGCTTTTTATTTCTAGTTATATTTGTTTGACAATCGTTAAAGTTTTTTATCTAAATATAATAAAAGTGAATGTTATTAAAATGAATGTCTGCATGTGTGTCCTTTATAGACTCCGAAACCATCCAACCGATAGCGATGAAATTTAGCATACAGATAGTTCGAAGCACGAGGAAGATCACTGTTGAAATTAGAACATTCTATGACCAACCGTTCGAACATGATGAGGGAAAATGACATGTAATTTTCCGACTGGTTTAGTGTTAGTCATTGTTTGAAATTTAACTGTCACAATTCAATTTTTCAAATATTTTAAAGATAACATCAGCTATATTTGCTCACTTATAGCTCTATTTGATAAAGAAATATTTCCTGCTCGTACTTTAATGTTTTTAATTCGCTATGTCAGTTAAACTCAAAGAACTACAATAACGTACTGGCATTCGAAAATTATTTTATATCATGTGTTCATTTTTATTATAGTAAGTATTTTAAAAATGCGTTTCTAAAAAGAATGATGTATTTGGTGATTATTAAAACTTCACAGATGCAAAGCAGTTTTAATTCCGATACTGTGGAAATGAGTGTCTTACGGTTCCTTGAATGAGAGAAAATTACTTGATAATGGTAAAGAACATGTTTTGCTCAGTATAATAACGTAAAACCACCGGAAAAGGCGACAAATAATAATAAATAAAAAAATGAATTTGTTTTAGATTTATTAAGTGAAGAGCTTAGTGAAAAAAGCAAAGTAAGTGAGATTTTCAGAGTGTCTATAAATAGTGTAAGGAGAAAAATAAGTAGTCTGTGAACTATTTTGTTACAGATTTAATAGAAGGCGAGACTAATAATTTGTTGTCTTATTGTATTTACTCCTGCCTAATTTGAAAATAAAAATCATACAAATATACTAAAAATTAATGTGGATTAGTTATGTTAGAGTAAAGTGGAGGAGAAATAATTTTGTTACATTAAACATGTCCATATTAATACACTAATTTTGTGCTATTTTCATTGATTTATAAATACCCTTAAAAGTGTCACTTACCTGGTGCTTCCATTAAGCTCATTAATTTTGTTGATTTGTGCTTTTCACTTTTGTGTGCAAGATTTCGTTGTAATATTTGAATTTCTTTTATATTTTATTAACCTAGTGCAAAAGACGGCTATTTAGCTAGTTATCAATAAAATTAATGTTTATAATTTAATAAAAAAATTTTACATTTAAAAAATTTTACTGATACTATCAGTATCATTTAAAAACAAATAAATTTAAAATTTTTATAAGTGACAAATTTTAAATATAAATTGATCAAGGTTTTTTTTTTGTTTTAAATCAATGCTATTATAGTTAACTTTTATTTAAGTCTAAAAGTAAGTACTTATTTTTGATAAAACATCTAAAAAGTTAGAAATAGAGTAATTTTTATTCATTAAACTAATTAGTTTTACTTAATATCATGTAAATGGTTAATTAATGTATTAGATATTATGTTTGAGTTTTACTTTTTCATCATAAAGTTACTTAATGACCAATTAGCTTTTAGATTTTATTAAATTTTTTTTTTTTTGTTTCTGGATCCTTAATTAGTATTATTATGAATATGTATGTATCTTTGTCATATTAAACCAAATATCATCTTAAAAAAAGCATTTCTGTATTTTTTAATTTAATTAGATAATAAAAGCATATAAAAATTCCAGATGAAGATGAAACTAAAAGAATTCGAAGAAACAGGGGTTTTTAATGATTTATTAGCGTGATTAAATGTAATAAATATTTACCTTCTCTGTTTTTAGATACATTTTTGTTTCAATGGTTTTATATTAAATGCAATTATTGCTCTCTCTTTCAATAATTTAATGAATTATCGTATAATAATTAGGTACTTATGAATGTTATTAAAATAATATTTCCACGAAGTCTATTACTCTTTGACTAGGAGTCTGATTAATTTGTTAAATGAACTACAATTTAAAAAAACTTATGGCAGATATAAGCTTTATGAAATATAATATATAAGTTTTAAGATTAACAGCTGGAAAGCATTTTCTTTTGCGCTTGTCTTTACCTGTTGAATTATTATTTCGATATGATTATAGATATTATCTCACTAACCCCAGGAGATACGTAAGACCATTTCGGAAAACAGCAAATACATATAAATAAGAAAGAATATAATTAATTCGGATATTTTTTTTTTTATAAAGAATAGACTATTTTCATATAAAGCATAACTCTAAATAATTAAAAACAACGCAGTTACAATAATACGAGATAATAAAAACACTAATATTTCAATACTATAATTTTAATCTTTTTAAGTAAAGGCGGGAAAAACTAAAAGACAAATGAAGCTATAAGAAAATCTATTTGCATTGATGAGTTTGGAAAAAAACAGCGAAACAGGGTAGTTCAGGACTTTTTTGCTTTATAAAAGTTAAGTTTAAAAATAGGTATTCATCCAAAAAAAAAATCCCACCTAACAGTCAATTTATTAAAGATTTAATTTACTGGTATACATATTTTAAAATATCGTTTTCTAATATTGAACTGAAAATCATTTAACCTAAATACTAAATAATTGCAGGTTCAGATAGATTTTTCTGAATGGAGTGTGTTAGCGAAATATAGTTTCACGAATTGAAATGGTGTTGGAATATCGGAATTATTAATGAAATATTCATATAAAAAAATTGAATTCCAATGACTGATTAAAAATTATAAGGCAAGTTAATTCTATTTAAATTCAAAATATTTAATACAATATTAATTTTTAATATGTAATACTAATGAAGTGTTCGTTGCATTCAATATTGTAACTGTGACAAAAACGATAAATCCATATTTATCATACAGATCAAACAAAATGATTTTGCTTAGTCAGAGTACATGTGCCATTTTTTGCTTTAGATGGTCTATACATTTAAAATGTAAAACAAATTTAAAATAAATTTGCTGAGGAAATTTTCATTTACGTTTCCATATTACAACTGCTATAAAAAAATTTTAAAAAATCAATGTAATTAATATTTTGAGTTAATAAATAAATGTCTAAAAATGTGTTAAAAATAAATCTTTAAATTTGGAATTTTGCATAAAAAAAATTAAATAATAAATACACTTGAGAGAAAAAATTAAATAATTTAAGTATTTTCCAAAAAAAAAATCTAATTTTATAAAAAAAATACTATTAAACACTAACGTCAGTAGTTAACCCACGATGACAAAATTTTATTCTAGCATTAACAGCACTAATAATATTGACATACACAAAATTAGGTTCTTGAAACTCGAGATAAAGTGAAGTGATTATGCCTAAACATGTGGTTTAAATCACATTGAATTGGTTACCCTTAAGCGTTGTCACGCGTGTCGCTATCGACGCCACGCGCATGAGTCAAACTAACACCTACTCTAGGTGTTATGGTCAAACCAGCTTGAATTGACCAATTTCACGATTTACTTATGTGCCACAATTTACCCATTTATGACGTCACTTTCAGGTAAACAAATTGCATCGCCACTGTGTTTCTATACTAGCCCCGTGTAGTCACTTGTTCTGTTATGCTCATTATCCATTACTAAACGAAATGTACTTCAAAAGTGACTACTAAAGTATGTGGTAAGCACATTCAATCAGAACCTAATAACTACTATTGCTAGTATACATACGGTTGCAATCATGTTCAGTCTTGGTTAAACATTCATTTTTTTATTCGAAGGCTATTCATCTGTGAAAACGTCAATCCCATTTCCATTGGGTTAACCGTGGAAGGTTTTCCTCTCCATTTAACTCAAATGCGGGTTAGTTCCATTATAAAGACCTCCTAGAAGGCTAGTTTGCCCCAATGCTAGATCCAGGATTTCATTGTCTTCTGGATTGCATTCGAAGCTACAAGGCTACGGAGTAGAACTAAGTCGTAAACTCAGAAAATGGTCGGCTGTTGTTCACCGGTTATAAAATAAACACACTTCAGTTGAATTTAGAAAGTCAAATACAATTCTACTAGAAAGACAAGAGATCATATTTTCGAACATCCTTTTAAGTCGAAGACAAGAAAATGTCTCTCAAATGTTTTAGAATTTCTGCTGTTTCTGCTTTTTATTCCGAGGAGTGCTGTCTCGCAAAACTTTGATACTCTGAAGTTTTGCAATGAATCAAGAGTGACAGATACATTATTTTCTAACATTTTCCAAGAACAAACTCGAACATAACACTTGTGAAACATGATACTTTATCTTTTGCGTTTTCCATTTTCCCAGGGTAAATTCCATTCCCTGATTACGTTTTATTATTTTTTTTCTTCCCAGATTTCATGGCACACTGAGTATTTGAAATTTATCAATTTTATATTCTACTCTTTTTTTTTTTTTATCAAATTTACGGGAACATTTTCAAACTACATAAATTTGAATTAATTGCGTTTTCGAATTTGGAGTCAATAACGGCAAAGAAAAAATAAAATCATTTAAACAAGTTTCCTTAATGAAACAAATTTATTTTCTTCTCAGTTCAAATCAAGTATATATATTCTTATTCTTTCGAATAAACTTATTTCATATCTTTAATGTCATTAAATTAATAATAAAGGGACCCAAAATGTGCCTCACCAACCAGACTACTTTTTTCACTAATAGCTTTTTAGGGACAAAAATGATGTAAAACTTTTCTTTGTCTATTTTGAAGTTATTATAAAGTTATAATTTAATAAAATTTTTGTCTTAAATAAATAAACATTTCTATTCATCCACAAATAAAATGTTATGTTATGTGAAAAGAGCTGCTTTAATTAAAAACTTTTTCAGCTTAATCAGAAGCTTTAATATCGTTTTAAAAAAACTTAAACTCAAAAATAATATTAATAACTACAAAAAAAATCCAATGTTTAAATTATAAAATTATAAAGCTCTTCAAAATTATGAATATTTACAAGCATTTTAGTTATCAATTTAATAGCTGGATTGGAACAGTGACAAGAAATCGTTTGAAATTTATAATCGAATACGTATGTACAAAGCGGTCTGAAAAAAATTACGTACAAAACTACCCAAATATGGTAAAATTTACTGTGTTTCTGGCTATATATAAACACCAAAAACATTGTCATAATAACCGAAGTGCTTTCGGTTAAATAAACAATGAAATATGTTTTTTATAATGAGTGATAAAATTTGGTATATGTGATAAAGTTTTATCATCATACCTTAGAACATAACATAAAACCCATTCATTTGGTTAAATTTAATTTACGATTTAGTATTTTTTAAATGTATGGTAAAAAGAACTATAATATTGAAAACAGAATTTCCGGTGAAACATTACCATGAACGGAAGGATTAACAAATGGAGGGTTTAAATATCGTATAGTAAATTTTGATTTCATTACCAGAATCATGTTTTTTTTTACCAGAAATGTTTTTACCATACAGTTAGGTAAATTTACCAGAATCACTTTTAACACCCTCCTTTAAGTATAAAAGGGATTCTTCCAACTGCTCTTTGTTTTCGCTCATTTTTGTTCATTTTTCTGTGATTCTTAACAAGTTTGTTTTTGCCTCAACTTACATTTTCAAAAATTTATAACTACGCAAAAAACAAAATCGTTTAGTTTAACAATCAGTTTACTTTAACTAACAATGGCTAATGCTAAAGTAATGCGAAAAATTCATCTTTAAATCATCTTTCCCGAACAGATTTGTTCAATTTTGTAACGATTCTTAGGATCAAATTCGATGTACGAATTTCAAACGGTTTTGGAGAGAGATTTGACATAGTGTATCGACACCAGACAGACATAAACAATGAACAGACACAAAATGAAAGTTGGAAAAAAAAAAGAGCAGCAGGTTCTTGATTCTATACCCAAACTTGTGAGTCATTTAACTTTTTCATTTAATCGACTTCCATTTGTTGCAGAAAAAAATAAATGTGCGAAAATTAACACTTTTGCATGATCAACTGATTAATCTATGATTTTTTTATTGCAGAAAATATGATTAATATGGTGGAAAAAATACAGGGTATGGTAGTAACTTAACAAGTTCCTTACCGTAAACGATAGATATAACTTTAAGAGGTACGTTTAGAACTTGCGCACAGATTTTTCTCGTAAGTGGAAGCACAGTATGATGTGAGGATCAGTTTGAATACAAAGACATGATGTAGTTAGTGCAATAATTATTTAAAAGTATTTGAAATTTCCTACGTTACAGATTATACAAAATTCCAGATGAATGTATTTTCATGGGGAAAATTGTTATTCATTATACATGATTATTCTTCATTAGTTACAATTATAATTGCAACATTTTAGTTTCTTTTAAGGTATGCACTTGCATATATGCGATGCTAATTTGCTTTGTGTCATACAAAAGCTCAAAAATTGTTTATTTGATTAACCAGTTCATTTAATTTAAAATATACGATTTTTTCACAATCCTAATTATCTATGTGTAAATAAAGGATCTTTGAAATATTTCATAATATTTATGATTTTAAAAAATGATGATCAATACCTAATTATAAAACTTTTTTTTATAAAAATTTTCAATTACAATTATAATTTTTTTTTTACACACAACAAAAACACAATACATTTTATTGTAAAATTAGAAGAAAAAAATGGACTAAAAACTCATGCAAAATTATCTATAATACAAACAAATTATTGTCATTCAATTCACCTGACGAAATGATAAGAAACAAATCACTTTCTTTAAAAAAAAAAAGTAAAACTACAAGACAATATATTGCTTAAGGAATAAATAATATATTACTCTGTCAAGATCGTGTCTGATATTCGAAAAACTATTATCTGATCAACGGAAAGAATTGCACGTCCTTACTTGTAAATGGCGAAGAATCAAATAACCTTCGTCACATTCAGTTGCCGCAGTTCCTAGGCTTTTCATGTGATTGACAAGAACATTCTTTTAGCTGTCCACCACGTGACATAGGCAAATGCCATTAATGCAAAGACTTTGGTTTCCAGGTTATTTCCGCTGTCACGTGACTAATGCTCTTTCACTTCCTTAAAACGCAGGCAAGAAGAAGAGAAAATGACATGTTGATTTGTTCTTACATGTCTTGTGTTTTTGTCATTCTTACATTCCGGATAGGAAGTCCGGGAGTTACGCTAGCAATCTTCACCACCCAAACATTCAAAGATTGTCTCTTATCCCCCCTCCCTGATTTTTCCCACCTTTCTTTTACTTTGGAGCTTTAATCGAGTCGAAATGAAGGTGGGGAAGTCGAAATTGTCACGTTCTAGTTTAATTCATATATTTGAGGAAAAGATTCTTTGTATTCTAAGTTAAGAAAGAAAGTTACTAGAAAATCAAACATTTGAAAATGTTCTAGGTTTTCTGATATTTTTAGTCGTGATAATTGAGAAAAATTGACAAGTAACATTGAAATGTTTTTAAAATCACGTTTTTCATAAAGAATAAAATTAACTAAATAATATTATATTGATGCAGACTAGCCCGTGTAGGGGTCAGGGAACTGGGCTTGCATCAGAAAGATTCTGGGTTCGAATCACGAGCAAGGCATGGATGTTCTTTCCTACTTAGTACTATCTGTCCTAACTGTGGGAGCAACGTTGGCCCACCTAATATAGTACCCCTGAAAGAGTAGCCAACAAATCTGCTTGTATGATGAAAGGTCATTCTCTAGGTGGGCATTGGACAAAAATTACATTTGTAATCTTAACCTAAACACATACCATGCATATTTTTAAAATTACAGGAAAATTGTAAATGTTTGTAGTAGGTTACTATCAAACTAATACACTCCACACGTTTCAAACTAGCTTAACTAGAACCATTGAAGCTGGCTTAAACCTTTTTTCGAATCATGACATTTTATATTTTAGTTCATTTAATAGTTAATTAAACATTAAGATGATGATTAAGATGACCATTAGGATGAATGACTGGATTAACTTACGAGGAACTCATTAAAACTATGATTTTCGTCCCGTCAGTAATTATTTTTTATTAATTAGATTAACACACTTTGTTCAAACATTAGTCATATTTATCATATTTTTTGTAATATTCTGTTAATACTGTAAGTTCAAGGACAAAAACTTTCTTAGTCATAGGTGTCAAGGACACAAAATCACAAATTGATATAATTTTTTGAATACAAAGTCATAAATTGGCAAAAGCTCATGTATACAAAATCACAAGTCTCATATTTTTAAAAATACAAATTCTATGCTGATACAGTCCTTCAGTCATTCTTAAACAGTTTATGACAAAACCACCTTAGTACAAATCTCTTATGCAGGCATGATTTACATTATACAAAGCTTTTCGTAAATATAAACTTACGGGAACAAAATACATCTAGACAAACTGTTTTGGCAAGAAATCGTTTTTGGAAAGAAGATAAATAGCGGACATAATTGAACACAAAAATATTTTTTTTATCTATGCAATCGTTTACGAACCTAATTATCTAAACCAGCATATATTTTATCGACATTCACGATATTGCTTTTGAAAAAGAAGATTCCTTTTCATATACTAAGTCCTTAAGAAAATATGTTTTACACTTAAATTTTGACTATATATTAAAACTTATCCTCTTTGAAACAAGTCCTAAATATACAGATACGTATGACGGTATATATATTTTTTAGTGAAAAACATGCTTATTAGAATGAAAACAGCAAAAAATTTCGTTCAAAAATATAATCCTGGCTTTATTAAGAAAATTACCGTATCATCACTGATATCCTTGATTTTATCTGCAAAGAAAAGTATTTAAAAAGGTAATTCTTTTTTTTCGAATAAATTAATCCTTTAAAAATAGGCAATAGCTTTGAAAAACTTCTTAACGTCTTCTACCTTCAAAGCCCTTAAGCTCACTTCCCCTTTTTGAACATTCTTTGAGGTTCATATTTATCTGTTCACTTTTTCGAAAACGGTATTAAATATGCTTGGTAATGAAGGATACTGTGTTTAATTATATAAGATATTAAACATCGCTTAAACAAGAAGGAAAAGAGTTTTAGAAACTTCCTGAAGAATTCAGAAGCAGTTTTCAGTCAGCTTTTGTCGAACTCATACGAAGTTGAGGAGTTTTACTGCTTTACTCTTGTATCGATCGTAAGAATTAGCATATAGAAGTGTTGAATCTCTAGAAAGGGCTGTATACATTAGGAAAGTGAGAAAAAGCTATAGCTGATAAGAGAGTCTTTTGTTTTTATTTTAAGTAGCAGTAATTAAATATTGCGCTGTTAAAGAAGATAAAACATCACTTTACAAATTGTGCTTGAATTTTCTTAGTGCTCTTCCCAATTGATTTTTGCTTTTATTATTCTAACCTCTTTTCTCTAACTCTTATTCAAATTTATCACCAATTTCTACGTTTTATTTCTTTTAAACTTATTTAATGGCTTTTTTTTATTCTTTAAAAGAATCGAAAGCAAAAAAACAGAGAATTGGTTGAAAGCGAAAAAAAAAAAAAATTAGAGATAGCACAAGTAAGAACTCAATATGCATATTTTGAGGATTTAAATTACCTACATTTACAAATAGAAAATTTACTTTTCTGCGAGACAACAATTATTGATCGCATGATGTTAACAATTATTGATCACATCGCAGGCTTAAACTTAAAATGTACACAAAAAAGGATAATCCTGCTTTTACAAAAATAGTACTGGTTCATTTAGTATGTATAAGAACTGCTGAAATAAAAAATAGTCAAATGGGATAGCAGTGGAAATACAATAGCTACGGGCGCAACTATAACGGGTTACAAAGGAATATAAGATGAGTAATTTTGTACAACTGATTGGCAACTTGCGTAAGAGCATTTAATGTGAATGTAAAGCTCATCTAAGAAAGATGCGTCCTCAACAGAATAACGAAAAATAATGATTTTCAAGATTGAGATTTTCACTATATTTTATTCTGGGCTTGGCAAACATAATAAGTCATAACTTTTTTATTACCTCCAAGCATTCTAAAAACAATTGCAATGGCTTCATTGGAGATTATGACGTATAAATTATCTGCATGTTCAAAAATATGATATTGATGTACGAATTTCACGAAATTTTCGCGCCATTTCTCACAGCCTTCTGTCCTAGACAATTTTTGCCATAAATAGCAAGATTAATGTGCACGATATACTCACCTTCTGTCACTAAAGTCATAATTCTGTGCATTATTCGATTCTGGACTCATTCATCCTACCATAACTTTACATTCACTTTAAATTCATCAATGTGAACAGGACTAATACCTTTCTCTTATATCTGAAAGAGTGGCGCGATTATAGCATTTCTAATGCTATTAAGAGTATATACTTATTCATTTATATAACCCTTATATAATCTTATTACATTTTGAGCCAGGATGACACAATAACTCAGACACTGAGGTGTCATTGTGCTTTAGATCTATGGGTAGCAGCTTCTTTGAGAAAATAAAGTCATCCGGCGCACAATTCTGATCAAAATTATACTAACCGCAATTAGCTTTCATGAACACTTTTTTAAATTTGTAGATTGTTTTAAAATCGGATATTTATTTTCACGGTTGAAATTGTTATTTTTTCTATATCAATAAAAAGACAGTATATGTTATAAAGGATATATTTTATTCCAGAGTGATGTATATTAAATATTATTAACTAATTAAATGAATAATTAAATTATGATAATATTTTTTTTTTATATTTGAAATGTATTGAGCTCCAAAATAGAGTCATAATTTTTACTGTACATACAAAATGTTAAAAATAATAAACGACCCAGAAGCTGTGACTATATAGGACTAAGCTCCACTGGACACCTCCGTCCACCCAGAAATCAAAAATGTGAGTGTTTTGAACAAATTAGAATGGTTAGCTTTACGCATTTAAATGTGTTAGCGGATAAGAAAGTGTGAGAAATAATAACGAATTTTAATTCAAAACATTAACGATTTAACGGTTTTCGAATTATATGCAAATGTGTTAGGCAGATGTAGTGGGAATCTCTAAAAATAGATTCTATTCTGCACTCAATTCAAAACGCTGTTATAAAATGATTATCGATATTAATAATTTTTATTTAATGAAGAATGATTAACAATTTAGATTTTTATTTAATGATTAAAAAATTAAAATTTTATTTTTAATGTTGAAATATGTTATGCGTAGTATGATATATTTTTTTATTGATCAAAATAGTAGTGATATTTTAGGAGTAAAAATAATAATGAGCAGAGACCTAAAGGGTTAAACTTTTAACTTTAAGGGGTTAAAAATTTTAATTTATGCTGTGAAAGGTGACAAATAAAATAATGCACATGCAACATAATATAAATGATGTAGGAAACTATTGGTGGTTCTTAAAGAGTTAAGTAATGGTTTGTCAACATAAGATTATTTATTTTCAGCCGTTAAATTCGTCCCTTTACTTATTGTTACAATCGTCCCCGAGACGCCATTTCAGCTTCATTTGTTAAAAACAATGCTAGTTAATTAACAAAACTAATCTTCATTTTTTTTAAAGGTTAATTAAGGTGTCCACTTACATATTCAGTTAATAATTTTTATTTGTTTAACCAAAATTACTTTGTTACAATATAATATTCTAATACCAAAAAAAGTACTTACGTAGCGTGAAAATATCTTTTGTGATGTAACTCTTTCAAAAGTACATAAAAATGGTTGCCAGCAGGGGTGTTCATGTAGATTTATTAAATACACCTTGTGCGCCACCTAGGAACCAAATCTAGAACCAGAAACTCGAAATTTTTGCTCTGTTACAATCGTACCCTGTTACAATTGACCCCACTCTCCCCTATGATATATACAATGTATATTTATAAATAATTCTATCTTTATCAGTGTGTATGCAGGCAACAGTTAACTGGCCAACAATCAAGAAGTCTTAGAGATTTTCATAATTAAAGTAAAAAAAAAATGGATTTATAAATTAGAATTTTCAATCAAAGACTAAGTTTAAAGTATATAAATACTAGGGAGACCGGAAAGTAATGTCGTTTTGGTGCATTTGATATTTACTATCAAGATTCTATTTTTAATCAACAATGGATTCACCCTTGTTAGGAACAATCTTTCAATGCCGGATAAAAAATGAATCGAAATAGATCGATAAAAATGAAATGGTTAACCCCAACGAATATTTAATGCGCCGAAGCGACATTACTTTCTGGTCCCCCAAATATTATTAATCCAACTAAAACCTCAAGAATAATACTTTTTTTGTTATTTTAAACTTTAGAATATAGTTTTGACAAAAATAAAAATAAAAAATCATCGAAATTTCAACTATAAAAGTCATTAATAACATTAAAAACATTCATAACTGTATTACACGTTCTCAAATGCTCAACCCTATTTTTACCCGTTTATTGACTTCCGAGACTGGATAAAGAAAACAAACAGTTTTCGAAAAATCATCTTTACTCTAACAAGAGTTAACGTTTTAATTTGATTCTCTTTAGCAGATATGCAGATATTGCGCTGAAGATATCCTCGTATTAATTTCCTAACTTGATTTGGCGTGTAGCGAAGAGTCACAAAGATTAATGCAGCTGGGCTAAGAGGTGGATGGGAAGGGGGTACAATAAATTGAATTTTACCCCAAACAGATTCTAACTGTGTAAAATTTTCCCCCATACACTAACACGGGGAAAACCGAGTACATTGTCTTCGGCATTAGATAATAAAATTACGCACATTGGCAAGGACATCTTAGGCTATAAAGTATCTTGTACGCCATTAGGCCTCGGCAAAGATCTTCTCTCCTTGAAGATTTTCCTATTTCGCAGAGTTTCTTGGACTAGGAAAAGGATTTTATCGATTCTTTGCGGCATTTAAAGGAAAGAGGTTTTCCAACTTTGGAGCGACCGATTGCGGAATCTGATGTGCAACTTGGAATGAATTCATAAATTTTAAGTGTTGACGAAACTTTTTAGATGCACTACAAAATCCTTTTCTTTGAAACTAGGGTGATAAAATGCCTAATACTTTAATAATTTTTGCACACTTTTTGAAAAACTAATGAATTTTGCCAAGCTTACTCTTCTTTGTTTTAACGCAATTATATAAATGGAATAAAATTAAAGTTATGTAATTTCGGGAAAAAAATTTATTTCAACCACTTTAAAAACTGAAATAAAAAATTATTTAAATTTGATCCAGTTTAAATTTGAGTGGTAATACTTTCAAAAAACTAGGTGGCATCCGTTTCAAAAATTGGGTGAGGTTCAATGTCTGTTGTGTTCCCGAATCAAAGATTCGTTTATACTATATTTGTTTATGTTTCTATTCGTTTATATTTCTATTCGTTTATATTTCTATTCGTTTATATTCTCAAAGGAAGATTACAGTAAAATAACACATGAATTTTAACATATGAGTTTTCATCATTCGCAACATAGTAACTAATTTTTATATGAAATATTTAACTATATTTGACATATATTTTTGACATATACCTAACAATGAATGCAAAAATGTATTTCAAATGTTCTTATTCATGTAAATCTTGTAAATTTTTTGTAATTTGTTGCAATTTTTTTTTTCAACTTTATATAAAATATATAAAATAAATTTCATTAAAATATTTAAAAATTTATATTATTTGGTATTCATTAAGAGACAGTGTTTCTAACTTTATAAATTTCTTATTATTTGCAAAGAAAAATTTTTAAAGTTAAAAAGCAGGATTAATCTCCTAATCTTTTTTAGTAAAAACTATTTTAGTGTGCTTTGTTAATTATGAAAAATGCATTGACAGACACTTTCTTTTTATTTAATTCCCTAAAAGAGTTTTCAATTAATTTCTAAAAATTAGTTGCATAAATTGTTTCTTTGATGACTTAATTTTACACATTAATTATTCAAGCTCGCGTAAGCCGGATTAAGATTTAAATGCATATTCGTTTACTTTTTTTTGCTTTCCATTGTGGATACTCTCATTGGTAGTGAAATGACTATAAATGGATAATGTACACAGAAATTTTTTATAAGTTTAGATAGAACTTAAATTGACTTTCAAGTAAATATCAAGCTGTTTAAATTAATTCTTTTTAAATTAATAACTTTAAATTGAACTTATTAAACCAAGAATAAAAAAAATAAATAAAGCATTACTCTTGATACCATAAAAATAAAAATAAAATTTTCCACGAAATAAGGAAATATTGGCAACTACAAAGCGTTGATAAAAGACAAGAAACCTGTATTTTTAATTTATTATATATTTTTTCATTATGAACAAATTTAATTACTTAAAAATAGTTTTTAAAAATTAGAACGTTCATTTTATTAGAAAAGATTTTCGAAATATACTATTATGTTTCGTAAGCAAACGCTACAGAAAAAAAGATAAACTTTCTTTATTTATTGACACTGTGGGTAAATTGCAAAAAAAAAAAAGCTTGTTCAGTTCAAAACTACTTTTGGTTTATTAAGTGACCAATGGGAAATTATTAAGAAAACTAACATTTTAAATGAAAAGGTTTAGCAAATTTCGGAAAGATTTCTTGCAAAATTTTGAATATAAAAAAATTTTACAAGTACGGGAATGGTACACAAATCAAAATTCGTGATGATCCCATCAAAAAGTTTTGATGGTTTATGCTGGTTTCAGTGCGATTCATGATGGTCCAACATTATTTGATGGTCAGCATCACCCAATATTTTCCATTACCTGTTCATGGTTTTTTACATGCCAACAAACTTCCATCCTTCCATGAAGGAAAATGCTACTTTAATACTATGATGGTTAACCATCAAGAAAAGTTTAACTCTCATTAGCCAACAATCCTTGATAATCCATGATGGTTTCTGATGTTTCAACTATACATTTCCATGATGTTTTAATGGGAATTCTTGTTGGTGCTCAGGAATATACCATCAAAACAGTTTGGAGTTTTTATGTTGGATCATCATAAAACAGTCCGAATCCCAATAATAAGATGATAGTTCATGATTCTTCTAACATTTGATTTTTAAAAGACTGATAGAAATTAGTGATGGCTCAACATAGACTAACCGTCAAAACAAGTTGCTATTTTTATGTTGGACAACCATAAATCAATGCGAATTCCTATATTGAGTTGAAGGTTACTTATGTTGGTTACCATCAAAAAATATAATGGTTCATGGTGGAATCATTGATGGTTACCATCAAGATTATGTTGGTCCATCAATGGAAAACGACAAAAATTTTGACTTAAGTAGACAAAACCGGTTCCTCAAGATTTCTTTTTATTGCTTAATTTCCGGCTTAACATTTTATTTGCATGATAAATCAGACCTTTAGCTTTAAAAAAATTAATGGTAAAAAGCTATAGTTTTTAGTATTAATTTCTTATTCTAGGGAAGTATGCAAAAACTCGGTATTGATCATCATGATTGGATCATCAAATTGGTTAAACATAGAAATTATCAGAAAACAATTCCCCTTTTCCAATTGAAATATTTTTATCGAAACAAATTATTACTATGACCTTCTTACACTGCGAAACTTTCGGGAGTAGGAAGATTAGGAATATATTTGGAATTTTTCTTAAATTAAGTGAATGGACGAGATTTAAAAACAGAAATTACTTATAAAATTTTCATTATACTTCTCTGTTGCGCTGTAGGCATCATGTGCCTATCGTAGATAGTTGAGACAATGTAACCAATCTTCCGGAAATTTTAACTTGGAATGCTATGAAATATGAAACTACCAGTGACCATGTCAGACTGATTATGTCCCGGCTTTACCCGACAGTTCCATTCAGCAGGAAAGAGGTTTAGCATGTTTAAAACGTTATGTAATATTTTTTTTTTTATTAAAATTTTTGGCAAAAGTTATTTTTTACAAAAGTGAGACATAAATGAAAAAAAGCAAAACACCCACAGAATCCTGTACTTCTTTCTCATAAAGCAGCACCTAATTCTGAGGGAATAAAAGTTCACTGAATAATTAAAGATACCCATTTTAAAATTCAGAGTGAAGTTCTGCAAAGGGTGTCACTTACAAATTGTGGAATATTTATCTCATGAATTCCTATCAACTTGCGAATATAAGAAAGAAACTTTAATGTGGTATTTGTATATCTAAATAAAATCCTTTTTATTACTTCTATATATAATGATAAGTTGCAAATTTAGTATATTTCTAATACTCTAAATATTCCACACAACATTTGTTTTGAGAAAAGCACTTTTCATAAAATAGTACAAAATAATTTCAGCTCTACATTTTTTCTAACTTTTTTTTATATCAGTTATATAACATTCCATCCATTAATTCTCTTAACAAGATAAAAATTCATATTATAATTAGAAAAAAAATTCTACAGAAAAAAGGCCTTTTCTTTTCATAAAAAGATTAGGTTATTAAGTAATAAAAATAAGTGGACAAAATAAAAAAATAAAAAATTTTGTATAAATAATAATACAATATTTGTAAAAATGTTATTTATTTTGACAGTTTATGAGGAATCGTATAATGCAATCAATAATATAAGTATAAAAAAATAACAATAAAATTAACTATAGAAAAAACTAGATAAAGAAGCAAGGCGTGCCTGCTCTTTTGCGCATGCACAAGCCAGGAAACAGGTTTGTTTTATGTCACAGCAATGACAAGCAACAGACGCGTTTCAACAAAAAATTCGCGTTTCGCATCGCTGTTGTGTTTGGTATGAAGCCACCTTAAAGAAAATAACAACGTTGCTTCAGATATTTTTTAAACTTTTAATTGAGTTGTAGGCTGATCTACATCACTTGAGTGGAATAAATCAACAATTGCAGCTTTCGCCATTCTTATTGGGCGATTTATATTCCCACCACAACAGAACTGTACTCCTATTGGTTATGATCTATAACTAAATGATAATTGATGGTTTTCCTGTGGATAGTGAAGTGACATCAGCGAAGTCATCAGTTTAGACATCTCTATTCGTTGAGGCCATCCCAAATTTATTTCGATTGAGCATCACAAACATAATGAATCAAAAATAAATCTCTCTTAGAGGACGATCTAATCTCACAAAATAAACTACTTTTTTAACGATTTAGAAATCCTTGAAATGTATTTCGTTACTTTTGAGAATCGTTTCGTCACAAAATCAAGTGGTTTGTGATAAAACGCGAACTCTCAAATACATGACGAAAATGTTTCCACAACTCAAAATCTTTTCGCAGTTCATTGTTGGAGATTAATAACTAGAATGAAAAAACTAGAATAAAGAAGAAACTATATTTAAGTGACGGAACAAGCCGACTGGTGTGTATGGTGGTCAAGAGTTGGCCTCGTACCAGGAAGATCATGGCTTTGAATCCCATTGCGCATTATATTATTTATCTCTCTGCGTATTGTATTCGCGCATTGTATTATTTATTTCTCTGCACCAGCTATCCTTCTTGGGCGATATTGATCCACACTTTGAGCGATATTGTGTTGTTCGGATGATATTGATCCTCTTATATGGTTCCTACGATAAAGTGATTATTAAAACAGTTCGAAGCGTTTTTTCCCTTCTTTTCTGTCTTTAGAAAAAAAAAATAGAATTTCGAAATATGTCTTTAACATTTACAATTAATTTCCTCGAAGAAGTCATCACTTCGATGAAATTTTTGTTCGGAGCATACACTAGGAAACGTTTTCGTCAAAGACGAATAAAGTTTCGATAAATTTGAGCAATCATTTCTTACTGTGATTGCTATAAGATGGGTTTTTGACTCAACAAATGTAGCAAACATTACTGATTTTATCTTTTATATTATTGAAAATAAAAATAAAAACAATTGAGGTTTGAGTCGTACTAGTGTCTTTATCCTGAGTGGACTAATTGAAATGAAGGAATTTGAAGGATATTCAAGATCTAGGGCTCCTTTCATCCCATATTCATATTTAGGATACTAGTACAAATGGTTGTGGAGTTAAAATAATAACACAAAAAAAAATCTTACTTTTATTACTACATAAACTGTATTAAAATAAAAATGTTTAAGAAATTCATTTTTAAGGGGGATTAAATAGAGAATAAAAATATTTTTGCCAATCTTGGCACCTTGCCCATCACTTTTGAAAGACACTTTGAAAGTTAACAACAACAAAAAAACTTTTTCTTCTTTTAAGTCCTTTGAAAAATAAAGTTATTAACATTTTTATTTCATTTCAATTTATGGTTTAAGCTTCTTATGACTATTAGTTTTTATGTAGATTTTTATGCAGGATAGGTATGTAGGTAGTTTTTAAATGTATCTTCCTTTTCATTACCATAGTAAATTGTAGTAAAAGCAAAAGGAAAAAATTAAAATGAATAAAAATTTTAAAAACTATATTTTAAAGGGGATTAAATTGAAAATAAAATAATTTCTGTTCATATTAAGCCGAAAAAAGCCTGTTGCTTGAAAGATTTGAGGAATTTTCAGTTTTGATTTAAGTTTTATACAAAATTGAAGCGTTTTGCGTTCTAAAAAGAACAAAAATGAATTTTTTTCGTTTTAGTCATTTCAAAAATAATGTTTTTAAAAGAAATTATTTTATTTTAGTATATTACTTCCAGCTTTTTATACCTGTTAATTTTTTTTGTAGGATATTGGCCATAATTTCGATTGGGGTTACCTTGCTTTTAACATTAAATAAACAATTTTGCTAATCAATAATTTATGTTCGATACATCAGTAATAAAAATTAATTTAATTTTCTTCTTTCCTTTCATTTGCATAAACAAGCGACGCACGATTCTTTTTGGTGTCCTAATATCATTAGATTACAACTTCTCATTACTTCTCTTTACATAAGTTAAATTTTGATTTCTTAATAGGAAAAAACAAAGGATATTATGGATTTGGTGGAAGTAAGTCAGCAAGAGGTAAAAATTCCTAATTTTAAATAAATAAAATATTGAAAAATATTTTTAAAAAAAACTTTTACTTATATAGAATATTTGAGAATTATCCTGTTTCCTTCTATGTATTAAATTTCTACTAGTCAAAAAAATTTTAAAAATTAGTTTGCTTAAACATAATTTCTCAAGATTAAATTATTTCGGATGATAAAGATCCTTAAAGTTTTTTTTTTTAAATAATTTAAACATGTACACTGTGAAAAATTCCGGATTAAATTATGGTAACATTTGTAAATCCATTTTTACCGAAAAATATGATATTGTAAATTGTACAGAAACGTTTATTTAATTAGATTGATTCTGTGATTTTGTGGTAATTAATACTGTAAGAATTGCAGTGCATCAGATTTTTTCTACCATAATCGTAAAAGAGAAGTTTTACAGTAAAATAACAGCATCCTGAGTGCTGATATTTTTTAACCTAACTTTTTAGAGTGTCGGGATACAACTACGCTTCTATAAGAATATGTTAAAAATATTTATATAAATATAAAAAATTTCTGTAAATATTTTGCACAGGTTTAAGTATAATAATTATTATTTTTTACTTTTAATTGAATATTCTATGGGCGCATTCCAGCACACAGCATAAAAAATAATTAATAACAATTTGGTGAAATCATAATTACAATCTGGAGTTGCTTAGCTACTGCAGTCATTAATGTCAGTAACTACTTTTTATTTAATTCAAACTGTAGTAATTTCTTTTTTAATTAAATGCTCTAAGAATAGAAGAAAACTAGATTTTTTTTCATTTGCTTTTATTAACTGGGTAAAATGCTCGAAGATTACGATCAATTAACGTTGCCTGTTCTAGGATAAAAACCAACTCACTATAACATTTAATCCAAAAACCCAAGAAGATTACAGTCTGTTTCCCCGAAGTACCATAACAAAATGAAATGACTTTTTCCCACCCACTAGAACAACAGTTTTTTTTTTGGAAAAAAACTAAATTGAAAAAAATAATAAAAATAGAGAGACTTCTTGGAATCTTCTTTTTCAAGTAACTTTTATTTTTTTGAAACATAGCTATTTTTTATATCTATACTTAAAGACTAACGTTGGATTTTTTTTTTTTTTTTGTAAAATTTTAGTTTTCATTATTACCATTTTGATTAGAATTCATTGAAAATAAGTGTTTGAATTGCTCCAAATGCATATTTAAATTTTTTTTCAGTTATAATAATCATTAAGACAATTTCTAGCATTTTATAAATGTTTCATAAAATTATTGGTATCATTATTTTCTTAACAATAGTGAAATAATTTTTTAAGTAAAGCAGAGAATTTGGAAAAACAATAAAAATTAATTAATTCTGAATAAAAAAAATTTTGCTTCCATTTAAATTTCCCAATTTGTTTTTCTGTTTATTTCATCTATTGTAAAATGATTATGAAATTTTATGATAATGAAATTTCAGCATTTTATTTATGCTTCATGAATAAATGAAATTGATATCATTATCCCCTTATACAATAGTGAAAGATTGTTTTTTAAGTAAAAGTAAAGAAAAATGCTAAGTGAAGAACAATGAAATTTAATTATTACTGAATAAAAAAATAAATTTTGCTTCAATTTAAATTTTCTATACGGTTTCCTGTTTATTTCATCGATTGCGAAATGATTATAACGAAAATTCAAACTAAATGTGATTGTCAAGCATTTATAACTTTTTTGCATTCCATAATAAAGCATAAAATAAAATAATTTTTGCATAAGTCACACAACTTCATTCTAAATACCCATGCTTCATTAACTTTCAAAAGAACATAAGAATTTGTCAGTAAAATTAAATTTGGTTAAATATTGTTTGCTCCCAGACCAAATGAGAAAATGAATATAGGAAATTTAAGAGTAATATTAAAACGTTGCTTATAAATAGAACTATATAATATAAAGAATATAAAGAATATAAACCATAAAGTCTAGAACTAAATAACATTTAAAATTCGGCTTTAAGGGATTTAGTTAAACATGCACGTTATACATCATACTATTTGCAATGATCGTTTTTAGAACAGATTTGTCTTTTAAATGAGTTAGGTTCGCAAAACTGCCTAATAAATCTTAAAGCTACAATTATAGTTTATTTTCCTTTAGAAAATGTACTCTTTATAGTCCATAATAACAACCTATAACGATGAACCAGAAGCCTTTAGTGTAATATTTAGGCTTAATAAATTTTGAAGTAATCTAAAATAATTAAATATAAAAATAATAAATTATTATTTTATTCCTGATAATTTAGCAATCTCATTTCTGCAGAACTGTTTAAAATATTGTGTCTTCTTTTCCTTAACTCCTTAATGATAGTAGTGGAGCTTTTTCATTTTACAATGGTGCACTTCTCCAATAACAGAAAATTAGCTTTTTTCTGAGATTCTTTTAGAATTATTTTTCTTCTGCAATAGAAGTGCTAAGTCGTTACGTTCAAAGAGGAAAAGTTTAATTAATTTTTCAATAATTCGTGTCAACATAAATGCGCCATTTTTTTTAATGATTGTTAATGAGATTGAAATTCGGTTTTCCAAAACCTTGGAAACATAGAAACAGGAACTCATTTAACAATGCGTTATTTACTCATAGACCAATTTAGTTTATAACCCAAATATGTTCAATCATAGTGTTGACACACGCCAAAAAAAAAATATTCTCAATTATCGTCGATATAATTTGCCTTTTTCTCAGTATAATATCTGATCTTTAAAATATTCTGCTACTTTTTTTTTGTCTAGGGATTTTCAAACCCACAAAAAAGTAAAATCGTAGCTCAGGAGACTAAGTAACATTGTATTGATTTTAAGATAAACTCAAAACCAATTTGAACATTTTGCACAAACACGAGTAAAATTACTTTTGACAACATATTTTCCAAATAAGTAAAATTATAACCTATCTAACATTTGCAGTTTATGATATAATGTCATTAGCGTTTAAGTGGAACAAAAGTCTGAGAAGAAAAAAATAATTCATTCTTCACAAACAAACCACTGCAGCAGAGACCTATGATTCATTTTCTCTAACTAATCAAATAAAAGCTAATCGCTGACAATAACTTTTGGCTTTTCCCTTCTTTGTAAACCGAAACTATCATCAATAAAGAGGAGATGAAGTGAAATACTCTGACATATATTATTTAAAAATCCACAATATTATTCTTTAACACAGAACACGTATATAGCAGGCATTTTGACATTCTCTTATCGGTAAAAAGTTAGATAATTAGTAGCATTTTTACCTTTTAAAATATCGGTATTCATTTCATTTTCCCTTGAGAAGTATAAAATGAATGGCCTTTGTATTGCATTCGTTTTAAAGCAATAACGTATTTGTTTGAATAAAGAAAACAGAAGTACGCATCATTTAGAGTTTCCAACGCCATTTTTATAGTTAAAATGGCAGATTAATTTGTGAAATATAGTGTACTAATTAACAAAATGTATAAAATTAATTTATTGTGGCTGAAGTAAAATAGTAATCTTTACAGTTTTTACTTGATACTTTTAGCGTTATTATGGGTTTTGGAATATTTATCAAATCCTGTCTAATTACACTGTAAAAAATGGATACTCAAATTTCCCGAAACTTGACGAAACCTTCATCTGTTACCTTCGTTTTTGAAGAAACCGTTACCTGTTATATCTTAGAATGAACATTTCATCAAAGTGACCAAATAAATATCGTCACTTTTTCGAGGAAACTATTTTTGTCAATAGTATAAAAAGAACAAGTTATTCTATTTATTTCAACAAAAAAAAAATCTAGTGCTTAATGTATCTACCTTTTCTTATAATCACTTTATCATTGTCGTCATATAGTCAATGTCACCTTAATAACACAAGAAAGACAAATAGACAGCCCGAAACGGGATTCGCCTGATACGAGGCCAACTTTCTGACCACCATACAGATGGTGGGGTTATTTCATCCCTTTATTTTCGATCGTCCAATCTTTATCCTTGTTTCTTAATTCTAGTAAACAATTTCCCACAATACATTATGATGATATTTCGAGTTGAGGAAACGTTTTCATCGTGTATTTGAGAGTTCTCGTTTCGTCACAAATCACGTGACTTTCAAAATTATGTTAATTCTCGAAATTACCAAAATATAACTCGAAGATGGATGAATCTTCAAGTGTCAGAGTTTTATTTTTGAGAACGTACTTCCTAGTTTTAGAAATTTCTATTATGGAATTGTTTGGCGTTTTAAAATTTAATGGACGATAATTTAACTATCAAAATAAAAAATAAAAACAATTAAATTTAAGGGAGACACGAAATAAAAAATAAAGTCTGTAGAATGTCAAGAGCTGACAAAATTGAAGCGTTTTGCGTTCTAAAAAGAACAAAAATGAATTTTTTTCGTTTTAGTCATTTCAAAAATAATGTTTTTAAAAGAAATTATTTTATTTTAGTATATTACTTCCAGCTTTTTATACCTGTTAATTTTTTTTGTAGGATATTGGCCATAATTTCGATTGGGGTTACCTTGCTTTTAACATTAAATAAACAATTTTGCTAATCAATAATTTATGTTCGATACATCAGTAATAAAAATTAATTTAATTTTCTTCTTTCCTTTCATTTGCATAAACAAGCGACGCACGATTCTTTTTGGTGTCCTAATATCATTAGATTACAACTTCTCATTACTTCTCTTTACATAAGTTAAATTTTGATTTCTTAATAGGAAAAAACAAAGGATATTATGGATTTGGTGGAAGTAAGTCAGCAAGAGGTAAAAATTCCTAATTTTAAATAAATAAAATATTGAAAAATATTTTTAAAAAAAACTTTTACTTATATAGAATATTTGAGAATTATCCTGTTTCCTTCTATGTATTAAATTTCTACTAGTCAAAAAAATTTTAAAAATTAGTTTGCTTAAACATAATTTCTCAAGATTAAATTATTTCGGATGATAAAGATCCTTAAAGTTTTTTTTTTTAAATAATTTAAACATGTACACTGTGAAAAATTCCGGATTAAATTATGGTAACATTTGTAAATCCATTTTTACCGAAAAATATGATATTGTAAATTGTACAGAAACGTTTATTTAATTAGATTGATTCTGTGATTTTGTGGTAATTAATACTGTAAGAATTGCAGTGCATCAGATTTTTTCTACCATAATCGTAAAAGAGAAGTTTTACAGTAAAATAACAGCATCCTGAGTGCTGATATTTTTTAACCTAACTTTTTAGAGTGTCGGGATACAACTACGCTTCTATAAGAATATGTTAAAAATATTTATATAAATATAAAAAATTTCTGTAAATATTTTGCACAGGTTTAAGTATAATAATTATTATTTTTTACTTTTAATTGAATATTCTATGGGCGCATTCCAGCACACAGCATAAAAAATACTTAATAACAATTTGGTGAAATCATAATTACAATCTGGAGTTGCTTAGCTACTGCAGTCATTAATGTCAGTAACTACTTTTTATTTAATTCAAACTGTAGTAATTTCTTTTTTAATTAAATGCTCTAAGAATAGAAGAAAACTAGATTTTTTTTCATTTGCTTTTATTAACTGGGTAAAATGCTCGAAGATTACGATCAATTAACGTTGCCTGTTCTAGGATAAAAACCAACTCACTATAACATTTAATCCAAAAACCCAAGAAGATTACAGTCTGTTTCCCCGAAGTACCATAACAAAATGAAATGACTTTTTCCCACCCACTAGAACAACAGTTTTTTTTTTGGAAAAAAACTAAATTGAAAAAAATAATAAAAATAGAGAGACTTCTTGGAATCTTCTTTTTCAAGTAACTTTTATTTTTTTGAAACATAGCTATTTTTTATATCTATACTTAAAGACTAACGTTGGATTTTTTTTTTTTTTTTTGTAAAATTTTAGTTTTCATTATTACCATTTTGATTAGAATTCATTGAAAATAAGTGTTTGAATTGCTCCAAATGCATATTTAAATTTTTTTTCAGTTATAATAATCATTAAGACAATTTCTAGCATTTTATAAATGTTTCATAAAATTATTGGTATCATTATTTTCTTAACAATAGTGAAATAATTTTTTAAGTAAAGCAGAGAATTTGGAAAAACAATAAAAATTAATTAATTCTGAATAAAAAAAATTTTGCTTCCATTTAAATTTCCCAATTTGTTTTTCTGTTTATTTCATCTATTGTAAAATGATTATGAAATTTTATGATAATGAAATTTCAGCATTTTATTTATGCTTCATGAATAAATGAAATTGATATCATTATCCCCTTATACAATAGTGAAAGATTGTTTTTTAAGTAAAAGTAAAGAAAAATGCTAAGTGAAGAACAATGAAATTTAATTATTACTGAATAAAAAAATAAATTTTGCTTCAATTTAAATTTTCTATACGGTTTCCTGTTTATTTCATCGATTGCGAAATGATTATAACGAAAATTCAAACTAAATGTGATTGTCAAGCATTTATAACTTTTTTGCATTCCATAATAAAGCATAAAATAAAATAATTTTTGCATAAGTCACACAACTTCATTCTAAATACCCATGCTTCATTAACTTTCAAAAGAACATAAGAATTTGTCAGTAAAATTAAATTTGGTTAAATATTGTTTGCTCCCAGACCAAATGAGAAAATGAATATAGGAAATTTAAGAGTAATATTAAAACGTTGCTTATAAATAGAACTATATAATATAAAGAATATAAAGAATATAAACCATAAAGTCTAGAACTAAATAACATTTAAAATTCGGCTTTAAGGGATTTAGTTAAACATGCACGTTATACATCATACTATTTGCAATGATCGTTTTTAGAACAGATTTGTCTTTTAAATGAGTTAGGTTCGCAAAACTGCCTAATAAATCTTAAAGCTACAATTATAGTTTATTTTCCTTTAGAAAATGTACTCTTTATAGTCCATAATAACAACCTATAACGATGAACCAGAAGCCTTTAGTGTAATATTTAGGCTTAATAAATTTTGAAGTAATCTAAAATAATTAAATATAAAAATAATAAATTATTATTTTATTCCTGATAATTTAGCAATCTCATTTCTGCAGAACTGTTTAAAATATTGTGTCTTCTTTTCCTTAACTCCTTAATGATAGTAGTGGAGCTTTTTCATTTTACAATGGTGCACTTCTCCAATAACAGAAAATTAGCTTTTTTCTGAGATTCTTTTAGAATTATTTTTCTTCTGCAATAGAAGTGCTAAGTCGTTACGTTCAAAGAGGAAAAGTTTAATTAATTTTTCAATAATTCGTGTCAACATAAATGCGCCATTTTTTTTAATGATTGTTAATGAGATTGAAATTCGGTTTTCCAAAACCTTGGAAACATAGAAACAGGAACTCATTTAACAATGCGTTATTTACTCATAGACCAATTTAGTTTATAACCCAAATATGTTCAATCATAGTGTTGACACACGCCAAAAAAAAAATATTCTCAATTATCGTCGATATAATTTGCCTTTTTCTCAGTATAATATCTGATCTTTAAAATATTCTGCTACTTTTTTTTTGTCTAGGGATTTTCAAACCCACAAAAAAGTAAAATCGTAGCTCAGGAGACTAAGTAACATTGTATTGATTTTAAGATAAACTCAAAACCAATTTGAACATTTTGCACAAACACGAGTAAAATTACTTTTGACAACATATTTTCCAAATAAGTAAAATTATAACCTATCTAACATTTGCAGTTTATGATATAATGTCATTAGCGTTTAAGTGGAACAAAAGTCTGAGAAGAAAAAAATAATTCATTCTTCACAAACAAACCACTGCAGCAGAGACCTATGATTCATTTTCTCTAACTAATCAAATAAAAGCTAATCGCTGACAATAACTTTTGGCTTTTCCCTTCTTTGTAAACCGAAACTATCATCAATAAAGAGGAGATGAAGTGAAATACTCTGACATATATTATTTAAAAATCCACAATATTATTCTTTAACACAGAACACGTATATAGCAGGCATTTTGACATTCTCTTATCGGTAAAAAGTTAGATAATTAGTAGCATTTTTACCTTTTAAAATATCGGTATTCATTTCATTTTCCCTTGAGAAGTATAAAATGAATGGCCTTTGTATTGCATTCGTTTTAAAGCAATAACGTATTTGTTTGAATAAAGAAAACAGAAGTACGCATCATTTAGAGTTTCCAACGCCATTTTTATAGTTAAAATGGCAGATTAATTTGTGAAATATAGTGTACTAATTAACAAAATGTATAAAATTAATTTATTGTGGCTGAAGTAAAATAGTAATCTTTACAGTTTTTACTTGATACTTTTAGCGTTATTATGGGTTTTGGAATATTTATCAAATCCTGTCTAATTACACTGTAAAAAATGGATACTCAAATTTCCCGAAACTTGACGAAACCTTCATCTGTTACCTTCGTTTTTGAAGAAACCGTTACCTGTTATATCTTAGAATGAACATTTCATCAAAGTGACCAAATAAATATCGTCACTTTTTCGAGGAAACTATTTTTGTCAATAGTATAAAAAGAACAAGTTATTCTATTTATTTCAACAAAAAAAAAATCTAGTGCTTAATGTATCTACCTTTTCTTATAATCACTTTATCATTGTCGTCATATAGTCAATGTCACCTTAATAACACAAGAAAGACAAATAGACAGCCCGAAACGGGATTCGCCTGATACGAGGCCAACTTTCTGACCACCATACAGATGGTGGGGTTATTTCATCCCTTTATTTTCGATCGTCCAATCTTTATCCTTGTTTCTTAATTCTAGTAAACAATTTCCCACAATACATTATGATGATATTTCGAGTTGAGGAAACGTTTTCATCGTGTATTTGAGAGTTCTCGTTTCGTCACAAATCACGTGACTTTCAAAATTATGTTAATTCTCGAAATTACCAAAATATAACTCGAAGATGGATGAATCTTCAAGTGTCAGAGTTTTATTTTTGAGAACGTACTTCCTAGTTTTAGAAATTTCTATTATGGAATTGTTTGGCGTTTTAAAATTTAATGGACGATAATTTAACTATCAAAATAAAAAATAAAAACAATTAAATTTAAGGGAGACACGAAATAAAAAATAAAGTCTGTAGAATGTCAAGAGCTTATAATTTACACCCTTTTTAGCTTTTTCCGGCTTAATTCCTGTATCCCTGATCAAGTTTTAAGCGCGAGCCTATTTAGTAAACATAGAAAAAAAAAAAAAAAAAAAAAAAAAAAACCGAAAAGAAAAGAAACGAGGCACTTAAAGCATTTTCTATTAGTTAAACTCAAAAACAAAAACTCCCAATAGAGAAACCTCTATATTCTGCCGACCTTTTCTAAGAATACCGTACTAATTTACATCTTCATTACACAGAACAAAGTATTACATGAGAACATAATGTTCCAAAGTCTTAATTAGAATTCTTAGCCAGTTTTCAGTGGGGAGAGCTTGTCGAAAATCCATATTTTAGACCTACCACTTCTGTTTCCCTGTGGCAGTTCAAGTTTCGAAAATTATCTAGCTCTTCTCGATGTTTTGTGCAACTCTCGTGGTTGCGAATAATTTATACGGGATATGTGAACCCTTCAAATGAGCCATGCACTTAGACTTAGAAAGACGTGCTTGGATCTGTAAATGGATTCTATACCGAGTATGGTCGCAGTTAATGCAAGAAGCAGCGTTGTTTTGGGAATATTCGTCGAGTGTTTCGGGACAAAATTACATATTTTAATCGCGGCTTTTGCGTATTGGAATGAATTTTGTTTCATTTACTTTAGTTATGTGATTGGGGATTAAATGACCCAAAAGAATTTATACAAATTTGCAAAAAGGTTCCACCTAGAAGAAAAAAGTATTAACTCGTACTTACATAAACAAATGCTAAATTGTTTTTATTTTAGAGTTTTAGTTTAATTAAAAATTTAAAGGTTATACGACTTAGTTAAAGTTAACAAAAAGTTTTACAATATTTCTTAGTTCTAAAAATATTAGCTCCGATTGTCATATCGTTCTATTTAGTATTAAATTGAGAAATGTACAGAATATTAAATCGTAAAAAAACTTTATTTTAAAAGACATTAAGCGTTTATGTTCTTGCGAAACCAAACACAAATAGCCAAATAACGAAGAATTTTAAAATGCATTTAAAAAGTGCTTTATAAATTCTCTATTTGAATACTCGTTCTTTAAGAGAGGTGAATTAAAAACTCTACTACGAAGCAAATGTCAAAACGAAATAACAAATCATCAAAAACTATGAAATCAAGCGCAAAATTGAAAGGCATTTACCGACACTATTAAAGAGTTTAGTGGAAGAACCAGGTAAGTGGTATTTTATGCCTGTATATGAATCAGTGAAAATCCCAGGAAGTCGTTGCATCAATGTAGGTATATTTAATATATTAAATTGTTTTTGCTTTAATACACATGAGTTTTTAGCATGTGGTAAAAGGAGGTAGCATACAACTTAATAACATCGAAAGAAACATGATCACTGTATTAAAAAAGGGATAATAAAGAATAATTACATAGCACTGAAAATTTACACTAAAAATTTAAAATTGCATAAAGTAAAAGCTACGGAATATTAATTCCATAATAAGTAAAGTTTCAAGTGAAAAAAATGAATTATAATAAAAATTCTTAATCCAAGTCAATTTTAAAATGACAGAAAATTCAATGAAACAAATTAATATTAACATTTTTCCAGCCAATACAATTTTTAAAAGCATATTTTTAATAATAAAAAAAAAAATTTCCTCTACCAATTCATATGAATGGTTCTGTTAGATATTTTCTGATTTTTTGTGGGTATTTTATTAAAAGCAATTTTAGTGATATTTTCTCAATTTTATACACTGCTTTTGTAGTAAGTAAAATGATAAAATTTAATTATAAATCAATTCCAGATAACTTTATTCACATGAAAAGATAAAAGATATTAATTTTCTCGCCTCTCATTCACACTCTGCTAACAATAACTTTTGTTAAACAAAGCATTAGTTATTTCCTCACAACTTATGAATTGACTAATCTACGTTAAGCTTTGAATATTTCACTCATTTCCCAAATCCAGATTTGATGCAATCCATCTGATTTCTATGAAAGCTTTTCTCGACCGGATTTATTTAAATATAGAGGTGCTTCTAGGAGGGGAAGTACCAAAGCAAACTCACATTATGGTGGTGTAAAGGGTGTGGGATACATATAACGTTCCATTCGGAATGTTTTCAGCCATCTAGAATCCTTCCAAAGCTAGCCATTCCTTGTTAGATAAAGGTTTATAGTAAACTCTCTTGTGCAAATCAGTTTGCATTTGCACAAAACCAGTCCACACTGAGGATTTGCTCCCTCTATAGCATTATCATGTGAGTGGTGGCGTTTGTGTCCAATTTAGATATCCCGATGAGATGTGACTAGATATTCACTTTGAAATGGAACTTTAACATCGTTATGGTTTAGAATAATCATTGTACGTTTGCGTCAGAAGGACTTAGGCATTGCCAATTATTTATGCAGAAATGGCATACAAAAGGCTAAAGATAGACTTGTTTTAAATTTTACTCATTAAACTTGTACATATGATGACAATTTCGAAGTCCCTCATTTGATTAATTAGATGACAGGGATAAACATATTCACATCCATCGCGTTCTAATGATTAAAAAAAAATATGGACTGAAAATTTATCATTTAATTTACTTATTCAGGGGTGAATAAGGTAGAACTGTGGTGAAAGTCGCTCGAATCACGCGAGCGAGTTTATACTCTTATAAAATAGGTAAAAAAATATCAGTTTTGTTCCATGATTTTTCAGGAATTAAAACAAAATTGTTAAGTTTTAACTCTTGAATGTCATTTATCTATTTAGCTTGATCAGATTTTACATTTTTGGGGTTCGTTGAAATTAACATTCTTTGACGTCCGTGACAGGATTATTTATTTTATTATACTGCTTGCTGCTGTTAAAGGTTTTAAGGGAAAAGATTTTATGTTGGTTTCAGAAGAAATCTGTGAAGTAGTATCAGCTAAGGCAACAACTTCAGATTTAAAAAATTTAATTCTTAACAATGATTAGTACAAAAAAATTGACATCGTCATACCTGTTTTAGCTACGGCTGTAACAGAACAGAAAAAGAAGATTGAGAAAGCAGCAAAAAAGAAGAAAAAGGGGAAAAAACAAGTGCATAAAAAGGAGAATGATTGCATGAGAAAACAGGAAGACAGACAGTGTGAAATTAATTTAGTATTAGATTGGACACAATAAATTGGAATAGAAGTAAGGAAAATATCACCTTTACCTGAAACAGGTTTTAAAAGAAAATTCCATCTACCGTATCGAGAATACTGAAATTTTTCTGGTACATTAAAGACAGGTTGCCATTTTGGAGTCGGTTCAAGCATAATTCATAAATATGGTGACATAGTTTCAATATTTGATTCAAACCACTGTTTCTTTATTTTCTGATCGGAAGATTGTGGAAATTTTTCCACCAATGAGTGCCACGAGTGATTATGCCAAAGCAGTGGAAAGCTTGAAAGCTTGCTTCAGTAAAAACGATTCCTTAGTAGGGAGGGTTGTACGAAACAGAACTTCTAAAAATAGCAGTTTCTGTACATAAAAAAGGGTTTTCTGTAACAGCCTTATATGAAAAACTCAAATCGCATATGAGAGCTTTAGAAACTTTAGGTTCATGACTGATAAATGTGCTTCGATATTATACCCAACAGTAAAATCCTGTTTCAGCAACGGAAAAAAAATGAAAGTTTGAAATCGTCATCCATCATCTTCTGTTTTTAATTCTATCATATTATAACATATTTATTATACAATCATGTAATCAACATATTTACTAAAATAATTGTAAAACAAGAGAATTTCTCCAGAACTTGAAACCATGTAGATCATAAAAAAAAACACTTTAAAATGACTTTCAGATTTGGCACCACATAGATCTCATATATTAAAAATTTTGCCCAAAAAATAGGCCACCCTTCTCTTCGCCAAGAAAGACTAGTGCCTTTACTTTTTACTTTTTGGAGGTGCTTACGTATGACTGGTATAAAATATAGTTAAGAGATTTTAATGGTAAATTCGAATGGAAACAGTTTGTAAAAAATTTTGGATATGATAACTGGAACAGGATAATACTTTTATATCTCACGTAAGTGATTGATATACTTATCGGAGCTGACTGACATTACAGGAAAAATATTAACCGAAAAAAGTAAGTTGTTAGTCTTGTAGAAGTTGAAATCTACTTAGGGCTGATATTAATATGAAAAATGCAGACATCAGTGAAAAAGAAATCTCAACGGAAAAATTAGCTTTGGTGATGACTATAACATCCATGTTTTAAAATGACGCGCATGTTTGTAAATCTGATATCTAATTTATAACGGATAGATTTGTTTGGAGAGGCCGAGACAGCATGGTTGGTAGGTCGTTAAGCCCATGTCCTAAAAGTCGTGGGTTCGATACCCAACGGACTATGATTCCCAGAGTGGTAAATGATGGCTGCTGAAAAGTGGATCTGTCAGGTCACAAAGTCCTCCATGTTCCCAAAACAGATCAATACCTCTGGGAGTAATGAATTGGAGATTGAGCGTTCTCTGTTTCAGGTCAAAATTACGATCTGTGGATGTATGAATGGGTCCGCCTTATAACAGTGTTGTTACGTGTGTGTAGCTTAAGTCGTATTCTTGGCCATAGATGGCACCACTGAAAAACGAGAAAAGTACACCCTCTGCCTCAAATTCGCTTGGTTTCAACAAGCAGGCTTCCTGATATTAGCAAGTAGAATTAACTACAACAACAGATTTGATTGAAATCATCGATCCTATTAAAAAGCTGTCCAAACAGTAAATTGCTTTCCAAGCAAATTAAATTTTTTTAGAGACTGTGGAAAATTGTGACGAATGGTGTGAAGTTTGTGTACTTTGGACTGATCTCAAATCATCGTTATCGAATAATTTTTAACTTTACTCAGAAACGAATAGTATGTACTACAAAATTTCAGACTAATAATTTATATCAGAAAGTTGTATCAGCAGTTCCACTAAATATACGGCAATTATCTGTCTCATCGACCAGTGCTGCAATCGAGTAATGTTACTATTCCTTTTCAGGGTAATTTTTGATTCATCGGTTTGACTGTCGAATCACCCGTCTCTTAACCAATGCTTTGAATGTGGACAGAGTTTGATTGAATTGTTGTCTGACCTCATGTTATGATTTAGAAATTCTCATTCTGTATGAAAGAAGAGTTTTCTGTCGAATAAGCATTCTCGAAGAAGACAGGATTTTTTAAAAACTTTTTTATGGGTGGAGCATGTGAAAAAAGGTAAGTTGAAGTATTATCGACGACATAACAGAGTAGATTTTGGTATATCTGTAGCCCTTTCCTCTTAGTCTCGGTGATTTACCATCACACTATTTGAAGAAGTGAAGAGTATGAAGTTTAATTAAGGAAAAGTTGCCTTGAAGCTTTTACCTTAATATTGTTTTTAGCAGTATTGTAATGATGAAGAACAAAAAAAAATTATACAGGAATCAATAATTTTGATGTCCAAAGGAAAATTTGAACACAAAGAATAGGAGGGTTCTAGTCAGTGTGAAAGTAATGAGAAAGAAGAAACACGAGTTCTAGGCTTGGTGTAGAATAACGAATCGAACGCGTTAAAAATTGTTAATGAACTGAATGAATGACGTGAAAAAGAGACTAAACATAGCATGTTATCTATGGTTCAAAAGTGTTAGATCTATCTGGTTTTGTCTCTCCAGTCATGCCTTGTCCAAAAATGGTGTTACAGAAAGCATGAGAAAAGGAGAAAAAAAAGCTGGGATAAAATATAAGAGCTTCATAAAAATACTTAAAATTAAGAGCTTATGATACTTAAAAGACCATGAAGTTCCAAGATATATTCAAGTAACTGTAGAAAATCTAAATAATTGGACCATACATATTTCTTTTGATGATAGTCAAGAGACATATGCAGCTGTGACATTTCTGAGAATCGAAAAAGTGGATCGAATGGAAGTGTTTTCCTGGTTTTCAAGTCTAGAGTTTCTTTGCTGAAAGTCAGAGATTACCAGAATGGAACTTCTAGTTAGAACCCCATTTGATGAGTTCAATAATTAAATGTCTACAATGGGACGATATCAAGAAACATTATGGGAGTGATTCAACTACTGTATTGTCGTCTATGCAGAGAGACTTGTCGAATTTGTACGCAATCGAGTTCAGAGAACTAAGTGATTCTATTTCATGGAGACAAGTTTCTGGGGAAAAGAATCGAGTAGATTCTACATCGCGTGGCGTCAAGATGGTGGGAAGGTTTTCAATAGATGTAAGATCCTCATAAAATTAAACATCTTACAAACGCTGTTAAAAATACTTGCAATGAAAATGATACTGACAAAAATTAGAAATCTTCCTCACATGAACAAAAAGAAAAGTTCCTTCAACGTTAGTAATTAGTACTATAAAAATCTTGATACGGACGCATTGTTAGAATTATAGGACAGATTATCCGCTACAAACACAATTGTGTGAGGCCAAGAGAAAAAAAACGGAGAATTGGTTGCCCCAGAATTCCAGGAATCCAAAGCGAAACTAATACGCATGATTCAAAACAAGTATTTTTGATCACAAAATGAGCATTAGTTTAACACTTAGCAAGCATTTAAAGATGAGAAAGGCATCCTCAAATTAATGTATGAAATTACCAATAGGAAAGATACTGACAAAAACCTTTTATACTACCTCCAAACCATGAAGTAATTAAAAGTTTGATAATCCATACACATGACAAAATCGTCAAGCTGGAGTGCAGAAGCTTTTGAACATTTTAATAGAAACGCATCGGCTTTTACAAGGAAGAAAACTGTAAAGCAGGTTCTGATAACTTGCGTTACCTGCAACCGGACTAACTCTATGGATTTAGATACAATATTCCCTCCACTCCAGGAAACCTAGTAAAAGATGCAGGGGTTCTTTTCATTTCCTGGTTTGATGAGGCTGGTCCTTTTTTTCCCAAAGATAAAAATAAGATGTGCAAGTTGTTATTTTATTACTCGAACCTTTTATTGAACAATACATTTTGAGCATGCTACTGCCACTGCCACTTCGAAAGAAATATTCCTTCTGACGTTTCGAAGATTCGTATCACATAGAGGGAAATGTTCAACGTTCTATTGTGATAACAGTATTAATTTCGGAGTAGCAAACGCATTGAAGCAAACAGGTTGGGCCGAAGTTCATAGGCAAGGAGCTGTGAAAGCAATTACAAGTTTAACCCTCTAACTACTCTATGGTGGCGTTTTTGGTGCTAGCGCCTCATAAGAATTTTTTGAAGATCTATTAAAAAGGGATATAGGAAGAACTAGTCGGAGTTTTTAAGAAACGTTGGCTGTCTAGCTGATGTTGAAAGTGCCATTAATGCAAGACCGCTTACTTACGTCCCTGACAGCAAAGCTATCACACCAATATCTCCGTCGATGTTTTTGCAGGACATTTAAAAATACATATCACCAGATATTGATGCGGTGGATTCTAAATCCTATAAAAGAAGAAAGTATAGCGAAACCTTAATTAATGATCTAACGGAGCGGTTTAGATGAGAGAATTTAGACACTCTCATGCAGTGTATATAAAAATATAAAAAAGGCAGTGTCTTCCGGGGCGGTTGTTTGAGCTGCTAACAAAAAAAAACAACAAAAAAACGCATAGACTTGCTGTTTTACGCTGTCACAACTGATTTTTGTGAAAGACGAAGAAGTTCGTTTTTGTCAAGAATACAGAAGTCGTCTAATAAATTGCTTCACCCAAAACAACGGATATACCAACTGGAAATCACAACTTCGGATAGCCATCTATATTTGAAAATTATGGAGTTAATGTGTCAGTCCAAGGAATTGCACCAGTTCAATGATTTCATCATCAAATTTTGAATTGTAAGGTATAAAATTTTTTTCCTATCATTTTAAAAAATGTAATTTTACATGGTAAATCACAAAATTTGAGTAAAATCGGCCAAAGAACTTTTGAGAAATTGAATTTTAAGAAAGTCGTATTTAGCTGTTATTATTAAATAAAAAATAAAAAAAGTAATAAATATTTGCTAAAATATATTTTTTTGCCTAGAATTATCTTTGGATAAACGAATTTTCTAATAATGTAAAAGAAAAAAATTCAATTCGCTTAAATAATTCTCGAGATATGTCGAAATACGTACAAAATAAAACAGAAATTAAGGGGTCCAAGACTTGGACTGCTGTTTCGACCAAACTATTGGGACCATATTTCCTAGATGACGGCTACCCGTCGATAACGATTACCGAAATTCGAATCCGTCGAAAGAAAAAAAAGTATGTATTCTTGAGTTAAATGGAAACTTATTCTCCATTATGAACTGTTTAGTCGTGTGTTTCTAAACAGTTAATAATAGGGAAGCACCTCTAGCAGCGTACAACGAAATTTTCCTACGCAATTTTAAATCTGATGTGTGCTACTTTCCTTAGAAGTTATACACAATATTATATATACATTTTTAAATTTGTACGTTTCGACTAAAAATACACTAGAAACCCCATTAAAATAATGTATTGCTTCAGGAGCAAAACTAATTTCAGATTCGAAATCCCAACAACAAAATATATCTTCCCCAGCGTAATTAGTAACATCATCTTGTTTTACAATATATTTTGTATGAGTTATATGCTATATGGAACACCTTAATTTTTTCTTAATACATGCAAGCTAACTTAATGTAATTTAAAGATTTAAATTATAATTATTAGTTTAAAATGTGTTTTTAAATTTTCTTCAAATTGAATTTAAGGAGGCAGTAATTTAATTTGTGTACCGTTAAGTATAAAGTAAATTTTAAATTGATTAATGAGCTAATGACTTTTTTACCTTTATAGATAAATGCTTAAATATTTTGAGATCGACATCTATCAAATGCTTTTAGTTAATTCCTAAAAAGACTTAGCTAATTTAAGCTTTTAATACTTTAACTCGCATAGCTTTATTCTCAGAATCATTATTGAATTAATATGATACATTTATTTTTAAAGATTTTCAAAAGCTGTTATGTTTAATCCCCAACATTGTCTTCAGAATAACGGTAAAGAATAGTACAAGCACTATTTTATAATAATTTTTGATTAATAATATTTCCTATTGTCGGCATTATAAATTAACCTTAGTAAATATTTTAAATTACATGATAACTTAATAATTGCAATTAATGATCTGCTTTCGAAATAATCCTAGGAACTCAAATAATCTAAACGGTAATTTCTAAATTTTAAATTCAATACACGTAATTCACTAAACAATAAACTAAACATTAGTATATTTTAAATACCTACGTTGATAAATACTATCAAGTTAGTTACTAAAATACTAAAATTGATTTTTTAATCAAATCACGAGTCTCAACGCGTTTGAATAAAAATTCACTTTATTGCATCCTTTTACGCTAAATATTGAAATGTTTTGTTGTTGAAAAATGATTGGCTACTTCTTATGGCTAATTATAGTTCATATTTTGATTTATAAAGACAATGGAACATATTTAACTTGATTTCATATTTTCTGGAGACCCGTTCAGAAAAGCAGCGAATTTATTTTTTAATGAACATAACCGTGCTGATAAGAAAATAATCGGGTTATTCACAATACCTTTCCACCCATGCCTAAATTTCTTATTTAAATTAAACACTTGTTGACAAGAATGCAGCTACTTATTTTTTTTTTCTATATTCCAAGGAATATTTGATGAAATTGAACAATTAAATAAAAAATTGATCAAATACTTGAAATAATTTCTAATCATGCTTATAATAGAAGCTGTTGCAACAAAACTTATGCGTTTGATTTATATAATCAATCCATAATTTCTTCGAATTATTTTATACTGGTTTACTTTAATTTCTGTTAATACAATAAGTGTTTTGTGGCATTTAAAATTTATGTCTATTACTTTTAACGTTATAATCCTTAATGAGTTTTGAAGAAAGTTTTGCTGATTTGAATTGATTTTATATCTAAATCTTTACAACTGTAACTCATTTACATTCATAACTGATTACTTAACTTCGAAACATTGAGAATTTCAATTTTTTTTGTTTATATTTACATTATTTTTCGAAAGATAAATTTGTATAGTATTTTATCTTTATATATTGAAAAAACGCTATTTTTCCTAAAAAAAGCTTCGATATTCCTTGAAAATTTTGCATACATTAGTTTCTAAAAAATTCTGATGTAGAAAATACTATTTTTCATTTACTGGGTTTGATATTAATTTGTTAATAATAATAAAGCGCATTAATTTTGCAATACACTTTCCTTTTAAATAAAATTTTTCGAATAACTTCATTGCGTTATTTCTACTTCTCACCTTATTAAAAACTCATTTCTGTGTAGAACATATTTAATTTATGCATTAATTTCCAAAGAGCTGCACAAAAATTTAAATAAACCATATTTTGCCAAGAAAGTCTTTTTAAGATTTAGTTTTCAGCAAATGGAATCTCTGATTGCAGTTTTTGAAACGACAAATATCTTGTTTTGTATCCCCAATTCTATAACCTTGACGTAGTAAATAATATGAGTTTCGCATTCAGATGGTAACAAACACGGAATTTCATCCACGCCTGAATTTAAATTTAGATAATGGATTTTGGAGTTGATTTGATCTGCGCGTATCCACTGTAGAATTACGTCATTTTCGAAAAGCGCTGGAAGAAAATGGAACTAGGACTTGTTCCTCTAGTGTTGATAAAACAGACATTCACCGATCTAAAATGCACAAATGATGTGAGCCGATTCGTGCTTCATAGGACATGTTTTGGATTTATAGATGTAAAAACATTATTTTCAGTCACGTTTATAGTCTATGGAAATAAGACTTTTTCTAAAAATGCGGCGCAATGAATAGGATATTTTTTTTCAGTAGAAAGGATAAAGAGTGTGGTTTGGGAACGAAATGTTTGTTTTCCTTTAATATTTAATCGTGAAATTATTATGGAAAATTACAATTTTATCAGAAAATATATTTTAAATATATGTACTCAGAAAATATATTAGACTACGAAAAATTTTTTTAAATTTATTTTGTTTAAAAATTTCAAAATTAACAAGAAAAAATTCCAAAACTACAAGTTCGATATTATCTTTTAAGTAATTTTAGAAATATAAAAAATTTGGCAGAGTTTCTTATTAATTTAAAAATTCACGGATAACTTTCAGAAATTTGAGAAAAAGAATTCTAATAATTAATGACTGGAAAAAATAGAAATAATTATCCAGAAAATTATCCGGAAAAAACGGTGCTGAAATTGAAAAGTAAAATTTGATAACAAAATAACGGTAAAAATAATGGTAAGTATTGAGAGCAAAACACGAAAAAAAAATGCTCGAAATTAAACTAGCAAGTGGTTATCTCTCCTTTATGTCGAGGTCAAAACATTTCATACCATACAAAAATCCCAATAAGCTGGAATGAATGAACTTTATCTTAGCCTATAAGAAAAAATGATATAATAAACTAATTCTAAAATACAGATTTCATCGATCACTTTCGAAAAAAAATTATTACATTTGTGGCAATAGTTTTCATAGTACATGCTTAAAAGAGCCAGTGCATTCACTTTACACATCGTATCCAGTCATCGTTTTTATAGTTATGGATTTGTATTACTGCTTGAGTGGGGATACTAAATTATTGTATCCCCACTCATCAAATTAAGAGTGGGGATAATCGGATATTCTGTAGCGTTCTATCAAGGTTATAGGTTTCTTGCGGATAATATGTTAGCTCTGTGGAATTGGAAAGTAATACGCAGGGTATGTAAGGCCCTTAAGGAATTAAAAAAATTGGTATTATATATATATATATATATATATATATATATATATATATATATATATATATATATATATATATATATATATATATATATATATATATATATATATATATATATATATGATAATTTAAATTATACAGAGCCATACAGAGAACTCAACGTTGCTAACAAATTTCCAACTAATGTAATTAATAGTTTTAGTATCCTTTCAGAAGAGAAGAAACAATTACCTCATATGTTGTTCAACTTTAAAAAATATCCATCATTTAATTAATTTAGTGAGATAAAACAATCTTTACAAAGATACAGTTCAGTGCTTCAATGATACTTTTCAAGTGATAATTATAACTTTACTCGGTGCTGCAGAAGAAATATATGTAACACTTAATATCTTAAACGTGCTAATAGAGACATTTTAAAGAGTAACATATTAAAAGAGATACAAATTCAAGAGTGATGAAACAAGGATTTTGTGAAAGCTTTTAATTAGTACTGTTCGGTCTAAAATTATGTCGCCTATTTGCTGACACGAACATAAAGTAATTAGGGTATGTTATGCTAATCAGAAGCTGAGAGTTAGTGCAGATAGTGTCATAAACCGCTTTGTAATTAGTGTTGCACGTCAAGTGTGTTACTTTGCGCGTTCTACCTTTGATAAATTGTCTGTCAGTTTTCTTTTAGATGCAAAAGTTTGAAAGACAACATTTGATTAATGATGCCACTTTCTTAGTTCAGTGTATCAAAATCAGGTGTAAGGTGAAAATGTGGAGGGAAAAAAAATTGAAAGTGATTATAAAGTAGTTAGCATTAAGCATAAACAAGCAAATTAAGTGCGCATCTAAGTTCTGAAACTGTCATATTCGTTATTTCTAACTTATTATTACTTTTAAAAAGCAATCAACGAATAAAAAAAGAATAAAAATTTAAATGTATGGACGAACTTTTGCATTCCGTAATGAAGTAGTTAATTGAAGTGTCTTCCATAGGTGGTAATTACTGTTAATTAATCTAGAATTTAAGTTGTAAATTTCCCTTTCGTTTATTTTTTATTGCTGTTTTATTTTATTATGAACTTACAGCACAAAAAATTTTATATTCTGTGAAAGTTAAAAAAATATCAGTGAAAATTCTATAAGTTTTAAAATTGTTTATAAACCAAATATATTGCATTAACCTACTTTTTTTTGGTTGTCATATTTATATATGGTTATATATCATATGGTTGTCATATTTAAAATATTTTGATAGATATTTAATCTTTTTCAAGCCATATTTAAGTACTTATATTTAAACACATTAGATAAGAAGCATCTTTTTTATTGTTGATTGACCGATTTGGGTGAACATGGTAAAATAACAAATACAGAGAGCAATTACCAAGAAACAAAGCACTTTTACCTTTAGAGTGTATGTAAAAAATTTTCTGAGACACTTTTACACGTTTCCCTTTTCAACGTTTATAAAACTTGTAACTCTTGTGAAATGTTATTTATACGTTTTATTATGTAGGGAAGACAACTTCCTTAAAAATTTCTTTAATTAACACTAGAATAGCCGGAATTTGGACATACTTAAAACCAAATTTTGTAAACGTTTGGTTCATTTGCTTTCGGGATCCATTTGATCCTCTTAAGAAATTGATGTTTATTCAAAGTACATTATTTTTTAAATGAAGAATATTGTTGCAGATACAATATGTAAGAGTTTTTAAAAGATTTAAGTATTTTTTTTAATGCAATGACAATATTACATTATGATATATTATATTACATATTCTTCTTCCGAAAGAGTGCATTTAATACAAACATAAACAAATCATATAAATATAAATAATATACATCAACGCACAACATGCTTTAAAATGTTAAGTTCCATCTCTAGTTAGGCATTAGAGTAGGCGTATACAGTATATCCGCGTGACATGAAAGTGGCAAAAAACATTCAATTTTTTTCGATCATATCTTATAGCTAGAACTCAGTTCATTCCTTGCCTTAATATGTTCAAGGGCTTGTTTTTTATATTTTAGGGACTGAATTTTATCAATCAGGGGCAATCTGATGCACAAAGTACTAATTTATAGTACTGTTGGGCTGGCAAAGGATTCAAGCATTGAGAACAGAAATATCACAAACGTTGTAAAGAAGCCTACGTTACATTCCGTATTATTGTAGTAAGTGGACGTTGCTTGGCTTCTGCTCTGCGCCTCCATTTGCAAACACGTTAGTATGAATACTATTCAGAATTTTAGTATTCTCTTTCTTTTCCGTATATAAAGTAAGTATTTAGTTTTCATTTTACAGTACAAAAGATAAATGTCATGACGAAAAAGTGACATTGAAATTAGTAGGACATCTGCAAGTTTTATTGACGCAAAAGACAGTTATTCCCCTGCACCTGGAATTTAAGTGTGGTTCCATATTCAGAGCACTATACTTTTCCCAGGTTTTTAATGCATTTGCCCATTTTGTAACTAACATAAATAAAAATTGCCTTTGATAAAAAATTACTTTTTTTGGACTTAATATCAGTTGAATAAAAAAGTTATGTGGCTTGAACCTCATACAATAAATTTTTATTACTATTTACATGACAGTAACGGTTCCCCAACCATACTATCTTGTCCAGGCATATAACTACTTATAATCACCATGTATATGATTTCTCTTAGACGCAATAACGAAATTATAATTCAATAAAAACGAAGCAGTTTTGTAAACTAAGCTACTCATGTAATTGAATCTTAGACACAATATAATTTCACGAAAACATAATCTAAAACATAAATGATATATATATATAAATATATATAAATATATATAAATATATATAAATATATAAATATATAAATATATATATATATATATATATATATATATATATATATATATATAATATATAAATATAAATATAAATATAAATATAAATATAAATATATATATATATATATAAATTCTAATTGTAGCACAAGCACTAGAGAACATTATACATAATACACATAAAAAATTTTATTGAAATATATCAACAACTTTTTTAATAATGAATTTTTAAAGTTACTATTTTTGCGTGAAATTACATTCTGAGAAAAAGGTATTTAAAGTATAAATTATATAATTTCTATTTTAAAAATCTATTTTAAAAATGCTATTCCCATGAAACTTCTTTTTTCGCCCATTATTTCGATTTCTTGGATTACGCATATTGCAAAGTACTTAAACATAAAATTTCGAAAAGAAATTCAATTACGTTTCAATAAAATGTAGTCAAAATAATATTAGAATATTCGAAGAACGCTGCTTGTAAACAAATCCACAAGAGAGTGAGAATGTTGCCAATTTTAACCCAAAAACTACTAATATAAATGATAAATTGTGAGACTCATTTCTAGCAACATTAAAATAATAATTATTTAAGTGAAAGAAAGATAATTATCCCAAAATAAAGATAAATATAACTGTTTTTGTCCCACTTCCGGTTTCGGAATGCTATTTCCGGTTTCATTTTTTAATCATCGACTAATATTCTTTTAATCATAACTTTTCTTCTAATTGACGCACAATTAATATTTAAACTGTTTTAAATACTAGAATAAACGGAGATTCGTAATATAAAATTTAAAAAAATTGTCATTTTTAGCTAAAATTCATTTTTTCAACGTGTACGGATACCTTAAGGTACCGTGACACGCACTGAGTCACAATTATTTCAATAAGGACATTTTTTAAACAATTTACGCTCGATTTTTTTATTATTTTTTTTTAATTGTTTAATTATTTAATTGTGATGCTATGATAAAAATGCAATATAATCTGTCGCGCTAGACGGAAAATAATTATCTTAATCAACAAGAGACATAACAAAAAGAAAACATTTTTAAACAACGCTGTAGATCAAATTATTATGAAAAGTGCCGTATATTCTAGATAAAATTATTATAAAAAGTACCGGTACTCAAAGTGTTACAAGTGCATACACTAAATGGTTTTAAAAGGTATGCCCCTTACACTTATCGCTAAAACAGTATTAGGCATTCACTGTTGTGTTAGGTATCCGATGATAGAAAATAAAAATATGAATTCACAATACTTATTACATGGTTTAGCTTCCAGCCTTCTGAGGATGTGGGCTCGATTTTTATTGACTGTGGGCTTAGTTGGCGCAGATGTAATTTTGATTTTTTGACCGTAATAGGTGGAGACAGTCAAGAAACATTTTTCTCACGGTTAACTGTTTGAATACCGTATTTTTTATTGCTATTTGACTGTTTTGGTTGAATATGGTAAAATAATTAAATCGTTATTTAATTATTTCTTTTTCCGAGAAATTTCTAACAGTGTTGGCGATAAATCTGTAGACACTTCAAGAAACCCCGGAAAACTATCAAAAACAAAACTGCGCAAAATCCTAGAATTTCATAGAAAAGGTTACCTAAGAGGTAAAAATCAAGCAATGAAATACTTGAAAAATAAAACTCGGATTTAGCACATGCAAAGTAAAAAAAAGCACAAAAGTGAACCGCTGTAAATAAACTTAAGGAGTTTTTTACACTTTTGAAGCCTTTTAAGTAGCACGCAGATGACTAATGGTAGCGCTTTGTTTCTTTGTAAGTATTCTCAATTTAATAACAATCATGCAAAAACCATATTGATTAAGAAAGGTCCGCACATGTGTTTGGAAATTTTATTTAACGGCATCTACTTTTTCAATGTGTTACGGTTGGGGTGGGATATGTGGTAGTGGCAAAACACTACTTGTTTATTGTCGATAAAAAATATAAAATTAACTAGCAAATTCATATTGAAAGGTGTTATGTTTTGGACCCTAAAGTGCTTTCAAATTCAAAAATTTCCCTATAAACGGAGTTCTTATTCAGGGAATGGAACTGAAGACACTCAAGAATGGTTCAAGACAATTTTTCTGATTCTTTGTAGAGCTCCAGAATGAGCTGCTTATTCATTAGGCCTAATCAAGTTTTTTATTCTTTGGTACATAATGGAAACAAAGTTTTGAGCAAAATCTTTTAAAACTGTGGGATCCTCAAAAGACTTCTCGTGAAAATAGGTGGAAAAAATATCAGTTAATGCGCTATAGCTCGCATCAGAAAATTTTATGACCCGTTTACAGCTTAACATTAAAGCCAAGAGCCGTCAATTTGAAAACTTGTTAGTATTTTATAGGACGCGAGTTTCCTTCTAAGGTTAGTTCAGTTAAAAATAAGCATTGTCAATATAATGCAGAGCAGCAGATAGACAAGCATTTAAATTTAATATCCTGCAATACTTTTTTTTATCATCCCTCCAATTTAGTAATCATTATATTTTGCTCAGGTGTTGACTAATTCCTATTAGTCAAAATACTGAATTGATTTTCGTAAAAATGTAACAGTTGCAGCGCAATATGTCATACGCGGCGTGGAATACGCTATGACTGAGCTCACAATTGAACTTGTGAGCTAAGTTGATTAATGTATTTACTTAAGCATATCGAAAAACTTTAGTAAGATACTTTCATTTTACGATTTTATTGAAATGATTTGTTTAAATTGTTTGTTTAAATGATTGTTTAAATTTACGGTACATTCAATATAAATAGTTGAAATTGAAAACTTATACAACTTAGTTGTAATAATTTTGACGAAGGTTGCAAAGGGTTATTGACAGTTTCGGAACAATTAGCAATAAATGTAAATCACCCAGCAGCCAAAGAATATGTTTATAATGAAGATGGCTGTAGAATTTCGGTTGTTATTCTAAAAACATAAGTGGCTTCACATGAGGGTAGATCTGCAAGTACAAAGATTAGGCTTGAGGCTGCTGAAAATTATGGAGAGGAAGCATCTTATGGATATGGTATTGATGCATTATAGTCAGTTGCAAAATTTTATGCATTTATATGCATAATTGATGACAAAACTGAAACACATTTTACGCTAAACCTTGTTTTTCTACTTGCTGTATTCCTAACTAGTACAAATTTCCACTGATTTACTACAAATTTTAACACAATGTTTACAGTAAATATAGTTTTCGTTGCACGGAAAGATTTTTAAATATGAAAACTGAATATGAATGAATATGAGTAAACTACGAAAATGTTGAGTAAACTACGAAAATGTTGAGTAAACTACGAAAAAATAATTTCAAAAAAATATCCTACGTGCCATATTCATGCTGTTTAAAAATATCAAAATGGAATTAAATTTGGAGTTTTTTTCCAAGTTACGAGAACAACAAGTTATAAATAATTTAAGAATGCTTCAAATTTTTGAGTTACTCAGTACATTTTACGTTTAAAAAAATGTTATTTTTTTTACCTGAAATTAAGTATGATTAAATCAAGAGAAAAAAGGAAAACTTGTTCGATATCTATTCATCGTCTATTAAGAAAGCATTCATATTTTTAGCATGAATATGTATTTTAATTTTTATACAAAATTAATGAATATTTTATTCATGGAACCAAATAAAAGTGAGATGTTATTGAAAATGTTTTAAAGGTCTCAAGTTTTTCATCAAGAAAATCCATTACTTAAAATATATTCTCTCTCTCTCTCTCTCTCTTAACCTTTAATATATTCAAAATATAATGATTTTTCATTCGTTAACGAAGCTGAAAAAATGTACTCCTTAATGAGATTCCATCTCGATTAAAAAATCTTTTATTAAAACACAATTATACTTTGCAGAAAGTAAATAAGCAAAAGAATAATTTTTATTTAGGACAAATCGTACAGATTCAAAAACTCATTTTAATTACGTAATGATCAGGAAGCGAAATAATTACACTCCTTTAATCGTTTTATTTCGTGGAATGGCAACAGAATTTCTTTTCTTTCTGTAATCCTGCCGATGTTCATTTTCACGCACGGCTTAGAAAAGAAATGTTAGGGGGGAGGGGAATTATCGTCTGATTTTTCTCCCCAGTTCTTTTTTTAATTCTTTTTGTCACTGAGTTTAATTGCCTATGTGGCTTGAAGTGTTCTCAGTGATTGAAGATTAACCGGAACAGTGCAAATTCCATTAAAGATTAATGTGCATAAAAGGTATAAAAAATCAAATAAAATTTTATCGTGTTGAAAAGTATGAAAAATATCGTCTGAATGTTTGAATTGTGATCGAGGAAGGATGGAATCGAAATTGCTTCGGTTAAAAATGTTAATTAGCGGATATTTGGAATAGATGTTAAAAATGAGTTTGAAATCAGAATTTAGGGTCTGCTGCTACCATTGTATAACTTAATTAAAGAAAAAAAAGTTAAAAACTTTTGCATCGCTGTAGCTTTCTGTCTTTGATGTGCATTTTATTTTAAAAATAAGATTTAGATTTTAAAATATTTTCTTAATATATTAGAAAGCGTTAAAAAGTGATTTAAATATTTAAATTTTGTGTTTTTGTTCTTGTAAATAAGGAAGGGTGGTAAAACTTGGACTTCAAGTTATTCAGACAAGTGTAAATATTTAGCCTGCCTAGAGGAGAAATGCTGCTTTCAGTATTAGTTAATTGATATACGTAATAACATTTAACTGTCAGCTGCGTTGCTGACTTGTTGAAGTTTTCCAGGCATGTGCTTAAATGCTTTCTTATATATTCTCATTGTTGACCATTTTTTGGAACCAAATAGATTGAAAAAGTTATTAAATAGATATGATAGAACTTTTATTTGAACGCAAAATCAAGGTTGATGGGGGAAAAAAAACTTGTAAATTTTTATGTGATTCATTTTTTAAATCATATAATTAATATTTATTTTTACAATTCATTACCATTATTATTATAACAATTAGTAAATGAATCAAATAATTATGACTGCAATTAATATTTTAAGTAATGATATTGATATAGGGAAAAATTTCTAAATTCACGTAAGTTGGCCTAAGCGTACTTATGTAAATTTAGAGAACCGAAATATTACTATATTGAGTTTAACATGCATCTGAAAAATTAGTATTTTCCCTTAAAAATTCTTGATTAATATTTTTAGATGGCGATGCTTATAAATGAAACTTAATTGAGAATAATAGCATGATATTGAATAAAATTTCAGAATTGGTTAATTATTATTTAATGTATTCCCGTTTCATAAAATGTGTTATAAATTTTTAAAAAGAACATTTTTTTCGAAGTTTTCAAGAGTAAATTTAGGCTTGAATCCTAAAGATCGTATAAAAAGCTTAATTAGTACACTCTGAAGGTAAAATGAATTAGGTAAAACTAACATTTGTAGAGATAAATTTTTCTCTACCATTGCAAACTGTTGCAAATTAAACTCGAAACTTTTAATATATTTTTAAATTATTTAAATAAATTAAAAGTGGTCACACTTCCTAACTTACAGCACCATTTAATCAAAATAATGTTTCGTTTGAGAGCTTATATCACCTTTGGTAATTAATATCTACCATTATCTTACGTAGAATGAACGCCAGTAAAATCAACGTAGATGACATTTGAAGGTGACGTCGGATTAGCTTGTTTGAATTAGTCAAAAACCAAATGTTAATTCTGTTTTTAGATACGCTATTAAAATGAGTTTCTATAAATCTAAAAATTTAAAATTCATGATAATTAAGGCAAAAAATTAACTTAATTATCATGATTATCATAATTAATCATGAGTGTCTTAACTTGGCCGCAATCAATAGCATAATTTTTAGTGTCAGATGACACTCAGTATTCGCTTTCTATATTCCTGTTTTTACAAAACAGCCTTGTGTAGTTTTTACAGAACAGTCTTAATTTGATTTATGTTGTTTGAAACAGTTTCCTTGATGCCTTTTTTTTTTAGTGTCAGATGACACTCAGTATTCGCTTTCTATATTCCTGTTTTTACAAAACAGCCTGTGTAGTTTTTACAGAACAGTCTTAATTTGATTTATGTTGTTTGAAACAGTTTCCTTGATGCCTTTTTTTTTTAGTGTCAGATGACACTCAGTATTCGCTTTCTATATTCCTGTTTTTACAAAACAGCCTGTGTAGTTTTTACAGAACAGTCTTAATTTGATTTATGTTGTTTGAAACAGTTTCCTTGATGCCTTTTTTTTTTAGTGTCAGATGACACTCAGTATTCGCTTTCTATATTCCTGTTTTTACAAAACAGCCTGTGTAGTTTTTACAGAACAGTCTTAATTTGATTTATGTTGTTTTAAACAGTTTCCTTGATGCCTTTTTTTTTTAGTGTCAGATGACACTCAGTATTCGCTTTCTATATTCCTGTTTTTACAAAACAGCCTGTGTAGTTTTTACAGAACAGTCTTAATTTGATTTATGTTGTTTTAAACAGTTTCCTTGATGCCTTTTTTTTTTAGTGTCAGATGACACTCAGTATTCGCTTTCTATATTCCTGTTTTTACAAAACAGCCTGTGTAGTTTTTACAGAACAGTCTTAATTTGATTTATGTTGTTTGAAACAGTTTCCTTGATGCCTTATTTTTTAGTGTCAGATGACACTCAGTATTCGCTTTCTATATTCCTGTTTTTACAAAACAGCCTGTGTAGTTTTTACAGAACAGTCTTAATTTGATTTATGTTGTTTGAAACAGTTTCCTTGATGCCTTTTTTTTTTAGTGTCAGATGACACTCAGTATTCGCTTTCTATATTCCTGTTTTTACAAAACAGCCTGTGTAGTTTTTACAGAACAGTCTTAATTTGATTTATGTTGTTTTAAACAGTTTCCTTGATGCCTTTTTTTTTTAGTGTCAGATGACACTCAGTATTCGCTTTCTATATTCCTGTTTTTACAAAACAGCCTGTGTAGTTTTTACAGAACAGTCTTAATTTGATTTATGTTGTTTGAAACAGTTTCCTTGATGCCTTTTTTTTTAGTGTCAGATGACACTCAGTATTCGCTTTCTATATTCCTGTTTTTACAAAACAGCCTGTGTAGTTTTTACAGAACAGTCTTAATTTGATTTATGTTGTTTGAAACAGTTTCCTTGATGCCTTTTTTTTTTAGTGTCAGATGACACTCAGTATTCGCTTTCTATATTCCTGTTTTTACAAAACAGCCTGTGTAGTTTTTACAGAACAGTCTTAATTTGATTTATGTTGTTTGAAACAGTTTCCTTGATGCCTTTTTTTTTTAGTGTCAGATGACACTCAGTATTCGCTTTCTATATTCCTGTTTTTACAAAACAGCCTGTGTAGTTTTTACAGAACAGTCTTAATTTGATTTATGTTGTTTGAAACAGTTTCCTTGATGCCTTTTTTTTTTAGTGTCAGATGACACTCAGTATTCGCTTTCTATATTCCTGTTTTTACAAAACAGCCTGTGTAGTTTTTACAGAACAGTCTTAATTTGATTTATGTTGTTTGAAACAGTTTCCTTGATGCCTTTTTTTTTTAGTGTCAGATGACACTCAGTATTCGCTTTCTATATTCCTGCTTTTACAAAACAGCCTGTGTAGTTTTTACAGAACAGTCTTAATTTGATTTATGTTGTTTGAAACAGTTTCCTTGATGCCTTTTTTTTTTAGTGTCAGATGACACTCAGTATTCGCTTTCTATATTCCTGTTTTTACAAAACAGCCTGTGTAGTTTTTACAGAACAGTCTTAATTTGATTTATGTTGTTTGAAACAGTTTCCTTGATGCCTTTTTTTTTAGTGTCAGATGACACTCAGTATTCGCTTTCTATATTCCTGTTTTTACAAAACAGCCTGTGTAGTTTTTACAGAACAGTCTTAATTTGATTTATGTTGTTTGAAACAGTTTCCTTGATGCCTTTTTTTTTAGTGTCAGATGACACTCAGTATTCGCTTTCTATATTCCTGTTTTTACAAAACAGCCTGTGTAGTTTTTACAGAAAAGTCTTAATTTGATTTATGTTGTTTGAAACAGTTTCCTTGATGCCGTTTTTTTTTAGTGTCAGATGACACTCAGTATTCGCTTTCTATATTCCTGTTTTTACAAAACAGCCTGTGTAGTTTTTACAGAACAGTCTTAATTTGATTTATGTTGTTTGAAACAGTTTCCTTGATGCCTTTTTTTTTTAGTGTCAGATGACACTCAGTATTCGCTTTCTATATTCCTGTTTTTACAAAACAGCCTGTGTAGTTTTTACAGAACAGTCTTAATTTGATTTATGTTGTTTGAAACAGTTTCCTTGATGCCTTTTTTTTTTAGTGTCAGATGACACTCAGTATTCGCTTTCTATATTCCTGTTTTTACAAAACAGCCTGTGTAGTTTTTACAGAACAGTCTTAATTTGATTTATGTTGTTTGAAACAGTTTCCTTGATGCCTTTTTTTTTTAGTGTCAGATGACACTCAGTATTCGCTTTCTATATTCCTGTTTTTACAAAACAGCCTGTGTAGTTTTTACAGAACAGTCTTAATTTGATTTATGTTGTTTGAAACAGTTTCCTTGATGCCTTTTTTTTTTTAGTGTCAGATGACACTCAGTATTCGCTTTCTATATTCCTGTTTTTACAAAACAGCCTGTGTAGTTTTTACAGAACAGTCTTAATTTGATTTATGTTGTTTGAAACAGTTTCCTTGATGCCTTTTTTTTTTAGTGTCAGATGACACTCAGTATTCGCTTTCTATATTCCTGTTTTTACAAAACAGCCTGTGTAGTTTTTACAGAACAGTCTTAATTTGATTTATGTTGTTTGAAACAGTTTCCTTGATGCCTTTTTTTTTTAGTGTCAGATGACACTCAGTATTCGCTTTCTATATTCCTGTTTTTACAAAACAGTCTGTGTAGTTTTTACAGAACAGTCTTAATTTGATTTATGTTGTTTGAAACAGTTTCCTTGATGCCTTTTTTTTTTAGTGTCAGATGACACTCAGTATTCGCTTTCTATATTCCTGTTTTTACAAAACAGTCTGTGTAGTTTTTACAGAACAGTCTTAATTTGATTTATGTTGTTTGAAACAGTTTCCTTGATGCCTTTTTTTTTTAGTGTCAGATGACACTCAGTATTCGCTTTCTATATTCCTGTTTTTACAAAACAGCCTGTGTAGTTTTTACAGAACAGTCTTAATTTGATTTATGTTGTTTTAAACAGTTTCCTTGATGCCTTTTTTTTTTAGTGTCTGATGACACTCAGTATTCGCTTTCTATATTCCTGTTTTTACAAAACAGCCTGTGTAGTTTTTACACAACAGTCTTAATTTGATTTATGTTGTTTTAAACAGTTTCCTTGATGCCTTTTTTTTTTAGTGTCAGATGACACTCAGTATTCGCTTTCTATATTCCTGTTTTTACAAAACAGCCTGTGTAGTTTTTACAGAACAGTCTTAATTTGATTTATGTTGTTTGAATCAGTTTCCTTGATGCCTTTTTTTTTTAGTGTCAGATGACACTCAGTATTCGCTTTCTATATTCCTGTTTTTACAAAACAGCCTGTGTAGTTTTTACACAACAGTCTTAATTTGATTTATGTTGTTTTAAACAGTTTCCTTGATGCCTTTTTTTTTTAGTGTCAGATGACACTCAGTATTCGCTTTCTATATTCCTGTTTTTACAAAACAGCCTGTGTAGTTTTTACAGAACAGTCTTAATTTGATTTATGTTGTTTGAAACAGTTTCCTTGATGCCTTTTTTTTTTAGTGTCAGATGACACTCAGTATTCGCTTTCTATATTCCTGTTTTTACAAAACAGTCTTAATTTGATTTATGTTGTTTGAAACAGTTTCCTTGATGCCTTTTTTTTTTAGTGTCAGATGACACTCAGTATTCGCTTTCTATATTCCTGTTTTTACAAAACAGCCTGTGTAGTTTTTACAGAACAGTCTTAATTTGATTTATGTTTTTTGAAACAGTTTCCTTGATGCCTTTTTTTTTTAGTGTCAGATGACACTCAGTATTCGCTTTCTATATTCCTGTTTTTACAAAACAGCCTGTGTAGTTTTTACAGAACAGTCTTAATTTGATTTATGTTGTTTGAAACAGTTTCCTTGATGCCTTTTTTTTTTAGTGTCAGATGACACTCAGTATTCGCTTTCTATATTCCTGTTTTTACAAAACAGCCTGTGTAGTTTTTACAGAACAGTCTTAATTTGATTTATGTTGTTTGAAACAGTTTCCTTGATGCCTTTTTTTTTTAGTGTCAGATGACACTCAGTATTCGCTTTCTATATTCCTGTTTTTACAAAACAGCCTGTGTAGTTTTTACAGAACAGTCTTAATTTGATTTATGTTGTTTTAAACAGTTTCCTTGATGCCTTTTTTTTTTAGTGTCAGATGACACTCAGTATTCGCTTTCTATATTCCTGTTTTTACAAAACAGCCTGTGTAGTTTTTACAGAACAGTCTTAATTTGATTTATGTTGTTTTAAACAGTTTCCTTGATGCCTTTTTTTTTAGTGTCAGATGACACTCAGTATTCGCTTTCTATATTCCTGTTTTTACAAAACAGCCTGTGTAGTTTTTACAGAACAGTCTTAATTTGATTTATGTTGTTTTAATCAGTTTCCTTGATGCCTTTTTTTTTTTAGTGTCAGATGACACTCAGTATTCGCTTTCTATATTCCTGTTTTTACAAAACAGCCTGTGTAGTTTTTACAGAACAGTCTTAACTTGATTTATGTTGTTTGAAACAGTTTCCTTGATGCCTTTTTTTTTTAGTGTCAGATGACACTCAGTATTCGCTTTCTATATTCCTGTTTTTACAAAACAGCCTTGTGTAGTTTTTACAGAACAGTCTTAATTTGATTTATGTTGTTTTAAACAGTTTCCTTGATGCCTTTTTTTTTTAGTGTCAGATGACACTCAGTATTCGCTTTCTATATTCCTGTTTTTACAAAACAGCCTTGTGTAGTTTTTACAGAACAGTCTTAATTTGATTTATGTTGTTTTAAACAGTTTCCTTGATGCCTTTTTTTTTTAGTGTCAGATGACACTCAGTATTCGCTTTCTATATTCCTGTTTTTACAAAACAGCCTGTGTAGTTTTTACAGAACAGTCTTAATTTGATTTATGTTGTTTTAAACAGTTTCCTTGATGCCTTTTTTTTTTAGTGTCAGATGACACTCAGTATTCGCTTTCTATATTCCTGTTTTTACAAAACAGCCTGTGTAGTTTTTACAGAACAGTCTTAATTTGATTTATGTTGTTTTAAACAGTTTCCTTGATGCCTTTTTTTTTTAGTGTCAGATGACACTCAGTATTCGCTTTCTATATTCCTGTTTTTACAAAACAGCCTGTGTAGTTTTTACAGAACAGTCTTAATTTGATTTATGTTGTTTTAAACAGTTTCCTTGATGCCTTTTTTTTTTAGTGTCAGATGACACTCAGTATTCGCTTTCTATATTCCTGTTTTTACAAAACAGCCTTGTGTAGTTTTTACAGAACAGTCTTAATTTGATTTATGTTGTTTGAAACAGTTTCCTTGATGCCTTTTTTTTTTAGTGTCAGATGACACTCAGTATTCGCTTTCTATATTCCTGTTTTTACAAAACAGCCTGTGTAGTTTTTACAGAACAGTCTTAATTTGATTTATGTTGTTTTAAACAGTTTCCTTGATGCCTTTTTTTTTTAGTGTCAGATGACACTCAGTATTCGCTTTCTATATTCCTGTTTTTACAAAACAGCCTGTGTAGTTTTTACAGAACAGTCTTAATTTGATTTATGTTGTTTGAAACAGTTTCCTTGATGTCTTTTTTTTTTAGTGTCAGATGACACTCAGTATTCGCTTTCTATATTCCTGTTTTTACAAAACAGCCTTGTGTAGTTTTTACAGAACAGTCTTAATTTGATTTATGTTGTTTGAAACAGTTTCCTTGATGCCTTTTTTTTTTTAGTGTCAGATGACACTCAGTATTCGCTTTCTATATTCCTGTTTTCACAAAACAGCCTTGTGTAGTTTTTACAGAACAGTCTTAATTTGATTTATGTTGTTTGAAACAGTTTCCTTGATGCCTTTTTTTTTTAGTGTCAGATGACACTCAGTATTCGCTTTCTATATTCCTGTTTTTACAAAACAGCCTGTGTAGTTTTTACAGAACAGTCTTAATTTGATTTATGTTGTTTGAAACAGTTTCCTTGATGCCTTTTTTTTTTAGTGTCAGATGACACTCAGTATTCGCTTTCTATATTCCTGTTTTTACAAAACAGCCTTGTGTAGTTTTTACAGAACAGTCTTAATTTGATTTATGATGTTTGAAACAGTTTCCTTGATGCCTTTTTTTTTTAGTGTCAGATGACACTCAGTATTCGCTTTCTATATTCCTGTTTTTACAAAACAGCCTGTGTAGTTTTTACAGAACAGTCTTAATTTGATTTATGTTGTTTGAAACAGTTTCCTTGATGCCTTTTTTTTTTAGTGTCAGATGACACTCAGTATTCGCTTTCTATATTCCTGTTTTTACAAAACAGCCTGTGTAGTTTTTACAGAACAGTCTTAATTTGAATTATGTTGTTTTAAACAGTTTCCTTGATGCCTTTTTTTTTTAGTGTCAGATGACACTCAGTATTCGCTTTCTATATTCCTGTTTTTACAAAACAGCCTGTGTAGTTTTTACAGAACAGTCTTAATTTGATTTATGTTGTTTTAAACAGTTTCCTTGATGCCTTTTTTTTTTAGTGTCAGATGACACTCAGTATTCGCTTTCTATATTCCTGTTTTTACAAAACAGCCTTGTGTAGTTTTTACAGAACAGTCTTAATTTGATTTATGTTGTTTGAAACAGTTTCCTTGATGCCTTTTTTTTTTAGTGTCAGATGACACTCAGTATTCGCTTTCTATATTCCTCTTTTTACAAAACAGCCTGTGTAGTTTTTACAGAACAGTCTTAATTTGATTTATGTTGTTTGAAACAGTTTCCTTGATGCCTTTTTTTTTTAGTGTCAGATGACACTCAGTATTCGCTTTCTATATTCCTGTTTTTACAAAACAGCCTGTGTAGTTTTTACAGAACAGTCTTAATTTGATTTATGTTGTTTGAAACAGTTTCCTTGATGCCTTTTTTTTTTAGTGTCAGATGACACTCAGTATTCGCTTTCTATATTCCTGTTTTTACAAAACAGCCTTGTGTAGTTTTTACAGAACAGTCTTAATTTGATTTATGTTGTTTGAAACAGTTTCCTTGATGCCTTTTTTTTTTAGTGTCAGATGACACTCAGTATTCGCTTTCTATATTCCTGTTTTTACAAAACAGCCTGTGTAGTTTTTACAGAACAGTCTTAATTTGATTTATGTTGTTTGAAACAGTTTCCTTGATGCCTTTTTTTTTAGTGTCAGATGACACTCAGTATTCGCTTTCTATATTCCTGTTTTTACAAAACAGCCTGTGTAGTTTTTACAGAACAGTCTTAATTTGATTTATGTTGTTTGAAACAGTTTCCTTGATGCCTTTTTTTTTAGTGTCAGATGACACTCAGTATTCGCTTTCTATATTCCTGTTTTTACAAAACAGCCTTGTGTAGTTTTTACAGAACAGTCTTAATTTGATTTATGTTGTTTGAAACAGTTTCCTTGATGCCTTTTTTTTTTAGTGTCAGATGACACTCAGTATTCGCTTTCTATATTCCTGTTTTTACAAAACAGCCTGTGTAGTTTTTACAGAACAGTCTTAATTTGATTTATGTTGTTTGAAACAGTTTCCTTGATGCCTTTTTTTTTTAGTGTCAGATGACACTCAGTATTCGCTTTCTATATTCCTGTTTTTACAAAACAGCCTGTGTAGTTTTTACAGAACAGTCTTAATTTGATTTATGTTGTTTTAAACAGTTTCCTTGATGCCTTTTTTTTTTAGTGTCAGATGACACTCAGTATTCGCTTTCTATATTCCTGTTTTTACAAAACAGCCTGTGTAGTTTTTACAGAACAGTCTTAATTTGATTTATGTTGTTTTAAACAGTTTCCTTGATGCCTTTTTTTTTTAGTGTCAGATGACACTCAGTATTCGCTTTCTATATTCCTGTTTTTACAAAACAGCCTTGTGTAGTTTTTACAGAACAGTCTTAATTTGATTTATGTTGTTTTAAACAGTTTCCTTGATGCCTTTTTTTTTTTAGTGTCAGATGACACTCAGTATTCGCTTTCTATATTCCTGTTTTTACAAAACAGCCTTGTGTAGTTTTTACAGAACAGTCTTAATTTGATTTTTGTTGTTTGAGACAGTTTCCTTGATGCCTTTTTTTTTTAGTGTCAGATGACACTCAGTATTCGCTTTCTATATTCCTGTTTTTACAAAACAGCCTGTGTAGTTTTTACAGAACAGTCTTAATTTGATTTATGTTGTTTCAAACAGTTTCCTTGATGCCTTTTTTTTTTAGTGTCAGATGACACTCAGTATTCGCTTTCTATATTCCTGTTTTTACAAAACAGCCTGTGTAGTTTTTACAGAACAGTCTTAATTTGATTTATGTTGTTTTAAACAGTTTCCTTGATGCCTTTTTTTTTAGTGTCAGATGACACTCAGTATTCGCTTTCTATATTCCTGTTTTTACAAAACAGCCTTGTGTAGTTTTTACAGAACAGTCTTAATTTGATTTATGTTGTTTTAAACAGTTTCCTTGATGCCTTTTTTTTTTAGTGTCAGATGACACTCAGTATTCGCTTTCTATATTCCTGTTTTTACAAAACAGCCTGTGTAGTTTTTACAGAACAGTCTTAATTTGATTTATGTTGTTTTAAACAGTTTCCTTGATGCCTTTTTTTTTTAGTGTCAGATGACACTCAGTATTCGCTTTCTATATTCCTGTTTTTACAAAACAGCCTTGTGTAGTTTTTACAGAACAGTCTTAATTTGATTTATGTTGTTTTAAACAGTTTCCTTGATGCCTTTTTTTTTTAGTGTCAGATGACACTCAGTATTCGCTTTCTATATTCCTGTTTTTACAAAACAGCCTTGTGTAGTTTTTACAGAACAGTCTTAATTTGATTTATGTTGTTTTAAACAGTTTCCTTGATGCCTTTTTTTTTAGTGTCAGATGACACTCAGTATTCGCTTTCTATATTCCTGTTTTTACAAAACAGCCTGTGTAGTTTTTACAGAACAGTCTTAATTTGATTTATGTTGTTTGAAACAGTTTCCTTGATGCCTTTTTTTTTTAGTGTCAGATGACACTCAGTATTCGCTTTCTATATTCCTGTTTTTACAAAACAGCCTGTGTAGTTTTTACAGAACAGTCTTAATTTGATTTATGTTGTTTTAAACAGTTTCCTTGATGCCTTTTTTTTTTAGTGTCAGATGACACTCAGTATTCGCTTTCTATATTCCTGTTTTTACAAAACAGCCTTGTGTAGTTTTTACAGAACAGTCTTAATTTGATTTATGTTGTTTTAAACAGTTTCCTTGATGCCTTTTTTTTTTAGTGTCAGATGACACTCAGTATTCGCTTTCTATATTCCTGTTTTTACAAAACAGCCTTGTGTAGTTTTTACAGAACAGTCTTAATTTGATTTTTGTTGTTTGAAACAGTTTCCTTGATGCCTTTTTTTTTTTAGTGTCAGATGACACTCAGTATTCGCTTTCTATATTCCTGTTTTTACAAAACAGCCTGTGTAGTTTTTACAGAACAGTCTTAATTTGATTTATGTTGTTTTAAACAGTTTCCTTGATGCCTTTTTTTTTTAGTGTCAGATGACACTCAGTATTCGCTTTCTATATTCCTGTTTTTACAAAACAGCCTTGTGTAGTTTTTACAGAACAGTCTTAATTTGATTTATGTTGTTTTAAACAGTTTCCTTGATGCCTTTTTTTTTTAGTGTCAGATGACACTCAGTATTCGCTTTCTATATTCCTGTTTTTACAAAACAGCCTTGTGTAGTTTTTACAGAACAGTCTTAATTTGATTTATGTTGTTTGAAACAGTTTCCTTGATGCCTTTTTTTTTTAGTGTCAGATGACACTCAGTATTCGCTTTCTATATTCCTGTTTTTACAAAACAGCCTTGTGTAGTTTTTACAGAACAGTCTTAATTTGATTTATGTTGTTTTAAACAGTTTCCTTGATGCCTTTTTTTTTTAGTGTCAGATGACACTCAGTATTCGCTTTCTATATTCCTGTTTTTACAAAACAGCCTGTGTAGTTTTTACAGAACAGTCTTAATTTGATTTATGTTGTTTGAAACAGTTTCCTTGATGCCTTTTTTTTTTAGTGTCAGATGACACTCAGTATTCGCTTTCTATATTCCTGTTTTTACAAAACAGCCTGTGTAGTTTTTACAGAACAGTCTTAATTTGATTTATGTTGTTTTAAACAGTTTCCTTGATGCCTTTTTTTTTTAGTGTCAGATGACACTCAGTATTCGCTTTCTATATTCCTGTTTTTACAAAACAGCCTTGTGTAGTTTTTACAGAACAGTCTTAATTTGATTTATGTTGTTTGAAACAGTTTCCTTGATGCCTTTTTTTTTACTAATGAGCATCATTATGCTCAATATATATATATAAAATAAAATAAGTAAATTTAAGAGAAAAAATAACAAATGGATAAAAAAAAAACGAAATCAAAATAACAAAAGGGAAGAAAAAAACTATTTGATCAAAAATGTAAAATGAAAATATAGCATATTCAAAGGGCATGAAGAGAAAGGAGAGGAATTTTTAACGATTATAAAATGTGATGTTCTCTAAATTTTTCTGCATTAGATATAACAATAATACCATTACCTTATTTTTAGCCCACTTGAAATTTATGCAACTATCTCTATTATAATTAATATACAATTATCTATTATAATAACTATACAATTATCTATTATAATAAGTATGCAATTTTCTATTATAATTAACATACAAAACCTATTATTATTAATATACAAATAACTATTATTATAACTACAATATAATAATAAAATTATTTTACTTTTAACCTAGTCTTTAATTTTTTACTTGTTTTTTTTACATTTACGTTAGTTTTTATGTTGAAAATTGAACAAAATTACCTTTTGCATCATTTAGTAACTAATATCTTGTTTCAGACTCGGGCAAAGATTCATAAATGAAATTTGTTGGAAAGTGCTCGAAAGTTTTGTTGATAGTAAACAAAATATAGCGATGAAATGCAGATAAATTCTGCTTTTAGTAGGCAAGAAATGAGGAAATTAAGCAATGGGCTCTAGAAAAGATTTGTGCGATCTAGCTAGTAAAAAAGTGTTCGAAAGTTTCATAGCAAGCTTTCTTCCTCTAATTATATAACTCGTACAAGATATCAGAATTTTATATCAAGTGGCTATAGTAATTTTTGCTGCATTGACCGAAAGTGTAGTTGAACACTCTCAATTTTTTCCGAGCATTAAATAGCCTGCTCAGATTTGCCAAAAATGTAAAGCCAATACATTGAAAAACTTTCACACAGTTGACTTCTTTAAAAAGTTGAACCTAAACGTTTACATCCTCTTTTTCAATTCGAACACCACAATTTAGTTTGAGTAAGTGACATAACACCAATTGGATGAAATGCACCCAACATAACTAATCACTTGAAATCTATAAATAGAACTCTTGAAGAGCCAATGTTCTAAAAACGGAACATTTTGTTTTAAACTAATATTTGGATTTTAAAACTTGAAAATAAAATTTTGAAGTTGATGCCTAACAGAGGGTTGCAGTATACCTTAAAAATCTTGTAAATATATTTCTCTTATTATAAAAGTCTGAGTTTTGGTAATTATATTACAAGCATTATAAAAACCTACGAAATTTACCATATTCTAAATATTCATATAATTAATCAAAGATTTATGGAAACGAAACCAAACTAAATACAAAAAATTCTTTATAATGTATATTATTAATAAATGAAAAGAAATATTCGGATATAAATTGCTCATTAAATATAAACTCGAAATCTATGTTCAAGTTTTGAACGTTGGTATATAAACGGTTAATTAAATAATTCGTATTTTACAGAAATGTCCCTGCTTAGCTGACTAAAATGGTTTCAATATAAAGAAAAGTATTGCCTTTTATTTGAACTTAATTAGGTTTTTTATAAGTTGGCTTGTTTACACATTGAAAAAAATATTACTTTTTCGTTTAATTATAACATATCTTTAGTCTACATTTCATATTAATTATACAGAAGTAAGAGAATTTAAAAGAAGGACTCATTCATTATCTTTCGAATGAAATGAAACTTTAAAAAAATTTTGGAAGTATTCGCAAAACAAAAATTTACTTTGCGTATTAAAAGTTTAGAAATTAAAGTATATATCATTTTAAAAAGATTAATCTTTTAAGAGTTAACTTTAAATTGCGCATATTTTACGCTCAACAGTTTTGAATAATAGCTTTATAATATCATATATTAAACTAATTTAAAAGTTCAAAAACAAAATTTTTTCGTGAATTTTGAAAAAAATTACAAGATAGTTGCAGGTGCTAAGCAAATGAGTAGTTATAAAATTATTTAACATATTTCTATATGCTTTAGTTTTATTTTAAAAATTTAAATTATAGGAAAAGTTTCTATACGCAATTAATTAAAAATTATTCATATTCACTCTTGAAATAAGTATAAAGCATCATTCTAATTCAATAAATGATTTAAATGAATTTAAACAAATAAAATTGTTTTTCAAAACTTTTCGGCATGAGATGAATTTAAATAAGCAAATAATGAGAAAAAATTTCAGTCATAAAAATGCAAGATCAAACGATAAGTAATCATGTTGTTTAATTAGTTAATGAAAACTAACACGAATGAGAGAATTTAATTGAAAAGTAGTTTTTCAGAGAAGTAAATGGATTTGATAGGTAAAGAGTTTCTTTAAAATACTTAAGATTTACTTCTATCTGCAAAGTTTGAAAGATATTTTTATTATTTATTTATATTGTTTTTTTATGTATATGTTTTAGTATTATAAATTTCAATTCAATGGCACTAAAAGCACACTTTAAAACTTTCAGTTCATCTTAACTTAAAAAATGGTGGCAACTAAATAGTTACTACCATTTTTGGCGGCATTTAGATGAACTAAAATTTCTGTAAGTGCTTGTTTTCACAAATTTTATTTACTTTTTCCCTGTTAATTTTGATTATTTATTCATTTTTTGTGTATTTGTGTGCTGACGACATATATATCCATCCACACTAGAATAAATTTATTAACTTCATTGCAAAAACATTTCGCTTTAAAAACAAAGAATTTTTGAAATACATTCTCCCTAATTCTATTAAGCAATTGATATTTTGTCAATTTTATATTTTTCCAATCCGTAACCTTAGACTATTAGAATATTTTTTTTAATAACGGCAGGCACTGAACTTTCGTTCTTCGCCGCAGAAGATGTCGGAAGTGTTGCTCATTTATCGTTACCCAGTGGGCACCTGTGAACAAAAGTCACGGAGGCGAGCAACGTTACACACGCCCCACTGCCACAAATACCCGTTCATAGGGTGGGCCACATTCACTCATTCACACATCAGAAGACAACACAGAGAGATAGACATCCATGCCCAGAGCGGGATTCGAACCCACGACCATTGGCTTCGCAGTCAGACACGCTAACCACTCGGCTACCTGGCCGGCTACTATTAGAATATGAAAGTAGCATTCACGCATAAATGGCGCAGCATACACAGAGCTGCAATGTTCGTTAAGTTTTATTGTTACAGTTTAGAAACTATGTTAGTTATAAATAGTTACAAAAGCGGATAGTTTTATATTAGTTTTTTTTAACCGTACCAGTTGTAAACTATTTCAAGACCGAAAGATTAAGGAAATGTTCCTAACAATAAACTTTACGGTTAATTGGATGGACAAACAGTTTCCGGTTATTTTACCGTAATTTCCAACTGAAAATTCTAACAGTGTCAAGACAGTTTCTGGGTGCAGCCGTCGTTAAATAAACTGCCGGAAAATATTTCCTACCAAAATGGGTGAGTTTCGATGTTTTCTTCCAATGCTATAAGAGATTATGCAGCTTTCATAGCAGCCAAAAATGAGGCTAACAATTTTATGTTGGAGGCTGACAACTAAAAATACTAACAATACCATTTAATAGCTAAATAAATAAAAAATAAAATAAATCAATTTTTAAATTTTAAAAGCACTTCAAACTTTTTACCGCTAAATTTACACTTACTTACAAATTATTCTTTGGATCAAACTATTATTTCATGTCATGTATTCAGTTCTACGCTTAAGACTAAAAACATCTGGTGAAAAAACTTATAAGCCATTCTTTTATTTATTTTGTTATACATAATATTTTGTTACTTTCGAAGATCAGCTTCGGAATGAAAATGTGAGAAATATTCTTTAAAATATGTTTCTATTATGGCCACCTATTAAGTATACGGCAAACAAAATAATAATTTATAATCCCAGCCAAGTATTAGAAATTTATTTTCAAAACTTCACATGTAATATACATGCCCTTTACCAATTCACTTTTATTTACGAACAAACGAACAAACTAAACAAAACAACAACAAAAAACGAACAAACAAAAACAACAATGATTCTTTTAAATGTAATTAATCAATTTTTTAATTTAATTAACTAATTAATTAATTAATTAAATTATTATATTTTTAAAAGATTATTTTTTCAAAAAAAAAAAAAACATTATTTATTACTCTCCAGTATAAAATTTTACAAAACTACCATGTTCAAAAAAATAATATTTTTTTCATTATTCTATTTAAGTCAAGAGAAATAAAAGAAAAATTTTTTTTATAATTAATCATTATTTAAAATAAATTACGGCCAAGAATTTAACAATTTAATATTTAACTCATAACGGCTTCTAAACAACGCCTAATTTCATAACTTTACACCATGTTGAAATACAATGCTTTTGGAAAATATACTTAATAAAAATAATGAATGATTTATTTCTACTCCAGGGCTTTCATTAAAAATTAAAAAAAAAACAAATTCCATTGTCTCAAAATATCCTAGTTTATACCTTTAAAGCCTATCTTCAAACAACAAATTTTTCAGTAAAACAAACATTTTTTTTTTATATGAAATCGTATGCATTACTTTTTTTTTCTTACTCTTTTTACAACCCTATCCTATTTCATTCATAACAAAGATTCAACGAGGCATAACAAAGATCGAGTCATTTAGTAGAGTGGCGTGAAAAATTTTCACGCTCCATAAGACTCGTGGAAAGTTTTATGTAGAAAAAACACCGAAAAAATAAATTAGTCCTTCCTTTTTCGTTTCAAGAAGGAATTTTTTCATCTGCCATTAATATCCCAAAGTAATAAATTAAGACGTGTTATTAAAACTCCACAGTTAAACATAAATTTCATCTAGAATGGCCATCAGCATTATTACCTGAGCCCTGGATGAATAAAAAAAACTAATTAAAATTAATCCTTGTTACACAAAAGCGTAATATTTACTTAATTATCCAACAAAATGACTTTTCATTGACCAGGATTTTTTTTCCGCTCTTTTTCAACAGGTTTAAGGAGCATTTTATGCATTTAAAACTATGAAATTTGCATGAAAGAAATGAAAAAAAATTCTTAATTATTTTTTTGTAAAGCTGATAGATTAATATAATTTTTTGGAAACATTAAAATTTCGTATTTATGCTACAATTTTGTTACTTATCATTCCCTCTGTTTTTAATTTTTATGAATTTATAATTATTCTTTTTTTTTTTTGTCAATTTTGTAAAACTTGTTTTGTTTTCATTTATTTTTGAAACGAAATTAAAATGCTTAATTTTTATTTGACTTTGTTTGTTTATGGCTTATATAAAATAAATAAATTCTTGTTATTTTTATTTTGAACAAAAACAATTTTAATTAAATTTTCATTGCTTTACGTTAAAGAGTATATCTTACGCAAAATTGAAGTCTATATTTCTGACCTTCATTGCAAAAACTTAAAACTAAAAAACTTGAAAAATAAAAAAAATTGAAATTATATCTATAAGTTAGCAACTTATGATGTTTATTATTTTTTTCGACATTTTTAAACAGTTAAATAATTATCCAAAACCATGAAAACATGAAATTAATTTTTTTTAAGAAGACCAGAAAGAATTCCAAATAAAAAAATTTCCGAGTCGTCATAATTATCCGAAGCACTGAATAAAACTGCACTGAACTACAGCACTGAATAAAAATATAGTTAAATCCACCATAATATGGTCGAAATTACCGTGTTTCCGGCTCTATGAAAATACCAAAATGCTCAGTAAATCTAGTTTTGCATTTGCGCTTTGGCAATAGTTTTGGAAAATTAACATAAAACATATTTTTATAATGTGTGACAAAAGTTGAAGAATGTAGTAACATTTGGTAACTTTATCATGATACCTTAGAGCATGGAGCTAAGACCATGTTTATAGTTAAATTTACTTTCCTGTCTTGTCTTGCTAAATGTCTGGTATTACGAACTATAATTTTGAAAACAAGAACTTTCAATTAACTGTTATCATGTGAAAGAAAAAAATTGGCAAATATTTTGTTTTTATTAACAAGAATTACGTTTTTTTTTACCAAAACTTCCATGGTAAAAACCGTACTGTTAGTACTGTAATTTCTTAAGGATATTTTTTTGCTCTGTATATTTCAAAAAAACATCTAATGTGTATTTCATGAACAAAATTTACGACATTCATTTACATCCTTCTATGAATTTTAACAATAAATAACGGATAGTTTGTTTTTGTAATTTATGACTTGTTTTCATCACGATTTTAATGAATTTTTCAGACATCAGTAGTGAAATAGTTTAAAATTATAGATATTTAAATAATAGAAATTAAAACTAGACCAGCATTCTACTAATTTCTGTCCATCATAACAGTTGCTTCAATCCAACTGGTTTATAAGAACACAATTTATCGTCTCATTTTACCTTAAAGAACCAACAAAATCTCAGGGGGAAGTTTAATATAATCAATATATATCAGATAAACTTTTCAGCCGTATTTTAAATATTAACAACAGAACTCAAATGTTTTTAAACCCAAACTCAGGAGACTTTTCTCCGAATGTCACTTGGTACCTTTTCCAACTACGCAATTTAATAAAACATACTTTTTTTCTAGTGTAAAATCTTAAAAAATATATCTAGAATTAAGTTTTATTAAATGTTTAATTTTATTTTCAGAGCAAAATATTAATTCTAAACAGTTCTTAAAACAACCAGATTTGTTTTTATCATTAATGGATTAATGGAAAAAAATATTCTTCCTGATTTACAAGTTAAATTTTTAAGATAGCTAAGTTAAAACAATGTAACAATAGAAAACGGATTTAATTTGGGGTTATTAATTGTATTCAAGGCAATCGCAGTAAAGCTTTCAAGCAACTGAACAATAAATTAAAAGAATAATAGCAATTAAAACAGTCCCGCATAGTCTTGATTTCTTTCGTCGCTGTAATTGTTACGATTCAACCTTTTTTTAGGAAGAAAACAAATTATCGTCCCATTTCAATTAAGTCCACTTAAGAAACCAAAAAAGCTAAGGAAAGATTTCCAGTTTAGTGCAACCTATAGTTTGCAAAGAGACTTTCCAATTGTATCTTAATTGCTTTAATAGAAATAATTTCAGCAACAGTATTTATTGCAATATAAAAAATTATTCTTTCAATTTCACTTTACTTAAGCGATTTTAAGATCAGTTTGAAGAAATGATGCATGTGAATTTATATATTCTTAATTTATGTACTTCCAAAAGATTCAATAAAATTCTGAACCATTTATTTGTACATTGAGCCATAATATCAAGCAAATTCGCGTTACTCTTAATAATATTTTGAATTGAAACTTGGGAAAATTGAATAGCTCTAACTAAAACCATAGTATCGTCAACTCAATCTTAGAAGAGGCGAATAATTAAGGCGATTACGATATGATTTAACTTAGCCCCATACTGAGATTGAAACAACCCATCCTTGAATAATATCACCGTTAAATTCTCTCAAAACTCAGCAAACACAATATAGGTTTATAAAAACACTATAAAATGTGCATGTATAACAAGTACGGTTTCAGAGTTAAACTATTTTGCTTTAAAACTATTTTAAAAATAAATTTCAATTACCTCTATTATTAATATTATATCAATATTAAATTCTTAAATTCAATTTGTGATTATTTCCTTTAAAGATTATTAGTACTTTAATACGGAATTCTCCAGATTTTACTTTCCTGACTTGCAATTTACGATTACTCTCAAAATTATCAGATGTTGTTGAACTATTATACCATTTAAACTTGCTGCAATCTTACGATGAAAAAGATTGGAAAAATTATAGTACTTTATGATAATGACAATTCTGGAAAATAAAACCAATAATTCTGAATAATAAAACCAAACTAAGCAATATTTAAGAAATTTATTTGGTAATTTCATGCGTTAACGATTTACTCGAAATTCAGGTTTCCAAAATTACAGTTGTAACGGCCACAGATTTAAAATAAAATACACACCTGAAAAGTAAATTTCGGCTTAAATGATTTAGAAATAGAAATGGTTTTTAGAAATATAATGGCTTTAAGGTACAAAAAGTTTACCAAATTTTACCACATTAACGAAATTGTATCATGTGTTATAAAACAATAATTTCTCCAAAATGATTACAAAGCAATTTTACAAAATTCGATTTTTTTAGCGATGTTTTCAAAAATCAAGCATAGTAGAAATTTTTTAAATTTAAAGCAGCAACAAATTAAGATATAGCTTATCTGAAGACAACAGAACAATGTTATTACAGAGAACCAAGCAGCCAAATTAGAAGTTTTCATCATCAATACAAAAATTCACTAAAATTGGAAAAGACATTCCAGAGTTGCTATTACTAGTATATCCAATATGGCGAAAATTATGAACAGATTTACAATTTTATTAATCCGATTATAAGATCCGGTATCCGGAATTGTGAAACAGATTGAGACACAATTATCGGGTAAATAAATATTCTTGCATATTAAGTATTCATACAGAAGTAATAAATGTTTAAATAGAAAGAATAAAAATAACTTACTTCATTCGAAAGTTGATCCAACAGAAGGAACAAGAGAGAAAACCACGGTAGAAACAACAGTTGTTGTTGTTGTAGTTGTAGTTTTATTTACGTCGCACTAGAGCTGCACAATGGGCTAGTAGAAACAACAGATAAAGTCTGTTTATCAGCAGAAATCCAGTCGTGAGGGCTCCGGAGATAGTGCGTTTGCCTTCGAATGAGTTGCCCCGGGTTCGAATCCTAGTGATGATTGGTTGATACCAATCACAGTACTGACATAAAATATCTTCAGTGGTAGACAGATCATGGGTTAGAGTCCCCTTGTCATTAGGCTAACCATGGGAGGTCTTAGGGTTTTCCTCTGCATGTAACGAAAATTAAAGTTAGTTCCATCGAAACGTACTCCACGAAGATAAATTTTTCCCAACACCCAGGAGTTCCTTTTCCTTTCTGGATTGGGTTTAAAATTACAAGGCTACGGAGTTGGACATTAGTAGTCGTAAAATAAAAATTGGGTTGGCTGTATAACGAAGATTATAATATCAGCAGATATTCAAATTATAGAGAAACAATTTGCCGGTAGTAATGGCTGAAAGGGAAGAATTCCACGATATCTAAATTTAAGAGCGGTTAGCAGAACAGCAATAAAGCACTGCGAAGTGTAAATAAAGCAAACGTTTATTACTGGATTCTCCATCGCCACGGTGTGTTCTCCTTTCGCCAAACGCTCTGAATCGTGTTCAATATTTTTGTGCCGTGTTTCTCTTTTTTTTACTGTCTGTTATGTAATTTGACAAAAAACGAACCATTCTTTACTTTAAGCACACGAGTCTACATATGTACGTAAGCTAAATTAATTTGCTGTTGCACATCCATGGTTACTCCTTGTTCCGAACCCGTTACCTCCATTTTTAATTTTCACTTGTTGAAAAGGCGAGACTGATGTAAAAATAATTTCAAAAAACTTTTCTCTTTCACGAATTTATTTCTTTACATATTGATACCCTTAGAAGTGCAGACTTGCTTAACATTACATTACATATACATTACAAAGTACAATTTATCGTTAGCCCTAGTCAAATTGAAGAACATATCACTCAAATCAGACAAACGTATTACAAAGATGGTAAAGTGGAGGTAGCGGGTTCGAATATTACCAAGTCCCAGGATGTATCTTTGTGCAGTCTTTCTCTATCGCGTGCTATGTGTATTTTACCTTGAGAAGGGCATATAAGCTGAACTTTGTAATGAGCACCCAAGCAGGTGTATGTGTACGTAATAGTAAGTAAATAAATAGAAGCATTCATGGTTATGGTGGGATTCGAACCCTCTACCTCTAAGCTTCCATTTCAGTATGTTGGGCCCGTTCTAGCGTTTAAAAGTAGAGTTACTTATCTACTTTAGTTTTGTCCAGACATTTAATCATTCATAAATGCACATTTTTTTTACAGTTAGATGCTAACTGATCTCGTAGATGGTAACTTATAGCGAGCATAGGAGAAAAAAAACATTTAACCGATGTGAAACAAAGTTTACTAGCTTTTACTAAATAAAATAGATCATTATCAAGCTGAAAATTTTTCCGTCATCGCGAACTATACTAGTACTATTAAATTACTATGTTAGAACTATTCACTTTTAGTTCAAGTTGCTAAATTTTACACTTACTACCACACATCATGGTAATAAAAACCATATTTTATTGTTAGTTTTATCAAAACGTCATTACTAAAACGCTTCGGTAAAAATTACAGTGCTTTTCAGTCTTACCATACAGCTAGAAATTTTAATCTAGAGTTTTACTATATTCAGAATTCTCAGTGTATATTACTACTCTACTATATTTTTCTCAGTGTAAAAATATTATGGTTCAGTGATTTCATTAGATTGCTTCTGAAGCCATTAGCACTCATGATCATTTATAGTTATAAAGCTGAAAAATACATAATATGAAATGCATAATATGTTAAATATAACATTTATCAAGCGGAACTGGTCATAAATAGCATTTATTTCAACCTGAAAGCAGAATTTCAATATGTCAAGAAAAATCACGCTAAATGTCATAAATTATTTTAGTAATCAAAAATGTTGTTGTTGTTCATTTACGTCGCACTAGAGCTGCACAATGGGCTATTGGCGACGGTCTGGGAAGCATCCCTGAGGATGATCCGAAGACATGCCATCACAATTTTGATCCTCTGCAGAGGGGATGGCACCCCCGCTTCGGTACCCGACGACCTGTACGCGAAGTCGAGCACTTTACGGTAGAACAGTTTAACGAGGACCAATACCGCACACCCTCGATCCCTACGCAGACTGATCCAAGTGGTCACCCACCCGCACACTGACCGCAGCCAGTGATGCTTGACTTCGTTCGTAATCAACAAATAAATTAGATAAAATGATTGTTAAATCGCCTTTTTAATTTTATCTAAACATGAATACTAATAGTTTAAATATCATTTTTCAATACGTTTTGAAACTTAACAAATTATTAAAGTTTTTCAGTAAAATGCTTCAATAATTTTTAAATTACATAACGATAATTTATAAGTTTTATTGAAAATTTAAGATTTAGACCAGCGTTTCTCAACCTTTCAGTATTCGCGGCCTAGTTTTCAATCTTAATTTTCATCGCGCCCCCCGCTTGCAGTAAAATGTATACAACAATAATGTATATTGAGTATTTTGGATTCCGTCTTTATATTATTTTTAACTAACTAACAAAATAAAAGTAAATTAAAAGCCAGCAGCAATTGAGATGATAGAAACTATGTTTGGAGATAATTTTTCGAAACAATTGCAGTGCATACCTTTTTCAAAAGATACTGTTGTTCGACGAATTGGTGATACAGCTAAAAATGTATAGTGTCAGCTTTTCTCGAAATTGAGTGACATTGTTTTCAATACAGCTTGATGAAGCAATGGATGGTAATAAAGCTTATGATCGATTTTGTGATAATATGTCACTAGTAGAAGAACAACTTTTCTGCAAATCAATAAAACTCAAAACATAAGCGCTTGCATTATTTACTAGTTTAAATGATTTTATGAATGAGGCAGACAAAGAATGCAAAAATTGCGTCGGATTATGCAACTCGTTCAATGTCCGGAAGATTCCAAAATATACAAGCACTTGTAAAGCAAAAGTCGCATGAATGCGTCTGGACACATAGCATGAGCCACAAAGAAACTTTGGCTTCGAAAGAAATGAGTCCTGGTTTGAATATTGTATTAACTACGGTTGTAAATTATAAAAGAATGAGACCCTTATGATCGAGAATCTTTTTTGCACTTTGTAAAGACATTGGTTCAGTACATTCAGCATTACTATTTAATTGTGAGGCAAGATGTTTATTACGTGAGAAATTTTTGACACGTGTTTATGAATTAAGAGAAGAAATGGCAATTTTCCTAGAAGAGGATAACAGACCGGTAGCCGAGAATTTTCGTGATTGTTTATTTGTGATGAAATTGAGCTACTTGTCATCATTTTCGAGAATCATCATCTTCAACTCCAAGGAGCAAATACACATATGTTGGATACGGGTGATAAAGTTAATGCTTTTTGGTGAAAATTGGAATTGTGGGGCAGAAATTTAAAGCAAAAAAAAACAAAAAAAAAAAACTGACAATGTTTGCAAATGTTAATGATTGTAATTATTAACATTTGCAAACATTATTGAATTATAAGGCTGAAGAAGAACATGTAAAAGTTTCCAGAAGGACTCTCAATTGATGAGGGAGAAAAATTCATCGACTTCACTGCAAGTGGCAAAATTTAAAAGACAATTTAGTAATAAATCACTATTTGAATTTTGGGCACGAGTAGAGGATGATTTTTTCTGCACTAAAATCAAGGGCATTTCACATTCTATTACCATTTTCAACATCCTACCTTAGTGAAACTGGATTTTCTGCTGGGGCTTCTTTGAAGACAAAATATAGATCTCGGCTAAATATAGAAACAGAACTGAGAGTGGCTATTTCTAATACTAAGCCTTCCCTCGAAAAACTTTGCTCTGCAAGACAGGCCCAAGGAAGTCACTAATAATTATTAAATTTATTTTTAATTTAGTATGTTTTGATTAAGTAAGGTGGGTGAGCCTAAGGTGGCCAGTGCTCCTAAAGTCGCCCACCCCCCAAAAGTAGAATTATTTTTATTTTGAATCACAAGATGGCCCTGCTGCATTGTAAATCTTGTATCTGAGGTGCACGTGGCTGAATTGGAAGAGATTACATTCAGTGGCCTTCAATGTATGAATTGATTTCATTATATGCAGTTGTCATTCTAATTTCTGGGTAAGAAGAAATTGTAACTTTTATGTGTTTAAATTTTTAGAACTTTGAGTTATGATATGTTTTCTGAAAGTTTATTTCGTTTTCTTTAAACACATTAATCTATCAGATTAATATTTTTTGACCGTATGCATTTTCCTGAGGTGGCCCGACACCGGTGCCTTCTTGGGGACACGTGGATCACCTTCGGAAACAAACGTGAAATCTATAAAAGAGTTAGTTATAAATCAGTACGCAGTATATTATTTCTCAAAAAGGAATGATTTAATTTAATACCAATTGGTTTAATTCATTTTAAGCAAATGTGGAACTTTGGTATTTTTTAAATTTTTATAATATTTTGACGTTCTCTGTACTATAGTAGAGTTTGCTATATTTGGTTCTAAGATTTTGTTTTGTTTGCATTTTAAAGTAATTTTTCAGGCATTTTTGGGTATTTTTGTGGTAGTTATGAGTGTTTTGTTGTAGATTCTGGTGTTTTCTTGCAAATTTGGGTATTTTTATACTAGTTATAAGTTAGTTAACTCTAATATGCTTATTTAACTCTTACTTATTGGTAATGGTTAGTTAACATATTTGAAAGAATTAACTTAATACTTGATTTATTCTAATGAGTTAACTCCAAAGAATCGCTAGTGCCATCACACAAAAACTATCAATGTAAATGATATATAAACAAATTATACACTCTAAAAACAAATATCTTTTTTTAAGTCGGAAAACTTGTTTCTACTAGCTAGACACTTAAAAGACATTTGCCAATCCAAGTGTCTTTTCTAAAGATAATTTGAGTAAGTGAAAAAGTGATTTCAATATATGGCTCACCTTTGGAACCTGTGGGAAACTTTGGAAGCAGAAGCAACAATTTTGAAATTGTACTATAAAATGAATGAAATTTTATTTAACAATTAAAAGTATCCGTGATATGTATTTGAGATAAATGTAAGATGTAAATGTAAATGTAATTTCAGCAACATAGACTTAAATAGGAAAAGTCTTCAAAGCAAAGCCATCTTTGGCTCCCCACCTTAAGTTTTGATTTAATAAGTTGTTTTACTTTAAAGAGTTATTAAATATGTCGAAATGTATTTTGTTTTCTATGTATATGTACGCTTGCCTTTCATACAGTTAATCAATTTTTTAAATAATATTTTCTCTTGGATATTCTCGCGCCATCCCTCTATTATGCTCGCGCCCTCCTAGGGGGGCGCGCCCCACTGGTTGAGAATCGCTGATTTAGACAATTAAAAGGTGAAACTTCAATACATGGGTTCTGCAAAACTATTAGATATTTTAAAAATAAAATCAAACAAAACATTTTTCATGTTTAAGACAAATCATTGCTTGCCATTTTAATCAAAATCAAAATAAGTTCTGATTTTATTTTTGCATTCTGATGTGGCTCGATGTTTATAAAAGTAACATTTTTACACATTTTCAAATAAATTTCTCATGTTACTCATTTTATAAATTGCATTTGTACAATAATATATTCGATTTTTTTTCACGCAAAACTTTTGTATTAGCAAGTTACACATTTATTTCACATAATTTGAGAGATAAATTGTCTTAATAATGTAATATAAAATCAAATTCTTTTGCTATAGTGTAATGTGTAACAAAATTGTTTTCCATTGAGCTAATTTAATTCATTTAGGCTTTAAAACAAATTTTATTAATAAAATTCTTCTCTCTCCTCTCTCTCTCTCTCTCTCTCTCTCTCTCTATATATATATATATATATATATATATATATATATATATATATATATATATATATATATATATATATACAGTGGAGCATCGCTTATACGAAGCAGAAGGAGGACAATCGAAAAACGTCGTATAAACGACAACTCGTATAATCGATTTTTACTTCTAAAACTAGAAGCTAACTCTGTTTTCAGTTAATTTTAATGTTTAACGTGTTGATTTACATAAATTTCTAAATTAGACAAAGCAAAACAAACAAATAAACCATTGAAAAAAAATTCAGTAAGCAATTTGAATGTACGTTATCTTTGTTCATTTTTTTGATATTTCAAATTTTTTTTATTGTTTTTTCAATTTAATCATTTCTTGTTTAGTTAACAGAAAAAATTATCTATGATTGTTTACCGTGATGATTAACGTTGAGCTGTAATTAATGACTTGTGCAATGATTCGAGGTCCTGAAAAATTTTTTCGCTGGCATTGTGGTAAAGAAAATAAGTTTTTAGTGTTTCAATGGAATTCATTGTATCTTGAAAAGATGGTGAAACAACTTCATGGCATTCCTCGTTATCCTCGCTGTCACTATGTGGCTCAGACTGTGTGTTCTGAATAAGCTCATCAACATTGCAAATCACTGACGTTACTACATTTTCATCGCTATCCATGTATTCATCAAAAGTGGTCTCTGTTGCGAGCAATTTCCAATCATCATCATTGATTATTGTATCATAATCGCTTACGTCACCATCTCTATTATCATTGATGTTCGATGGACAAATCCGGCATTTATAAAACAGCTCTTTACTGTTGTCTATGTTATCTGAGACCATGCCAACGAAATCATATTCATTGCATGGGGAACACTTATTTTCTTGGGATTAGGTTCTGCAATGCTTCGAATAACGTGCTGAACTAACTGCTTTCTATACTGCAATTTTAGATTCCTAATCACGGCAAAATCTAATTACTGAAGCACACTTGTGTAGTTTGTAATAAAATAGTGAACTTTTACATTTTCCAAAAAATTAGTATCCGATGGGTGAACTGGACATTAGCCAATGAATGGAAAAAATTTTCGCTTTTGCCTCTTCATAGCATTGTCTAGTTTTTTCAGCCATCTAATAAAAATTTCGGTCGTCATCCACGCATTCTTATTGGCATCATAATCCAGCTGAAGCGTTTTAAAATTCTTTAGACACTTGGAATTTTTTGATTGTCTTACCACCAAAAGAGTGATCTTTTCCCTTCCATCAGAGTTTACAAAAAGTTGACGATCTTTGCTTTTTCCCCATCCTTTAAATTTTTCTCCTATATAAGCTAATGTCCGATTCGACATTAGATGAAAAGATCCATCTCATCGGCATTAAAAATGTCTTTAGGTAGGTACTCACTTATTTTGCTTAGCAAATTTGTGTGCCATTCTGAGACAGAATCAGCTAGAACATTTCTTGATTCACCACTTACAGCTTGACACGTGATCCCGTGATATATCTATATATATATATATATATATATATATATATATATATATATATATATATATATATATATATATATATATAGATATATATATATATATATATATATATATATATATATATATATATATATATATAGATATATAGATATATATATATATATATATATATATATATATATATATATAGATATATAGATATATATATATATATATATATATATATATATATATATATATATATATATATATATATATATATATATATACGAATTGTTTTTTATCTAAAAGCTTAATTAGAAGAAATGTTTTAGGATCTTTAATATGAACGAAGAAGGTAAAGCCTATTACCATAAATCCTATAATAAACATTTATGATTTAAATTCAAACTTTTTATGTGATAAAAAAGATATGTAATTAAATTTTATACAAAATATAGTGACCTTACTGGTTACGATGTAAACCCTTTCATATTATTATATTGAGATCTCGTGTCATGAATGTTACTAATGCCTAAGTGGTTGACCCTTATATTATATAATTGACAGTGTCGCTAATACACTTTGGTATTAATCATGATGACAGCCATTAGTTTGAAGCTCTTAAATAGGTGAAGGACAAGATACTGACAAATGCTAGCTGTAACTATTCAAATTGCTTTGTAATACTGCACATGATCATACGGCTTTTGTGTATGATGTTGATGTAAAGCAATGTATTATAACAATCTTATTTCACACATAATTCAAACAGAAAATTATTATACCATTAAAAATAAATTGAAAATCATATTTCCAATATATTTATATAGTTAAATTTATAACTGCAATGGAAATTCGCAGCAAAAAAAAAAAAAAAAAAATAGATACTTTGCAATGCAAAAAAACACCACTTTTCTCAAAAGCTATTTGATCGATTTCACCCAAATTTTGTATTTTGCCATTGAAAATTGAATTTTTTTAAAATAATGTAGAAAAAATGTATACCTTACAATTCAAAATTTCTTTCAACTATTGTTCAATTAAATAATAAAGTTTTACTAAAAGTTATATTTTGCATGGACTTATCTTTGGAAAAACGAATTTTATAATTGTAAGAAAAAATTCAATTTTCTTTCCTCAAGATATGGTGAAATCGGCAAAAAAAGGTGGTTCACACTTTGGACCGCTCACTTAACCAAATTATTACAACCTTATTCTCCAGATTGAGACAACTCCCTATATTTTGGTATGTTTAATCGTCAAAAAAATGTTATGTTCAAAGAAAGTTTTTTTTGTGTCTCATTTCATAACTTAATATATCGTGTGCACTAATTAATTATCATATTTGAGGTCACTTCCTCGAACTTTTAAGATTGAGTCCCAGAACAGCAAGGTCCGATCACCAGATCAAAAGTTATTCAAGATGGTTTGTTTCCATTTGACACTTTCATTGTATTGGCATTTTCATACTTTTCCTTACTAAATTTATATTACAATTAGAAGTAAATGTATAATGACAGAAATTTTAAGATATGTTACAATATCGTTCAAAATGATTGAAACCATTTCACAGAGCTGAAATGAAGCGTATTACCTTAAAAATCAATCCTTCTTAAACATGATTTTACGATACTGTTGTTTTTCTTTAATAGAAACATTATTAAATTTGCATAGAGTCGTGTCTTCTCAGGTAGCAGAGTGTTCGCCTCCCAATGAGGTAACCCAGGCTCGAATCTCAACGGTAGATGGTTGATGCGAGTTATGACCACAGTTCTGACGTCAAATATCTTTAGTCGTAGAAGATTTAAGGGTTAAAATCTCCTCGGCTAACCACAAAGGGTTTCGTGGTTTTCTTCTCTATGTAACTAAAATGCGATTCCTTAAAAAAGTCTTCCACGAAAGCTTGTCTCAATGCTTGATCCGGAAATTCCCTTGTCTTTTTGGTTGGGTTCAAAATTAGAAGAATACGAAATTCAACATCGATAGTCGTTAACTCAGAATTGGGTCACTGTTCAATGCCGGTTATGAAATAAAATAAATTCGCCATGAAAGTTGCTTAATATTATGGTCTTAGGTAAAACATTAGGTTATATGGGAAAATTATCGTATTTTTATATATTGAATATTTAGAGACTTTATAGTAATATTTCTTTTTTCTAATTCAAGGTTTAATTCTCAAAAAAATCTAAATAAAAATTTACCACAGTTACCGTAACCATAATCTGCTCCAGCTTAGCAACTAGATTATATTTTTTAAATAATTTACAACTAGCTTCTTCTTAATGAAAATTTAGAGTAAAGTACTTCATATTTCATAAATATGACAGTTATTATTACAGTAGAAATCTAAGGTCACATCCTTTTATTTGAGGAATGCTAAAGAATTTCAAGATTAATTTGACTCATAGTCATGTTCAATTAGTTTGAAGGAAACACAATTTGATTAAGCAATTCCATATTCAACCTTAAACTTTAAGTAGCAAAAAGGGTTTTGTCACACAATATTAAAAAAAAAAAATAATTAATTAACCGCTTACCTACCGATGTAAAAGTAATGGATCATGGACTTTTGAGTTTGAATTAATGTTTGAAAATTCTTTCTTTACACATCAAATTTAAATTTAAAGTATAATTCCTTTTTGCTTTTAGTTTTACTTTATTTCCCTAATTTTATTAATTCTAAAAATTTTATAAAATTTGCATTTTTTTTTCGTTTTAATAAAATTTAGTAAAAAATCCAATTTTTATAAGACGATTACAGTATTTAAGAGTTTTAAAAGGATGCTATAATCATAAGATAGGTATCATTCAAAATTTTATTTAAAAATTTTAGAGTTATAATAAAGTGAACTCTCAGTTATGCGCCAGCAAAGGGAAGAATTGCAATGAGAAATAATAAAAAAATGTTAAATTAAATGTTAATAATTAAATGTTAATATTAATAATAGTTCAGTATTTACCGTAAAAACAAAAAAACAAATAAAAAATCGTCACATACCGCATAATAATTTATTTTCTTACAGAATAAATCATGAAAGATGTTCGCGTTTGATTTTACTGACAAATTTGTTGAATAAATTCTTTCCAATTCATACAAAAAAGAAAATAATGGGGATTAAGTAGCTGGTTATACAACAAATAATCTTGAATAGTGCTTAAAGCTTCTAACGCTTTCGTATAATTTACAGAATATTTTTCATCATTATCCATTTCATTAGCGATGTTTGCCATTCGTCGTGACTAAAATTGGCATTCCAATCTTCAACTTAGTTGATTTGATCACTATATTCATTTTCAATAGAAAAGAGAAATCCTATTTTCTGAAGTATTTTCTTATGCTCGTATCTCCAATATGTCTACATGCAGTAGTGCATACCATATTTATTGCACCAAAAACTGCAATTTTTACATGATCTGCAGCTATTTTGCCTGTTGATTGAACAATATTAGAAAAAAAAATTGTTGAATTGTTACTGTTATTTAAATTATCCTTATTATTGAAAACAAAATTTTTAAAGTAATAATACACACTCCATTTCCGTTCTGTTAGCATACTTAAAGGTAAAGAGAATCTATTTGATATCTTTAAATAAAAACTATTGAGATCATATTTTATAATTTTATTAATTGATATATGGTAAATGGGTCTAAATTTTGTGCTTTTTTATCATTAAATTCCTAAGGTCTGAGTTTCCTATAATATTTAAATTACCTGAAATAATATGTTTATGATGTTTATCAACAAAATCAAAATATTTCTCTTCGTCACAGAGACAATCATAATCGGATGCATCAATCCTCCCTAAATTTTTTCTCATATCATTATAATTAAATATAGTTCTATCAAGAGATTTATTATATTTAAAGCTTTTAGTTATGTTAAATTCTTTTAATGGAAATAAAGTTTTAAATTTTTCAAAAATATTATGAAATTTGATCTTATCGAAAGTAGGGTTTTGAAAGTAAATAAAAAATATAAATTATCTAAATTTTTCTTTTTATTTGGAGAAATTTTACTCATTTTGGGTTTTACAAGATCGAAACAAAGAATTTTGAAGTGTAAATTAATAAACAAAAAAGTTAATAATAAGATCTTGAACCTTATATACATAATAATTCTTAAGGGAGGAAACAAAATCTTTAATTGGTTTAATATTATAATGCTTATTAAAATCTTATTCCATATTAGAAATAAAAACTATATTTAATTTGTCACTATTAAGAGAGTTTCTAATACTTCTGCACCCCCGTTTACCTCGATTTGTATGCTTATCTTTAATATGAAAAAGTGAATAAGTTGAGGATTTATTAAAGTTAATTTGTGTATGCTAGAAGGTATCGTTTAGCTCATACGGCAAAATTGTGTATGTTAATATATATATATATATATATATATATATATATATATATATATAAAATAAACGTTCTTCTGGTTTAAATTAAATTATCCATCAGGATTAAAGTAAGTTTACAAAACTCGAAATTTTTAGAAACTATTCTTCTTTTTAAATTTTGACGAGCATCTCGTTTCTGATAATGTCAATTATGTGGAGGATAAAAATTCCTGGAGTGGTAATTTTCTAAAATTTCTCCCTCCTAGCCTATCATTTTTCTCATGGATATCTGTAATTTTAATTACAGTTTTGAAGCTATGAAATAATTTGAACAACCTTTATATTTACCATATTTATTTGCTGTAACATGTTATTTTAGTAACTCAAAAAGTCAACCATAAATATGAGAATTAATGCTAGTGTTGCTTAAAATTTAGAAATCAGAACAAAAACGTACTAGATATCATGACAAATTTCTAAATTTTACCAAAATTACTAAATTTTATCGCGTGTAATAAACTATTATTTTATTGTTAATTTTATCAAAATGCTTAATCATTGCCGATCATTTTGATGTTTCCCATTGAGCCAGAAAAATGGTAATTTTTTTCTATATTGTGCTGGTTTCGATCATAATTTTTTTCTCATTGCATCATTCACCAGTATGAAACACTTGGAAAAAGCACACATAGAAAAACAAGAAACAAGTAAGAATAGAAAAGATTAACAATAAAATAGAGTAACAGCCCACAATAATTAAACATATGTAAAGCTAATTGTTTTAAATTTTTGTGAATTTTAAAAGCGAACAATATTTCGGAAATTGATTCGAAACCAGTTGCAGTGTGTTCGAAGGTAGGTTCTGATATAAGCAATTGAAATATATTGTTGTTGATTGATTGCAATTAAAATTGATTGTTACAGATTTACTTTTATTACAGACTGTTTTCAATTCTTTTTAATGTCAGAAAATAGCAATTTGCAAGTTCAGATTCATAAAAGTAAGATGGAACGTTTAAATTCATTTCATTTACTTATGATTCAAATTTATTATTCTTTTCATTAAAAGGAGAAAATCTTACCAATGAAATTAAAACTGGTGTTCGATATCCTAGATTGATCACTCAAAAATCTTCTAGAATATTGGGTTATGTTGTGTTGTTAAAAAACATGATCTCATTAACACTCAAAACAGGTTCTTATATACCTATAATGCAGCTGAAATTGATTGTTTCAGATTTACTTCAAGAAAAAATTGTTTTCTTTAATTCTTTTTGATGTTTGAAGATAACAATTTTAAAGTTCAATTTCTATGATACAAATTCAAAATAGTAAGATTAAAAGTTTAAATTTATGGCATTTTCTTACAATTCAAATTCAGTATTACTTTTATAAAAAAACGAGAAAATCTTAGCAATGAAATTGAAACTGGTGCAATATTTCCCAAATTGATAGTTTAAAATTCTTCCGGGACGTCGACATTTCCTTTTGCTTGCTATAAAATTGAGCTCATCTCTGGTTTCTTCTATGCATTCGTTTTGCAGGCAGACCGTAAAACCGGTTTTGATTTTTCAAAAATGTTGGGAAACTTTGGAAGATACATGTCCACATAAAAACTTTTACTTCAGCATTTTATTGATTTTCAACCGCATCTTTTCCCCTTTTTTTCTTTTGTGAAAAAAGAAAAAAATATAGTAAAAAGGTGCATCAAAGATATTGTTGGATCAAACACGCCTTAGGCTGTAAAATTCTTCATTTTTGTGCGATGCATTAAATCAATTTTAACGACGTCGAATTTGATGAATATTAAAAGATCACTCAACTTCACCTTCACTGTTTAAAGAGTATTGAAAGATTGATGGCGTAATTAATATCAAATAACTTGATTCGTTCTTATTTGATTTATATTTTTATAAAGTAAAATAAAAGAAATAAAACTTAGTTTTTGAAGCTGAATGTTTTTTCGAAAAATAGCTTATACAGATCATTTATTATATATTCATAGCTTAAGCAATCCATTTCACCTTTAAGAAAGCAATTAATGAATGAGCTCAAAACATAAACTATAAGCTGATGCGTTAAAATTTTTAAAAAGATACAGTGGATTGTTAATAGTTGTAATTTTATTATTAATTAGGAAAATTTTATAGTTTTTACCAGCTGTGGATTGAATTATTCAATAGATCATCTGACGAGAGAGAAAACTAAAAAACTGTTCACACAACTTAAAAAAAAAAAAAAAAAAAAAAAAAAACTCATTTATTTACCTTTTTCAATTATTTAAAAAATAATTTTGCTAGAGATTCGCTTTCAGGGATATCTGTTCTCAGAATATTAAATTAGAAAGGTATAGCAGTGAGTCCTATTCTTTTAGAAATTTTACAGCTAGTTTCTGTAGATTCTCTTGGACACTGGTCAACTTACTTATTTAGCATAATTCTAATATAACTATTTGAAAGTTTTTTTTCTTTAATGAATTAAATATAAAATTACATTAAAATTAAAAATTTGGATACTCTAAACTTTAATGTAAATAGCGTATTAGTTTTTGCAAAAGCGAAATTGTTTTTAATATATCTTTATTTTGTTCAGGTTATAATTTTTGTTCAATTATTATTCAAAAGGAATATACGATATTTTTTTTAAATCACAACAAATTGAGAAAGTTGAATGTTTATTGAATAGTTTCAAACTCATTCTTAGTTCATAATTGAACAGCTTATCTCAGTTTAGTTTTATTTTTTGTTTAGCTTACGTCGATAAATACATATAATTTGTAATTAGACAGCATTAATAAATAAAACATTTAGAAACAAATTTAGTTACATTAGTTATTGCAGTTAATAAAATAGTATTTAAAACCTTTATGCGTTACAAAATGTTTTAAAATTGTGTAAGTTTCGGTTTCTTAATTTTTGTAGATTTTAATAAGAACTGAATTATGAAAAATTTAGATGATACAAAATAAGCTCAATGATTATTTTATCGGTCTTAACGATACTGCGTATTCAATTCTGTAAATGCAATTTTTTAAATTTTAGTTTATAGGAAATACGATTTTATTTTTCATGACAAGCGTAGTTCAAAGAAAATAACTATTACACTAACCAAATATTGAAATCTACGAAGCAATTAGAAAACAAAATACACAATCTTAATTTATATTTTAACTTTTTTTTTTACAATTTCTTTAATAATATTCTTTCTTATAATTCAGAAATAAACACAAATAATCCACAAAAATACACGAGAGGAATTTGCGCGTATGTTACAACAAAAAAAAAACTGTTTTAAAATAGGATAAACTTTGATGTAAATATTACAAATCTTTTGTAATTTAAAAAAAAATGTCTTATACAATCCCGTAGAAATTTCAAATAATAGCTCAAAGGAAAAGAATAATATTCGAATGAACAACCCAAAAAAAGTAATATTCTGGCATCATAAGTGGCATTGAAAGTTTTCGAAAATGATATGAAACGTCATTACAAAGCGTAAAAATTTGTTTGATGGAGTATTATACTCTTCTTTTCCTTTGTTCTAAATCTCTAACAGAATTTCGACGAGTTTTCTTGATTAAAAGAGTCACAAAAACTTTTCTGACAGCAGCCATTGTTGTAAGAGGAGTTTAGTTGCAGATTCCCTGCTCGCTTTTTTTCTTCAAATTCCTTTTGTTCGAAACTGAGATTAATAATTAAAGTCCCAAAGCTCCTCTCAGTTTATCGGAGAAATATTCTTTTTCATATTTTTCTGAAGGAATAACTGCCGACACGTGAATAAGAAAGAGAATAACCAGAAGGAATATCAGAAGAGAAAGAATTAAGAATGCTCGTTTGACTTTTCCCCCGATTGAATACCATTCAAAGTCGAAGAATACTTCAAAGGCTGCTTCGAATAATTACGCTTTCTTCCGCTTTTCAGAGTTTTCAGTGAATGTGGATAATTACGAAGGATGAACTGTCTTGAAGAGAGGGGTAATTTGATTCCAAAACAATTTGGATTAAGCAAGAAAAATGCCATTGAATAAAATTCATTTCGAAGTATGTAATAAGTTAAGTTCTTGTTAGTATTTAGAGACTTTAAAATTAAAATAAAACACAGTTTTTATAACTAGAACCTTAGAAGCCAAATAAACAACAAGGAAATTAGGATTATTAAGCAACGATGCATGCATAAACATAATTTTCGTAATGAATTGTTTCCTAAAAGTAGATTTTTTTCCCATTTTGTATTCATAATATCCGGATATATAATTCCAAAAGCATATCAAATTTTCTTCCAAAGTTTTCTGCATTAAATTAATTTTTTTCTAGTGTTAATAACTCTGATAATAGAAATAAAAGTTCAAATTCTTAAAAATATGCAGTGAGCTAAGAAATGGTATTTTTAAAATATATTATCAAACTAATAATTACCAAATTATTTATTAATAATTGGAGCGTATGCTTTGTCAGTTTGATGCAGAATGTCCTAAGAGCCACCTGAATTGCTATAAGGAATTGAAACAAACAAAAAATAAATTCTTAAGCTTCTTATGCACCAGAATCAAGTGTTTATTCATAATTATATCTGGATAATTTCAGCTTGTTTATTTAAGTACTATAGCAAGTTTATAGATTCTAATAAATTTGTCGTACTGTATGGTAACGATGTTTCTGGTAAAAAATAAATAAATAAATAAAATTTTAAAAAAAATTATTTAAACCATTCATTTAAAACTTTTCCATTTACATGGCAACGACTTACCATAAATTCTGCTTTTTAAAATTATAGTTCTGCATACTACACATTTAATAATAATAAAAAAACTGAAAATTAAATTTAACCGAATAAATGGTTTTTAGGTCAAACGCAAAGGTACTAGGATAAAATTTTAAAGTTTTGCCACATTTACCAAATTTATCAAAATTTATAAAAACAAAATTATAAATTTTTCAAAATTAATAATTATGGGGTTATAGTTATTAATTTTGAAAGCGCTTAGCACATCGTCCCCATAGAGGGATATTGTGGTAGTTTTGGCCGTATTTTCTTGTTAGTGTATCTATTAAATTAACCTTTTTTTTTTTTAAAAAAAAAAATATTTTATTAACTAAAATACAATTTTTAATTATGATGAAACATATCAAAACACAAGCCTGCATTACCTGCAAAAACCATTGATACAAATTATACTGAATACATACCTTTAAAGCCATTGATACAAATTGAACTGAAAATAATTCTGTAATGTTTGGTATCTCAGAGCTCTATTTAATAAAGAAAAGAGTTTATGGCATATTGTTTAATATTTAAATATTTTTTATTCGTTATGTCAAATAAACTCAATAATCAACGTAAAACTTGCAGCATATGCTGTTTGCTTCTCAAAATTAGTGTCTCTTACGTTATCTAAAATAATGCGCTTATTTTTTATACCTTTGCTTTTAAAACGTGTTGCTATTGGAAAAACTAAATAATTAAAAATCGACGGTAATTTAATTAAAAATAAATAATTTTTGTATGGAAAAGCAAACTTAATGGAGAAATGGTACTAGTTCGTTTAAACGAAACATAAAATATCGCCCGTACTAATATTGACTCTAAGGACAGTTAATTATTTTTTTGTAAAATTTAATATATTTGGTAATATTAGTATTGATTGATTATTTTTGGTAGGTACTAATTGATATATAAAAAATAAGATTTGCACTAAAAAGCTAAATTAATGAAAAAAGAGACTCATTGGTCAAATGAAGCAGTGAAAATTGATACATGATAATAGGTGCCAAAGAAGCTTAACTAATTTTAGTAATATACCCTACTGGTACTGACTAATGGTAATTACCAATGATGGGTACCGTCAGATGGAGTGACTTTGTGCAAACTGTCATTTTTTCATTTTTTTTAAATCTCGGTATTAACTGATTTGAATTGTCAACATAACAAACTGATGGTTTACCAAGAACTGGCAATGTAAACATCATCGTTCTTGGAAAATTGTAAGGTCAAGTTACAAACAGTTTCAAATTTTTAACGTCGCCAAATCGGAGGCTTGTAAGTCTGCTCGGTTGAAGAAGTTCTAGTTATCCTGGCCAGGAAGGTTGGTTATACTTTAAAAATCTTATCAAATGAGATAACAAATCATGCATAATGTTTTGTTTTTAATAATTATAATGTTAGTTATTTAACAAATAATAAAAATATGCACCCTTGGATGACTTTGTGCAATTTTTTTTTCAGAGAAAAACATGGCAAGCACTTATAAAAGAAAGCCTGGAGCAAGAAACTATTGTGATTACTACACCAAAGAAGCGTTAGAAAAATCTTTGGCAGAAGTAAAAAATGGTTTATCCGCTTCGAAAGCGTCAAAAAAGTTCGTAATTCACCGAAACACGATTTTGAGCAAAATGCATGCGAAGCATTCGAAATTTAACGGCGAATATAAATTTTTATTTTCATATTGTTATTTTTCATTTGAATTTCCATAAGTTAATTGTTTAAGACGTTCAATAAGAGACTGTTAATAAGAGAGGATCATTCCGAGTTGCAGAGTTGGAGGCAATTTGGGGGCGCTAAATGAAGGAATTTATTCAACTGTTCATTCATGTCAGTTCATATCAAATGTTTCATTGTACTTGAAAATCATAAAAAAAGTTACCTAAATCTTTTAAGTTTCCTTAAGATTTAATTAATAAGAAAAAATCTGAAAATGTTAAAAAATCTAAAAATTAAAATTTTTATGTTCATCTTAAGTAGATTTGTTATATATATATAATGCATATTTATATTTTCAATTTGCTCAAAAAGTTCTAGAGATATGGCGAAATGCGCAAAAACTAACATTAAGGGGGTTTTGAATCGTTCTCCTGACCAAACTATGGAAACCATATTTCCCAGATTGCAGCTACCTCTCATATTTTGTGGGTCAAAAATCTAAATCCATCATAAAAAGGTATGTTTACTCAGGGAAAGTACGCTTTTGTGTCTGATTTCGTAACTTAAAACATCGTATGCACTTATTAATTTGCATATTTGTGGTTACCCCCTCGAGCCATTAAGATTGAGTCCTAGAAGATGAAGATCCGATCGTTAGATCCAAAGTTATTTAGGGTGGTCCAGTTTTTTAGCGATACAATAGACTTCTAGACATAATCTCCAGATAAATAACAAACTCCTAAATATTAACTCTAAGATATAATGTTTAATTCTTTAAAACATAAAAATAATGCATTGAATATAATCCGAAACGTCACCTGCAATGTGCTTGACGATTGAAAATGCATTTCAAATTGACGGCGATCTAAAATTTCTACTTCAGGGAGTTCAACATATATTTTTTAAATTAATTATAATGAGTTTTCTATAAACAGTGAGAGCCAAGTGCTCAGATCAGAAAACTAACAATATGTGTTTTTTAGCTTTATATGATGCACATTACATATACAGCAAAAGAACACTAATAAAATGGAAAAAAATTTAAACTGTTTAATTTCTTTTAAATTAAATCCGCAACGATTATTTTTATGTTTTAAAGAATTTAACATCCATTGAAAATTACTTGCAGAGAATTTCGTATTTCTACATTTAAAAAAAAAATATTCAATTACCCAAAATTATGGTTTGGGAACATTTTTAACGCTTTCAGAAAAAATTGATTCAACATTTAACAGTAATATCGGTACCTTAAACCATATTAGGGTGCAAAATAAATGCAACCTTAAATAAGGTGTTGAATTAAATCACTATCTTAATTGACTTGGATTATAGAAACACGTAATAACAATTAAGGACTATGATAAAATTTATCAACTTAGAGCTATATTAAGGTTGCGGCAAATTAATATGATTTTGGTTCAACTCACTTAAATATCCCTAACAATACACTTTAATATTTCCTACAATATGCTTTTTCCTAATATGTTTTCTTAGACTCTTTAATATTAGTCCATTCTTACTTTTTTACTACACAGTATTTAAGTTGTACTATTTCGCATAGTACGCGCTAGTAAAGTTAGGAAAACAAGATAAAATATTTTAACAGATTTCTTATCCTTTGTTCTTCATGGAAGACTATATAAATACGTTCAAATTTCAAGATACTTATACATAAAAATATCATACACTGAGAAAAAATGTATGGTCAAAATCAGAATATGGTCAAAATCTTGGTAAAAGCAAAACCACCTAAAACCTCGGTAATTTTTGCCATACAATGCCGAAGCGCTTTATTAATAATTTTAGTAACTATAAAATATTTATTTAAAATATGTAATAGAAGGGAAAATGTTATAAAATTTGGTAATTTTATCATGATATCTCAGAACATGGAATACCAACCGTTTATTTGGTTAAATATTTGTAATTTTGTATTCTTTATTAAGTGTGTGGTAATAAAAGCTATAGTTTTGAAAAACACTCTTTTCAATATACCGTCACCTTATGAATGGAAAAATAACCATAGGAATGATTAAAATATCATATATTTTCCTTTAATTTCCCAAAATTAAGATTTTTTTTTACATACAGTGCGGTAATTTCTCCCCGCTTTGGTCAAGCTTCCGTTGTTTTTTATAATTATTAATTTTGATATATTTGCATTTATCATCAGTGGAATAAAGTAAGGAAAAACTGTGTTGTATTTCAATTCGATAATACAAATTGATAATAATAATGATAATGATAATGATAACTGATAATGATTGTTTAAAATTGATATGAACAATTAGCAAAGAAATGCGTTAAATTAATTTTTTTCAATTAAATAATTTGTATTTACTTTAATTTTAAATAGATTTTTTTCTATTTTAAAAACCTTATTTGCCTTTTAGAGGGCATAATAAGAGTATTTATTAAGTAATTAAAATATTTGAAGTTAATTTTATGCTTTTAAGACCCGAGCTCTATAACTGAAACAAAAATAGATCTAGCGTAGAAGGACAAAATAATTTCAAAATGATAGTAAATATTTAACGTTAAAAAATACCAAGTCACTCAGTGAACTCCTTCAAAAGTTACAACAGAACGTTTTTTAATGAATTCTAATAATTAAATTTCTATTTATTGACACTACACTTAAACTATATCTGTCAGAAAATTAGTAGTTTTTTTTCAAAAATTACTCCAATGAATATTTTTAGACTGCAAAAGAAAAACGTGATTAAAATTGGCGCAGCCATTCAAGAGTTTTTAGAGTAAATATACACTGGCCGAAGCTTTCACTTTTATATATTTAGATACTACTACAAAAAAGATGAGTGGTATTAATTCTTTTCTAAAAAATTAAAGCGTACTAATTTTCTGTATCGTGATCATTCACCTATCAAGTTATATTATTTAAAGAAAATTATTATTATTGTGTAATTTTATTTTAACTAGTTTAATTAAGTTTTGTTATATATCGTTTGCAAGAAAAAATTAGTTCAGTTAATTCAGTTTTAGTTTTTTTTACCGCGGTGGCAATTCCACCTTTAAATTGATATTTCTAGTGCGTTTATGCCACCGCGGTTAAAAAAAAAATTAAAATAACTGAACTAATTTTTACTTGCGAACTATAAATAAAATAACTGAATTAATGCAATTAAAATAAAAAATAAAAACAGATTCGGCGCAAGTGTGACGCAGCCACATTACAGTTGTTATATCGCACCTTTTCTAAATATTTTGCAAAAAAATAATAATAATAAATTTAAAACATACATGAAATTTAGAAAAAAACATGAAATTTACAATTATCAAAATCAATGCCCGATGGAATCGTCTGATAAAAACAAAATCCTCCACTTCAATTTAAAGTTGAAATATTTGTTATCTTTTTGACAAAGCGTTCAATAAATTTTTTTTAAAAAAGGCCGCCAATGAAATTAATCGTTCATTTTCAAATAAAAGTGGTATTTGGCGAAGGATAAAGTAGATACCTAAATACCATGGCTCCCAGTTTATCCTCTTATTTCGTTTACTGATCGATAACTCATTTAATAAACTGTGTCAAAAGTGGACCCTTACTCCACTTATTCTTCTTTTTAGAGATCTATGTCGTAACTCCTCTCTGAGCATGCGCGATCCTTAACTTCTGGAGACCCATGCTCACTATGGATAGTTGCGAATCGATGGCGATTTTACTCAAAGCTAGAGAATGAGGATTGGCGGAAGATCATATTGTCGCATTGTCTAATGAAACTAAAAACTATTTGCACAAACGGTAAATTTAAAATTAATCATGGAAATAGCGTACTTTCTATAAATTACTGAATTCAAAATTAAAATTAAAACATAATTATTAATTTAAAAAAATAGAAACTACCAAAAACATTTTAAAAATCTATTTATTGGGAAAAAAGAATTGTAAAAATGTATAAATCATCAATCTATTTATACTCTAAAATGTGATCTTTTAAAAATCTCTCTATTAATAGCTTAGTATTTAGAACCTACAATTATGCTTCATGCATTTGAATGCGCTTAAAAATAAATTAGTGTACACAAATAACAATATAGAAATCATGAAAATATGCATAGGTCATATCGCATGTTTTTTTTTTCGCTGTGAGGTTAAAAATACAATCGTATGGGGCTAAAAATAGAAACAACAAAAAAAGAAAAGAAACAAAGAATATAAATTTTACTTTTCTGCAATATGAATTCCTCATTCAAAATATCGTTTCAAATGAGCATTCTCTTCATTCGAAATATTATGCATACAACTATTTCGATTGTTTCAGGTAGAAAAGGTGATCTTAGAAAATGTATTTCATAATTTCGGGCATGAAGTAAACAGTTTAGTTTTATCTTAAATTTTCAAATAGAGAGACAAATAGTAAAATTAAAAAAAAATATTATTTAAAAGTTCAATTAATATTATTTTTTCACTTTGAAAAATTTTAGTGTGCATTAATTACTGTTAACTACTTCACACCAAATTAGTGTAGAACCAAGGACTGTTCCTAGCATTGTGTGAAACACCAACAATACTTAGTGTAAAGTAGCTTCCCACATTAATGGTGTTCAGTAACACAATTATTTATAATTACGGTTAGAAGATGCACATAAGAGTCAGTAAAGCTATTTTTATTTGACAATATACAGTAATAATCCTTAATTTAGGATACATGCATAAACTAATTTTTTATGTAACATTTGTTTGAAAATCAAACATACGCGTACAAAGCGGATATTAAGGATTCAAATTATGCTAAGAGCATAAGCATATAGAAATTTTAATTCATAAAATTGTTTTATAAAATTTACAGAAACTTAATTAAAAAAATATTTTTATTACATAATTAAGAGCATACATACATATTTTAATAGCGATTTTAAGTTTCTGTAGATGAAAAACAGCATTGAAGACAACAACAAATTAACGGCAACTCGTAATCGATTATAAACAAATACAGACGAAGTCCAAAACGCCAACATTAAAGTTTTATTTAAGGTATGGTGTGAAAGCGAGTAATCATGGTGCAAGCTTTTACATTTGAGGTACTTTCATATATCTTTTAAATTATATGTGAAAGCTCGATTTAGCGTTTATTTGAGAAAAAACAAGTGTTCTTTCTCATAATATTTCAGATTGTTCAACATCAAATTCTTAGAGATACTACAACACTGTTTTTACAGAAAACAGAAGAAGTTTTGTTTTTGCTTAAGTGAAAAATGATTTATAATATGAATTAAAAATTTGTAAAGAATAGATTTTTATTTAAATACTGATACATAGTTTTTCACCTAAATTATTTTAAGTTCCCACTTATTGTCCTAATACAAAAACGTAAAACATTTTTCATCTGAATGCAAATAAACATATGAATATGAAAATAAACTTAAGAGTGAAAATAAATTTATGAATGAAAATGAACTTATGAATGAAAATAATTTAAAATAATTTTAATTTGGAGGTTTGTTTCAAGCTAGCATAAATTGTTTTTTATTTTTTCGAAAACAAAAATCACTTTTTCAAGATTTAAATATATTTTATTTCTATTTCTGACTTACTTAAAAGTCACAACAACAAACTAATTATACTTTATTTTTATTATTACTATTATATTAGTGAAAGTTAGATAAGTGAGAATGTATTAAAATTTTGCATTTTAAAATAAAATTTTTATATTTTAATATTCAGTTTTTATATTTTAAAATTAACTTTTTGAATAATGCTCACAATTAAATAATTGTAGCGTATAGCATGCTGTAAAGATTTTAAAAATAATTTAAACATTAAATAGTATTTTAAGGAAAATATCGATGAATTCAAACAGTATCCAAATATAATTTTAATATCATGAAATATTTAATTTATTTACCATATTTAATATTATTAAAAATCTAACATAATGCCGTTAAAACACTGTATGAATTTTAAAAAATTCATGAAATATATCTTAAAAACTAGAGTTAGATTATATCTGTGATATTTTACCTATTAAAACTAATTTTCTTTTAACTGTTCATCACATTTTTGTATTATTTAATCATCAATACTTCAAGTTCTATTTAATTATTTAAATACCAGCAGGACAGTGTGGAAAAACTTTAAAAAATGAAGAAAAAAAAACTAAATACTAAGCATTACTTTAAAAATATCTACTACTTTTTTTCACTCCCTAACCTCCGTATTTTTTCTCATTCATCTTTGTGGGGTGTTTTTCTTAGTACATCACACAAAAAGCTTTTATTTTACTGAGAATCTCCAGTCTGAGAAAAAAAAAAGTAAATCTTAAACAAATAAAATATTATAAAATTTAATGTGCTTCTGGCTTTACGGATGCATCAAAACGCTAGATAATTTTTATTAAAGAGCTTTGGTAATGATTTTTGTAAATTTAGCAATGGTTTTATAATATGTGATGAAATTTGGTGAATGTGATAAAATGTAGTAATTTTGTCAGGAATCTCTAGAACACTGCGGCTCAAAAAAAAATTTTTTTGCCGTGGACCGGTCCACATTTAATAATTTTACCATTGCCCACTGAGGAGGGGGAAAGGACATTGATTATTTATATTTTAGATTGTTTTTATTTAATAATTTAGTTATAATTGCATTTAAACCTGCCTTCAAAATAATTATTAGTGCACAGTATTAGTGCAGCTTTAAGGGACGTCTCTCAACTCATGGTTAACTTCTTGCCCATGGAATGACATACAAACCCGAAAAACTTAATGTTCCTTGGGGGACTCAGTACCATTTTATCCATGGAGCGGTACTGGTCCATGGCCCGAGTGTTGGAGACTACAGCCTTAGAGCATGTCACAAAAACCAATTAAGCGATTAAATTTACTTTTCAACTTTGTATTTGTTACTAAATGCGTGGTAAAACTAATTATAATTTTGAATACCAGAATTTCCAGTAAGCCATTACCATATGAACGAAAAATTACCAAATGGTTTATATACCATATATTTAGTTTTATTATTTAGAATTATGGAGAATTTAGAATTTAATTTCATTATTCGAATTATTTTTTCGTGCACCCTATTAGAATTGTAATTTAAATGCGCTTGTATCATACATCAGACTGATTTAAAAACTATACAGATGTTTTCGTTCTTACAAAAATTAAGGTGAGTATCTGTCATTTTCAGGAAAGACGATCTGTTTATTATTTCATTTTATAGGCATTCACCGCAGATACCACGAATTTCTTTCAAAATACTAGCAGGCAGCAGAGATATATAAAAAAAAATTAAATTTCAGAAAAGCCTAGAGGAAATGAAAAATCTTTGTTGGCGAGAAATAAGCAAAGAAAAGCTATTGTCAACTACAGATTGAACTTTTAGGAGTAAATTTCTCAGTAAAATATTTTATATTGCTGCTGCGTCTGTGAAAATAATAGTCATAAAATTTTATCTTGAACCACAAAATAATGTGTTTTAAAGGTGGAATAATTACAAAAGTTTGTTGCATAACAGATACTTTTCAATACGAAACAATAAATAATAATTTATGGAAAAATTATAATTACCTTAGAATTTCGATAACGTAAATTATAATTAAGTGTTACAAAACTGTAAAAAATAACCTGATTACATGAAATCATGATTTCTCAAAAAGTAAAGATATCTCATCGATTTCAATTTATTTTAACGGAAAATAAATTTAAAGAGTGTATAGTCATCTTGTTATATAAGTGTAAATAGGTATTTATCTGTTAGATGAGCGTAAGCAAAAATTCACAAAATAATTTCATCCTGCGTTAAATTAAAATATAACAAATCAGTAATTCAACAACAATAAAAGATTAAATAAGACACGTTTATGCTAGTTCATTTCTTCAAAACAAAGATTTTCAGTATTCGGAATCATTCGATATGATGCTTAAACCTGTGATGCTTTTTTAAAAGTTGTCATAATCAAGTAATTTTCTCCGGTATTAATCCATTTTGAGGGGGATGGCGTCAAAACCTACTACCACAGAACTTATGGTAGTATCCATACTATATTAGTACACCTATATTAGTTTATTTGTCACTTAATAAAATAGCACCAATTACCATATTACCAGTAGTACCTATTACCAAATTAAATAAGCATTATTGCCGTCAATAATATTATCACGAACTCTTACGGATCCCGAAATGAATAGGCAGCTTTACTCCAAGACTTTCGATTTTTTTTGTATATAAATTATCTGTGCATGTATTAGTTTATTTCGTATCTAATAAAACAGCACCAATATACCAGTAGTATCTATTAGAAGTATTATTGGTGTTGTATAAAAATACAGTATTTTTTAAAGTTCCCACAAATGTAACTTTACTCCATTTATTTTTCAGAAATAAATTATTCATTTGCATTATCGTTTCGATCACTGTTCACTTTTATTTACTAAGCACTACAGAAACACGTTTAAAAAACAAACTTGGGTACTTTCAATTGCATAGCATCACGTTTTGACCATAGATGATAGATTGATTCTCTAGCCTGCCTGATATAAAAAAAGTAAAAAAAAAAAAAAAAAAAAAACATGTATTTATTGCAGAGTGTGCAACTTTTTGATTGAATAATCTTAATTTTTAATCGAATTTCGAGGTAAACTACACAAGACACAATTCTATTGGTAAACTAAATGAACACTTTGTTTTAAATAATTTAAGATAAATTCAATTACATAGCATCACATTTTGACCCTAGATAGATTGATTCTCTAGCCTGCCTGATATAAAAAAAGTAAAAAAAAAGTTTAAAAAAAAAAAAAAAAAAAAAAAAAAAAAAAAAAAAAACATGTATTTATTGCAAGAGTGTGCAACATTTTGATTGAAGAATCTTAATTTTTAATCGAATTTCAAGGGAAACTACACAAGACACAATTCTATTGGTAAACTAAATGAACACTTTGTTTCAAATAATTTAAGATTAATTCCATTACATAGCATCACATTTTGACCATAGATCGATTGATTCTCTAGCCTGCCTGATATAAAAAAAGTAAAAAAAAACATGTATTTATTACAGAGTGTGCAACATTTTGATTAAATAATCTTAATTTTTAATCGAATTTTATGATTGGGGACCTAAGCACTCATTTCAATGACTGTCCGAATTTCAGGATGAGAGCACGAAGGTTATTAGAAAGAAACACACTCTTCATATCATATTATAGGTATATATTTTCTCCCGTAAAATCGAAATGACCAGTTTTTGTAGAAACTGTGTAAAACGAATCTAAAATTCGTATACCTTGCTGATTGGTCTTTTAAATTTGGGTATTGGGTTCCTGCAAGCAACGTCACTCATGGGCATCGAACTTGATTGGCTGCTGAATCGCGGCATTTGTTTATGCTACGATTCAGCAGCAAGTCTGGATGGTCACCTACACGTGACCACTATGTAGGTAACCAAATTAATCTTATAAAAAAGTTGATTCTGTTTGATAATAAATACATCGCTGCAACATTGCAATATATACATCTTGTATACATTGCCGCACGTATACTTTGCTGCAATAGCTTCAACATTCCATCCTGTTCCTACACAAGCAGCTGAATTCAACGGTTTTCCTCTGGAATTGCAAGTATATAAATGTGTTGATTTGTTACAAAATGCGTCTTTAAAGAAACAAAAATAACGAAAAAAAATTTATTTTCTAAATATTGTAATGTTACACAATTTACACATTAAAGCGTTTTTATTTAAATAATAGTAATCTTTTATATACAGTTAAAACAACTGTTAACTTAATTAACCACTGTTAATACTACTGAACCTACTGTTTAGTTTATCGTGAAAAACGATAAACTGATTAAGAGTTGTTACGATCGTTGTTTATTACCACGATAAACTGATCGACAGTTAATCCTCTCAGAAAATTCAGTTTAACGTTGAATCGTTATATATTGCATTTTTTTCAGAGATTTTAATAAAAATATAAATTTAAATATACATTAGTTAAAGTTAAACCACAGTATCGTGTAATCAAGTTCAAGAAGCAAGATAATAGGATTCAATGTAAGATCATATGTTACATCAAATGTTAACGATATTATGGATTAACACGCTTTTGAATTTCAAACATGGAATTTTTTTCATTTAAGCTTTATTCATTACCATCAAATACATCATCCCCCTTTACCTCCTTATAACTATTGATAGTTTTTATTCTATTATAAAAAAGTGGTGCTCCTGTTGTACTTCTTTGCATGTAATATAATCCATCATTTGTTTTGAAGCCTTTGATTTTGTGTTCCTGTTATTGACTCGCATCCACAGAAATGCAATATTTTAAATTAATTTTAAATGTCTTAGTCAATTTTCGAATAGTACTATTATAATGCTTTTGTTAAGTATATTAGTTAAAATATTAGTAAACACTTCTGATAGAACGTAAATTTTATTACTGCAGTTCAAATTATATTTTTATTTTAAAGGTATTTAATTTTACTTTTAATATTATTTTTAAAGATTTATAAATGGATTTATATTTGTTTTAATTATTCACTGATTGATAGCAAATTTTGTACTTTGGTTTAATTTAAAACTATCAAATGATTTTACAACATAGTATATAAATTAGATTTTAGAACATTATATGTATATTTTCCTTTGAAAGCAGACGATGAACAATTATTTATACATTTAATTAAGAAAGAGCATTGTAAAATGCAAACATTTAATTAGAAAAGTTTTAAGTTTCAAAGTAAACTGCAGTTATAAATTAAGCTGATGGTATATTTTCTTCTAAAAGCCTTCGTTAAATGTACTTAACTATTATTCAAAACATCATAGTTATGCACTTGAATTTAAATTATAACTGTAGAAGAGTAAAAACGAAGGTGAGAGTAATATAATGGTGTTTTAAAATAATTATGTTCATACTTTGAAATTTACATGAATAATAGTTTTAATACAGTGTATAGAAACATATTTAAGTACGATGAAAAATATTTTTTGAGTCATTTGTTTAATAACTGAAAATCATTTGTTTAATAAAAAAAGCCATTTTAAGATAATTTAATTGAATAAAACAATCAAATATAATTTAAGGAAATGAAAAATAATTGAATACTATAAATATTTGCTATTTTCAGACTTGTCTTTCATCATTCAAGTATGAATTTCTTGTAAGATTTTTTTTCGGTGAAGAGTTACAGTATATGTATGATGAGTAAGTATGTTTAGGTATTCAACTGCATAAAAATCAGCGATTCCGACAAGAATTTCAATCCATACTTAAACTTTAGTTCACCAGCTTTCCAAAACCCTTTAAAATTTTTATCTTTGATTTTCAGAATGAAGTAATTGTGTTTTCGTATGCTGACGGATGAAATCGAAACCAGAAGTAAACTAAAAAAAATGAAAAAAACATGTTCATCATTTTGCTTTAAGTATTTGAAACATTATTTATTTGATTAAAATATAATTTTTAAAAGAAATAGTATTCATTCTTAAAAACTAATTTTAGAATTATTTTTGTTGTCAGAATTTTTCTAACATTTCAGAAGTTACTTGCATTTTAAATGCATTTTGGCTTTGAGAATTTTTTTTCACGCTAACACAGTTTACAAAAAAAGTGTTAATTGTATTCTAAAAGAAGTTGTAATAGAAAAGTAATTGTAATTGCAATAGAAAAGTCTTTGTTTAACAGAATTCTTTGAAATTTTATATAATGTTAGTGACGTTTTAATTAAAAGCTAATGTCTATGTTTGAATTTGTCATATATTTCAAGCTTTAAGTTATAATATTCCAAGCTTTAACCATGAATATTTCAAGCTTTAAGAGAGAATATTTAAAACTTTTCTTTAAAAAATCGAAATTTAACAATATATTTAGTTCTAATTCATTGATTTTTTTTTTTTTTTTAAGATTTTAGTCCAAAACACAGGTAATCACATTCCTGATCTAGTAAAAAAAAAAATTTTGAAAATATGCATTTTAATTGTTTTACAGCTGTTAGCGTGACATGAAAAATGTGTAGTTTTAAGCTCAAATTTTCCTTTAATTTGAAATTTTTTTTTTTAAATTTTCAAATTTTAATTTCAATTTATAATTTTATGAACTTTCTTACCAAACATAAAATAAAAATTTTAATTGAGCCTTTTTTTAAAGAAAAAAATGAGTTAAAATGAATCGGATACTATAAATATACGATTTAAGACGGAAATGAAACGAATTATTGTTATTATTTAACCATCATTTTTAATCAACTATTTAAAATGTTTACACTTTTAACAATCCAGCAGCTGAAGCTTGAATACTTTTCTTCGCATGCGATGAAATTAAATAATAGTAACTCAAAAAAAGAAAAAAAAAATATTTGATAAATCATTTGAATATAAAATGTCTGAAACAAATGCAAAGTGCTAGAAGATAATCGAATCATTTTTTTTTTTCTTCAGAATCGAGAGAAATGATTTTCCTTACACAATTACAGATAGGAAGAACAATGATGTAGATTCTGGACGAAGGCAAAGAAAATGTAGTTCATCATAAATCTATGTCATAACCAGGAATCACATATTCGTTGGTTAAGAGATTATTTGATGTAGATTAATGTTTGATTTCCCTTGGAGCCTGATATCTTATCTATGGAAATCTATCGATCATCTCGACTGCTAGTCGTTCGGCCAAATAAGATTATCGCGATATGTTCAACATTTAACTGCGAGCAATTCGTCTTCGCTCTCCATTTATGATTATCATTGATGTGTATTACTTACAAATATTGCACGATTAATCCTTTTTGGGAAGACGTGATAACATTGTAGTAATTTAGTCATTTTAATTAATAATATCAATGAATTACTTATTCAGATCTTAATAATTCCTTTAATGAATCTTTTCATCCTTGTAACTTTTTGGAAAGGGGTAAATGGTATTTTTTTTTTTTTTTTTTTTTTTTTTATCTGGGTTTAAACTAACTGATATTAACTTTAAACATTTATTTTTTTCCATTTCATTTCTAAATCCCTTTTTTTTCTATTAAACTAATATATTATTCTATTAGATTTCAATTAAACTATCATCGAATGTTAAATTGAATGCGTGTTAAATATAAAATAGTCTTTCTCAAACGAAAAGAAATTAATTAGAGAACCAAATTAGATGTTAAAAAATTAGAAAAATAACTATATTCATTAACTGTAGTTTATGCGCAAAGTAAACTATTTCAATACTTCCAATATTATTATACTTAAATATGTTAAAATTTGGAAATGAAGTATTGACTAATAAAAAATATTGCAAAGTACACTTAAAAATCATCTAAATAACTTTATCTTGAAAAAAAAATATTTTTACAGCCTAAATCAGAAAATTGTAGATTCTTGAATATCTCCCACATAATATATGTTTTTATGACAAAAATAACATTGCAAAAATAGCATAACTCACATAGCAATCTCACAAAAATCTTACTTCTGAATGTGGTATCAAAATATTTGAGCATTTCAGTTTTAAAATAATTTTTTACCATGTTTATATTTTAAAAAATGGGTTTGCGTCAGATTTGTTTTTACTTTTTTACATTTAATTATTCTAAATTTTTTAAACGCAAGAGACTAGAGATAAGAAATCTATAATAAGTACCTAAAAATTATTCCTATTGAACGATTTTCATAAATTTTATAAAATTACGAACTAAATTTTATAAAAAAATACATTCATTGTCATCAGTTTGCTCTTTAAGAAAATTTAGCTTAGTTAACAAGTTAAGCAAAAAATGCAAATCTCAAAATTTAATTTAACCGAATAAATTTTTTTTATGCCATTCTCAGAAGTATAATGCTAAAATTATCAAAATGCCCTTCAGAACTATCATTCATTTGAGCATTTATTTGGAAATTTCAACTAATTGATGTCTATGCCTATTTTTAAATAGAACGATAATAAATTGTTTTTAGTTCCATGGTTTATTCAAAATGGCGGTTTATTTAAATGGTTGATAAGAGTTCGATGACAGTTCATTATATATTTTTCTATTGTAATAAAAACTCTAATTTTTAAAAAGCAGAATTTCCGGTAAACAATAACAACAGCGAACGGTTAAACAGCTATAGGGATGGTTTACATACCGTATATTTTGATTCTATTCTTAGAATTGTGATTCTTTCGCCGGAATTGTTTTTTCCTTATAAGTATTGTGTTTTTACCGGAATTTTTTTTCTCCTTGCAGTACCACAATACTACACATTCAACGCTCTTGACACGCAACCTTTATTTTTTTATGATTCATTGTATATTCTGGTGTTGCTTGATGCGATGAGATATATCACAATATGCGTTAGAAGTTCAACGCACTAAAAGAAAGATTATGTACACATATAGTATACTTTAAAATACGATATTAAGAATTTACCACATTTTTCCATGACTTAATAAATAGCTACAAATTTATTTTACTAGTTTTTGTTGATAACTATCAATATGGATAAAATGTTTATATATAATATCAATTTTTGGGGGATGTAAAGCTATAATTGGCGGTCAAATAGAGTTTTAAAGTAAACAGTAAGGTAAGTCGTATCTTCGAGCGTATTTAAAGACAATGGGGGAAAACGGCTTACGTCCATAACATACGATTCGGAGAAAACATAAATGTTGCACGCTAGATGAAAGGGTTTTTCTACAACATGGCCCATCTACACTGTAATAAATCTCGGAATAAATTGATTTTTCACGTGTTCGATCAATCAAAACGTAATAATTTGTAAAATGTGACAGATGGTGATCCAGTTGTCATTTTTGTGAGAAATGGACATAATCCGTTTATCCCCCTTCATCTTCATCTGTTCTAAATTTCGTCTGGAATGGTTCAGAATTGCAGATTTTCTAAAATGCATGCATACACATACATATAATCATTTCGTCTTAATTATATCGAAAAATAAAAAGGAATTATGACTATTTTATAACTGAAGTTAGTTAGTTTTATTTATCGATTAAAAAATAACAAACATTTCTAAACAGCAAATCCACTTATCAGAGCAAACAATTTTTTTCCTTCTTAATTTACAGTTATACGGATGAAATCTCCTTATTTATCAAGTGACTAAGTGATTTTTCGAATGTTTTGTTTTTCTTTTGATTTATTAAAATGAGTTATATTGAATCTCGTGATCAAATTTTTATTTCAAAATTGCAAGATTTTTATACCTATTATTGTTTTAAAAAATAATTAAAATAATAACAAATTGGGAACTAGATAATTAGATTCAATAGAACAAATTTCAGTAATAAAATAAACCAAAAAATATTACAAACAATAAGTAGCTACCGAATTAGAAAAAAATGTGTTCACGTAATTCTCAGTAGGGTTCAGAAAAAGAAAGTTTAAACTCTAAAAATTTTAAATTATTCGGAAAAATTAAAAAAAAAAAAAAAATTGTTCTTTCTAGAAAATAAAGAAACCGTTTTTTCGCATGTTCAATTAAATATTTAAGATAACTCACCTCAAATTCTTTAAAACCATTAAAATTTCATTTCAGCGTAGGAAAAGTTTTATTTTTAAAATATTTATGAAGTTTTTGTTATTTTGTTTGTTCACAGATTCCTTCAATATTGACTTCAATATTGCGTTAAGCTCTTTATATATGTTTTTTATAATCTTATTGAAAAGGTCACTTGCGAACCTATTTGTATAAAAATTTATTCAAGCTGCAAATAATGCTACAAACGTTAGAAATATATCTCCCATGAAGAGATTTTTCTTTTTTTTATATAATACATCCGGCAGAAAATGGATATCGGTAAGTTCTCAAGAGGATTCGACATGCTTTAAAAGCGAGCATACGTCAAGAAAGTAGTATTATTTTCATGGAAAAACATTTTACTTCTTTCAATGTTTATTTTTCTTACACTATGATTTATACATTTCACGCAATGCATATTTGATTTCTCTTACATTAAAGTTGTTTTGTTTTAGTAAATAGTAAAAAAAGTTATCGCTTAAATAAAATATTGTTTGATTTTCTTTGAGTGAAAAGCATTATTTATTTTATTGCAACGTTTATGGTAATAAAATACCTTTAAAAAATGATAAACCTTTCACAATATTGTCAATAATTATAATGTCAACTATAACTAACTTGTCATACTTGTCATACTACTACATTTCTTTCTTGAATAAATAATTATAAGAAACTTAAGTGGTCAGTGCGACCATGCCTAAATCGGACAAACTAGACGTGCTTTTAAATTTACACTCAAGGAACGCGATACATAAATCCATTATCAAGAATATTAGAAATCATCAATTCCTGCACGTTGTTAAAATCTTGGGCATAAATCCAAGAAGATTTTTCCACCCCAGTCACATCAGCTCACCTTGATGCCCTGGAATCTTGTTTTATTCATATGAATGCTGATTCCCTTGTTAACGACATTAGCTGTTAACCACCTATCCACCACTACCTCACCACGATAAAGTGTGGCGTGAGGAAATGCATTTTATCCTGATTTGCCTATCTCGGCCACTGTGGTTTTTCTTCTGTGGTTCTGTTTATAAATTTTTTTTCTCTCGCACGATTTGCGATTATTTTTTACAAGCTTTGTTCCTTATCTTTATTTTTAATTTTTCGTTAGCAGCTTTACATTTTATATTTAAAATCGCGTTTCTTTTTTTTTTTTTTTTTTCATTCACGTCTGGCAAGTCTTGAGAATAAGCACCTTCTTTTAAGCACTTGAAACATGTATACTTTAAAATAAACAATTACAACAATTAAAATAGAACAGACTTAATAAGCATTGAGTTAATCGTTCAATACGATATAAATAATATAGTATAGTTCAAAAATTAATCGAAAATATCATGCACTTAATAATGCTTATTATTACTTTGATAGCCATTCAGTGTGAATTAACCTCGCGAAATTTTAATTCCATACATTTTAAAAATAGTTCATGTTCCTATTTAATTTGTTTTAAAATGTTATGATGTTTAATATAACTATTGAATACATCTGAAATCATAATTAAGCGTTTGGATAAGTCGCCAAATGTGGCTCCCTTCTTTAAATAGAGAAAATAACTCTTTCGGCAACTTTTCCAAATTTCATCTCGATTAAATATCGTCTTTTAATTTATTTGAGAGCTTGTTCAATTATGAAGAACATTCACTTTCATTCCAATTGGATGTTCAGTATCATTTTTAATAAATAAATGTTATCCTTAATAGAATACATATTATGAAATGAATTTTCAAATTATTTATTATTTTAAATTTTAAAAAATAAATACACTTACAGCACTGCTGCAGAATAAATAATATAAACTTTTTAGCCTTTAATATTTCACACAATTGCATAGAAAAAGATTATTTTTTCATTAGAATTAAATTTATGGATTCATATTATATGGATTCAAATCTTTAAAGATGAATTAAATAGACATTGAAACAAGGTGAATGTATTATCTATTTTTTATGTATTATCATATATTATCATATATTATATGTATTATTATATTTTATATATATTATTATATATTATATGTATTTATATAACTATTTTAATTACTATAATTAATAAAATAATGTTATAATAAAATACAGTCGGACCTCTATTTAACGAACTAACTAAATCCCGATAGTAAGCTCGTTATATGGAAAATTCGTTAAATAGAAAATCACCTTTTGAAATGCTTAAACAACACAAAACATATTTTAAATTCATAAACACAGGGCATAATTAAAATAGCACTACCTTTATCTTGTAAACTGGTACCTATTATATTTATTTTATAAATCTTTACCGCAAGAGAAATCTTCATTGAAAGCAAGAATCGGGCGAAACATTATCCAGTGTTACACTATTACGCTACATACATTTTCTTTTAAAAATAAAGATAAATTTATGTATAAAACTATAGCTGCATTTATTATGAAAGTGATTTTTAACATTCATTACCAAATGCTTTCTTAAGTTTATTTGCTACTGATAAAATCAGTTAATTTTGTCTGAGTTTCTCCTTTTCCCCATAAAATGCGTTTGAAATGTTATGAAATATTTTGGGAAATAGAGAAAGTGGATCTCAAAGAAAGGTTCGTTAAGTAGAAAATTCACTTTGTTATTTGGAAGTTATTTTACGAAGAAATTTCCAAAATGTTCTTAGTTCCTCGAAAAAAATCGCTAAATAGAGAAATTCGCAATTCATTAAATAGAAGTCCGACTGTAATTAGAACAGTAATCATTTTTGTTATGATTATTTAAATTAATATTTTTCAAAGCAATCTCAATTATTCAACTATTTAAAATTAAAGGGAAACAAATGAACATATTTGAGCTTACGCTGATTTGTTTGAGAAGAAAATACATTCCTGAATACTCTAAAATATTTGAGTTTGCATTGTCAAACAGGCTTATTGTTTTTTCAAAAAATAGATCGAATGCTTCAGAAATGCATAATATTACCTTTTGCATGATATTACCTTGCTTTCATTGTTTTAAAAAGTATCAAATGCTTCTTTTTTGACATTTAATCCCGTCTTTTAATTTAAAAAAGAGCACAGAAATTATTGAATAAGTGAGATAAATTTTTTCTTTAAATTTCACAACTGAACCAAAGCAACCCCTGATTAAAATCAATAATCATTCCTAGTAACTTTCTATTTAATTTGCAAATTTCTCTCGCTATCTTGAATTATATGTTTATCCAAAGGCTATAGTATTAACGCCATTTTCAGTCCTCGTTTCTCCAGATTCTCATCATGGAACGATCTCATTACGAGTTATGTAGCGTAACTTTATTGCTATTTAATGGCTCTAACTTTTGGCGTCCTTCTTGGCGACTGAGAGTGGACAAAATATCGCCCGAGCAACCTATGAGGATGGGATGCGGGGGATGCTCACCCTCTCACATCATAGTTTCTCTTCCGAATGGGATGAAGAGCGGGACTTTACCAGAAAGGATCTCGTGCCTGTTCACTAAGTTTCCGGAAAGAATTTATTTGATGACGGAAATTATCTCATGTCCGGATAAAAGTTTTCAATTGATTTGTTGATTACTTCCCAATTTCTCAATTTCGGGAATTATTTTATGAAGTTTCTCTTTCACGTGAACGGATTAAAATTTTGAACATAAAAAGAATTATTAGTCTTTCACTTTTTCTCTTTCTGTAGTAGTTTTTGAGGAGGATATATTATTGAACTGTCAAAGTGATTTGAAGTGAAAAAAATTTTTTGGATTGTAAATTTCAATGGATTTTATTGTGCGGCAGAAAATGTAGTTTAAAACTATTGGAATTTAGGGTAAGTTACTTTATATTGGTTGTGAGAATTTTAATATTCAATAAATTTTTAATAATTCTTTTGTACATAATTTTTCTATAATTATGTAAGAATTACCCGAAGATGTTATTATTATTTATATCATCTTCATTAAAATAAGAATTTTGATAAGAAAAAAAAATACTAAAACTATAGAAGGAAATTCTGTATGCTCTAAATAAAAACTTATAAATTGTTTCGTTTAATAAAGTACTTTATGGACTTCAAAGTTTTATTTATATTTTGATTCGACCTAATTTCTCTTTTAAAAAATGCTTAAATTCATCTGAAATTGTTTGTGCTGTGATTAAATAAGTATAATAAATTTGCTAATAAATCTTCTGCAAAATGTTTTAAATATGTTTTCAAATTCTATTAAATTGAGCTTTTTTATAAAACTAATATTTATATTATTATATTTATGTAGTACATTATATAAATTTATTATTTATTAAATTAATATTAACAGCTTTTGATTTGTTTTTGTCAAAATTATTTGGAGTATAATTTGTATTTTGTGAATTTAGAAAAAAATGCAATTCGAAAATATCACTTATAATTAATATTATTTTATTAATGAAGCTTCATTAATAGCTTGTTATTTTTTTTAAAAAAATAAAATACCTAAAATACTAAGACATACATATTCAAATATCTATGGAATCGTATTGCTAAGTTTTAGAGATATATTAAAAAAATACTATAACTTATTTTAAACGTTTTTAAAGCTTCAAAACAGCATTATTTGAAGTTCAAAGATAGAAAAAAATAAAATTTAATCCCATATCACATTCTTACCCAAATACTAATATATTTTTCTCATTATATTAAAAAGGAACAATAATGATTTTGCTTTATGCTCAATAACATCAACAAATCCCTTGATTTTCAAAACATTTATGTCATAAACCAGTTGGAGGAATTTTTGGAACTAGAAAAATTAGTATTGTGATTATCAATAGCGTATACAGAATATAAAAACATGCTGATTAATGGAAGTTAGAAGTTTAAAAGCAAGAAAAGAAGTCTTAGATTAATATTTGCGTAGCAGTTGATTTTAACACTCCTTTCACCCATTTCTTCATCAAACATAGGTGAAAGTTTTAAGCTAAATATATTGCTCTATGTTTGTAGTCATAGTCAGCTAAGCGATCGAAAAGAGTAACTGAAATTGTTATTAATAATAACTGAAATTACAAGTTTGTTTATAAGTGATTTGAATGATGCTTTTAACAAGGAAAGATACTGATAATATACTACAGTTCATCTCTTTTTTTTAATGATTTATGAAAAAAACTATAGAAAATATTCTGTGGTTTAAGCGTTTTACTTTAATATACAGACTAACTCTACGAATTGATGTTCTACTACGAATTGATGATTTATAATTATTCATGATTAAAGTTTGAACTATAAATTAAGGATAGGACCTATTATCAAATACACATATCTCTCATATGTTTTTATATAAAGTATCATTAGGAAAGGTTAAATATATTATCATTATGATTTTTATATATGGCATCATTAAGTTAATTATATAATGTAGTTAGCTTTCATTTTCAACGGCTCATATAATAAAAGTATATACAGTGCTCAAAAAATAAATGGACAACCCTGAATAACTTTTGATCTAATAATCGGATTTTCACGTTCAAAGACTCAATCTTAATGGTTAAAGGGGATAGCCTTAAATATACTAATTAATTAATGCAGACAATAATTTAAGTTACGAAACCAGAAACAAAACACTTTTTTCTCTGAATAAACATACTTTATTTTCAACTGATTTGATTTTCTAAATCAACCGCAATCGGGATAGTCTGGGATGGGGTGATCTTAGGATTGGGTTACCGTAATCTGGGATATTTTGTCCCCATAGTTTGGTCAGGAAAGCGATTCAAAATTTGAACCTCTTAGAATTAATTTTAACTTTTGCGTATTTCACAATATCTCGAGAACTATTTAAGCAAATTGAAAATTTTTTACACACAATTATAAAATTCGTTTATCTGAAGATAATTCCATGCAAAATATAATTAGTAAATATTTATAATTTTTATTTTATTTTATTTAATATTAGTCCAAAAAATTTCAATTATAAGGTATGCAATTTTATTCATCATTTTAAAGTATGTAATTTTACATGACAAAATACAAAATTTGAGCGCAATTGGTGAGCGCAAAATTTGAGCGCAATCGATTTACAGTTCCTGTAAAATTGAATTTTAAGAGTAATTTTTTTTTTTTTTCAAAATTCGATTTCTCAAAAGTCGATTGCGCTCAAATTTTGTATTTTGTCATGTAAAATTACATTTTTTAAAGTGATATAAAAAAATCGTGTAACTTAAAATTCAACTTTTTAGACTATTACTAAATAAAATAATAAATATTTACTAAAGGTTGTCTTTTTGCATGAAATTATCTTTAGATAAACGAATTATACTATTTTGTGCAAAATATTTTAAACTTGCTTAAAAACGTTCTCAGGATATAGCTAATTACGCAAAAAGTAAAGTTAACATTAAGGGGTCCAGACTTAAAACCGCTTTCCTGTCCAAGATGGGACAATAGTTCCTATATAGCGGCTACCCCCAATATTTTGGGTGACAGAAATCGAAAAAAAGGTATGTTTATTCAGAGAAAATACGCTTTTGTGTCTGATTTCGTAACTTACAATATCGTCTGCACTAATTAACTAGCATACTTGAGGTCACCTCCTTGAATCATTAAGACTAAGATCTAGAACGTGATGATCCAATCATTAGATCAAAAGTTATTCAGGTTATGTTAATTTTTTATGGGTTTTAAGTTAGTATACGTTCAGAATCATATTGCACTGTAAGTTGTAATTAAGATTTTAACTCTTAGTACAATATGAATCTGTTTGCGTGCTAAGACTCTTTTATAATTGACATTCGGACCTAACTTCATCTCGAACATGCGCTCTTCTCTTATTTACACATACTATGTTTTTAATTATATATTATAGCTGTAATAACTATAAATAACTGTAACTGTAAAACAAGATGCACTTAGCCTAAATATTAATAAATCTGTTTTCAAAACTGTACAATTCCATTAATGGGAACACATTGAATAACCCCTTTGAGATTAAATTTTCACTCTATCATTGTCAAACGGAGGAAAAAAGTATAACAGACCCTCAATGCCAGCCTTTTAACAGAAAAATTTTTTTTTCAACGGTTAGAATTTTAAATAAAGAGAAAAATTACTTTGTATAAACGCGTGCATATTTTGAATTACTTTCTAAGTATTCTGTCATTATGATTCTATTATGTCAGGTGGCTGTCACTGACAGTCACCTGCAAATTTATGTCAAGATAAATTTAACCTAATCATCGCTATTTATCTAGACTAAGTGTCATACAACAATTGAATGAGTTGCACAAAGTATAAGTCACTGAATCTCTTGAAATCTAAAATTAGAACTCTTGTAATGCTAATGTTCAAAAAGTGGAACATTATGTTTTAAATTAACCTTTTGATTTCCCAATTTTAAAATAACTTTTTGAATTTTTTGACTAAGAGAGGGTCATAATCATTGTTAAATAAATAAAGAGTAGTAATATTTAAAAGCTTATAAGTATTGTAATGGTATTATTAAAATTTGATTTTTTGTAAATCATATTACACACAGGTTGTAAATTTACAATTTATGTCAAACGTCGGAAATTCTAAAAAAAATTAAATAATTATGGAAATGGATTCACAATAAATGCAAAAAAAAACTAACTTCATAACGCAAATTTTGAATGTTGAAAGAATAACATCATTTAGACTTTTATTGCTCAAACTCCATGTTCCATTTTTTGAACATTGGCATGGTTAAAAATATTCATTTCTTCTACATTTTATTTGTCAGACTTCAAAAAACTATATGATATTTTTCCTCATTAAAACAGTACTTTGTGCTTCCTAACAAATATCATGTTTTGCCGTCATTTTTTTAAAAATTCAAAAAATATAAATTAAAGGCAGTCTTTACGTAACATCCTGCGCAATCTTGAAAATTATAACTCATAACTTTATAAATAATGACACACAGTGTCTGTTTATATCACGATATAAAGTTTAAATATGACATTTATATTTGAATATTTTAAAATTATTTCCTTGAGCATATCATTCACCATACGAAAAAATACAAGTTACGAACCCATCGAAATGTTTTTTTTTTTTTTTTTTAAATATAAGTTCATTCCCAAATATGAAAAGCAATCTCACTTCAGAAGTAGAAAATCATCAACACAAACATGTTTTCTTCAAAATATTTGTCTAAAAAGATTGAATTCTAACAAAATACATCTAAATGATAAGGTTCGCTATGCAATTCTGAATTTCTCTTTGATATTCTTTGAGAAATACCTGGGAATTTAAAAAAAAGGGAAATATATATCCTAAAATATATATGCCAGAAAGAAAGGGAAGAAAAGTCCCCGAATATCTTGAGGTATATGAAAAATGACGACCCAGAAAATAAATTTAGTTCTTAAAGTGTTTTTCAAGCTCTTCTTCCTAAGTCTGTTTTCTTGGAATTTTAGAAACGGATTCCCCCTTCCTCTCCATTCAACTTTCAGAATATTTTTTTTTTAAATTGAAATTTTCGGTTATGTAAACGGTTTTGAGTCTCTCACATAAGAGCTGAGGGAGTTGCAACTGAAGTTTTTTCGCCTTTTTCTGTTCAAAATCTCCAACTTCTTAACGCCGAAAAAGTTGTGTATTTCTTACAATTTCTCCTAAAATTACTATATGCCCAATAGTAAGGTTTTAAGGCCTATAATAATGTAATTTCCCATTAATATATATATATATATATATATATATATAAATATATATATATATATATATATATATATATAAATATATATATATATATATATATATATATATATATATATATATATATATATATATATATATATATATATATATATATATATATATATATGCATCATTAAATTTACAAAGAAAGTTTATGCATAATGAATTAAAGTCTTATCACTTACGAATTTTTGTACTTCATTGCACTTTTCATTAGAATTAAACAATAAATTAAAATTTATAAGTAAAATTTAATGTTAAACGAAAACGACAACAGAAACCTATGTTATTTCACCAGAAGTTAGTATTTTAGATAAAAAAAACTATGTGCAAAAATATGTGCATGTAAGTATAATTTAAGATTTATTTATACCGTAATTTAATAATTTGGAATAGAGTTTATAATTGTGCACGTTAATATTAAATTCGATAAATGTTTTATTTTTTACTCGCTTTATATTTTTCACTGTTACTATAACAATCTAAATTCTTGTAATATATTTTATTAATTGTATTGATTACTTTTCACTATTGTACTAACTAATGTTTACTAATTAAATTTACAAAAAATGAACTTTTTTACATTAGTTAAAAATATACATAAAATGTAAAAAAAAATATAATTTTCTCTCTAATAGTGTAATCATTTTGATATTAAATCAAATCTACTTTGAATTTTAAAATACAATGTTAATTAGAAATAAACTTTATAAGCTGTTTAACTTTAAATTTAAAGTTAAAAATTTCATCGGCTTTGGGTGAATGAGTTATTTATAAAATTGTATGATACGTACAATTGGATATAAAAAATGCTTATTATTAAAATAATAGATAATTTCACAAGGAAACATTTTTTTTCTGAGACTTTCAATAAGACTTTTCTTTACACGGGAATTTCAAGCGGATCTCGGATATTTTGACAATTTAAAAATATAATTTTTCAATCTGACTAAATTCAAATCTGCAATCCGCTTCTTTCTTCAAGCTACAGTTTAAATGATATCTTTAGTCTTCTTTATGTTCCATATGCACATGCATCCATAAACAGATATGTCGCCATACGCCACTAGAAGGCGCTTCCCTGAAACTCTTTTTTCGTATAGTTTTGAACAGCAGCATACGACGACATTTCCAGGCATAGTTTCTTGCGTATTTGAAGTTTATCACAGCATTTATTCAGCCCCCTGTTATATATAACATTTTTGAACTAGTACATTTCAATTAAAAATAGATTAAAATGTCAGTTAAGAAATGTGTCACTTTTTGAGTAAAACTAAATTTATATTTGAATTGAGCATTCCCGAATGAATCAGAATTTGTACAAAATTAACAAAAGAATTTTTCACCAGTGTTATATAAATGAAACTGATGTTTTTACTCTATTTAATTGAAGAAAAGAAACAAATGATGCAAATAATTACATACATCGCGCTAAAACGCTTAAAACTAAACCTTACCCCATCTAAACTTTGTTTTTAGCAAAATTATTTACAATAACTAGACAATTTTTCAAATGTTTTAGTATTTTTACATTATTAGACTACAATTAGTGACTTTACTCATATAACATAATACATATATTAAAAAAAAACAGTTTTAAAACAATTTTAAAAACACGTAACAGAATGGGATACTCTGTTTTTTAGTTATATAGAGAAATTTAATATTAAAAGTATCAAATTACATTTCTTTATAAAATAATAGGTTTTGGGAATTTATATAAAATATAATGTCACATAATAGGACATTACATTTTATATAAATTCCCAAAAATCTATCTTAGTGATTATCTATCTACTCAAACTCCAAATAGATGGGCTATAACAGTTCACAGCTTTATATATTCTTCCTGTTAATATATTCTGAATTTATTCAGCACTGCTTTATTTACTAAAAATATTTTTTGCTGGTTTATGAACCAATGAACTATGAGATCTCATAATAAATTTATATTATAATAATGTACAGAAATTTTCATTTGTAACATCGCAAATTCAGAAAACATATAGAGATCTTTATTACATGCATTTGAGAACTCCAGTTTTGCACATAGCAGCGTTTTGCATTTAGTGTCATTTTCATTCATTTATTACATAACTTGAACTTATTAATTTATTACTAAATTTTGTCTAGTATGCATTCAGCCTTGTTTTTCATATAAACTACAAGACTTTTAAGCTCTTTATATATTATTATTATTACATTTTAAAATTATTAGTTCCACTTTATTCTTTTTTTACACATTTACTTTTGGAATTCATATTAACCTTACTCAGAATTATTTACAAATATTAGATATTTTTAAATTTATAGAAATGCAAAGTTTGTTGGATATAAATTTTTAAATTGTCAATAAAGTTTAAGCATAAAAATGTCTATTGTATGCAATTTAAACCGATAGTTTCAGATAATTCTTTGAAAATAAATAAAACGGCACTAATTATTTTAATTAGATAGAATATTCAGTAATTGAAGATATTAAAAATCTCTTTTAATATAAAGTATCTTATATTTTGATATATTCGTAATGGTAATACAAACATTTGTTTTTCTAACCAAAACACAGGTTTTAATTCGAAAAACAAAATAAAATAGTATTTTTAATTTTTCCATTACTTTAAATGGTAAATCATAAACTTATGCATTAAAAAAGTCCAATTCATTTTCTTCTAATCAGTAATATAAAATTGGAAAAGATATATTCTTATGCTTTTTTAACAACATAGCTAAACAACAATAATTATGTAGAAACCCATGCTAAATAAGCACAGTCATGCTGATTTAAATATCGTGTAACATCTTGAGTTAATGGCTTCATTAGCTATTTTATTTCACAATTTCAAGAGATTCTTGGTTTAACTAATTAAATAATAAATGATTTATCAGTCTTAACATTTTTTATGATTTTATTTAACATATGATATATTTTATCGAGCAGTTTTACTGTATTTAAATCAATAGAAAATGTGGATAACAAAAAAAATTTTTAACAAGAATAAATCGCTATTAAAGGGTAATATATGAAGTTCGTGTCCCTTTTCCTCCAAAATCTTCAATTTATTACTAATCTACGTTTTAATTAAATGTCTACATTATGCTTATATTTAAATCATTTACTCATGAAATATCTTAAAATTTACTAGTTTACAATAAACTGTTAAAAAAATCTGTTAGAGAATTTAACTAGAGAATTTAAACTGGAGAATTTAACTTTATTATTAGCGTTTTCGAGTATAATTTTATTCCATTAAGAAAACTGAATTTCTAAATATTTTTGTAACTGTTTTTTTTTATTTTGAAATATATGGAACATTTTTCTTTTTTATAAACTACATCAAATTTATAGAAAGTTGTTACAAATACGGGCATGAGTATGTTCCTCATAGCTTTCACAGAAGAAAGATTTTTCATAATACTTGAGTGTTCGGAGGTTGAGTTGAAGGTCATTTAACTTTTTAAAAAAATTTTAACGTATCCTTGACTCATTTTAAAAAGATTTATACCATTTTGCGTAAAAATAACAAACTTAGAGTTTCAATCTTTTAAAACGTTTGACTGATTAAGAACAGAAGAAAAACATGCAAAAATAAAATTATTTTCTCTGTTATAATTTTAAAGCAATAAATGAAAAACATGCTTAGAGATTTGTCAGATATGAAATAGGTTTCAAAGTGTTGTTAGAAATATTTCAAAAATCAATAATCTAAATGTGTTTAAAAATCACTAAATTCACTTTCACAGACATCAGTAACCACGCGCATCACCTACGTTGATACATTACCGTTACTTAAAAATGTCCAAGCACCTAGCCCCATTAAAGGGCTTTATTTTTCAACGGTCATGGTAATAATGACCTGATAGTTTTGACCTTGATCAGACGACGTGGACAGGGCCTGAGCTGGTACCCCTCTTCAAAAACTTCCACACCACAGCTATCGAGAGAAATTTCAGTCACCTTGTTAGAATTTTTATATTAAAATTATGATAAAATAACTGGCAGCTGTCTGTCCATCCGGCTAATCGTAAAGATTACAGTTAAGAACATTTTTTACCTTTACGGTTTTAAAACCTTTTACAACTAGCATGGTAATAAATCCATGCATACAAAACTATGCTCTTTTTAACCATTTACGAATACCATGGTTTCGAAACCGTAAAAATAAATTTAACTGGATTTAGATGCTAGTAATGGACATTGAAGAGAGCAGGACACAAATTGGTCACATGACACATGACGCAGGACACATGACAAAACTCTTCATGTGTTGAAGGGAATTTAAGGATAAATTGTGGCATTAAGGCTATGACTCAAACCTCGGTTTTGTAGACCATGAGATTGGCAGATTAGCTCTCTAGGCTATAATATGAACGCAGTTGCAAGGTACTAAGTGGCTTCATTAGGTGGGCTTAGTTAGTGCAATAAAGTTCTAGCTGTTTAACCGTATTAGGAGAGAACAGTTAATAAATGGCTTTTCTCACAGTTAACAGTTTGATAACCACCTTATTTATGATTATTTGACTGGTTTGTTTCGATATGGTAAAATAACAATAAAATAAATTGTTATTTAACCATTTTTCCATGAAATTTCGAACAGTGTGATACAGATTTAAAGTGTACCTTGCTGTGCATACACACCGGATGTTTTGTCGTTCAGGAAATGGTTCAGGAAAGCTTATATAAAAATATGATTTGTTACAAAAGAGGCTTTATACCAACTAAAGTCTCTGAAATTGACCTATTTCTGATTTGGATTAGAAATTAAAGTGCTGTATTGGCAATCTCAGTTAATTAGTGCCGAAACAGATGCTAATTTTAGTGAAATTATTTAAGAGAGTTTTTGAAATTAATTGATATTTGTTCGAAGAATAGCTGTAGAAGTTCGTTTGCAGGTTTTCCAACTAATTGTTGGATCGAAGCTAAGGGCTGTGTGTGAACTCCTAATCGAATTAAGATTTTTTTAAATGGATAATTTACCATAATATTATACATTGAATAAAAAGGGTAAGTTTCTTAAATGGAAAGATTTATTTGAAAATAATTTATATATTATGAAATTTATTGTTTATTTGGTAAGAAAAATGTGTTGCGCAGTCATATCGCAAACCGAAAAATACCTGTTAAGATATGAGACATGAAGAATTTATATAAGTGCATAAAGGTTTTCAAGGTAAAATAATGCAAAACATTTTCAACAATATATTTTAAATAATTTAATGTTATTATAATAAAATTTATGTTGCATGACTTACATTTAAAATACTTCTTTTGAGTTTAACTTACACATTAATAGTATTAAGTTTAATAATATTTGGGTTTCATCATTCGATTTGTTTATAAAGAAACACTCTAAATATTTCCCTAAATTGACATTATCTTGAACATAAATTTAAAGCTGTAGAAAAAACTTTTGTTTAAATTTAAACAAAGAAAACAATGTTCTCAATTGTCTAAATACAATGCAAACAGAGTGTATGTTTATTTCCATAAAGTGTGATTTTTAACTAAATTATGATCATTACAATATTTGTTTTAGAAAATTTACATTTTATAGGATTTCATTTTAGAAGTAAATTTATTAACTCCCATTTAATCTACAAACATTTGCGTGTAATATTTTTTAAACAAGCACACTGAAACTATTTATTTATTTAAATTTAAAATATTTTAAAAGTATCATTAACTTGTTTATTTCTGAGAAGTTTTATTTAGTTCGGACGTACACAATAAAAATATTGTTTTTGACCTTCTAAGGAAAATAAATAATTGAGCAATTTTAAAGAAAGGTGTTATTTTACCCTCTTCAAGTAAATATGGTTATACGAATATTTTTTGTATTTTAAAAAATACATTTTTAAAATTTTTATCTTTGTATTAAATTCTTAATCCAATAACTGTTTTTTTTTACTTTGCAAATGATTTGTTTATCATGCGGTTGTATACGTAAATAAGTTGCAATAGCTAAAACTGGAGCTTGAAAATTTTAGAAAGCTCAAAAGAAATACTAGAAAAATTCATTTTATTTTAAAATTCCTAACGAAAATAACATTATTTATCTTATTTGAATGCAAAACGAAGATCAAAAGTTTTGTAGATAAGTATTGTTTCATATGTCTTTAGAATAATTTCACTTTGAAAAAATCTTAAATTTCAGATAAAGTACTACAGTGTTAAAATTTTAATTCTAAAATTATGATAAAATAACTGGCAGCTGTCTGTCCATCCGATTAACCCTAAAGTTTACGGTAAAGAACATTTTTTCCTTTACGGTTTTGAAACCATTTAGAAAAAGTATGGTTATAAAGCCATAAATCCAAAATTATACAGTTTTTTAACCATTTACAACTAGCATTTTTCAAAAACATAAAAACAAAACTAATCATGTAACTAGACATAGGAATCTTAGCTTTTCGTAAGGTAATGGACATTGGAGAGATATGGACATTGGAAATTCTTCATGTATTGAAGGGAATAGAGGAAATAGTGTGGTGTTAAAACTAGGACACGAACTTCAGTTCTGCTGATCATGAGATTGACCGATAAGCCCGCTCGGCTATGAACTGTACGCAGTTGCAAAGAACTAAGTAGCTTCTTAAGGTCGTTCTAGTTGGCGTGATAAAATTCTGGTTGTTTTATCGTATAAGGTAAAAGCAGAAAATAAACAGTTTTTCTCAAACTTTGTTTACCATTTTATTTATGGTTATTTGATTATTTTGATTAAATATGGTAAAATAACCATTCAATAAATTGTTATTTAAGATTTTTTTTTCGCGAGAAATTTCTAACACTGTAGATGAATAAAATTATTTATCTTATTTGAAGACAAAATATAGATGAAAAGCTCTGTAGATAGATATTCTATCATAACTGTAACTCAAACCATAGTAATAATTACTCGAACTTGAAAAGATCTGAAAATTCATAAATTCTAGATCAATTCTTTTCGTTTTAAGATTTCCAAGGAAAGCTATATTTATCTTATTTGAATATGAAACGTAGATCAAACGTTTTGCCGATAGAAACCGTTTTATCCGTCAATAGAAGAATTCGAACTTAAGAAGATCTTCGAGTTCAGATAAATATTAGATCAATTCATTTCATTTTAAGATTCCCAAAGAAAAGAACATTCTTGACCTTTTTTTATTGCAAATTGCAAATCAAAAACTTCGTAAAACTTCGTTCCAACATAAATATAACTCGAACCAGCATAAGAATGATTCAAACCATCATAAGAATAATTCGAACCTTCATAAGAATAACTCAGACTTGAAAAGATCTTAAATTTTAGATATATTTTCTCGATCAATTCATTTCGATTTAAGATTCCCAAGGAAAATAATGTTCTGGATCTTATTTGAATGGAAAAAGTAGATCAAAAGTTCTGTAGATAGGTATTGTTTCAACCGTTAGAAGAACAAAGTCCAGCTTAAAAAGGGGAAAGTAAAGAAAAAAGAAATTCTGTCAGGAAATCTGGATATCTGAAAGCAGGAAAAGAAGATGGCAAAAAAAGGGAAAAAGGAAAGAGTAGAAAACGTGAATATTCCCTATATATTCTAAAAGGGTAGACGCATTCGAGCTGTCAGGCGTTGAATCATGCTTTGCACTTCCTGTTCTTCGCTCTTCGGGCGTTAACGGCCTGAGAACGGGAAAAATGGTTGAAAAAGTTTCGACAGAATAAAAAGTAAAGAAAATATAAATGAAACGTATAAGAATGGGGGATCGTGTCGCCGAATTTTAACCATCCCACATTGGTTGGCATTTCATGAACGGAATTTAAATTTTAAGATGTTTTTCGGACGGAATATATCTCGTTCCTCATCTTCCTCAAACTCTAAAAAGTACAAAAAGTACGCGAAGAATTTTCTATATTTCCAATTTATTTGACACGTATAAGATTAGTTTTCTTTGCTTTGGCTTGAACTGTATTTGGAAAACTAAAATAAAGAATTGTGAAAGAAATAACATAAAAATTAAGTTACGTCCAACTTTCGTTTTCCGAAATGGCAAATTCTATTTTCAATAAAAACACATAGTCAGTTAAAGTTAAAAAATTCCAACAGTAAACTCCAATCTTAGACACTAAAAAGTAATTAAAAGTATGAAGTATTAGTTATTCTAAATATTTTTCAAAGACTTATATTCTAAAATCTTTGGTTTCATTGACGGTAATAAAGAAAAACTAATGACATCGTGATAAAGTAGAGAAATTTAAAAACAAGGAATTTAATAAACAGCAGAAATTGTAAATTAGAAATTGAAAAAATGAACTAGAAGGGAAGATAAGAATGTGGAAACACTTACTGTTTTCAAATTTAAACACAAATCAACTTCTTTTGTTTTTAATTACATCATCAATAAAAATAATTTCATTCAGTTGAAGACTTCCAAGTTTCCGGGTTTTATTATGGGATTGTTTGTTTTCTTAGACATAATGTGAATTTACTTAGACTGTTTCTAATTCGAGAAGATATAAAAATTATTGATATAACAGACATTTTTTCTATTTCAATTCAGATTTAATTTTCTATTGGTATTTTTTATTGTTCTGAATGCACATTGATTATTCTTTTGACCTTTAAAAAAAATTAGAAATTTGACAATGATTGCCCTAGAGTGAGCAAAGTGACAAGATTCTGATTAATTTACAAGTGAAGGTAGATAAACAAATCCTATTGAATTAATGTGTATGATTTTTAAACACAATATGCAGTGGACTGATTGTTAAGACACGGTTCCCAGCAGATCACCGAAGTCAAGCATCACTGGTTGAGGTCAGTGTGCTGGTGGGTGACCATTTGAATCAGTCTGCGTAGAGACCGAGGGTGTGCGGTATTGGTCCTCATTGAACTGTTCTACAGTAAAAGGCTCGAATTTGCGTGCAGGTCGTCGGTCTACCGAAGCGGGGGTGCCATCCCCTTTGCAGACGATAAAAATTTTGATGGCATGTCTTCGGATCATCCTCAGGGATGTTTCCCAGACCGTCGTCAATAGCCCATTGTGCAGCTCTAGTGCGACGTAAATGAACTTCAACAACAACATATGAAGAAGTAAACATTAAAAGTAAATTAAGTTCCCTAAGAGTCATTTTAAAATATCATGAAACTAAAAAGCAAATTTTTTATAAGCAATTAGCGATGGCAGAGTATATTTTAGTATCTGTATGCAAATTTCTTACTCCAAACCATTATTTTTACAACAACAAGTGTACCTTACTTATGATTATTTAAAATTAACATACGATTGGAAAAAAAAACAACTCTGAATTTATTACTTTTCCAATTAACTTCTTTTACCAATTGCTTTTCTTCAACTGTCATTATAAAGCTATTTTAAAAATGTGGTCTAGCATACATCACACATAACGTAGCGTTTTAAACTAAATTAATTTATGCACGCTGATTAAAATGTATAAAAAGCAAAATTTCTAGTTTTAGTTAACAACAAAATGTAACCCTGGATGTGAATAAACGGGAAACACACTTTTCTATTATTTTCTGTTACTTACCTCTCATATTGCTTTTCTATTCTTTTCCATTTCCTATTACATACACTTTTCTTTAAAAAAATGAATAATTATTGCTTATGTAAATGAAAAAATATAGCCACTCGCTGCAAAGACTATCCTGATCAATCACCTGGTTACTCTACACTGTAAAAATTTTTAGTTTCTTTCAATAGTAAAAATGGTGACAACTACTTTTCACCAAAGTGTTGTAGTCAAACGCTATAAATAACTCTTGGATCTAATATATCACCACACCAATATTTCTTTTACACTATTTGGGGTAAAGTATGCACCATTTTTTAAATTAATATAAATAAAATTAATAATGGCAGTGAGATAAAATACTCATAAAAGTTAGTAAAGTTATTTTTACAGTATAATATAATTTAGGTATCACTTATTTGGAATGTATATTTGCACTAGCGGATATTTAGACGTATTCAAACTAGGTTTAGCAAAACGGGTGTGGATATAAGTCATGCATTTTGAAATCAGATAATACAGTTCTCAGAGATTAAAATATAATTATTCTCATTACACTACTGAAAATATACATACATAATAGCGTCAAATGTTTATTCCTGTTTATAAATAACAGCGTTGAGAACATCAGCAAACTATCTCAAGCTCATTTCCAATTGTTGACAATATACTTGTTCTATTTTGCGTTTCTTAAATTTTTGATATTCAAAGAGTGCCAAATTTTGCGCTTTTGGACGAGAATATAATTTTTCGCATGGTATGAGAGCGTGAGATTTTGATGGAATATAATTCAATTTTCTGGTTTAGATTTAAATTACAACCTTTAAATCATATATGAGCGTTCGATTTGGCATTTACTCAGAATAAAATGTTCCTTCGCACAATTTTTTGGGGTTGTTCAACATCAACCACAGTTCTCACTGTGCTAGCATTTGTGGGGCCGCCCTACTTTTCAAGTCAAGGGAAGGAGTTCGTGAGATTTTTACAGTTTATGACACGGGAGGATGTAATGAAGAGTGTGTCAGCAAAATTTTGATAAATTAAAAACGTTTAAAATCAGAGGATTAAATATTTTTATATTATTTATTTTTATACGTTTTTTCATTGCTTTCACATAATAAGTACAAATACATAATTTAAATTTTTATACTTACAAATTTCATTAAAACACATAACTTAAGTTTAAAATTAAAATTTAAAATATGATCAGTGACACAGTGCTTTGTTTCTAAACTGCAAGAACATATTTTAGTAATAGAGCATGACATATAATAATGGAGAAATGCTGTAGTAAAATGTGAGTTTATATTAAAGATAAAGTGAGTCAAAACTATTGTGAAATAAAATTTAAAAACTGAATTCATTAATGCATGACCCCTGAGCCAATATTTCTTTTCCTTCTTTCAGCTTGATGGAATTTTTACGACTAATTTTAAAAGATTCAAAACTAAAAAAAAAGAAAGAAAGAAAAAGACACTGAACATATCTGAAAACAAAAATTGATACAATATGTTTTGATGAATTATTCTTTTCATTTTTGATTAATCTCAAGGAATTTGATTATAAATAAATATGCTTTCTTGATTTTAAAGTTGAACTGCATTTGTTAAGTATACCTTTTTGAGTGATCTCACTCAATCATTTTGAAAATGTTAGTTATCTAAACACAAAAAATGAGTATCAATTACCTAACATTCAATGTTTAAAAAATCTATGTGAATTTTTAAGAAGACGCAATAAGTTTTTATCATTATTATAGATATTTTATTTAATGTTTTGATGAAATCCAATTATAAAAGTATTTAATTAGACATATTTATACAAATGGTTGCAGTCTGTTTCCTTTTCTTTCGATTTGGCAGCATTTAGCAAAAAAAAATCAAAATACAAAACAAAGTTAAAGAAAAATGAACCTATCCGAAATATAATTTATAATCCATTCAAAGCTTACAAACACTGTTCTAATTAGTTTTTTTTTAAAAAGTATAACTAGTATTAGTATAAATATAAGAAGTGTAACTAAAGAAGTATTATGATTAAATATATTTCTGTAAATCTAATATGAGAAACAGCATACAAACTTTAATTTTTATATTTTAAACTATACAACGAAACATATACTATTATCACGATTGTACTATTATTACGGCAGTCAATATACAATTGTCAGAAGTTGTATTTCATTTTTTGAAAATATTACCATTTTTTTAATTTAGTTACGATTCTCAAAAGAGTTTGAAACGCGTTTTAATTTAGACACGAACAGTAACTTCATTATCGCTTTTTTTTTTAATTAAAATTCTCTTGTTCAATATATCGATCTCTTAACTATTATTTAATTCGCTTTATAATCACAATTTGAATAATTTCCTTTTTCCTGCATTGGCAGCTGTCACAGCGTCTCAATAGTTTTTTGACAACTTCCATAAATTTCCAGAAAGTAATCGATTACCACACACCCCGGTATTATCCATTTATCGATATATGCATTTAATCGATATAACTGGTTTTTGGATGGTTTAAATTTTATTCTATAAGACTAACTCTTACGCTTTCAGAAGGAAATAAAGTTTATTTGGTTTTTAAATATATGGATAATTTTTTCACTTTATCAAACCCCAGGCAGTTTAAACACTCATTTTATAAAATTGAAGGTTTTATTCTTTTTCTTTTCTTCGATCCTGGGGCGGATTTTGTACTTTAATTCTTTTTACCTAAGTGTATTTAACGTACACAATGTGTCTTCTAGCCATTACAAAAGATCGTTGAACAACATAAAGTATTTTTTTTAATTCCTTCCTAGCTATATTCTACATTATTATTTGGCCATTTAAGCTGAAGATCGAAACATTTTTCTTTTTTTTTTTATTAACAAAACTACAAAAGAAATATTTTGTGGCTTATTCTTTAATCTTAGCAATAACGGATTTTACTTAAAGGTCGAAATCTTTTTACAGCTATTTAATTTTTACCTCCTGGGTAGTAGTTAATTACAATTTTGTCTTAAGATTGTATTGGTTTGGATTTGAAATTTATTTCTTTTATTATTGTTTTATACTAAAATTAGTCTAATATTATTTTCTTCTTTTTTTCACAAACCGAATTCAATAGATTTAAATATTTAATTATTATTTGGTTAAATTTACTTTTTAGATTTGTATTTTTTACTAAATGCGTGGTAATATGAATTATAATTTTTAAAACCGGAATTTGCGGTAAACTTTCACCATAAGAACGGAAAAATTACCAAATGAATGGTTTAAATACCGTATATTTAAATTTTAACAATTAAAATTTTTATGAATAAATTTGGATCAAGATGGATAAATGTGAGGGATTATATTGTTTAACTTGGCGCCATCTTAATTTTGTAAATAAATTAAATTGATATTATGTGCAAAAATTCGAAAAATTGCATTTTTTTTTAGTTTACAACTCTGTATTACAAAATTAACAACAAAATTAAATGTAATTGCTCATTTTATTTATTTTTATTTATTATTACAATTTTTATAAGAATTTATTTTCTCCTAGTATAAGCAGGCATAGAAGTCAGAAAAAGATAAATTTGTGGGATTAAATTGTTCGACTTGGCACTGTCGTAATATTGCAAACAAATTAATTTAATATTATGGTACATTGTAGTCAAAAATTTTTAAATCTTGCATTCTTTGCAGTTTTCATTTCGTATTAATAAAGTAAATGTAACTGTTTTTTTATTTATTTTTTTACCAGGAAAGTCATTATTATACACTACGGTTTTTATAAGAATTTATTTTTTCCGTGTATATTTAGGCACAGAAAAGAAGGATAATTTTGAGGGATTTTATTGTTCAACACTGGCACTATCTTAATTTTGGAAACAAATTAAATTGATATTATATTACATCATTGTCGAAACGCTCTAAGACTTGCATTCTTCGCAGTTTACCGCTTTGCTTAAAAAATTTAATGTAATTTATGACAGTAATAAAAGGCTTGAGATAATATAATGAGTAATCCTATTCTGTATTTGTTCTAATATTGGATTTTAATCACATTAAAAAAAGAAGAAAAAAAACTAAAACCTTTTTGAAGACACTAAGATGTACAGTGACTCTAATGAAAACTTTCGAATCATTACCTGTCATCGAATAATACCGCACCATACCATTACAAATGCCTTTCAAACCTTTCATTTCACAATCAGGATCTTGTAATAACAGTTAGCATTTTAGTCTCACAACATATTTTAAGTTTGATGAATATCACAATATCATCAATTAAATGAGCTTTTGCGCGACTTCTTTGAATAAAACAGAAGTTATTTAGCAGGAGAAGTTTAATTCTTCCTAAAAGCAGTACGAAACTATATACGATTTAAAATATTGCGTTCTCTTTCTTCGTACACTATTATTTCAAATTACCGTCACTATACTACCAAGGCAAAACTAACACTTTCGAATTTTTTATTTATGGAATTTCAAATAACATTATTGTAAATTGAAATAAATTCTTTCAAATTAATCGCTAAAATTTATCATCCCATCAGTTATCCCTATCAATTATTAAAAATAGTTTATTTTCTTCCATTTGTTTTCTAATTTATTGTTATATGTTACTATTACTCTTTAGATACGTCTATATATATATATATATATATATATATATATATATATTTAATTTAAAATGCTTCAGAAATAAAGACAGCAAAGTTAATTTATTTGGTTCTATTAATTGAAATCATTAAATCATTTCATTGTCTTATTGTATAGTTTACAATTTAGGGTTTGCTCATTCAAAGCTCATCCGATGATTAAAATTCAATTGATTGTCATTTAAGCACTTCATTTCCGAAGGCATGAAAACAGGAAAACATTTAATGGCAACTGACTTTAATACGCGAATGTATCTAAAGGAGTGAAAAGGAATTACTACGCTGGCCTCCTTTCAATGATTCTTTTGGTAAATGGGCGTCTTCCTGAAGATCTGCTTTGAAAAGACGTGAAAAGATCCGGATAGTTGTCTTCGGAAACTCTTCTTCTTCGTTTTGTTTCCAGAAACATGCCAAGATATTCCGTTACGGTCCAATCACTATACAAAAGAAAGCCTTTCTTTCTTTCCTTCCCTTCTTTGGAATACCGCCACTTATCGCCAATGGAACAAATGTCGAGAAAAGCAACAAAGAGGACATCTTCCTGGAACTGTAGCCAATCTGGCCTCTTGAAACTAATTCAAACTGCGAAGAATATGAGATAGTGATTTACAATCTTGCAGTCCTGGGCATCAGCTATTTTGATTTACGATGTTTTTTTTTTTTTTTTTTTTTTTTTTTTTTTTTTTTTTTTTTTCTTTTGGTTACTTTTTTTGGTAAGATATTATGTTTCACCTTTGTTCAGGACGATGAATCATGAAAACAACCAGGATAAATACCGGGTAAAATCAGATTTGTTTTTTTTTCTTTTTGTTTTGTCTTTTTCTTGCTGAATCGGAAATTGGATCTTAGGATGAGGTGCCAGATGAAGAACGTTTTAAACTTTTTTTTCCGTTCAGTTTTTATAAAAAATAAAATCAATTTTTTGTTCAGATACAATTAATATAGTTTATATTTCAACTAGAAATGTTGCAATCACATAATATGTAGAGATTTGAAAACAACCAGGATTAATGCATGAATCCATAAAAACTGCGTAAAATCTACTTACCTTTTTTTTGTTTTTTTTCATTGATTTAGGAACAAGTTCAAATAATAGCAGAAAGGTGCTAGCTGGGAAACGTTTCAAAATTTTTTTCCATTCAGTTTTTATAAAAATCAATTAAATTTTTAGTTTATATAGAATTAATATAGTTTATATTTTAACTAGAAATGCTGCAATCACATAATATTTAACTGCATATACTGCACAACAACTTAGTTTTTAAATGAAAATTATAATAAAAGAACCACATGTTTTAGAAACTGCTCTCAATTTATTTAACACACTGAGAAAAAAGTGTGGTCATAGCTACCAGAATATGATAAAATTTACCATGTTACAGGCTCTATGAGAACACCAAAGATTTCGGTAATTTTTTACCGAAGCACTTTGGTAATAATTTTGGTAAAATTAGTAATAAAGAAAGGTTTTGTAATATGATATAAAATTTTGTAGGAGTGGTAAAATTTGATAATTTTATTAAGATACCATACACTAATAGCAGAAAAAACATTAAATTAGATTAAATTTACTTTTCAGTTTTGTATTTTTTACTAAATGTGGGGCAATAAGAATTGAAAATGAAAATTTAATGCCTTATATGGTAAACTCTTACCATATATGGTAGAAAAATCATCAAAGGAATAATTTAATATATATATATAATATATATTTTTACTTTATTAGCCAAATTATAATTACTTTATTAGCCAAAGATTTCGGTAATTTTTTACCGAAGCACTTTGGTAATAATTTTGGTAAAATTAGTAATAAAGAAAGGTTTTGTAATATGATATAAAATTTTGTAGGAGTGGTAAAATTTGATAATTTTATTAAGATACCATACACTAATAGCAGAAAAAACATTAAATTAGATTAAATTTACTTTTCAGTTTTGTATTTTTTACTAAATGTGGGGCAATAAGAATTGAAAATGAAAATTTAATGCCTTATATGGTAAACTCTTACCATATATGGTAGAAAAATCATCAAAGGAATAATTTAATATATATATATAATATATATTTTTACTTTATTAGCCAAAATTAAGTTTTTATTTATTTTTTTTACCAGAAATGTGTCATTACTATACAATACGGTAATTTTTCAAGAATTTTTTTTACCGTTTTGAAATACTTTACATTGACTTTATTTTTCAATTTATTGTCAAGAAACTTGCTTTTAGGATTCGTTACTTACAAGCATAATTTTGATACTTCACTATTTCTACCCCTAAGTGAACCAATAATTTTGTATTAATTTAACACAAATGAACAATAATTTTCTGTTTATCTAAAAGTGTACTCTAATAAGAAGAAATAGCAATAGAAAGTTTACTTTAGGGTTAGAAAAAAAATTTTAATTCGATTTAGTAGTGACGGCTTGTAGTACTTTTCCTCAAAATATGTAACATATTCTTTTTAAGGTATTTCGCCATATCTCGCGAATGTTTTAAGCGATTTAAAAAAAAAGTTTGCATACAGTTATAAAATTTATTTACCCAAAGATAATTAAATGCAAGAAATAATTTTTAGTAAATATTCATTCCTAATATGAAACATAATAAACAAAATGGTAACTTTAAAATGTTATGTGAATGAATTTGTAAATTATTTGAATTATTAAGACAGTAATTTCTGTCGTGTTTTTATTCGTTATGCATTAAAAACAAAAATTATCAAACTTTATTTTGCTTTGAATGAGTCAATTTTATAACGATTTACTCCGCTGCTGGTTCTTCCAAATCACATATTACAAATTAAACTTTAAAATTTTCTGAATCAAATTACGATATAATTTACCGGAAGGAGCATCATCTGCAAAATTTATTTTACTGTAAAATTCCATTTTAGCCGTAAAATATTATACTGTAATTTTTACGCTATTATTTATTTAGTTACAGTGATTTAGTATTTTTATAGAAAGTATTACTGTAAAAAAATACAGTTTACCATATTTCTTTACGTAATCGTAACATGTTCTGGTAAAATTGGACTTCACGGTAAAAAGTACCGACATCTGAGTGCCAGTACATCTTACCGTAAATTGATTAAATTTTTTTAATATGTAACCGAAATTTTGAAGTTTTGTAAAGATGTAAATAATTGTAATAATATAGATATTTTAATACATTTTGTAATTTTAATACATGTTGTGTCAAATATTTCATTGTGCTTTGTACTTTTATGTAAATTACTCTGTTCATTTATTTGTAAGGAAATTAAAAATAAAAAGAGCAGGGAAGAACTCAAATTTAATAGAAACACTGACAATTTGATTATTTGATTTTGGTTTCAAACCTCCAAAAATGAGCTTGTTTGGAGTTTACTATATGTATTATCATAAATGAAAGCATTTAAAACAAAAAATGATTAATCATCTGGTACGTACATTAAATTAAACTAACAAGTTTTGTTAAATATAAATTTATTTCATCAAAGTTATCAAATTTCGTCAAGAAGACTATTCCTATTCATCAATCAGACTATTTCACCGAGCAATATATTTCCCTTTTACAACAGAATTTTTTTCATTAAATCATCAAAATTAGATGAGTTGAAAATACTAGCGTGATTTCATATCAGTTCATTTACTCATCGAATAAATGTATCTCCAAAGTTATTCACCCATTCTCTTTAAATATATTTAAAAAATAACAAGTTTTCAAAAAAATTTTTTTTCAAGTAAATAGATATGTATTTTTCAAAATTTACGCATTTTACATATGTTTGAGAAAATTAAACGCATTCCGTTTAATTTAATCTAATCCTAGTATAAAAAAAACTCTTAAATATAGTAACGTCTTAAGTAAAAGGAAATAAATTAAGTAAATTTATGTTTCTATGTGTGCAAAAAATTTAATCATGATATTTCCCATTCTTTCTTTTCTGATTAAATATTTACCAAACGAAATAGTTTCATTCTCGTTTTTTAGACAGCTATTTATTCGAAATTGATTTTTATACTGTTAATAAAAATTCAACAAATTTCGGTTTTTTGAACAAATTTTTTCATTATAATTTCCAACACTTTATTTCTGAAAATTTAATAAATCAAAACCATCAAAACCATTTCATGAAACAGGTGAGGTTTTTAATAGCAATGTATATCCTTTGGGAAAAAAAAAACAATAAATAAAATATTTAACTAGGAGAATATAAAAAAAAAAAAAATTATTTTTAATACTATCTGGTGAACATTACATTTTCAAATAAATGTTTCCTGATTGTATACATATCAGTTTTAAAACCGTACATCAATATATATTTCTAATTTCAGTTAAACTTCATTCAGTAATTTCAATAATTGTTTTTATAACAAGTTATTGAAACTACTATTTTTATTATAAAAAGTATTTTTAATAACTATGTCTATCTTTAAATTATTAAATTATTAAAAAATTATTAAAACAGGTAAAGCTTTAATCTTTAAAATTGCCTGATCGAGAAGTACAAATTGGAGGCAAAAATTTTCATAAAGCTGCGTTACTTAAGTCTGGGTCAGACAAAATGCTTAATATTAAATGAATATATTAAAATATTAAAAAAATTCAACATGTTATTAAAAGATTAAAATGTTTAAAATATATTAAAAAATACTATTAATATACAAATATATTAAGAACATATTAAACAATATTATTAATACATTGAAAAAAGGCAACAGTTAGAATGTTTTACAATTTCTAAACATTTTATTTTTCACATTGCCTACCTGAAGAATGACCATTCGTCATGGAGCATCAGAAGGGCAGAGCAGATTTATTGGCCACTCTTTCAGGGGCACCATATTAGGTGGGATAATGTTGCTCCCACAGTAATGACAGATAGAGAAAGAAAGAACATCCATGCCTTGCCTGGGATTCGAACCCATAACCTTTCTGATGCAAGACAAATTCCCTCACCCCCACACAGCCCAGTCGGCACAATATCTAAACTTTATTAAAGGTGTAGAAAGATCAAAAGTAGTAAACAAGGTGTTCCGTAAATGTAGCAACAAACTTACTTCTAGGGTAAGTAGGGCATATCATAAGGATTAAGTATTACCTAGGAAACCATGACCGGAAATGATATCCTATACCGCTAATGTCGTTTCCTATTATCTACTGTTACACTGAGTGTATTTGAACATCAGGTACTTTCATTTATTTGAATTATCTTCATTTTTTGTTTTCTATTAACTATTGTCAAAAACTACTTTCAAATAGGTACGATGTTAGCTGTTTTATCGTAAATTAATGATTTGACGACTAACAGCACAAGGTAGCTTAATTTTTAAATTACGATAAAACAGCATTTATGAGTCTATTTTAATGAAATTCTCAAAAATGACTAATAGTAACATAGAGCCGTGATGGCTCAGGGGATAGAGTGTCCGCCTTCCCATGGGACGGACGGGTTCGAATCCCAGCGATGGGTGATGCGAATTCCACTTCCGGCTTGCACTGATCACAGTGCTGTCGTAAAATATTTTCAGTGGTAGACGGATCATGGGTTAGAGTCCCCTTGCCATCAGGCTAACCGTGGCAGGTTTTTGTGGTTTTCCTCTCCATACATCAAAAATGAGTGTTAATTCCATCAAAAAGTCTTCCACGAAGGCAAATTTCTCCCAATATTTGGTCCAGGAGTTCCCTTGTCTTCTGGATTGGGTTCAAAATTACAAGGCTACGGAGTTGAACAATAGTAGCCGTAAACCCCAAAACTGGGTTGGCTGTTCAACGACGGTTCAAAATAAAATAATAGTAACATATGAGCTTTGGTGGCTCAGGGGTTAAAGCGCGTTCCTTCCAATGACTTGAACCGGGTTCGAATCCCAACGATGGCTGGTAGATTCAAATTCCACACCAGCTCGCACAGACCACAGTCTTGACGTAAAATATCTTCAGTGGTATACGGATCATGGATTAGAATCCCCTTGCCGTCAGGCTAACCGTGAGAGGTTATCATGTATGTTATATTATATTTTCCTCTCTATGAAACGCTAGTGCTGTTAGTTCAATTAAAAAGTCCTCCACGAAGAACGATTTCTCTCAATGCTTGTTCCAGGAGTTCCCTTGTCTTCTGGATTGCTTTAAAAATTAAAAGGATTCAGAGTTAATCATTGGTATTCCTAAACTGAAAATTTGGTCGGATGCTCAACGACGGTTATATAAAATATAAAATAAAATAATAGTGACATAAAAATAACATGAAACTAAAATATTGGCATTCAAAATAACAGAATATAAAATATAAAGGGGAAATTTAAAGTTACTCGAACAGCATGCCCATAATAGGAAAGCTACCCTAGCAGCGTAAGATGACATTTCCGGTCATGTTTTCCTTGGTAATTCTTAATCCTTATGATTTGCCCCACTTCTCCTAGAGGTTTGTCGCAGCATTTATGTATACTTGTGTATTTCTAATCAATTCGACTTACTAAAATGTTTTTATCAAAAAAGAAATTAACACATCCCAATTGTTAAGTCATGAAACAGTTAAAACAGAGATAAAATTGAAATATATATCGTCTTTTATTCGTATATATTTATCTCAAGGTGTTTCATGAAGCAATTGTTTTAATTGAAAATAAGCCAAGACTATGTTATTAATATTGCATCATTATTATACATTGAATGCTATTAACTTCTCGATCTATTTTCTTATAACGATTTGCACAAGTGCTGTGCAAAATTATATTTTTTTTAATTTATTTTTTTTTTAAATTTTGTAACGTTTTAAACTACGCTGTAATTACCAGGTGTTTTTGTTTATTTAAATGACTTTTAAAAAAAAATTCTATTAACTTCTCGATCTATTTTCATATAACGATTTTCACAAGGGCTGTGCAAAATGTTTATTTATTTATTTATTTATTTATTTAATTTTTTTTTTGTAATTTTATAACGTTTTAAACTACTCTGTAATTACCAAGTATTTTTGTTTATTTAAATGACTTTTAAAAAAAATGCTATTAACTTCTCGATCTATTTTCATATAACAATTTGCACAAGGGCTGTGCAATTTTTTTTTTTTTTAAATTTTATAACGTTTTAAACTACTCTGTAATTACCAGGTGCTTTTGTTTCATTAAATGACTTTTTAAAAAAAGTGCTATTAACTTCTCAATCTATTTTCATACAACAATTTGCACAAGGGCTGTGCAATTTTTTAAAAAAATTTTATAACGTTTTAAACTACTCTGTAATTACCAGGTGCTTTTGTTTCATTAAATGACTTTTTAAAAAAAGTGCTATTAACTTCTCGATCTATTTTCATACAACAATTTGCACAAGGGCTGTGCAATTTTTTTAAAAAATTTTATAACGTTTTAAACTACTCTGTACTTACCAGGTGTTTTTGTTTATTTAAATGACTTTTAAAAAAATGCTATTAACTTCTCGATCTATTTTCATATAACGATTACTAATACTTGAGGTCGAATAACTATTTCTTAAATTTCATTGTTTTTGTTCTATATATTTTTTTTAATGCATATACATGCTGAGAATTTTTTGATGATTCAAATATTTCAGTCAGTTCTATTTAAATTAGCTTTAAAAATTTTTGTACTTAATTCACAGCTCTACAATTCTTTATTATATAATAAATAGCAGAGCAGTTCAAAATACATTTATCAAATAAAAATTACACTGTTAATGTTAAAACTACAAACATTTTCAAAACTTGGATATCTATGCAAAATAATTACGTATTTACATTTATGATTTTAAGAAATCTTATAACATTCATTTTTCAATTTCTAACAAGATTGACTAAATCTGAAATTTATAAAAGACAAAGATTACTGCGAGGGTTTAATAATTAATTGAACATCAGAAATATCGATGCTCTTTCCATGATTCTAAAACATTACAGTTTTATTCAAGTAATATGTAGCGAAATAAAATTAATTTAATTCTTTATTGCATGATTTTTACTACTGGCTATTCCGTTCTTTTTTAAATTTTCCCAAGTTTATACAACCCATTTAACAAGTCATCATTTTAACATCAACAACAGATTATTCATTTCTTAACGTAACATTGAGCTTTATTTGGAAGTTTACTAACAAATACAGTTGTGATTCTTAGAATTAAGATTGATTGTTATGGATTTCATGAATTAAAAGAAATTAGAAGAATAAAATTTAACATTCAGCTTCAATAATAAATCTAAAATATTTAGCGCAATATAAACAAGGTAACAGCAACAGAAATTACTGTAGATAATTTGTGATTAACTTACAGGTTGATTCATGTTATGAAATAAAATACAATGTGTAGAAAATAAATAATGAAAAAAAAAAAAGACTTGAGCCAGCCGCTGCGTCAACGAAGGCTTTTAAAACAGTTTATTGTAAATCAGCTAATTTTTAGATATAAACTTTTCTTTTAATTTTAAATAATTAAATATAAACTAACTTTTAGATATAAACTTTAAGATTATATTTTAATGTGAATAATTTAATGTATATAAACTAATTTTAAAATATACACTTTTAGATTCTGTTTTGATTTGAAATAATTCAGCATAAACTAATTTTTAGATATAAACTTTTAAATTCTATTCTAATGTGAAATAATTTAGTATAAATAAACAGATTTTTAGGCAAAAACTTTTAGATTCTGCTTTAATTTTAAATAGTATAGTATAAATTAACTAATTTTTAGATATAAACTTTTAAATTCTGTTTCAATTTGAAATAATTTAGTATAAATAAACTAATTTTTAGATATATACTTTTAGACTCTGTTTCAATTTAAAATAATTTAGTACAAATTAACGAATTTTTAGATATAAACTTTTAAATTCTGTTTCAATTTAAAATAATTTAGTATAAATAAACTAATTTTTAGATATATACTTTTAGATTCAGTTTCAATTTAAAATAATTTATTATAAATTAACGAATTTTTAGATATAAACTTTTAAATTCTGTTTCAATTTAAAATAATTTAGTATAAATAAACTAATTTTTAGATATCTACTTTTAAATTCTGTTTCAATTTAAAATAATTTAGTATAAATAAACTAATTTTTAGATATATACTTTTAGATTCTGTTTCAATTTAAAATAATTTAGTATAAATTAACGAATTTTTAGATATAAACTTTTCAATTCTGTTTCAATTTAAAATAATTTAGTATAAATTAACGAATTTTTAGATATAAACTTTTAAATTCTGTTTCAATTTAAAATAATTTAGTATAAAAAAACCAATTTTTAGATATATACTTTTAGATTCTGTTTCAATTTAAAATAATTTAGTATAAATTAACGAATTTTTAGATATATACTTTTAGATTCTGTTTCCGTAATAGCACTTTTTAGCTCTACTCTTTAAAACAGCACGTATCTAATAAACTAAATGACGGCTTCACCCTCAACTTAAAATCATACGAACGTGGTCTTGAAAAAGTTGAAAAAGTCTACTTTATGATTATATTTCAACTCGTGCTATATAAAATTCGATTTTTCATAGCTCCTTACATCCAACGTTATACTTACGATTTTTCTTAGAACTGAAATAGAAAAAAAAAAAAAAAAACTTAAGGACACCATATCACTCAACAATCTTAACAATGTGATTCCACAGACACCCCTCAGCCAATTTAGAGAAAGCCTTGTGTGCTGCACCCCACACCCCGAACCACAGGAAAAATACCCCCCTCTTCTCCTCTGGAGCCCTATATAAGTAATTTAGCGAGATCGTTTGGTGGTATTGGAACGTTCGAAATAGCAGGGTGGAATAACGTGATGGATGCTTTAGAGATGGATCATGTCTGAGTCCTAATCTAGAACGCCATGTTTCTGCTTCCTAGTCTTTCCCGTCCAGAAGAATCTAGAACAGTCGTAAATTAGGAATTGCATCAACTAAGAGTGTCCCCACACTCTTGGAATATAAGCCTCTTTTCGAGAGAACGTGTTTCAGATTAGAAAAATTATTCTTGCTATTTATTTCTTTTAAAATGAAATCTAATGCAATTTAGAGTAGTAAATAAGATATACAAATTCATAGTAAAACGTTCTAGTTCATCCTAATAAGTTTAACGACAACAATAAAATGAAGAATTTTATGTGTGAGAATGTAAGTGTCTCTCTCTTATAATTCCTGAACCGCTTCTTTAATCTCCCTAAAAGATAGACAACGGCTTCAATTTCAGTTGCCACCATTTTTTTTAATCGGTAACAATAAAATTTATGATTATATCAAACTAAATAATAAAAGTCAGTAAATAGTTTATGCAAATGCAATAAAAAGTAAGAATCATTAATATAGAATGATATATTTACTAATTTTAAAAATAAAGCAAAATTGTACATTAAACATACGGGAAGCGAAGAAATAACATCTAGACGAACTTGAACAAAACTGAAGCTACTAGAAATAATGCAAGTTGGAATCACTTAATACAGTTCACAGAGATTTAAATATAAAATATAATTATCCTTATTGCACAATTAAATACATACATACCTATTTTAACGTCGAACACGAATTCATCCAACTAAACCACAATAAATTACAAACAAGATTCAATTTTAGAATAGTTTTAAAAGACTAATTTACTTTTATTTTTAATTGCTTTTAGTAAATTTTACGATAAATGTGCCCTTTATTTTTAATAGTTTTTACTGGATTTGGAGAATACTGTGCCTTATATTTTTAATTGCATTTTATTGAAAATATAATTTCGTATTGCTAAATTTCAAACCTGAAGTAACTAATAATTTGTACAAATGTGATATCTACGTATTAGCATTTGGAAATGATGTGAGTTTGTTTTTGTTTGGAAATATTTAGTAACAATAAAATTGGTTGAAAATGTTTCATGTTTCAAATAATTCCTTGATTGATTTTCCTTCGAATCTGGGTAACACTGTTACCAAAATTACTATATTGATCACTGGATAGCGTAAGCCTAAAATTTAGAGGTAACAGTACACTGCAAAGTCTCACGGATTTTAATTCTCCATTTCAAACGCTAACTTCTGGCGACAAAAAAAAGAGCTTACGCATCAGCTTTCAAAAGGGAAAATAATTCTTGTTTTGTTTGAATGAGTGAGAATTTAGTGTAAGCTAATTCTATCATAAGTGTTTAGACTTAAATTACACCCTCTAAATCGTTTATGAAAGCTCCATTCGGTGTTAACCTGGAATGAAGTGTTTCTTCACGCAATTTTTGGGGTTGTTCAACCCCAAATTTATTTGGATTGTTCAACATCATATGCACCACGGTTTTTGCTGTCTGTAACTCCCGTATGTTCAATAACATTTTTAATCATTATTTATAAATTAAATGTAGCTCCGCCTGTTTGAATAATTAAATTGTTATCAAATATTTAAACTTTTCTGTAGAAGGTAAGTTGTATATATTTGAAGATTTTAATATCAATGATCTTTCAAAGTTTTTGCACTACAACACCATTTTCAAAATATAAATTCTACGGCAAAGTACCAAAAACTGGAATAGCAAGAAGTAGAGTAAATACGAAAGTATCTTATTTTAGCTAATAAATACATTGGAAGACATAATGTATACACTCACAATCAAAGTAAGCACCTGTAATTGTCTTATTAATAGACAAGGACTATTTCATTTTGATTTTTGTTGCTCTCTCTTGAGTAGTCAATTCTGCTATACTGTTAAATAATTAGAGTAATATGAATCATGACATCATAGAAATTTTTTCCAATAGTTAGCAAAATATGACATTACATTCTATATCTATTTAAATTAACTGATAGTTTTAAATTGCTGAGCTTACATCAAATTCGCAAGGTAATAAAATTAAATCACTGTTCTTATTGTTTAATTTTGAATTGAGTTTGAAGAAAATGCAGAAGCTTTACGTTTTAACCTTACCATAAAAATACCATAAATTTATGTAAGATTACTGATCAGCAAGTGAACGTTTACCATCACTAATTCCCAAATATACACCAGTATAAAAGGCTAATTAAATATTTTTTTTTAAACAAAATTTCTCTGGGATAAAATTATTTATAAAGATTAAAATATTTTGCTTAAGAAAATAAAAATGTTCTAGAACTATAGAGAAGGAAAGACAAAGAAAATTATAGAGAAGAAATGAATAAAAAAGACATATTTTGACAAATTAAAACATTCTTGATTTGAAAAGAATAAATGCTTGAAATTTATTGTTAACAAATTAAATTGTTTCAAATTTATAAGAAAGAAATTACAGAAATGTACTATAACAAATTGAAACGTTCTCGGCTTATAAAGATAAGTTGTTTATACATGCGGCTTATAAAGCATATAATTTTTGTATAACGTATGTGTTATAAATTTCATAGTTGTATATATATGGTTTACAGTACTTTATGAACAGTGCGCAAAAAAAAACGTACCACCTTGAAAAACTTTTGATGTAATGATCGGACTTTAACGTTCTGGGACTCAATCTTAATGGCTCGAGGGAGTTATGCTAATTAATAAGGGCATGCGATATTTTAAGTTACGAAATAAGATACAAAAGCATACTTTCTCTGAAAAAACATACTTTTTTCCGATGGATTCAGATTTCTGGCCCCCAAAATATAGGGGTTAATGCAATCTGAGAAATATGGCCTCAATAGTTTGTCAGGAGAGAGCTCCAAAGTTTGGAACCCTTGATGTTCATTTTACCTTTTGCGTATTTCGCTACTTCTCTAGAAATTTTTGAGCAAACATTTTTGCACAGAATTATAAATTTCGTTTATTCAAGAATAATACCGTGAAAAAAATACATTTTAGTAAATACTTATTACTTTTTGTCATTTTATTTAATAATAGTCGAAAAAAGTTGAATTGTTAGGTGCGTAATTTTTATATCATTTTAAGGTATGTAATTTTGCATGGCAAAATACTAAATTAAAGAGAAATCGATTGAGTAGTTATTGAGAAATCAAGTTTCTGACTTCTTTGAAATTCAATTTCTCAGGATCTATTCGACCGATTTCTCTCAAGTTTTGTGTTACGCTATGTAAAATAATGCAAAAAGATGTGGACCTTAAAATTTTTAAATTTTCGACCAGTTTTTATTAAAATTGTAAATAATAAATATTTATTAAAAGTTATTTTTCGGACGGAATTATATTTGGATAAACGAATTTAATAATTAAGAATAATCTTTTTTTTTATTCGCATAAAAAATTCTCGAGATATAGCGAACTACGTAAAAAGTAAAATGAATATAAAGGTTTCCAAACTTTAGAGCTCTCTCCTACCAAACTATTGCGACCATATTTGCAAGATTGCAGCTATCCCCCTATATTTTGGGGTAAGAAATCCGAATCCGTCGAAAAAAGTAGTGTTTATCCAGAGAAGGAACGTTTTTCTGTCTGATTTCGTAGCTTAAAATATCGTCTGCGTTTATTAATTGGCGTATTGGACCTTGAGTAATTAAAATTGAGTCCTAGAACGTAAAAATCTGATCATTAAAGGAACAGTTATTTAGGGTGGTCCGCTTTTTATTCAAATGTACACATACATATTACTTAATTTTTTAACCGTCGTTGTACAGCCGATCTAAAATTGAGTTTACGGCTACCAATGTTCAACTCCGTAGCCTTGTAATAAGATATTAGTTTCCACCGAGATACATATTGTAATTAAACGGAGATATCTTTTAGAAATTAAAATAAAAAGACTTAAATTATAACAATGCTAAGTGTTTAAAAAGAGAAAACGAGGGGAAAAAAAGGCCTGTGAGAAAAATTCCTGTTTCAAACATCCTTTTTGAACGAGCTATGTGAAATTTTTGAATGGTTTTAAAAATTCAGGATTAAAATTGTTCCTTGCACTTACTTTTCAAATTATAGGATTCTAGAAATGCCTTTTTTTATAACAATGCCTAACGTAAGGGGAAAAAAAAAAGAAAGAAAACCCTTGTGAGATAAAAATCATATTTCAAACGTTCCTTCTGAACGAGCTATGTGAAGTTTTTGAATGATTTTTAAAATTAGGGATTAAAATTGTTCGAAAAATACAGAAAAAAGTAGACCTGAAATCAGTTACGTACGCAAATTTATCTTTTCACTATTATAGATCATAACCAGAGTTTATTTCAATCTCTACTGTATCTTTTACCTCTATATGTTCGAGACTTTTAAAAATTTGATATTATTTAAAAAGAGCTTCTTCACTTCAGCCATGTAATTCATTTCTAGCGCAAAAACTACTTAGTATTATAATGCAAAAACTTTAACAGAAAAATGATAATAAAATCTTAAAATAAATAAGACGATCTATTAAAAATAAAGTTTTTTATTAAAATATAATTTCTTATAGAAGTGGAGCTGCATTAAATTAAGAAATAAGAACGATTAAAATTGTAATTACACATATACGTGTAAGTCAGTTAAATTTATTTAATTTTCTGAAAAACTTTACTTATAGTGTAAAGAAAACGTAACTAGGGTATACTAAGAGGTAAGATATAGTTAATATTCGCATTTAAAGCAAGATGCAGGGAGTGTTACTAACTGACTAGTGTAATTTTCATGAAAAAAGTAGGGAATATAATCTAAAATAATTTCTAACGTAAATTAACCGTTTATACGAACGTTTAAGTTACGGAACTGCTTATGCAAACGGTTAAGTTACGGTGCCATTTATGAAATTGGTAATTTTTAATAATCATCATCTTTAAATCTTGGGTATTATAAGAAAAACAAATGTGCTTTGAGTCTTTTTTTCTTTAAAAATTTTATAAACTATTTTGTTTGAGACCAACAGTTTTAAATAAATCATTTCAATTTAAAAACAGTTTTAGGAAAAACTTGACCTGTTGGTGTAATTACTTACGTTCGACAGTTGGAAGAAAGAAATAGAATGATATATATTAATTTAGGATCTCTTGTAATATTTTTTACATGGAACGCTTTATAAATCTGGTTCCTGAATCTCCTCGATTGCTAAATTTTTCTGGAAAATATTACACCATGCATTCTAGATATTAAAATTTTCTTTTTTTAATTGTTGATATATTTCACGGGGAAAACTAACAGAAGTTTCATTAATTACTTGAAAAACTTGTAAGATTTTAAATACAGTGTTCAATCTTATGTATGTTTTAACATTTAATGTTTTCATTCTCGCTTTAATTAGATTAGCATTAGTATATCTTCAAAATGCCTAGCGTTGAATTTAATGTAAATAAATTATCATTTTCAAAGCTTTAGACTCTCGTATTATTGCATAAACAAGTCTAAGAACTCGCAAGGAGTTATGAATTTGACTTAAAATCATAAGTCACATATTTTCTATTTTATAAACTAATCTATCAAGCGTATAAATAGTTAATCACTCACAAATAACATAAAAAGTTTTAATTTTAATCTATGAACTTGGAAATAAATGCTTCGATTTTGTTCTCTTTTACTATAAAATTGATTTTCTTTTTGTTCTTAACTTCTAACCTGGGAACAAACCCAAGTTTTAAGCTTTATTGGATGGAATTAAATGAACAAAACGTTTACCTTAAGACTCGCACATACTCCATTAAACCTTTAAGTGAACAATTGACCTTCTAAAATACGCAAATGAATCTGGACATCATTTTACCCTTTTAAAGTAACGAATTTTACCCCTCAAGAGAAAATCGGATCAACTTGTCTCGAGTATTTGGACACGACTTGGGCCGGACACTGACAGATACTTTGTGCCATTATTCACCCGGACATCTCGCCAAGGCTACAACATCTAATGGCATTCTAATGGTAATTATCCTGGTGGATTCCTCCAGATTTCCCATTGTCTTAAAACGCATAATAATGAACTAAAGGAATTGGAAAATACTTGAAATTGATCAGGTCTTAGGCAGCAGCTGCACAAGATGGCCAAATCGACGATACCGAGGCCTAAAGTTCTAGTGTTCTTCTTATTAACCACTGCAATCGATATTGCTTGTCCATTTAATGAGGCAACAACGTATTCTCCACTTACTTGATTGTGGTTCTCTATTTATTAATTATTCTCATTAACTCTACCTTCAAAACTTGTTTAATTAATTTCCCCTTCGGAGCTCATTGCATAAGAGTCTCGATTCCATACGATGAAGTTATCAAAGGAGTAATTTCATTTATGATGTAAAGCAGAATATTGTCCTTTCGAAGAGATGCTTAAATCATTAGCTTCAAGAGACTTGCTATGAATTGAATTAATGCTATCAATAGCACAAAAATTAGTAGTTAGTCCTGATGGTGAAAAAAAAGAAATAATTTCTTAATGAACTTAGCTCAAAGTGAGCAAATTATTTCGGCAGAAATGCAAGGATGCCTTAATTTGGTTCTTTTACAAAGCAGTGCTTTTGTTATTTTTGCATTATTTTCCAGGTTTTCGGTCTTCTAATAAAAGTTTATTGCATTATGGTCTTATGCATAGCTCAATTCTCTTAACTAATACATTACAATGATAAACTAACTAATTTAGTTATTCCAAATACATAATATATCAAAAGTGATTTCACTTTAATTAGGATATCATTACTGTCAACTACAACGCAACCAAAATGATTTCGTAAAGTTACCAATAGTTACAATATAGTTTCTAATATTTACTTTAATATTTTTTGAATGGTTGCTAAAAACGTATAAAATATTACATATATATAACAACTTTTTTAATTGTTGACTACTTCGTGATCTACAATTTTAAAAAAAAATTATGTTTAACACGTCAAACATTTATTAGTTTTATTAGTAGTTCGCTCAAATTAATTATTTCATGATTCTAGATTACTAATCAATTAGTATTAATTAATTACTATTACAAAATTACCTATGGTGTACTTGAAACATTATATTTTAACCTACTTTTTATAGGTAGGTAATTCTTTCGCTTAACCGAAAAAAGCATGAGCAATCAGAAAATTTGAAGAGTGTTTTGCCTGGTCCTTCTTATTTCATGAATTCATGATCAGAAATTTCTTAAACGCTCATTTATAAGCGTTACTTTACGTTATTTTCACAAACGTTTATTGATAATAGGGCAATGTTTAATTAAAAAACACAATGAAATAAAAATTTACTTAAGATTTTAATAACATAAATACGCCAAAAACTGCCCAAAACTACTAAAATTTAAGGCTCTGGCGAGAAAATAAGAAGAGTTTCTGGCTCTAAGAGAAGAAAAAAAAATGCTCGATAATTTTTACCAAACGCTTTGATAATGATTTTGGTAAAATTAACAATAAAATAGGGTTTCAAAATATGTGATAAAATTTGATAAACGTAGTAAATTTTGATAATTTTGTCATGATACCTTAAAATATCGCATAAAAACCCTTAATTTTTTTGTTTTGCATTTTTTACTTAAAGGGCGGTAAGGAGAAACAAGAGCCAGAATTTCCAGTTTACCATAACCACACGAACGGAAAAATTATCAAATGAATAGTTTAAACACCGTTTATGGAAAATTCAATCTATATCTAAACTAAATACTTGCTGATCATTTTACTCTTTCATAAGCGATCCAATTTTCAAAGAAAACAAATCTTAGTATTACATTTCCATAAACACCGCCACTTTAGAAAAGTTCTTATCTAGGGTTTCATGATTTCTAATGCCATATTGGTGATAATTCTAGCAGTCACATCGCACATTTTGATTTTCATTAGCAGAATTGATTTATTTTTTTCTCAGAAACATCAGTTCCATTCAATACGGTATTTTTACCAGAATTTTTTCTTCGCTTTCCATCAACGTCTTATCACCGTCTCTTCGCTAAAGTCCAGCTACAGCAATGTCATAGGATATTGTTCCCTGGCATGCAAAACTATAATACCTTTCAAATATGATGCAATATTAATATTGTGTCTAATTAAACTTTATTAGTATGCGATTAATCCTCTTTTAAATTGGTTACAGTTTTAACAGGAACACGTTTTATTAAACTTCATACTGAAGTAGCATAAATTTTTTTGGTATTATGGTTTAAAGTACCAACGATATTAAGGTTCCATGTTTAACAAACTTTTGAGAGGTTATCTTTTAAATCAGTGTTCCCCAATCTTTTTATCACCCACCCACACTTTGTGACCCACACTTTGTCACTGAAATGTGCTGCCAGCGGTGACTTCTTTTCTAAGAGAAACCTTTGAAATGGCTCTCGCAATTCAAATATTCTGAGTAGCGATTTTCCTCTGTATAACCATCTTATTTATGTGTATAACAGAAGGCGTCTGAACTCTGTGTCTATCTCCTCACAAAGCTGCTCAAACAGGCGCGAGTTAAGGGAGTGTGATTTTATGTAGTTAATAACTTTAACGACATCAATCAATACGCTGTTAAATTTCGGTGACATTTTTCGGCTTGCTAACACTTCACTGTGAATGAGACAATGTGTAGCTTCACCCTCAGGTGCAACTTCCTTAATCTGAGTAGTTAAACCAGACAGTCGTCCGGTCTTGTCAGCAGCTCAGTCAGTGCATATGCCCACCCAAAAAAAACCATTTTAGTTGTCCTGAAATATAACCATCCAGTGACTTGAGCAGTTCTGCTCCTGTGGCGTTGGTTTACAAAGATAGTGCACATAACAAATCCTCATGCACATCCTCCTGATACATAAACAAGTAGTATTGCCTTGTTGTCAATATCTGTAGATTCGTCAACCTGGAGTGCGTACCACGGTGATGCATTAATCCTCTGCAACAATTGCGTCTCAATGTCTTCGGCTATTTCTTTAATGCGCCTAGTCACAGTGCTAGCCGACAAAGACACATGTGCTATCTTCTCCACGGCAGCCTGTCCTAGAAATTCACGGCAAATGTCTTTAGTGGCGGGCAAGATTAATTCTTCACCTATGATGAATGGCTTTTTAGATTTAGCAATATGGTTAGCCACCAAATATGATCCTCTTAGTGCATTCTCCTTTATTGATGTTGTGGCTCTCATAAATTTCTTCTGTCCTTTGTGTTCCCGTTTTTTTATTACCTAGGAATTTAAATTCAAATTCAATGAAATGGGCGGCCCGGTACCATTTTATCCACGGACCGGTACCGGGGGTTAGCTTTAAATGAAAAATTGAAATTTTTTTTCACCGTTCTCTTAAACTTTTTAAAACTTTGCACGCTTATAGTACTAGGTATGTATAGAATTTGGTACGTACTCCTTCCATTCTTCTTTATATTTAAATAATTTAATGCTTATTGATAGTGGCAGTGCATAATGGTTGATATAAAACTTTAAACTGAAACTTCATGCTTACTTAACTCCTTTTAATTTGTTTGCATGCTTTGCAAACAAGTTTCCTCTATTATGATCCCATCTCTCCCCCCAGTAAATTCAAGATGGTGGAAAAGCTTAGATAGCTACAAGCTTCAGAAGAGGGGGAAGAATTCTAAGTATGCATATAAGACCTGAACCACAACTTTTAAAGCATTTTCTACCTTATAAAGCCTTTTTTATGACACAACTGGCCTATAATTTAAACAACTGACTAATACAACTGGCCTATCATTTAAAAGTATTTCATATGCTTTATCGATATTTGAAAGAATAGCCCCAAGAACTACCTTTCGAATTTGTGACAACAGTGTATGGAAGGAAAAATACAACTTTGAATTATACAAGTTTTATAAAAATAATGACCGGATAAAATCAATCAGACAAAACAGAATGAGATGAGTAGGCCAGTTGTTAAAAATGCACTCAAACAGAACTGTCTTGAATGCTTCCCAATTCACTGCCCTTAATAAAAATTCAAGAGACAGATAAAAGAGACGATGGACATAAATGTTTAAAACAAGCCTTTTCTGTTAAGTAAGAAACTGGAGGACAGTAGCTTATAAAAGAGTGGGCTGGAAAAATCTTCTAAAGCAAGCAGAGGCTCAAGCAGGGTTGTCATGCCACAAATGAAGATGATGATGATGAGATGAGATGAAGATGATGTCAAGAAATACCCAAAAGTACTGTTTTTGTAATAATTAATGCTTATAACAATGATTTTTTCAACAAACCCTGTCTACAGTACATGTATCGCATGAGAGTAGACTACGCGGTGGTGCAGTCGGTTAAGGTATCATTCTAACCACTGGTTGGAGAGCTGAGGGTAGTGAGTTCAATCCCGACGGCCATCAAAGCAACCGATGCGTATAAACAGCCAGGTGCACCTGTCATGACCGAAAGCTTTTCGTTGGTCGTGGCGAAAAAGTATGAAGAGAGGGGTACCAACCCAGGTGCTTTCCACGTCGTCTGACCTGGATCAAAATGCAGGTCAGACGACGTGACATTCCTATCATGGCCCTTAAAACATAGTCTTAAAAATGGGGCTGGGTGCTTTACCATGATTGGGTGATGTATGAACATTATACTCTTACATTCCACATAAAAATGGATGCAATGTTAGAACATCCATCGAGTTGAGACATTTTAGAAATGAATAAAAATATTTATTGAGTCAAGGCGTTGGATAAATGTGGATTTTTTTTCTTGGAATATCAAAATAATATCGCTGAAAAACATCCAAGAAACTCCATTAACTAACAAGAATTTCTTTTCTTACAATAACCTGCTGCAGCATCAAGTAAAAAAAGGAAAGAGATAAAAAACATTATGTATGGAAAACTCTAAACTGATCCATGGAATCCATCCTCTTGAAAAGCCCGCCCAGTAAGTTCGTTTTTATTTCTTCAAAAAATGATTTCTACCGTGACTGTTGCGCTCCTGCTTTTGTAGAAAAAACGAATCCCAATTTATTCCACAGGTCAAAAGAGACATTACGCCCCGGTGGATGAAGAGGACAGGGAGTTTTCAGCAGTAAACTGACTCTGATTTTTCGGTCTTTTATCAAAATTCAAAGAAGATTTTTATTTCTTAAAACTTTTAGGGAACTTTCAAATTATGTTTGTAAGTGCTCATACACTAGTTATTACGTCAAAGGCAGTATTAATGTTAAATTTCAATTAATGCCTTTTTCAGAGTTCAATTTTTTGGAATGAGGCCAATGTTTTGTTATACAATATTTACCGGATATAATTGTACTGTCTGTCACGATGGAATATATACCAGACTATGCACATTGAGCCATCAAGTTTATATGCGATGTATGTATGATAGGAAGAAACACACAATAAGTGCAATAATGTAATGTGTATAGACGGTACTCTGCAATTATAATTTAATCAATGCGTTCCAAAATAGTTTCAATTAAATTCATCATCATATCTGGCTAGACAGCCCAGGGTGGGCCAGTGCCTTCCTTTGAATTCGAATCCACTTCTCTCTACTTTTGACACTTGTTCGCCAGTTTTTCCCCTTTAGAGTAAGGAAATTAGTCTCAACTAAATCCAGCCATCTCAGCTCGTTAGGGGTTTGTGTAATAGGATTTTCTTTAAATTTGAGTCATCATTCAATTAAATTAGTTATAGTAATAAAATGATTAAAGCTAACTTGTATGGGTCCATAAGTGAAAGTCACAAGTGACTCTAAAAACTCTTTCTGTCAAAAATATTTTTTTGTTTATTTAATGACACTATAGTTACATATTATGACATCTCTATGGAAAAAAAATTGTATTAAAAGATTTTTTCTTTATAATTTTAACATTCCCCACAATATTCATGCAAATTCAACAGGATATATTTACGTTATATTTACGTCAACAGGATATATTACGATTATATTTACGTTAAGTGTAGTAAAATCCTTATAAAATGAACTCCAGAAGAATTTAGGGGGGCATGTAACTCTTCATTCATTCAAAGGGGATTAAAGATGTTTAACATTTATTGTGTGGTAACATTAAAGGAAAAATTTGAATCAAAGTAATTTCAGTCACTATATCGAATATCGAATACTATATATATATATATATATATATATATATATATATATATATATATATATATATATATATATATATATATATATATATATATATATATATATATATATATATATATATATATATATATATATTTATATATTTATATATATATATATATATATATATATATATTTATATATATATATATATATATATATATATATATATATATATATATATATATATATATATATATATATATATATATATATATATATATATATATATTGCTGCAAACTCTTTCAGTATAGTTACTGTTCTGATTTAAAAAAATTTTAATGCTTCGTGTGGTGTGAAAATGCAATGCTTGTTTAAAATTTCTCCCATTCTGAAAATATAGGAATCATTTTTCTGAAGTGTTGAAAATATTTCCCCCTGTACCTTGCAATAAGTTTCGAAATTTTGGAATCCATTTAAAATAATATTAAATTAAATCTAATATCTTCTTTTCTTTTAGCCAATAAGCCATTTTAGAAAAATATCTATTCATAGCATTCCTTCGAGAGTAAATTTGCGGCGTATTTTTATATTCAATCGTCGACCAAGTCGGCATTTTTGTCATCGTTCATTGGATAGGAACGCTAAGCTGCAAGCAAACATACACTTTGTTAGTTTCTTTTCGTTGTGTTTTGCTCAAAGAAAAACACACGATAGCAAGAAGGGGCTGAGATGAGGGTTGTTCAACAAAGATTCCATCCCTTCAGTTTTCTTTCTTTACACGCGTATGCAAGTTTGGTTCTTCATTATACTAAAGCTCTTTACTCGCAAAGGATGAAAAAAAAAACTTGTAATACTTTTTTATTTGATATTCCACTGAAAGTCCTTAAAAAGAAGACATAAAAAAGCAAACATACCTTTGAAGGAGAAATATGACGTAAGTCAAGTGAAGAATATTGAAGAGATGTAAAATATTTATATCCTTAATCAAAAATGTTGTGTTTTTTTATATCTTATTTCATTGATTTAATTAATTAACTTTTACATCCACATTAGTTAACAATGAATTGAATGTTTTATGAAAAAACATTCAAATGTTTTTCGCTATAAGATTAGGATTGAAAATGAAAATTATATTATCTAAGATCTCTTGTTAGGTTGAAAAATTAAATTACAACTACTTTTGGTGATTTTTTTTATATTTACATTTAGGTTAGTATTATTGAAAAAATTATTCCTTAAAATTATTCTCCGAATTGATAAGGCTGCATCAGTAACTAATCGGTTACATAGATAGTAAAATTACTAAAGCAGCAACAAATAAGATGTAAAAATAACTGCCTTTCTCAAAGCACCAAAATTGACAAGGGTGCATCATTAACTATTCGGTTATAGAGATAGTAAAATTCCTAAAGCAGCAACAAATCAGATGTAGAAATGACTGCCTTTCTCAAAGCACCAAAATTGTAATTGAGAAAATTCTAAACATAAATGTCCTGATGTCAAAATGCGATGTTTACATAGTTTCAAGCTAAAACTGAAGAATGTTCCGCAATATAAATTTACAGATGTTAAAATATGTTATAAAGTCAGTATGCAAGAATCCCCCCCCCCAAAAAAAAGTTATAAAAATTATATAAAACCATTACCATTTATATATAAAATCATTACCGAAGCTTTTCGGTAAAAATTATCGATCTTTTAGTGTTCTCGCCGAGTCAGAAACACGATAAATTTTACCATATCCTTGTAATTTTGGACTTATTTTTTTCTCAGTAAAAATGTACTCCGGTCGCAGTAACTATAAGCTAACTATTACTATCTCCTCCCAGCTAAAAAACGAAATACTTATTGCTTTAATAATTATATTATCCACTTCATTAAATAAGGATAACATGAACTTTTCAAAGGAGACCCAACCTTTTTCGAATAAACTTACTACCATCAATCTTCTGAATGATGCTTTCAACATAAGATTGTTTTTCATCCCATTAGTTTTTATTATGAATTACTTTTCATGCATTTTTTATCAGATTGAGAACATCTAAAATATGAATTTAGGAAGATGGATGACGCTCTGAAATACTGAGATCTTTCAAATGCAAACTCTACAGCACTGTTAAGTAGTAAATAGAATAAACAAACTCGGCAGAGCATGGGACGTCTGTGTGGTAATAAATCATGAACCTAAAAATATGAAACGTGCCGTGTGTGGTTGTGTTTGATAAATGAATAAATAAAAGGTAAGAAAAAATTTTATTTTATTAAATATAATTTTAACTTTTTGTCAGCTTACGAAATAAAGATTCTTAAAAGTTTATTCTAAAATAATATTCAAAATAACTCACTTTAAGATTATTTTGATGAAAAATCTTGGTTGTGGCACCTGTTGAAAATCGGTGACACGCTTTGACGGTTTAATAATACTTTTGGCAATCACATATTATCTTCAATATATAAGGGATACCTATTAGCCTTAGATCTCATCAGCATGGAATTGATAAGAATTTCGCAAGGATTTACCTTTAAAATCATTTTAGTAATTTAAAAATATTTGCAAGTAATATTTATTTATCATTCCTTCTCAATATTATATACTACAATTGTTTAAAATTAAAGGTTTAAAAGTATAAAAGTTGTTATTTATTTCACTATGAAATATTCGCATAATATTACTTTCTGCAAAATGACTATTACAGAATTATGACAATTATTGCGGTAAACTAGCTATAGTTCCTCTTCAGTCAGTTATATTTACTTTTAAAATAAATTTTATATGAAAATTTATTCTGTAAATATCTGCAATTTAATTGATAAATAAAAAATAACATTTTAAAATCCTAAAGCAATATTAAGAATTAACTTTTCATAATAAAGGTCGGGATAGCCTGGTTAGTAGGGCTCAGTTAGGCCGGTTGGTTGATTACCGCCGGCCAAGGATTCACCGTGTAGTTAATGGTGAGTGGTGCGTGATAAATCTGAGGAGTCACAAAGTCCTCGATGTTCTCATAACAAAGCATATCTAAGAGCGTACTGAATCGACGATTGATTGTTCTCTGGCTCTGGTCAAAATTATGATCTGTGGATGAATGGACGCATGGCTGCCCAACAAACGTCACCCTATAAACATACTGTGACGTTTGTGGGGTTGAAGTCGTATTCTTGGCCATAAATGTCCCCACTGAAGAACAAGGAACGAATCCTCTGCTTCAAATTGACTTGGCTTCACCAAGCAGTCTTGCTGGTATTGGCAAGTGGTACTAGAAACAACAGCAACGACAATTTTTCGTAATGTCACTAAATGACATATTTGCAAATAAATTTTTAATGACTTTTTATTGTAAAATTACTTAGAAATTTTAAAAAAAAGATAATCAAACTGGAATGGTAACCAGCTAAAAATATTAGATTTAAATTTTATCCTAATAAAATTTGAGGAAATATGAATTGATATAAAATTGTGGGAGATATTTTAAATAAATAATTTTTTATTATAATGCATCAATTAAATTTAAGAAAAAAATTTTTTTTCTTGAAGCAATTTTGTTGGGTTAGTGAGAACACTAGCAGGGGTTGGAAAAACTCTTATTTTCGTACATTTGTACATACTTAAGTTATCATTTTTTGCAATGTCTGGAATTGAATGATTACGTTCTTTCCCATGGGAAACGCCGGAAGTTTTGATCATTTAACGTTACCCGGTGGGCACCTGTGATTCTAAATAACGTAGGTAAGCAATATTTCCTATGCTACATTGCTACAGATACCCATTTATTGGGTGGGCCACCGTAAATCAGTAAAAATCGTGATTGTTCAGGGAATAGAGCGTTCGACTTCCAATGAGGTGATCCGGGTACGAATCCCAGCAATGGTTGGTTAATTTTAGTTCCGCACCCGGATGATACCGAGTGCAGTGCTGACGTAAAATTTCCTCAGTAGTAGACGGATCATGAGTTAGAGTCCTCTTGCCATCAGGCTAAAGGTAGAAGTTTTTCGTGGTTTTCCTCTCCATCTAACGCAAATGCTATATATATATATATATATATATATATATATATATATATATATATATTTATTTATATTTATATACGTAAAATTTACTAAGCAATATGTTTTAATAAACAATTTTCAGTTATTCTTATTCTAAGAAGATTTTTTATTAACCCATATGTATTATTATTTTCTCCAAAGAAATAATTGCACAAAGTAACAACAATAAAAAATATGAGGAATATTTTCTCTATTGGGTCTTTTACTCGCTTAGAATTTGAATATCTATTCATAAATCTGAGGCAAATATTAAATGAATATATAATTTTAAAAAATACCTTTTTCTTTGTATTTTTTTTTTTATCCATCCTCGCCCTTTCTTCTAACTGTTCTGTTCATTTGAGTATAACTTGTTTACATGAAGTGAAATGATGTAAACAGAAATTCTTTCACTGCTTTTGACTTCCCAATTTTTTTCCAGCTAAATACCTATTTTTTTCATGACAAGAATGTGTCTGTAAAATTGTTGTTATTTTTCTCCGGAAAGTTTGCCGTTTTTTAAATTAGTCTTAAAATTATTTTTTGAACAATATTTTTAGACTGCTTTTTTTCTTATATTCAAAGAATAAATTGTCATTTACAGAAAATACTGACGGATATTATATTAACATATTACTGATTTTTCATTGATGCAAGTACATGAATTATACAAGAACATTTAATTATTACATTTGCATTTGCTTACAAATTATGATACAACAAGAGTGTAACATTTCTTTTTATTAAAAGATATGTTAAATAAAAAGAGGATTATAAAATAATTATAATAAATAAAGTAACAATAAAAAGTAGCAATACAATGTCGCTCTGCGAAAACATTAAACAACCAAAATTTTCTCTGATATTTATGAAATTTTATTTTTTATGATTTGGTCTTACCAAATAATCATATCACATAAAGAAAATGCTCGAAATACTTATGTAATTGCAACACGCAAATTTAAAAAGTCAAATTATTCGTTATATATTACGTCTATTTAATTCTATTATATTGTGTAACGTCAAATAAGCTTCTTGTTTTTATCTCTGAATGCTTTGTATGTTTGTTTTAAGAATAATTTCCGCTTGGCTTAAAGAAAATCACAGCAAACGGAAAAGCCGAAATGAACATTTTCTTTATCACCTAAAACTGTAATGAAAATAAATTGCAATGGAATTTAATTAGGAAGTTTATATAATCAGTATCCTGTTTTGGGGCATACGTGAACTTGTATTATAATAATGTTTTTATTTCTTTGTGTTTAAATATGTTATGTTAACAACGTCGTTATATCCAACTGCTATTAATACAGCATTCGTTTTATAACTTTTATATTATTTGTATAATCGCATTTTTTGTACTCACCAATCAATGTGTTATGAAAAAAATGCCCTACTCTAACGTGTATTAATAGAGCCATAAAATAAGTTATATTTTAACATATTCTGGTAGTTTTTGCCCTTCTTTTTTTTGCGCAGTAAATAAATTTACATTTTTCTAATTAATAAATGCTCACCATTTGGTTGTGTGGTTTAGTCTTGGCCTACCATGGCTTGAACAGGATATGAGAAAAGCAACACCTCTCAGAAGAGAGAAGGCCTTCGCACTAGTTACTATGTATGATCAAATCCAATCCTTCTTACAGTTCAAACGTTGAGACATCTTTCTTATTTTTACCCCAAGACGCAATTTAATAATTCAAAGATTGTGACGTATTTCTTTTCCCCTCACTGCGCAATATGTTTATATTCCAATGTTACGTTCCCGGCTGTTTCAGAGATGGAAAAATGCTCACGCGTCATGTGGAGGAACGACGTATCCTACAAATTCCATTAAATGATGCTGATTTCCTACTGGTTCAGAATATATTGCACTATAACGTTCCCAGCGGAGAATCTCAAAAATACTCGCACGTGATCATCACGTGTAGCAAAAAGGATTCGCAAGGGAACGACGTATCCTACCACTTTCATTAAATGATGACAATTTTTTTTTCAATTTCATAGGTTTTTTTTATTAAAAATACTATTTTGCTGTAAAATTTGTATACTTTCGTATGTTTTAATGTTCCGTATTTTTTAAAAGTTAAATTCAATGTAAAACTTTTGAGTGCCACATAATTTTTTACTGTTGTTTTGCTGCAGTTGTGTTTGATACAAAATTCTTAAGTACATTTGGGACATTGTCCTTAAACCCAATAAAGGCCGGAATACATTTTCATCTGCCAGGTAATTCTAGCTGCATTGTTTTAATTTTAAGCTTCACACCTACGTCACCTTTTTTTTTATTGACGTAAAATTTACAGAACTGTTTAAAATTCTTTTATGAATGATTTCTTTAAAATTACATTTTGCTTGAATATAAACTAAATATGAAATCCTCATTTTGAAAAGGTTTTTACTTTTAAACCAAATGTTCATAAAAAAGGTTCATAAAAAGCTTATTAAATGTTGGAATTTTTAGCGTTTTCCCACTAAACAATTTGCACTATAAGACTGATTAACCATCTCCTCTCTGATCTAAATTGCTGCAGTATAGTGTGTGCATGCACTTGTATTATATTCAGATTTCATTAAGGATGAATCGCAAACATTCTCCAATTATCCATTTTTACATCTAACACAGCAAACTAAAGTGATTAATGAAATAAATTGGATTATTTAAAACTAAGCATTTCCATACGAAATATTTTTAAAAACATACATTTAATGCAGATTGCTTAGATTACTATAGTTGAAGTAGGTTAGTTGGATTAATATACACGGAGAAAAAAAATTTATGGTCAAAATCACTCGAATATGGTAAAATTTACAGTGTTTCTGGCTCTTTGAGAACACTAAAAGGCCGATAATTTTTACCGAAGCCCTTTGGTAATGAATTTGGTAATTGATTCCTTTGATAAATTTATTCATTAGAGTATGGCATGAAAATTATTTAGTCTGATACTTTTACTTTCCAGTTCTGTATTTTCATCTAAATGTGTGGTACTTAAAATAATAATTTTTAATATTAGAATTTCTGATACTGATTCACCACGATTCTGATTTAAACAACGTACATATTTTGCTTTTTTCTGAAATAAGTTTTTTTTTATTTTTTAATTATACCAGAAATGCTACTACCATACATTACTGTAATACTAAAAGAATTTTTTCTACTTATAGATTTCATTGAAGTTTACTTATTTTATGAAAAAGGAAATAAGAAAATTCCTTTTTTAATATTTTTAACTCTATATTTGTCTAATTTTAAAATAAATTACTTTATTTTCATTAAAGACAATTATGCTTAAAGAAATTTTTATCGCCTTGAAATTGAATATATTTTTAACCAGTTTCAAATGTTGAAGCATAAATAAATCGTCAAACAAAATAAATAATATATTTTTTCAACAATTCATTTTTCTATTGATCTTTTAAGAAAGGGGATTCTTAAATAATGCTCCAAGTTGTGTATTTCTTTATTCAAATTATTTCAGTTTCACTGAATTATATCCCTAAATGTTATTCTGAGTTTTAAAATATACTTCCAGCATACATTTCACCGACATGTAAACTAGATCTTCTTGTCCCTTTGTGAGACATAAGCCATTTTCATTATAATTCCATGACAGAATGAATTGCAAAAGACTTTGGATCGTATAAGAGAGTGAACAAAAAATAGACAAAAAAGAATAAAAGAAGGAAAAAGTGAGTACAAAACTCCTTTAAGAAAAATTCAAACCCTTCCCCATCCCTCTGCAAGCAAGGGGTGTTGAAGAAAAGGGGGGCTAGGATTCATATATGTGGAACAAACGCTTCAACTACCATCCATATCTTCTAAGGGAAGAGAAATGGTTGAATGGATTTTCACAAAAGACCCCTACGATACATTGCCAGCAACTCATAAAAGAGAAAAAGGTATTAAAGAAAAAAAAAAATAATAAATAAGGATGTGACGCGTTTGGATGCAATCTGTGATCGAACGCGCTTTTCAAACGTGAATCAGCATTAAAGAACTTGGTATTGAATTCATTAAGTTACAGTAAGAATGAAATGATACATGACAAAAGAATAAATTTCACATTTTTTCCCTCCGGGGCAAACGAAATTTTTTGCAATCAAAGACTGAATATATATTATGCCGCACGAAATGAATTAATTGATGTTATGTGTGCTAAAAATTGACAAAAAAAAGTATTTCGCTTATCCTTTAAAAATATGAGATGATGTAAACAAGAAATATGAAATAGGATTTTATTGCTTTTTTTGTTTCTAATTTGTAAATTAATTTTACTTTCAAATTAAAACGTTTTAGTTCTTCAAAGAAAGAATTCAAAATTATCGCGGGAGTGGAATTAACAGATACAGAATAACGCGTGTAATTTGTAATTTAGCAAATTTCATTTAAACAGTTTTATAAGTTGTTTTTAACTCTCCACCTATTTAAGGCAGCTGTTTCTGCATTTCAATTTCTTTTAATTTTTTAATTAAGAAATTTAATTACGAGAAATGTTACCTAAATAAATTAACTGTTTTCAATTTTATTTATTTATTTATTTTTATTCGTATCTTAAATAAATTAAAAAGTTAAAAAGTTAGTTTTAAAGAAAAGTAACAAAGAAAATTTTAGGCATATGCATGAAATCATTTTGATTTAAACAGTCTGAAATTTATAAAAGATAATGATCCATGTCAACAACTCATTCAAAAGAAAAAGTGTTAGTTTTCCAAGTAAAGAATTCAAAATTATAGAAGGAGTAGTTTAAAACTTCAGGATAAAAAAATACAGAATTAAAACGTATGATTCCTAGTTTAGCAAATTTCATTTTGTTTTATAAGTTATTTTTAATGAAAGTTATTATAAGTTATTTTTTATGAAAAACTTGAATTAAAAAAAAACAAGTGTTACCGAGGTACCTGAACAAATTAACTATATTCAAATTATTTTTCATCTCATTCGAATCTTAAATAAAAATAATAATGAAAATTTGAGTTACATGCATTAAGCCATTTTGATTTACGCAGCATGGAATTTATAAGAGATTCAGGGCAGCAATTCATATAAAAGAAAATGTATTATTTAAAGGTATTTCAGATATTAAAAAAAAAAGAGCCTAAGGCGTTTGGAACAATTTTGAATCGAACGCTTGGTAAGAATTCATTTAAAAATTTGGCACGAATACATTAAATGAGAGTAAGGCTGAAATTATACTTTGACAAAACACTTTATTTCATTTTTTATTTCCCTCTCGGAAAACGAAACTTTATGCGATCAAAGACTGAATACATATTACTTCGAAAAAAAATTCATTATTTAATGCTTATTCAAGCTCAAAATTTAAAAAAAAATTATTTCATCAAACCTTTGAAAGTATGAAACAAGAAATATTAACTTAGGTCTTTATCGTATTCCTTTTTTTCCGAATTCTATAGTCATTTTACTACAAAATTAAAATTTTAACAAAGGTTTAACAGGTTTTTCAATTGAGATTATTAAAATTTTCGTTGGGATACTTTTAATTATTAAAGTAAGATATATAGAAGTGAGTGGATCAAGACCCGGTAGTGGAATGAGGTAATGAGTAATGTTTCCCAGTGGACGAACTCTTAACTGCACTTTATTACTCAAGAAGAAGGATCTACCATATTTATGTGTAGTTATTGTTGAGTAATTTGCAGTGTCTCTGTAAACAAGTTTGTTTTACTATTCCATCTCTCTATTTTTAAGTTCTTTAACTAGTCTTATTTATTACCCATTACATTTTCAAAAACAAAAATTTCCGATTTTTCCGAATTCCGAAAAATTTCCGAAAAACAAAAATTCCCGATACGTTTTCTAAAGATTCATACCTCAACAAACAATAAAGTTTCGGTCAAATAATAGCTCTGTTCGATAATGTTTCGATAGCTCCGCTCTGGGGAAAGTTCCCACACCCTTGACGTGAGCCTACTCTGGGCCCACGAAAGCGGCAGTTGATAGCGGACAAAGATGATAACATTATCCAAGTTTATACAAAGCTTTTGTGGATGCCGGGCAAATCTTATAGCGAGTCTCTTAACTGGATGCAAAATTCTACTCTGTAAAAGTCACTAAAGATTTGCCTCTTTCGTTTTGAAAATATGTCAGAAACATTTCAAAATCTTTCACCTGGTATCAAGTATACGCTGATTGTCTAAATAGTTGAATACTATCGACACAATTATTGTGTTACTTCCTTCCTCAGATTAATTCCAACTACAGAACTTAAGATTTTTCTGAAATACTCTCTTCATCACATAAGATTGGCACAACAAAGGATTATCGTAAAAATATTCCAGAACTGTTTCAAATTTTATTAAAAGGCTACATTTTACAAACTAGAAACAATAACTCCCTAATCCTTATATCGAAGCAAATTAAAAATATTCTAGAATTATCTCAAAATTTATCAAAGGGATACATTTTACAAGATATAAAAAATAATTTCCTGGTCCTTGTAAAGATGCATGATAAAATTATCCTAGAACTTCTTCAAACTTTTTTAAAAGGCTGCATTAAATCTCATAATCCTATAAAGAAACGTGTTAAAAATATCCAGCACTGTTTCAAAAATTATCAAACTGCTATATTTTACAAGATAGAAGCAATAATTTCCTAACTGTTAAAATAAAATTTCAATTTAAAAAAAAAGTGATAATAACACGGATGATAAAAATTTGGTAAAATTTCCATGCTATATGGTAATGACATTTCTGGAAAAAAAACATAATTCTTGTTAATGAAACCAAACGGTATTTAAACTATTCATTTGGTTATCTTTGCATTTAAATGGTAAAGGTTTACTGAAAATTCTGATTTTCAAACTTATACTTCTTATTACCAAAAGGTACCTTCTTGAAAACTAACTAAAAAGTACCTTATACTTCTTATTACCAAAAATACTTCTTATTTATCAAAAGTACCGGTATTTTTTACCGTAAAAACCATTTTTGCTAGAACTTGCCACGGAACAAAAAATCTGATATACCACAATTTTTACTGTAATTTAGCTTAAAATCTCTGAGTTACTCCATTTAAATAAATATTTCTCTAAAAATAACGATATAATATTTAATGGAAAAAATGGGTTTTATGATTAAATGGATATTAAAGATGATGCATCCAAAACGCCGGTACTTCAGAAGATAATTTGATCCGGAATTTTTTTTTACCGTGTATCAGATTGAAATAGGCAAGAAGAAAGTCCCAAACACACTTTACCTGAAAGAAAATATCTCTGAAGTGTTTCGAAATATTTCAGAAAGAATCCTAGCAGCAAAATTCCAATTTTGAAAGAAAAAAAACTGATCCATAAAATAACTGATTTCATTCACCTTAAATTTCACATGCATTATTTCAGAATATTATTTTGGAAACTGAGTGTCTCAGTAAAAGTGTAATTCCATGACTTATTTAACAGGATTATTTTCAATTTCTAGCAATCCTTTCAATTATTTGATGAAAATTGAAAAGGAGCTCATACCAGGCATTCCTCTGTCCTAAGGGCTTCAAATATTCCTCCCCAACTATTTTTCCACCCTTTCGTTCCCGCTCCTCGCTCAATATTAATGGCTCAAACGGATAACTTTATTTTTTTTTTTTTTTTTTTTTTTTTTTTTATTGTTTAAAACTAGTGTGTCACATTTGACGAGATATCGCAGCAGAGCATTACGTTTATTTTTTTTTTTTATTTGATGATCCATTATACCGATTATTCATACTCGAAAGAAGGAATGTTTAAAAAAAATCCTCTAATGATAAAAGGGATATGAATAGTCAGTCGAGTTGCTAGACTCCCTGAGTTGTTCTGTTGGAAGTAGGGTCAGTTCTATTGCATTATAAAAGTTAAAAGCTCAACTGGTACATTTTATTTGTAGATATTTTTTATTGTGTGCGCCGCAAGTACGTTTCCCAGTTTAGAAATAAATGTTTTATTCAAATAAAAATCTAAAGAGAAGTATGAAATATTTAAGTCTTAAGTACTTTGTTAATCAATAGCAAATATCATCAGCAATTTAAATAAAATATTTCAGTTATATCGTCAATGGATAGAAATAAAAAATAAATTAAAAGTTAAAATTGAATTCTTATTTAAAATTAAATTATCTTTGAATTGAAAAATATTATTTCTAACCATTGCTGGCGAAAGTTTTTCGTTAATAAGAATGGTGAATTATGCTCTGTAATAGACCTCACTTATTTTCATAAAACTATTACGAGCCCTGATAATTTTCTACACTGAAGATTCAAAACATTATGATCTCCCATGGATTGTCCATGTAAAGAACTCCTTTTGCCATTGATTTGAGGGGGCCAGGACATTAATTGCTAATCCTCATTATGCTCTTCTTATCTGTTTAACACATTTCGAGCCTAGTGATCGAAAGCACAATACTACCGTATACCATTTGTTGAAATTGTGGAGTACAAACATTCTATGAAACTAGCAGTGGGCTGTAGCGAAAAGGGTTTACTTTTTACATTTCGTTACATTGTTTAAATTTTACGTTTTTCGCCAATGAAGAATGATACATTTATTTATTTTTTCATTAATTCAATTATTTAAATTGACAAAAATACTTAATATCAACTATTGATATTCATTTTAATATAAATATTACTAAAATCCAGTTTCTATAATACTACTCAACTGCTGCTGTAAATGATGTAGAGAAAAGCTTTTTTTTTTTCCTCATTCAGGATTTATTTCATTTGTTTGTTGCACATTGTATAGCGGAAAGGTTAACACGTTAGTGTGATAAACACGTGTCCCCCTTGTTGTGACTGAATAGTGGTCATTCATTTACACTCCTCCTATTTACCTGACCGGAATTATTTAACTATTTTTACAATGTATTTATAAAGAATTATATTTTTAAAAAGTAAAAATGTAAGAATATATCTAATATATTTTTGCATGATTTTAATTTAATTTTAAGTCTCATTTAATTTTACGTTTGGTCAACTTTTTATTCTAATACATTTGTACTTCTCTAAAAGTACTTTCTTTCAGTTACTTTAATGAAATATTAACTGTTTTACGAATAAATAGCCACCCTAAAAGGGTTCGAATCCCCGTGCTAAAAGCTGAGACCTGATTCATTTGCAGTTGTTTGAATTGTACTTCGAGGATATGACTTCACTCTAATGTAATACTCCTGGCAATTTCAGTGTCGGAAACAGCTTATTGTCTATGAGCCCGGAAGTAATTAACAGAATTTTACCTCTTTTAATTTTGTAAAATTTTCCCTGTATTTTCGCAAATGTATTTTATTTTTTATCTTCTGAAATTTTTTATGAAACTTTTAGTTAGTGATTTTTACTGGATATTCATGAAAGTTTTCAAACATGAAAGAGAAAAAAAAACATTCATTTTGATTACCTAAACTCCTATTTCTACAAGATGTTAACCTTAAATTAGTAAAATACAAGTTTAAAAAAAAATCAAATCGATTCAAATGGTTATCATATATTTGGAACAAAATCAATACCTTCACTCTATTCATTCACTTAAATCATAGTAAAATCCATGATCCATAAATCTTATTTAAATGTACATTTATAGAAACCATTCATTCAAATAAAATTTAAACATAATCAACGTAAAAGTATTCAATCGTCGGAAGAAACATCAAATTTCTCAATGCTTATCAAACTAAGTTAAGTCTTAAAGTTATCTCTGAAACAAAAAGAAATGTTTCACCTTCGAAGCATTAACTAAATTCCGCTATGCTTTCAATTGAACCATTGAATTGAAGAAGAAGACAACTCCCCTCCTGATGTCTCAGAACCCCCATTTTTAAACTTCTGGTTTAGAGGCTGCTTTTGTATTCGTTCTAACTCCTGCCTTTAATCGTCCCGGGATATGTATGCAGTTTAGATGATTTTTCCCAAAGGAAACCTTTTACTTATGCAAGACCTGCCCCTGCTCTTTCTTTTTGGGGGTATAGGGGTGGGGTTTCCTCAGCTTCCGAAAGACGTTAATGAGACTTGGTGATTCAGTGCAATACAAGGGGTTGCGCTTCAATTGCGAAAGGTCTGAATAGGGTTAAAATATCAGAATGAATTCTGTTACTTTGTTTTTGTCTTGCCTTACCGAGAACTTTTTTTTATATTTATGTCATAAGATTCCTTCGAATTTCTCTTCCGCTTTAAATTGTTTTATGATTCCAACAAACTATAGTGACATAATGCTATGATGTTATAAGAGGATGAAATATGAGGTCCCAAACCTATATATATGATTCAGTCACATATAAACGATACATATGATATTGATATATATGATATGGGTCAATCATAAATATATGTCTAAGTCAGTTATTTTCTTAGGTTATTGCAGTTTAAATATTTATTTAAATATTTAGCTAATAATATTTTTCTTTCAAATTATTAGAAAGCACTTTAAAATTTGTATCATAACATATCAAACATTTGATACAATTCTCAGAAAAATAACACAATTATCAACGTTATCGTTCAAAATTTTCCATTGGTAACAAATAAAAAAGTTAAAGCTGATATAAATTATTGCCTCCCTCAACTTACTATTTTCTTTAAAACCACATTATGCATTTCCGCAATAGCCCGTTGTTAGCCAGGAGGATCATAGAGGTTAAGGCTCCACAATTTGGTGAACAGTGGCATGATTGTGACCATGTGGTAAGCACTGCACACTGGCCGTCTTTATTTTCCAGTTAAGTTGGTACCCATCGATCTGGAGCTAGATGGGCTTCAAGTCGCCACTGGAGATCATACCCCAACTCCTCACAATGACAATCAGCGCCTTAACATCCCACCACGGCCACCATAAATCTTTAGTAGGTTATGGACAGGACAACACTTTTATTAACAAAAACTTATCTTTTTAGATATATTTCATTGCTTCATTCGAAATTTTTTGATAAGCAACAAAACTCTTTTATTTATTGCGATCATATTAAACTAATAGTATGAAGTGTGTTTACCCAAGTCAAAAGTTTTGATGGTTTTCCATTGATGGACCAACATAATCTTGATAGTAACCATCAAGAATTCCATCATGAACCATTATATTTTTGATGGTAACTAACATAAGTAACCATCACCCTAATGTAGGAATTCGGTCTGATTTATGATAGTCCAACATTAGAATAACAACTTGTTTTGATGATTTGTTCATGTTGAACCATCACGAAATTCCGTCATAGTATCTGGGGCAGTGCCGGATTGCCCATTGGGCCATGGCCTGGGGTCCCCAATGATTAGGGGGCCCCTTAGAAAAAAATTTTTGAAAATAAATTTTAAAAAATTATGAAAAACAATGATTTTGTAAAAAAATCAATTTCAAATATATATTAATAAAATACGATAATTTCTTTTACATAATTATTACATAATTTTTTACATATTTATTTATTACTTATTTTAGTTATTATTTATAAGTATTATTATAGTTTATGTATTATAATATTTATCATTGTTTTTTAAGTTCAAATTTGTCCTTTTGATTTGCGCGAAAAAAAATTGAAAGCCGTACTATAGCGAGCTGAGACTTGTTTAAAAAAGAAGCAAAGAATTAAATGTTGTTGGCATTATTGAGACGTTTTAAATGAAAAAGAAGTTATTTAGTGCCTCAACTGAAGTGCCTCATAATTTTTTTAGTGTTTTACAATTATTTTGTCCGTAATTCTATTTGATCAGTAAATAATTACAAAATATTTTACTAAAAGGTAAATGTTTGTTTATTGTTTTATATACTCTAGAAAAAACTCATACAACTGGTCACTTTTAATCAAATTTTATATATTGAAATTGTCACCGTTTAAGAGGTCCAGGATATTATTTATTTTTATTTTAAATATGCTTTCTTAAATGAAAAGATATATAAATACTTTTATATTAGAATAAATAAAATATATACGAGAAAAAAATTTAATCTAAGGGCCCCAAAATTTTGAATGGCTCTGGGCCCCGCGTACGTTTAATCCGCCCCTGATCGGTGAAATCAAATGTTGGAACGTTCATGAACAACTATCATCCCAGTGTTGGAATTCGAACTGATTTAGGTGATCCAACATAATAAAAACCAAAACTGTTCGGATGGTTTATTCATGAGAACCAAGAAGAGTCCCATTATACCATCATGGAAATGTATAGCTGGAATCATCATGAACCATGGATTGTTGGATCATCATGGATTGTTGGTCCTGACAGTCAAACTTTTCTTGATGGTTAACCTTCATAGTATGAAAGTAGTATTTTCCATCATGGAATGATGGAAATTTGTTAACTTATCAAAAACCATGAACACGTAATGGAAAATGTTGGATGATGGACCCTCAAATGATATTGGAACATCATGAATCGCACTGAAACCAACTTAAACCTTCAAAATTCTTTTATGGGACCATCCAGAATTTTGACGTGGGTAGTAAACTAAACCAGTAATAAATTTACAACAGCAGAAAAAAAGCTACCAAGCCACTAAGAAGCTTATGAGCTTCACTCAAATGTTTTGCAAGATCAAATAGTGCTATTATATAATAATCAATATTTTGATACACATGAAAACATGAATGAAACAAAAGTATTAGCATTCAAACAAAATATTGATCATTTAACAATAATGTATCTTTAAAGACTGACATAGACGTTCGCCAATGTGACTAATTCTAGATACATTAGAGTCACAGCAAGAAAAAAAAAGGCTACTAACCTACTAAGAAGTTTAAAAGCTTCCGCCAAATACTTTTCAGATCAAATACTACAATTATAGAGTAATCAATATTTTGATACATTCTGAAACATATTTATAAGCAAATAAAGCAAAAATGTTAACATTAAAAACACATATCAACCCTTTAAGAAAAATGCATCTTCAACGATTGATGCTTTTCAGAATTTCACCAATGTAACTAATTCTAGATGCAAAAGAGTCACAGTAATTCACCCATTAAAAGCTTACTCCCCAAAGTACTTTTCAGAACAAATACCGCTATTATACGGAGGATTTCATTTGAGAGACTTAACGAGTTAAATTAATTAGAAGTTGCACGACGTTTTCTTCTAGCAATCACCATTTTCTTCTTAATTATCTTTTGTTCTTTTGTGTTGCATGTGTGACTGTTTTCGTCGCCCTTTTCCTCCACTGTTTGGCGAGATAAGGAGTAAAGGAAGGGGAAACAAACGCGCTTTCTTCTGCCTCGAATCCGTTGTAAATTACGGCTATCAATCGAAGAGAACGGCGACATTCGTGAAAATTTGGTGACAATTTCTTTTGTTCTCAACTCTTTTTTTTTAATTTTTTTATTTAAACAATAAATAGTACGGCGATATTGCATCGTAAATCTAGAACTACCAGAATTTTTTATATTAAAACCTAATCCTTAATTTAAAATGGTTGTTATATTTTTTAATTAATATTTCACTGCTGTTGACATATTTGAGAAAAATTTACTATTTAACAGTCTGTATGCTTAAAACTCTATAAAACCAAACTAAAATTTTTAGTTGAATTAGATGATGTCTAAATTATCTAATGTATTTGTTTCATCATATAATTAAGTAAATAGTGATTTATTTTTAAAATTAAATTTTTGTTTAATGAGCATTGTTAAGAAATATTTCTGAATCATTAATTTTAAAAAGTTGTTTAAATCAAAAATAAAACTAATTTTAATTAAAAAAAAATTAATATTGGACATAAAACAATATTTAAATATAATTCACCATATTTAAATAAGTTATAAAGCAAAATGAAACATTTTTGCATATAATTATGTACTGAGAAAAAGGCATGGTTAAAGCTACCAGAATATGGTAAAATTTACCAGTTTCTTAATTTATGGAAACTACAAAAAGCTTGGTGATTTTTATCGAAGTGCATTAGTAATGATTTTGGTAAAATTAACAATAAAATATGCTGTTAAAATATGTGACACAACTTGGTAAATATGGTAAATTTTACTAATTTTATCATGATACTTTAGAACACAGCATAAAAACCAATTATTCAGTTTACTTTTAATTTTTCTATTTTTACTAAATATGAGGTAATAAGAATTATAATTTTAAAATCCAAAATTTCTAAAAAAACACTACCATGTGAATATTTCCAGAGAAACGGTGAAACATAGAAAAATTTAAAATTACTTTTTTAGCAAAAGATTCAACTGCTTTCCTGGCAAAACTATTTATAATATATATTCTTTATTAACTATATATTATAAATCTGATTTTAGCAACCTCCAAATTTTTTAGGATTAAAAATTTAAATCCATCAAAATTATTGCATGTTTATTGGGGAAAAAATTCTTTTTTTATGATTTCGTCACTTAAAATATCATCTACGCCAGTTAAATAGCATACTTAAAAAAAACTCTTTGTAGCATAATTATTGCAAGATGGTAAGTAAAAATCCAATCGCTAGATAAAAAGTTATTCATGTGTTCCTTTGATTATTTCATGCACTTAGCATATTCTATGAAAAACGAAAAAATCTAACAAACTATAACATCTAACATCACTAACATTATACATAAAAGCTCTTCTTTCTATTCAATGTTTAATGAACTAAACTTAAAGCAGTATCAGAATTTTATTTTTCACTTTGCAATTTAAATAACATGACGTCCGATTTCAGTTATGAGTAAAAGGTGATTTTTTATTGATTTTTTTCGTTTAAATATTTAAAATTCGCTTAGAAACATGTCACGTTTATCTTCTAGATCCAAACCAAAAAAGTTTAGTAAAAAAAGAAAGATTGAATTCTAGTTAAAAATTATTCTAAAACCTTTTTCTTATTCATTAAAAGGCGATACAATTGTAAAAATAATTACAATTTCTTTATACTAATGCTTTAGCTATGAAAAATCATAAAATAAGAAAAATAATTTTCACGATCGCTAGCTTAAATTTATATTTTTGTTTTTTCCAACAGGGACATGAAATGCTCATCTAATTTACGAACATCATTCTGAATTCCAAATATCTTTACAAATCGATTCAGAATATATTATAATTTACTAACTAGGCGCTAAGAATCTAAGAAGAATTATCAAATAAATTTGCTTAAAATTCTATAATATTTTATTTAGATTCAATTTATCACCAATTAAGATAATTTTTTAATCAGGGATCACTAAATACTAGTGAGAACTGTCACAATCCATTAATCATTTTGGATCTTTTGTTCACTTTTATAAAGCGTTCATAATATACTTATAGAATAAATTTTAAAGCACATTTTTATGTTTTAAGGTGGCATGAAAAAATATTTTTTTTAATATTTTTTTTTTTATTATTAAATGTAAGTATGTGAAAGATTATACTCAATATATACAAATACTCTCAATGCTACTGCAAATTTTCTCACTAAAATATGATTTCCTTGATTACGATTTGATTCTTAAAGATTAACAATTGTAATTTCATCATGTCATCGTAAATAAACAGAAGCCATATTAAACTTTGATTTTAAAAAAATCTCAAGTTAAGTGAAGCAAGTAAATAAAATAAAACTTGACCAATAGAAGTCATGGCATTACAAATTACTAAGGTAAACATATCAAACTATCTCTTAATCTCTGCTATATAAAAGGTAATTACTATAATTGATAAAATAAGATTCGATTAAAATGTCTAGTTTGGTTTAATAATTTAAATATGAAAAAATTTACGAATATATCGAATATATTTTTAATATATTTTAATTGAAATGAATTAAGGTACATAATACTTTGGTACATAATATTGGAATTAAAATTATTTTGTTAAGTTAGAGTGTTACTATACCGTAAAATCCATTTTATAATTTGTAAGGAGTCATTAGATCGTACTATTAACCTCCATAAAGTAAATCAAACTTTAAGAGAAGAAATCAACCTTCAGGAGCCGAATGACCATGACCGAAAAAATGGTCAGTGTTTACCAATGGACACTTGAGACATTTGGACTTCTGGAGGAGAACTTCGTCTCGGTGGACGGCGACACTCTAGTGTCACGAACTATCGTATATAAAGCAAAAAAGAAATAAAAACTTGAAATATATTTTTTTCATCCTTTCTTTTCAGTAACCTTACAAAGAGTGATAAATAAACAACAAAAAAATAAGAGTCGTTAGAAGATCGGGTACGTGCTCGCCAGTCAAACACTCAATATTGATGAACCTTTTCCCGCACCAATATATTGGGAAACGGCTTATAACTGTAGGAACGATCGAATCGCGATCTTTTGGAGAATGGGTCGAATCCTCAAGGGGTAGGAGAGTGTGGGTTTGAGGAACGGGGTTAACTGAGTATCAGCCGGTGAATTGATTTTTCAGTGGCATAGAGTTTTCTAGTGAGTTCTCGCCTGGGTTCCTCATTACATCTCTCGAAACGGTATTAGACACTTCGGACTTCTTGTCCTGAGGAGTGTTCAGGAAGCAATCTCCCCACACCATTTTCGTTTGGATGAATGCTTACCCATCAATTTACCATTGTTTGCTTAAAGCAGTTGCGCTAGTACGGCCCCTGACTGTTCTATATCTATAGATATTGTAACGTATTCCAGCAAACATACAGACAAACGAATTTAAAAACAACAACAATTTATTTTAAACAAAACAAAAATAAAAAAACACACACATTTTCATTTATGATTCGATAGAAGAGAGGAGAGGATCTCCTACCTTCTGGATTAAAAATCACTGACTGACTCTTATACACATGCGCAGTAGTGGTTAGGGAGATATTACAATATGTGTCCTAAAATTTTAATTTGAAATATCCTTGAACGATATTGTGTAAATGTTTCGTTCAAGAAACTGAATTGAATACATTTCAGGTAGTTTTATATTTTAAAATTATATAACGACAAAAAAAAAAGATATTACATTTTTTAAATAATTTTTTGTATTTGCTTTCCTAGAAACAACATTCTATAATTTTTCCATTCAAATTACGTTCTATTCTTCTTTTCATACAGCCTAAGGACAACAATGTTTCAGACTATATATATATATATATATACACAAATAGATAACAATATAAAGATTAAATCTGTTCATCAGCTTTCACGATTATATCCGCGAAAGTAATGCTTTCTTATACTGTACTGTCAATATTAATATATCAATATTAATGTATCAATATCATTATATCAAGTTTTGGGAAAGAAAATTAGGTTGAAATTTGGATTTAACCAGGCATCGTATTAAAATGGAAACAATTTCAAACAGTGATCAGCCATCAACATCTAAAATTTCTAACAATTATCTTAAGACACAATTATAAATAATTTAGACGTATGAAAGTATTTTAAAACGCTTTGAATGATATAGTAGTTCAAATATTCAGTAACATTACTTGGATGCCAATTTGAACAACATAATTGTTGGGATTAATTTTTCTTGAATCTTTTGCTCGACTAAAGGATTCAACCTGAACGAAAACACGAGTCAATCTAAAATTTTGCTGGGACTGAAAAAATTTTGATCCAGCATTAAACCAATTGTTGTGTGAGTTTCGAAAGATTTTATCAAAAACACAAATCTATCTCTTTAAAAAAAAAAAAAAATTACCAAGGCAACGACGCTGAGCTATAAAGCATAGGTTCGTTGCCGCCAACTGGTGAGGATTTTTCGTCTAGTCTCCTATAACAACAAAAAATGAAAGGGTCCCTTTTCCAACATAACGCATATCGAAAAAACAAACAGAAAGAAAATAATTTTATTTTTCCCCATCCTGCAACGAAATTGATTCAAAACCAGCATGAAGTGTCAACATATATCAGGTATTTTGTTTTTTAGAAATACCCTTTCGATTTGACAGATTTTAATTTTGCATTCCTGAAAACGATACCCTGTCACTTTTGTTTCAATTTGATAAGTTATAAAAAAATAAAATTCTGTCTGTAGCTCCGGAGAAAATTTTTCTTTATTTGATTTTTTTTTTTTTCAATTTATTTACTTATTTTATTTCCAGACGAATGGCATCGGAGAGGAAGTTGAAATCTCATGTGAGTTCAATCAGATTTTTCTACGGAAATATTCTTTAAATAAAACTTAAAATATCTGCCCACACTGGTAACGTATTTTTTTTTCTGGGCAAAGAAAAAGGTACAAAAGAAAGATAAGAAAATTCACCTATGAGCTTCAAGCCCAGAAGTCTGCAAAATATATTCCTCTGATTTGCATGATGGCCGTGGATTTTTGCATCTTACTTGAATAAGCCGCTGTATACATTTGGATGAAAAAATTTAAGAAGGAGACAGTCTGAGCCAGAACAAGTAACATCTGTTTGTTGAAAAAACCCTCAAATATTAAGTTCTTTAAAAATATATGGACTTTCCTTTTCGCTTTGCAGTGCTATTTCCTGATCTTTACCTCCAAAACACCGTCATTACTTTCGAAGAAAAAGTGCTTTGGAGAAAAGATTTGAGAAAAGAGCATATGGTTGATCAGCATGGGACAAAGCTTTGGAATCCAGTCGCGGATTCAAGAATTTACATAGATTGTGCCAGAAAATCCATTTTTTAGTAGTCTGCAACAAATAGAAGAGCATTTAGTTTTTATATCTCACAATATATTTGTATTTTTATTGTTAGGATTCTAAGAAAATAATTCTTTTTTAGACATGTTCTGGAATCGAATTTTAAAAAAAGCACCGTCAACTAGAAGAATATCTACAAAAATAGTTATAAATCGTAGTGTTTCAACACTGAGCTTTAAAGAGTCAAAGTATCTAGTTTTTGGAAGGAAAAAAACAAATCTTGATCGTCATGAAACAATGTTTCGAATTTCAATTGCAGATTTAGGAATTTGGCAATTGTTTAAAATTTATATTTGTAAAAACCCTTGTTCTTCAATGCAGATTTAAGAGACTTAGTGGCTCGCGGTATGAAGCACTCTCCTCCTAATAAGGTGTCCGGGCTCGAGTCCCAGCGTTGACTGGTGGATACGAAATACGCACCTGGCTTGCATCAACCACATCGCTGACATAAAATATATGTCATGGGTTATGGGTTAAAATCCTTTTGACATAAGGCTAAGCTCGAGAAGTTTTCGTGGCTTTCCTCTCCATGTAACGCAAATGCAGGTAAGTTCCATCAAAAAGAACTCAAGTGAGAAAAATCCAGCAGTTCCCTTGTTTTCTGGATTGGATTCAAAATTACATGGCTATGGAGTTAAGCATCGTTAGTCGTAAACTCAAAAATTGGATCGGCTGTTCAATGACAGTTATAAGATAAAAAATACAGTTTTAATTCTTTGTTTTGTTTAATATATTTTTCTTTAAAAAAAATTCATATTGCTTATAAACTACACATACAATTTGAAGTTATTAACCAAACTGCTTCTTTACAAACTGATATTCTCGAAGTTAACCTTGTATTACTTTGCTATTAGTATTTAAAGTTTGCAATTCAATAGTTATTAATGAAATTTGTTAATTACTTTTGTTAAAGTTAAATTCAGCTGGTTTTAGCAAACTAAAGTTCAGTTCTTTTTTTTTCTTTTAATTTTTTTTTTAAGAAAAAATACAGTCTTACAATTAAAACAAACTTAATCAATTATTAAGCAAACAATCACATTTTAGCATGCTTTAAAACAAAACGAACAGCAATAATGCCAGAAAAAAAGTAACCGTCGTCTTACAAGACAAAAATAACAGAGAATCGTAATCATAAAAATGTACACATTTTACCACCCAATAAATAAATATACGAAGTATAAATGTACAAAGTTTTTATTTTCATAGATTATCAGATTGCGAGTTCAAAATAATGACTTATCACCAATAAATTCGATCAAAGCTCTACGTTATCTTTATGCGAAAGCGGGATAAAAAGAAAATTTTTTTCCTTACATTAAATACATGCATATAACTGCCAAACATCTTGTTTGGGACATAAAAAACTAGGCTACTATCATACAAAATGGCTTTTCATTTTAAGTTGCATGAATTGTTCGAAATACACATTTAGCGGAAGAAGCAAAAATATAAAATAATCAACATCAGAAAGATGAAATAAAAAAAAAACCTAGCTCCAACGTCAAGCTGAATATATATTGCTTCATTATTGGAAAAGTATATTTCACTCGAAAAAAAATAAAGGAAATAATCGTACGAAGAAAAAGAAGTATGAAAAAAAGAGGAAAAATCCCTACTCCTTGAACAATGTGATGTTGTAATCTAAGACCGTTAAAAAACAGGAAACTTAGATATTTTTTTCTCAATTTCTTAGCCAGAAAAATAGTTCTTTTACCACAATTTTATTTCATTTGAGCCGTGGCATTAAAACGGTGTGTAGTTTCTTTTTTCATTGGTTTCTTTTTTCCTGCTTTGAAAACGTTTTTCATTTTTTATCATAACGTTATATTTAAGAATTCCGCATTCAAAAAGTGAAATCAAAAATGTTTCTCAAATTGCAAAAACTTCAAACCGGCTAGTTTTTCTGTAAGAAAAGAATTATGCCTTCTCTTTGAATTTTCGACGGAGAATTTAAGACATTCAATAAGATTTATAGTTTTTTTACTACTTAGGACATAATTAGTTTAATGCGTGTTATATGTTTTTTTTTTTTTTGTTTTTTTTTTTTTTTGTATGGATTATATTTATTTACGTATTGTCTAAATTTTTATTAGTCAAAATATTTATTTGAATAAAAATATTGGAGAACAAACTTTTCCATTCCATTTTAACTTGATTTTACCTAATTCAAGTATGGGGATTACAAATCTGAAATTAGTTTTGCTATCAAACTACAATTTTTTTAAATGACTTTTTAAGTCTAATTTTTGTCGAAATATTCAAGTTTGAAATCATTATATATAACAGCGGATCACGTGTTGGGACAAACTTCAAGGGAAGTTAGCGCACATTATTGGAATTAAAATAGTACAGAAACCCATGCCCTGAAATGCTGTAGTACGAGGCAAGATTCGCTTCCCTATTGTGACTTGTTCAGAAACATACGAAGAAACAATTCATAATAGGGAAATGCCACTAGCTGTGTATGATGCTGTTTCCGGGTATGGGTTCCTACGTAATTTTAATCTTGCTGATGTGCCCTAATTCTCCTAGAAGTTTGTTGCAACGTTATGCAACTTATTAATTGTTATTTGTAATGTTTTAAACTTGTACATTTCGGCATAAAATAGACCAAAAACGTCAGGGAAAAAACTGTCGGAAGAAAATGTTTGCAGATTTAAAATCGGTGACGTAAAAATAATCATGATCCATTAAAAAAAATCTCTATACATAGATCTGAAGGAGAAAGAGATTCTCTCCAGATTCCTGCACCTACTTTACTGCTCAGCGACCATCCACTGAACATTCGTTTCCACAGATTTTACGGGCATCTATATCGCATGTACTCGAGTCTTGTGACGTTGAAAACCAATGCTCTGGACCGGAGTCCGATTCTCTAACCTCTGGGCTACCACAGTCTACCATAAGAAATTAGGTGAACAAACCATTCAAAATTTATAATATAATTTAGACAGGTTATTCTCCTTTCTCAGCAACTTTTTCTAATAGGGGATATCTGTTGCAGTAAAATACAACTGCAGTACACCATAATTTCATGCAACAGCTTAAGACATTGAAGACAACAAAAAAAAAAAAATTTCCAATACTTTGAAAAAAGTTCTCCATAACAAACATATCATCATTTGTTTAAAACTTCAAAATTATATAAAAGGACATGTGAAAATTTCAATTTGCTGGAGAAAACGAAATCGTCTCATAGAAAGCCTGCCAAAAATGTAACTTTTTCAACTATTGACAATTAACCTAATCGAAGTTACTACCGAAAATTGAATAGGATGAAATTTGAAATAAAATTTTAATAATTATGAAATGTTGATGTTCTGAATTGCTGAAATATAATATTTCTAAAATGCTGATGTGTAATATTTCTGATTCTGAGACTGCATTAATTGTCTACATCGTAAACAATTACGGACTAATTTATGGTCAAAAAGTATTGGCAACCCGACTGCATCATCTATTAAATCTATTTTACATACCATAATTTTGTACAGTAATCCTCATTTAATTACAGTCATTTAGAGATTTCAAAGTAAATGCTACGGTAAATATCCCGGAATATCAGATTCTTTGTTCCTTTACATTTCACTGTAATTTGATTCAGGATTTTTTGTAGTATAGGAATGCATGAAACAATTAGACTGATGCACCTTAATGCTAAAATCATTTAGCAGTTATAAAATTATATTGTCTAAAGTGCTTAAATAGCTCAGTTAATTTATAAAAATAAAACAGAGAACATAACCATATTCTATCAATGACAAGTTATCTTACAATGCAAATCGAGAAGTGATGTATTTAAATGATACAAACTCTGAAAATGAACATTTTAAATATATTAGATAGCACATTTATTCCATTAAATGCATTTATTGCGGAATATATCATTGTGGTATCTAAACTCTAATGCAATTCTTCGATTTATTGAATTTATCATTCTATTGAAAGTTACATGGTTGGTTACTCAACGTCAAGTGTCGTGATTGATGATCATTCGCCTTTTCATGCCATGAACAAGTTTCCTGATCCTCCCTTGGAGGCAGATCTTTGGAACTTCTCGACGCCAATGTTGATTATTCTTGCAACTTTGTCAAGCCGAATGATCATTCATTAATAAAGGGCTAAGAATTCTATTAGAAACACAAGTATTTGAGCCACATTTAAGTACATATAAGAAGAAATTGAATGGCAAAATTATCCATTTCAACCTTCAAAGGAGATCTTAGTAAGCTTTTACTACCTACTGTTACTGAGTAAACTCGCATTTCTATTTAAAGCAAAGTAAATCCTTCCAGGTGTTAATTCTGAAACATTAATCTCTTATATATACTCTTTGATATATAATTGTCAATACAGTTCATTATTCAGCTCTCGCAATATGTTTGAAATGGTATATAATTATTGTATACCATTCTTAAATTTAGAAATAAAAACTCATTCAAAATTTAATTTTTTTCTCGTACAAAATTTAAAACTATATAAAAAGTAATATAGAGAACGAACCTTTACAGTAATTTTTGAAAGACGATTGGGCATCTATATTTTTTAAGCCCACATAGTAGCTATTTCTGTAAATCACACCTTGTCTCATTTGGCCCTCTTATGTTTTCTAATAACTAAAATTTATGTTCTAGGATTTTATGAGATTGCAAATGCTTTTATTACTTTATAATATATTCAATAAACTGAAATTATTTTAAAGAACTAGTGACATTAAATTTTATAAGAAAAAAATCTAAATTTCTTATACATCTTTTCTCATTCCTAACACTCAGAGACGCTAGAACGTCGTACTTAATTTTTTATTTTATTTGCAAAAAATTTTTTTCGAAGTTTTTATTTTTGAAAGAAAATGTTCTGCCCCTATTAGGCAGGAATGTTTCCGTAAGATAAAATATGCTGGTTTATTCCGTTATAACCTTGCTGTTCCGCTTCACCCTTAATGTTTTTATAAAAATGAAGGCACAAATGAAAGAAAATATTAAGTAGATTAAAAGTCACAAATCAATATTTAAATAATAAATAAAAAGAAACTTTTCTGAATCTGACAAATGTCATCATTGAAAGTGTTTGTATAAAACATGAAAACTTGATGAATTTCCAATTGAGACATGGAGGAATTTTCCAACAATCATCTTTTAAGTCCTTTTTGAGTTTATGATTTATACACTAACAATCTTCAAAAGGAACTTTCATTCCTCAAATTTCGAATTCGCTTTCGTTTTTATAGTTTAAATATTAATTTGCAACCCATAATGTGATCAATTTTCCTTCACTCGCTTAATTTTTATAAGAATTCTTCAAGTATCTATTGTGGGTGGTCGTTACGGAGCAATCTGTATACAGAAAATGTTTTATGGAAAGCAAAATACTTCTGGTACAGTTTGAGATGAACATATTAATTAGAAGGATGATTTGAAACATATTAAACTGAAATTGACTCTGGCCCCTTCAGTTTTTCTAGGTATATAGCAATGTTCTGTTTTTCTCGTGTTAAACATTTTATGACTCTACGACAAAAGTAAATATAAATTCGATCCAATTTCTGAGATGAGATGAATAGATTAATTGGAAGGATGATTTAAAATATCTTGAACTGAAACAGACTCTGGACCCTTCACTTTTTCTGGGCATACAATGTTCAGTCTAGTGTTAGAAATTTTATGACTCGATGATAAATATAAATACAAATTCTATTCCGCCCTAGCAATTCGATCTAATTTTTGTACCAGATGAATAGATTTATTGGAAAAATGATTTAAAATATCTTAAACAAAATTAAATTCTGACATACATTTCATTTGAAAACAATACATTTTCAAAACTTTTTTTTGCTAAAATTGATTTTCACATTAATCCAACTACCATTGGTGAATCATATGCAATGTGATTCCCCAGCTGCTATTCCAGCAAGCCCAAAATCACCCACTTTTCTTTTTCTCATTATGACGTCGTCAGTCGGAGAAAGAGGGGTGGTGAGCAATCTGGCACGTGCCGCTGGTGCCACTTAAGTGGCGAGCATCCCCAGGAGGCGTGGAATGTGATGGAGGATGCTCTGTTTTGGTTCGCTCGCCCATGCATGATGTATGAAGGAAAATTCAGGAAGAGTAGAAAAGAGACGCTCTGTTGCATTCCGCCTATGTAAACGGATAATTGATGCATTTTTACTTTATCAGGAGGTCACAACATTTGATTTTTCCTACAAAAGATCTTATTCACTGTTTAGTAGACTTGAAGAAAAAGTAATTTGTTAGTAGACTGATTTTTAAATTGTTGATTCAAGAATATGGAGACAATCGAATTTTTTCAACTCAATTAGTTAAAAAATATGTATGATTGTTTATCAGCCTCATTTCTTCAGTTTAAAAAAATGGCTTTTATTATTAAGATTTCTTTTGTTTTACCTTAAACCTTATGACAACATATTTTTTTTTCAAAGTTAGTTTATTTTTAAATTTGATTTTAATTAAAAATTAAAAGAAATCCACATGAAATATTTCATTTTTATTTTAAAATATTTTCATTTCTATTTTTCAAAATTGTGAAAAATTTTCATTCTATTTTACTTTTTTTTTTTAGCTTTGTTTGGTTAAAAACAACATGAATTCTGTTTTTCCAGAAACAAAGGAATTGTAATTTGAATTGAAAATGCCTAATTTGCCTTTTCTACAACGAAACCGATATCAGTACCTATTTACAGTTATTTGAGAGACAGGCGAACAGAATAAATATAAATAAAACTGAATTCGTCACATATTTAATGGGACTTCTCCCTCTAAGCATTGTTCAAATAATTGCTCAAGAGCCAGAACAATTAACTGCAGACTATAATTTTGTTAAAACTTTGCTTCTGAAACGCTTTAAACTTTCCCCGGAACAATTCCGTCAGAAATTTTCTTTCCATAGAAAAGAAGTAAATGTTTCTTGGCGAGATTTCGCATATCAATTAAACCACTATTTCGACGAGTGGATTAGCGGTTTGAAAATAACAGACTTTGACAAGCTAAAAGAATATATGGTCGTTGACCAAGTAAGAAGAAAATTACCGTCAGATATCCGCGAACACTTATTGGATGATTTACACCAATTAACCGAATTAAGCGTATTGATTGATAAGCTAGAAACATACGAAAACGCGCGAATAATAACAAAAAAAGTAGATACCCCTAATAAGAATTCAATCTTTAAAACCAAAACATTTCCAATTCAACAAAAACGAAACACACCCATCTCTTCCTTTTCTCCTGGTTTTAATAATCCGAATCAAAATAAAGATATGGCTCATATAAAATGCTATAACTGCCACAATTATGGGCATATAAGTGCAAAATGTGATCAATTAATTCAAAAGTGTAGAAACTGTAATAAATCAGGTCATTCCACTCATGAATGTACCGAAAGAAACGTACATATAATTCAACCAACTCGTATTGATAAAAATATTGTAATATTTAACAGTAAAATTAACGCAATTATAGATACAGGCAGTGAGATAACCATGTGTAGTGATGTATTATATCAAAAATTTCCTCATATTCCCCTCCAATTGTCTAATATTATTTTATCTGGAATAAGTAAAGAGCCTATTTCTCCATTAGGTTGGTTTAATACAAACATAGGTATAGATAATTTTACGATTAATGCTAATATTTATGTTATTGATAAAATGCAATTCGATTTTATAATCGGAATGGATGTGCTTAATTGTTTAGATATCAATTTTGCTAAAGGCAAATTATTTGTTAAAAATACATCTACCCCAAAAACAGTAAACGTAAATACAATCATTTCTCACGCGAAATATTCACCCTTCGGAAGTGGAACCGAAACTTTTACAAACTCAGTCAGAGCGTCTCCCTTCAAGGCTACTGTAATGCCTAGTTGCGATTCCTTAATTTATGATCAACAAACCGTTCCTCTTTCGAATTGTTTTTATTCTTCGGATACTTTTCAGTCAAATGAATATTCAAATAATTTAGAAGCTTTTTCTTTTTTAACTCAGATCTCAAATGTCATTGATCATAATGAATTTGATTTATCGCATATTCTGAATCAGAAATTAAAGCAAGATTTAACTCTTTTGATTAATAATTATAAGCCATCGCAAATTAAAACAACAAATATTAAGATGAATATAATATTAACAGATGAAATTCCCATTTCTCAACATGCTCGTCGTTTGTCATTTAAAGAGCAAGAAATAGTTGAAAAACAAATAGACACCTGGTTAAAAGATAGTGTTATTCGTGAAAGTTGTTCAGAATTTAGCGCGCCTATAGTTCTTTGTAAAAAGAAAGATAATTCCACGCGAGTTTGCATCGATTATAGGAAATTAAATAAAAAAATTGTTCGCTATAGATTCCCCTTACCCCTTATGGAGGACATATTAGACCAATTAGGCGATGCGCAGGTAATTTCTTCTATTGATTTAAAATCAGCCTTTCACCATTGTGAAATCGAAGAAAATAGTCGCAAATACACATCCTTTATTACGCATAATGGCCAATACGAATTTTTACGGGTACCATTTGGTTTGGCTAACAGTCCTAGTGTTTTTCAGAGATATATTTTACATGTTTTTAGAGAATTAATTAAAGATAAAACTTTAGTTATTTATTTAGATGACATTTTCATTCCAGCAAAAAATGATGAGGAAGGTTTTGAAAAATTAAAACGTGTTTTAAAAACAGCTGCTGATAACGGATTGGAATTAAATTTTAAGAAATGTCAATTTTTAAAACGTTCCATAGAATGTCTCGGTTACATAATTGAAAATGGCAAGATTCACCCTTCACCCTATAAAACTTTAGCAGTTCAGAATTTTCCCCTACCTAAAACACATAAACAACTTATGAGTTTTCTCGGTTTAACTGGATATTTTCGTAAATTTATTCCTAATTACAGTAAAATAGCTAAACCCCTTACTGATTTATTGAGAAATAATACTGAATTTAAATTTGATAATGATCAAAAAGAAGCTTTTCAAAAACTTAAGTTAGCTTTAACTGATAACCCAGTTCTTCACTTATACAGACAAAATTCGGAGTTAGAACTTCATACTGACGCTAGTAGTTTTGGGTTTGGTGCAGTACTCTTACAAAAGGCTGATAATGAAAAATTTTATCCTATTCATTACTTTAGTAAAAAAACTAATCCACAACAAGAAAAATATAGTAGTTACGAGTTAGAAACCCTCGCGATAGTTGAAGCATTGAAGAAATTTCGTTTTATTTATTAGGTACAAAATTTAAAATTGTTACTGATTGCGCAGCTCTCCAAAACACAATGAATAAAAAAGAAATTGTCCCTAGAATTGCACGTTGGGCTTTGTACCTTGAGGAATTTCAATATGATATAGTGCACCGGCCTGCTACACAGATGAAACATGTAGATGCCTTAAGTAGAAATGCGTGTATCACAATTTCGCACGATGAAGTCACCATGAAAATTGCAGTTGCTCAAAAAAATGATGAACAAATTAACACAATTAAATCTTTACTTGCGAAAGGTGAGGACAATATACATTTCATTCGAAATAACATTCTTTATCGCTATGACAATGGTCGTGATCTCTTGGTTGTACCCGAAGTTATGCAAACGGATATAATTAAAGAAATCCATGGTAAAGGACACTATGCTTTAGCAAAAACTGAAGAAGCTGTGAAACGAGATTTTTATATTCCAGGACTTCGGAAAAAAGTTGAAAACGTCTTAGCCAACTGTGTTGATTGCATTTTATGTAATCGAAAACGCAGAAAAAAAGAAGGGTTCTTAAATCCAATACCCAAAGAAGATCTTAGAAGTGATGCACAGCAACGAATTATGGAAATTCAAGAGCAGAATAAATCAACTCACAACAGAAAGTGCAAACAACCCCACAAGTACAGAAAAGATGACTTAGTGGCGATTCAAAGAACGCAATTTGGAACTGGTTTAAAGTTGCGTCCAAAGTTTCATGGTCCTTACAAGATTGTTAAAGTAAAATGCAATGACAGATATCAAGTAGTAAAAGTTGGGCAACATGAAGGTCCTAACTTTACAACCACTGCTGTAGACGCCATGGACAAATTAGTGCAGATTTACTGATGGAACGATGCAGCTTTGTTTTTTCTTTCAAATTTTTTTTTCATGTTTTGTATACTGCTTTGTTTTTTTTTTCTCTTTGCAGATTTCTTTTCTCTCAGGTGGCGAGGACGCCACTTGTCGAATGGCCGAGACTGTAAGAAGTGAGATAACAGCCTCTGAGTTATCACGCCAGATGGCGCTTGCCTTAACAAAGTGTTTTTGAACATTCTAGATGTAAATGAAGAGGAGTTAGTTGAAGTTGTTTCTCCGTGAAACTAATTGTTTGTCTTTAGGTAAAACTTGGAATCTTTGTGATTCAAACCTAAGTGGTTAGAGTCTACGTGACTCTTGTTAATATTGAAGAATAAATATTATTGTTATTAATCATAGTGATTGAATTAATATGGTAACCAACATCATCACATTATGGTGTAGTTTGAAGTAGCTCGGCATATATACCTGACATATATATATATATATATATATATATATATATTAGTTTTTGTAGATTTGTGTATTTTTACTTAATTTTTTTTTATTATTATTTTTTTTAAATTCCTAGTTTTATGTTTTTCTTAAGTTTAACTTTACTAATAAGCCGATCTCGAAGAATTTCTGGTAAATTTCATTTGCTATAACCTTCTTACTGACTATGTGATTATGATGCCGTGATTGCAAAAGCTACACTTGCGGGGGAGGGGTGTGTAGGAAAATTGCTTGTTAAATAATCCACTATTCAGTGAGGATCTTATTAAATTCCTCTCCATTGATAAAACTCTAAGGAATTGATTAAACTTTATGATTTCCTTCATTAATACGGTTGATATCCGGTTTTTCTTTATAGTTTATTAAGTAATGGAGTTGTTTGAGGAAAAAGGAAATTCAAATGCCGCAGTATTACTTTTTTTTTAGAATTCTACTATTAATATTATTTATAATAGTACTATTATTAACATTCTTCTAGTGTTTTTTTTTTTAAATTCTCAGTTTTAAATATTAATATTCTACTTGTTTGCTGGTAAAAAATGATGCCACAATGCATTTTTATCTGATTTTCTCGAATTAAATGTTTAATATATTTTTCAATTAATTTTTCTTCATACATGCCATATTTCAAAGCTGTAAGTGATAGATTATGTGTGATTACTGATGTTTTGGTGGATCGATTGATGTGTTGAAGTGGCTAATTTATAAATAATATGCAAGTCGCGTACATAAGAGAGCATGACATTTTATTTTTGTAATTAATTTTTACTTATTAATTTCAGTTTTAGTATTTTAATTGTTATTTTTATCATTTAAAATATTTCTCTCATTTTTGTTTTTATTTAATTATTCGGTTACATTTCTCTCCAAAATGTTATCACTGTTTAAAACAAATTTTTCTTAGAACAAGCTAATACATTTGTTGGTAATGAAAAACAATATTCACATCTTTGTACAACAAACACAAATTTCCTGTAAAACATTTTCATCATCTTATACACCCAAAATTATGGCAACTACTTTAAACCCAAAATAGTGTCCCGCTTGGTGTAAAGTGACCACCACGTTTTTTTCTTATTTTATTTATTTATTTTTGTATTCAGTAGCACTGTTAATTTATAAATTTCCTTAGCGTAAACTAAGTTAACGAACACTGCTATTTAGTGGGGCTTTAGTGTTTTGTGGGGCTTTAGTGTTTTGTGGGGCCTAGCCCTGCAACCCCTTTCTCCGGGAAATTTTCGAAATTTAATATTTCTAAAATTTCTACTTCTCTTTAGTTTGACGTTCCATATATTTCTAAAATAAAACCTTTTTTTAGTATTTATGAAATTTGATTCTTCACAATATTTGTTTATTATCACAGTCTGGACAATAGAATAATAGACGAAAGGATAACAATAATTTCCTAAAATGCTTCATCAACATATTACAAGCACTCTTTTCCCCCGAGCTACTATGATTCTTCAACTGGTATTAATCATCCAACTTCTTCAGTCAAAATCTCTATCACCTTCAATCACTAATAATTTGTTTGGCAGTCTTTTAGCATAGTTACGACTATCATAGAGATAATACAAAGACAAAGAAATAGGCTTAACAGAAAAATGCGGATAGAAAATAACATGACAAAATTACGTAATACAATTCGCTGAGATTTTAAAATTAAAATATTATTATCTTATTACGCAACTAAAACCATACATAAATATTTTAACGGGACACTTTTTGCTTCGGTTGATGCGCAGCAGTGTCGAAGACTTTCACTAACTCATACCAACTTATTATCGATTGTAAACAACTTCCTGACGATATTCAAAGTTCTCTAATATCGGTGTTTTTGGAAGTAAAATAATTCTCGTCATGTGTACTTATGCAATGGTATGGTGTAAGATGGTATAAGAGTTATATAGTATTTTTTAAATTGTATATGAAAACACAATTTGGTGTTAACCTAAAATGAAGTGCTTCTTCATACTATTTATTGGTTGATCAACAGCGTATTTGAAGAAATACCACACCACAATTTTTACGGTTTTGCAGCAAATTTTCAATTGATGGCGTTCAGCAATCCCTTTGTAGATCATCATGAATTGGTGAGCAAAGAGCAGAAATACTTTTTTAATATATTTTTACAATTACACTAGCTAGGTTAAAGTTACTGAATTTAAATAAAAGAACGTTTTTATTTTTTGTAAATGAATTGAATTCCATAATATTTCCAATTAAATCTTACATTATCTGAAGATAACAATGAAAAATTTACCTCAAATTAAAATTTGCCATTTCATTCTCTATTCTTCACTTTTTTACAAATTTAAAAAGAAAAATGCAATAAATTGCAACGCATATTTAAATATAAAAATAATAAATTATTTGATGCAAAAAAAAAATTAAGGTCAGCTATATTCAAAAGCTTTTTAACAATTAGAATAAATTAATAATGTACTTATATAACTTTAAAAAAAATGTAAATTAATGTGCTCCTTAAGAGACAAAAACAAGTAAAACATTGCAAATTCAGGAAAAACAATTAAAACACAATTTATAAGTTGACAATTTTGATAGGTATAGTACTTTTGTTTACGTAGCACAAGAGCTGCACATTGGGCTATTGGCGACGGCCTGGGAAACACCCCTGAAGATGACCCGGGCACAACACACATACGACACATCCTGTTTTACTGGGAGAACACATTAACACACCATCCATCCATTCGCAGATCGTAACTTTGACCTGAAAGGGCACGATCAATCTCCGATCCAATAGCCCCAGAGGTATTGATCGATCACGAGTTTTAAGCACGTGAATGAAAAAAAAAATGTTCTCTTATTATAGCTAATAGAGAATCAAATTCAAATAGGCTTTATTTGTCTTCGTAATTCTTTTCGAATTTTCGATGACATTGGTATTAAATATAATTACTTGTATAAATTAATATTTAGTTTTAATATTAAAAAGGGTTTGCGACGAAAATCTTTTTCTTTCGAAAAAAAAAATTAATTTAATACTGAATTGATGGCAAATATTAAATATTTTTATTAAATAAGGATGACATAATATTGATCGCATTGCCTTAGAAACTTATCATCACTATACCATTGTACAAATGTAACCGCAGCATTTTCCCTCCTGCCTTTAAATGGGATAACTAATGCAAAGATTATTTTAGATTTTTACATTCAAACTAACACCCACAATTTCAAAATCGATACTCGACCTTTTCAATGCAAAGACGATAATGAATCCCATTTATCAGGAATGCAGACAAAGGGACAATAAATTGAGTTATCTTTTCATTGGGGGATGCAAACAGAGGGAAGAGCGACATGAAAAGATCAGTAACTTCAAAAAATCAAGCAAAGATTTCATTTCTGCTTTAATCCTCTGGCAAGTTTTTTGAGTGAAGAAAAAAAATTCAGACTTTTTAGAATAATGAGCAAGATAAACACAACTTGGCTTACTCGAAGTTTTTTTTTTTGTTTTATTTTCACTGAATTTTTTCGACACTTGGAAATTTTAAAGCTTTAATGATTTATTTAAATAAAAGCTTAAAGAAAAAGATTAAGGGAAAAAAATATTGATTTTTTCGCTGCATTCTTTAGTCTTGTATAAAAAGTTGAGAAACGAGATGGTGTACTTTGCACTTGAAAAATATATAACTTTTTACTTAATCTATTATGATATTGTGTAAAGATATTGCAATGAAAGTTAATAAAAAGTTAATTTCTTAAAACGTAATCAATACTATATGAAAGATTCCCATATGTTTTATTATATATTTATGCGGATTAGTTTTATTATTTTGATACGAGAATCAGAGGATTATATATATATATATATATATATATATATATATATATATATATATATATATATATATATATATATATATATATATATATATATATATATATATATAAATAAATTAAAAGTGTAACTGAATTAAGTGGACACATTCTAAAAAATGTTGCTTTTGAATTAAAAAAAAAAAGAAACATGCTTGATGTATATATCACGCTGTGGAATTTTTTTTCCTGTGTGAGATTTTTCAACTGATAATGTATATTTTCATTTTGGCGATTTTTAATCTGCAATTTTTTTCTGTATTTAAGCTACAGCTTTTTTAAACGTCCTTTTCAGTCAATTTTTTGCCGAAACGTACAAGTTGAAAAGTATTATATGTAACAGGGTCACATATATCTTACGACAAAGTTCTAGGAGAGTCAGGACACTTCTTTAGGATTATAATTGCGTAGGGACTCATGCTCAGAAATCTCGTCATATGCCACTTTGGCCACTTCTCTATAAAGCACCGTTTCATCGTGTGCATCTGAATTGGCCATGAAAGAGAAGCACACCTTTAATTTCCAGAACATTTCCAGAAATGGAATCCTGCTCAATTTTAATTCGGATGATGTTTATTGTCAGTAAAAACTATATTACAGTAAAATCCATCTGTACCGTAAAATATCATGCCGTAATTTTTACTTTGCTAAAGTTATTCCGGGACTTTACGGTAATTATTACTATAAAAATTATGGTATTTCTGATTTTTGTTTCGTAACACGTTCCGGTAAAAAATTTATTTAGCGCTACAAATTACCACCATCCTGAGTAATACCGGTACTTCTTACCGTAATTTCAACTGAAATATTTTTCAGTGCAGTGATCTTACTTTGAAAACGTTGCACAACATGTATATCAGCCTAACGCAATTATTGCAAGTAGTGAAATTAGGCCTATACGCAATGCACTCATTAAATTACTGCCTCTTAGATGAGAAGTTGAAGTTTAGATTTATCTGGTTGGCTACTGTGTTGGATAAACATTTTGCCCAAAACATTTAAAATATACAAGACAGAGTGCTAAATTTATTGTTCCTTGCTAGAAAGAACATATAGTATACCCTCTATAATTAAATATGTAATTTTAGGCTTTTAACTTGTCTATTCCTTTCTACATTATAATCTTTTGCTTTTTTTAAGTGCCAAGATACTTTTATTATCATTAATGAAGTGAGTGTTATGTATCAAATAAAATATAATTATAACCATCAATTTCAGCAACTGGAGGCCGCGACATTGAGCTTTTTGTAATAACACTTTATCTAAAAGCTATTTATTTCAAGCTTCTGTCTTTTTCATGAAGTGTGTTATTTTTCTTACATAGGGATGTTAAAGTATTCAATATAAAATTAAGCTTTTCTTGGAAAAAATAACACTTTATCTACTACATTTAACTATTCAGCTTATAAAATTTCCATACATAAAATATCGCAAAAGACTCAGTCATCTTATTGACTATTGCGTCAAAAGCATTTTTGTATCCAACATCCATTGTGCTATATTTAGGCTGTGTATTAGAAAGGGAAAAAAATATGTAGAGATATATGGAGTACAGAAAAAGAAAAGCGGAATTTTTTCATTACATTCTCGCCATCTTTTTTCGTTACGGCGCCGATCTGTCATTAGTTGTCAAAGGTTGTTGAGTATTTTATTTTATTTTTTTCTTCACTTTTTGCATTTTTGCTTTAATATTTTTCCTAACATTATTTCAAACTGTTCAGTTTTGGCATGTTGGCGGATTTTTATGTCCGAAAGGTTTCGAAGGTGTCAATTTTCGAATACATTAATCTCTTTTGTTAACTTTTAGGAGTTTATTTTTTGAAAGCTTAAAAAATGCTTCATCACAAGTAAAGAAATAATATATACATGATACCTTAATCGTTTTACTTCTTTTTATAAGAATATCAATCGAAATTATTTTGATTAGACGAGACAATTAAAATAAACTTTGATTATTTTCATTTTTAATCTTATGCTAGTCTTTCAAATTTATACGGAGAAACAAAATCCCGGTACCATACTGTATGGTAATAGCATTTCAAATAAAAAAAAACGTAATTCTAGTAATTAAAACCAAAATTTTTTATATTTAAACCATTCTTTTGGTAATTTTTCTTATCTTATGGTAGTAGTTTACCGAAAATTAGATTTTTAAAACTGCAGTTCTGATTACCACCCACTTAGTAAAAATATACAAAACTGAAAAGTAAATTTCACCAATTGCCATGCTCTGAAGTATCTATTTTTTCATACCTTGCTCTAAGGTATCCTGATAAAATTGCCAAATTTTACCACATTTACCAAATTTCATTGCATATTATGAAAGTATACTTTATTTATAATTTTACCAAATTCATAACCAGAGCGCTTCGATAAAAATCACGGAGTCTTTTGGCACTCACATAGAGCCAGAAACGCTGTAAATTTTTACCTTATTCTGGCAATCACACTTTTTTCTCAGATTTAAAAAAAAAATAGTGTTAATTTGTTTCTTACATTTTATCTTAAAATCAAAGCTAAAACACAAAATTGTATTTTAAGTATAACATAAAATGCTCCCCGAATTTTCATCTTACTGCATCTTCTGCCTTGTATTCTCGCCTTTCTTGCACACTACTTCTTCGTATTATCAGTAAAATAGTTATTATTTGAATCTTATTAATTAAATTTATTTTTATTGCCAAATTCAACTATAATTTAAATCTGAGATAACTGACTACGAATCAGTACTATTTATTCTAATGATTATTTTAAATCTCTTAAAAATACTTATTTCAAAAATTGAAAACGATTTCTTTATTTCTTAAAATATGTATTAGCGGACGTAAAGAACTATTTAATATCATTATCATTCTTAGGGTACAAACAATAAACTCTTGACTTAAGAATGAAGGCGGATTTACTAGAGAAACTGTTACACAAATTCTTGTTGTAATAAGCAATTTATTTTTACTGTATATATAGAGCCACCTAGCAAAAAAAAAGTATTGATAGCTATTTTCGTATAGTTCAAATACATATCTTTTATAGTTCCTTAATTTTGATCAATTAACTTACAAAATACACGCGTTTCATCAGTACTATTATATGTTTACATTTTATTTATAGTATTTTTAATAAATGTGGCATCACTAAAAAATAGAGAAGCACATAACCTAAAAATGTAGCAAAAAAGTATTGTATGGAAACAATAGAAATTTGGATGTAAATTGTCCAATCTTTTTTTTATATATATTTCGCCAATTTTTTTACGGTTTAACTTTTGGAAATGATGTCAAAATTCATATTTGCCTTTGTTGTTTTATTCATAAAGAAAGTAATCATGCATTACTTTTTAATATTATGATTCTCAACAAAGTTGAATTCTTTTCCGACTAAAAGTATCATTGTAGTTGGTTTCAACGAATTCTTCATTTATCGAGAAAGATTAATTATTAAAGATAGAATAGAAATTTTTATAGAAATTTTTTTATCGAATATATTTACTCCATTGAAATTTGAAATCAGTGTTCGTATTTAGTTCAATATAATTCTTAATAATTACTTTTCTTTAATTTTTAAAAGTGTCTTCCGTTTTAATTTTTAATATCTCTAGAAGATTGATTCTTTCTTATAATAAAATATTTCATAACCGGTTTTTCTCCGATTTTTTTAAAATTCACATCTTCTGTTTTTATGAAAAAGAAGTTTTTCTTATTTTATAAGTAAAATCAGATAATGTAAATGAAAAAGTGCAAAAAAATATTTCAGTTTAAATGAAATAAATTGGGAAGTAAATTCATATGGCAAAATATACAGAAAAAAAACCATTGTTATTATAGAAATAACTATGAATAATGATAATCCATTAAATTGGTAATTTAGAGCAAATTTACATTTTAAAAGGTCTGTCATTGTTTATCAATTCTTAAAATAATAATAATGAGATATTAAGCTTTTCAGCTTTGGCTATTTAGACATACATTTAGACATTATGCTGTTGCTGTTCAAGCTTTAGCTGTTGAAATTTAGCTATTGATTTGTTGTTCTTTTGTTTTAGGTTTTTTGTTGATTCAGCTATAGTTTTTTTGTAAGCTTTTTGACAAAGTGTGTAATAATAAAATATAAATGTGATTAAATTACATAAATCATCTAATATTGATGAGAATAATAACGAGACATTAAACTTTTTAGTTTCGGCATTTCAGCTGTAGATTCAGCTATAAATTTGTTGCTGGTTCATTTATTTATTTGCATTAGCTTTAGATTTGTTGCACCTAAAACAAATTTTTTAGAGTACCTTAATCATGCAGGAGGCGGCCAAGTGTCCTGATGTACAAAGTTAAAACTTACACTGTTCTACGGAGAAAATTGAATATATTGTTCTATAATATGACTGATTTACAACAACGACATAACGAATATTCTCATATTAAATTTTCTCTGTATGACACAATTCATTATTGAACCACCAACTCCACAAATTAGTAAACGGTCGATACAGTTCTTTGAATAGGAAAATTATAATTATTGTAGACTTGTAAAACTGTATGTAAAAGTGTAATAAAAAATTAATTTTCTAACCATGTTTGTATTATAACAAAATTGCTGTGTTTTCTCTCGGTAATAATTTAAGTATTTAAATACTACTCAATATATAAAATTATTTACAGATTATTAGTAGCTTAATAAAGTTGCATCTAATTTGACTCTACTAATATATAACTGTAAAGCATTCATTTAATTTAATGCTATTATTGTGATAGCAGAGCTGTAAGCAATTCAAAACATGGTTTTTAAAGTAAATATTAACTATGGAATATCAAAAAATATATTTCTTGAATTAACAGTTTATTCTCAACAATTTTGACAAATTAAAGAAACAATTAGAAAAAATTTTACTTATACTTGCTATATACTTAATTACGTATATAAATATTTCAATTTGCTACTTTCTCACGAAGTTAAAAATATAATAAAAGGAAAACTTTGCAATTAAAAATTTGAATATAAAACATAAATACTTATCCTTCGTGTTTCTAAAACGCATATTTAAAAATCATTCGATATCAATTTAACTTTGATAAATGCTCTTCAACTGTATGTATTTTCATTATTAGTGATGTATTAAAATAAATCATCATTTTAAAACATTTCACAAACTAGTCAAGCTATTTCATCCTGAATGTACTTTCGGTTTTAAAATTTCATGTTTAATCAGAGACTAGTCTTTTGTATCCAAGACGAAAATTTAATTCAGTTCTTTATATTCTTCTCGAAACAGTTTCGCAAATTTACTTTCTTTCAAAATTTTAATTAAGTCTGCAATTCAAATTTAATAGAATCTATTCAATTTAATTAACATGCTGAGTTCACTCAAGGGCTTGTGTGTATTTTAAAACAGGCGCTTTATTCTACCCAATTAGGATTTACAATTATCGAGAAGAAAAAAAACATAAAAAAGAAAGTATTGGGACGCGAACTGTGTCTGTGTGCGCTATCAGCATTAAAATAATTAACAAAACCGACCAATTCTTTTAAACATTTTCATTGCAATTTCATAGTTTTAGTTAAGCAAATTCTTTTACGCATCGCCTAATTCACACACCTAAAATGAATACTTTCATTTAATTAATGAGGCATACAAACTTTTACTTAATACTTATTACTAAAGAGAAATATATGTAAGAATTTAGAAGAAGAAATACATTGCTTTCCTACACATCGGTATATTGTTTAAAGTGTTCATAAAAATTCCAATTACATACATAATTTGAAGTATTTAAAAATTTTATTATTTCTTTCTAAAAGCACAATATACAATGTAATAAGAAAAAAATATAATATATTTTTTTTGTATTCACTTGGAGAAACTATTGCAAAAAAACCATCGCAGTTTTAGTTAATTTATCCTGATTTAATAATTAAGTTTGCTCCATTTAAAAAAATCGATTCAATCATTTATATTTTATACGAATTTTTTTATTTTTTCAACAAAATTATATCACCTCAAATAAAATGTATTATATCAGTTAATAACTATTAAAAAATCATAAACGATGTAATTAATATATTTAATTGTTAATGAATTCGAATCAATTGATTTGGAGCGCCGATTTAATTCAACTGATTCGCTTCATTTGAATCATCTTGATCATTATTTTTCTCCTTCATACGATCATGAATAACGAATCTAGATGATTTAGAACAATGTTCAATCATTAGGTTGAATTTTCAAAAGATTCTTCTTTGATATTTACCTATATTTAAATTACGATGGTCGAGTAGTTGAAGGCACTTTGCAGCACGGGGAAAAAAGTATTCTGAATAAAATTACTGAATTACAGTAAACTTTAGTAATGCAATTTCTAATGAAAAAAAGCAACAAAATTCTGGTATTCAAGAACTAGATAAATTTTTCCGTTCATATGGTAACAGTTTAACGGAAATTCTGGTTTTCAAAACTATAGTTCTTATTATAACACATTTTCTAAGAAATACGAATATGAAAGGTAAATTTAATCGAATAAATATGCCATATTCTAAGATATCATGATAAAATGGCCAAATTTTTTCACATTTAATAAATTTTCCCACACATTATGAAACCATATTTTATTGTTACGTTTACCAAAAGGGTTTCTGAACAATTCATTAAAAATTTCCGAGCTTTTTGGTGTTCTCACAGAACATGGTAAAAACGGTTTGGTGTCCCAAAAACAAGATAAAGTTTATCCTAAGTAAAGTTTTTTCTCAGAGTCTAATTTTGTAGGACAATGACTGAATTTCTCTCTATTTTTGTAAAATAAAAATACATTGAAAGAAGAGGTAAAATAAATTGAGAGTTGAATTAATTTAAATTTGTGCAATATAAGTTAACACTCTCGGAAATGAAACACTCACTTTTGACGATTCAGCAATTCTTGAGCTGTATTTCGTTAATTTCGAAAATGATTTCGTCACGAAATCACGTGATTTGGAACGAAATGTGGATTCTCAAATATATGACGAAAATGTTTCCTCTACTCGGAACCTCATCGCCTTGCATTGTGGGTAATTGTTAACTAGAATGACGAAATAAGAATGAAGACTAGACGATCAAATCTAGAATGAAGAAATGTTTCTTTTCTTTTGACGAAATTCGTTTCCTCGAAGAAATGACGAATTTTATTTCGTCACTTAAACAAAATGTTCGCTCGGAGTATGTACAGGAAACGGTTTTGTCAAAAACGAAGACAAAATCGTTAAATTTGAATATCCATTTTCTACAGTGAAATAACTCAATTTATAGATATAAAAAATACGATTATTGCAATCATTTCAATCAGCATATTTGACAACCAAGCTGTTTAATTAAAATGTAATTAGTGATTAATTACTAGTATAAAATACATTTAATTTAATATGATTAATATTAGATCATAATTAGTATCAATTTTATTAATACAGTTTTCCAAAAAAAAATTCAAAAATATAAAAATCAACAAAAACTGTTGTTTTTTTTTCCATATGCGTTTAAAATATTAAACATTAATTTATGGTAAATATTTATTTTTAGTTAAATGTACCAGCAATAATTAAAGACTATTAATTTTAATCTTTAATTAACTGTAATTTTTACAATTAATTTGGAGAAATATTTTTATTGTGCTATCTTTTAATATAACAGAATTTGCTAAAATATTTTTGGAAAAATATTTCCTAGTGAATTTAACGGAATTAAATGTTTTAACTCTACAAATATACAGACTAGGTAAATCACAATATTAAATGAGTGAACAGTCTGTGCGCAACAATAATCTTAAAAAGAAACATGCAAAATTCATTTACTTTTTACACAACCCCCAATTCTGTAATTTGAAAGAATGAAAGACAAGTATATATCCGTTACAATAAATTGCTACTGATAAGATCTTTCTTTTATACTCTTCCATCCCCCCCCCTTTTTTTAAATCCAGCTTTGGTGTACGACGCCGTCAAAGGTTGTTTGAAATTTAATCGATTTAAATTCAACGGTCGTCAACCATAACTATCGATTCTCGTTTATTTTTTTTTATTATTTGTTCGCCACCCCTCCTATAAACTGGAAGGGTGGAGAAAATGTCCCCGTTGATAAGAAGCTTTTAATAACGCAGTTTCCGAATCTGGCATCAATTCAAATAATCAGAGTTGATATACTTTATCTTCCTGATTAAAATATCAGTGATAGAGTCTTTTGCATATCTTTTCCCTTTACACAAGTTTTTTTTTTTTTTTTTTTTTCTTTTTCCATTTTTGGTTCAGGAATTATGTCTTCAATTTTTTTTTTTTTTTTTTTTTTTTTGTACACTTCGCTTCGTTTTTTTTTGCCACTAATTGAGGTATGATTTGGGAAGAATTAGTATTTGATAGCCGCTTTTATCGTAATCAGTTTTTTTCGTCTTTTTTTGATACGTAACAAAAAAAAACTTCTTTGCCTATTTGAAAGCGCGAGCATCCACACATGTATATACGAATGATTTTACAGATAAAAAGTAGACTTTGAAGCTGACATTTGTTAATGGAAAATAAAGAGCATTTTTTTTTTGTCACGGGTGAAATGGAATGCTAAAAAATGATCTTTCAACAAAGAAGAAATTCAGTCAAATCTAGATAATAAAAATAAACCAAGGGTGGTATCTGTTGAATTCATATGTAATATGTTTCGAAACTATATAATATTAATATTTAAATTATTCTAAAAATCTTTTAAGGAATCATGCTGCTTATTCGCATAGTTTTTTTTAATAATCTATTTTAATACATTTGTTTAAAATCTTCAATGAGTTAATCACTTTCAAACTGATAAAAAAGGAAATATTCAAATATATTTTAAATTGCATATTCATTTAAATAGCTGGTTCTAATTTGTACTTGATTGGTATAAGTTCAAGGCTTATTCAATGGAATGAGGGTTTAAAACAAATTTTAATTGTATCTTTATTAAAATATCTGCATTTTATTCGTATCTAATTGTTATAATTTCAGTTATTTATTCAATAATATATTCGGTTTTAAACATTTTTTATTTGCATATTATATTAAATATCCAGATTTAAATTGTAGTTAATTTGTATAATTTCCATGTTGATTTAATAATATGTTCGTTTCAAACATTTTTTATTTGTATATTATATTGAATATTCAGATTTAAATTGTAGTTAATTTGTATAATTTCCGTGTTGATTTAATAATATGTTCGTTTAACCATTTTTTATTCGCAAATTATATTAAATATCCGAATTTAAATTGTAGTTAATTTGTATAATTCCCATGTTGATTCAATAATATATTTGTAAATGATCGTATAGTAAGATATAAAGACTGAAAGTACAAGTTATCTCAACAAGGGCTTAAGACAAGGATCTCAAATATACACATAACTAATTTTAACGCTTTCGAGGGGGAAGGCAGCGGGAACATTAGAGGTGATTAACATTTTTGGCAATAATTTAAATACATTTTTAGCAATACATTTTTGGTAATACATACAATTTTGTTTACATATTTGGAAATAGTGCAAACCGGTACTTAGATAGTAATTTTTTTTTAATCTCTTAAACGACAAGGTTTTTATCTACAAGGTTTTACATAGTTCTGAAAAAAATTTTAAGACATAGAAAATCATTTCATCCAATCGCAATTTTCTTGACTTATCTTGACTAAATTTTTTGGTTATGAGTATCTGCCTCATTAAGAAATAAGACATATTTTACTTTCTTTTTTTTAAATTGATACTTCAACTGTTAATTATTTTTTTTAAAATTTATTAAAATTGAATGTTTATATTTTCAAAACCTTATTTCCAATTCTTCTAATGCTAAAAGGGCAAAAAAAAATTTCATTAGTTTAGTTTTAGTTAGTTGGTTTTTCTTTTAGCTAGTTTTTCTTAAAAAAAATTTCAAAAGCGTGGTCAGATCCATTTAAATAAATATGCTCAAAAAGTCATTTATTGAATAGTTATTTAGAGAACAAAATTTCAACACGCAAAAGTAAATCTTTATAAACACATTTTTCTTTTCTCATACTAAGGTTCATGACTAATTTTTGTCTTGAGAATTGGTTTACAATATAGAACAAAGATCTCGTTAAAATTTCTTTACAAACTGTTTTGTAAATTTAAAGAAGTATTCTAAGAATAAATATATCTTAATTAGATTTAAACGAAATGTACAATTTTCTTTTTGGAGAAGAATTTTACTTTATAGACTGAATATCTCTATAAAATTTCCCACATCAAACAAACATTTGTGTAAATTCAAAAAAAGTATTCTAATAAACCTTTCTCAAACTAAAGAAAATGTACAACTTTCTTTTTAATTCTTAAAATGTAATCAATTAAAAATTAAAAGTCATTTATTGGATAGTTATTTAGAGAACAAAATTTAAACACGCAAAAGTAAATCTTTATGACACATTTCTTTTCTCATACTAAGGTTCATGCCCAATTTCCTTCTTGAGAATAGTTTTACTAGTTTTACAATATAAAATGAAGACCTCAATAAAATTTCTTCACAAACTGTTTTGTAAATTTAAAGAAGTACTCTAATAAAAAAAAACATCTTAATGAAATAAAACGAAATGTAAAATTTTCTTTTGGAGAATAATTTGGAGAATAATTTTACCTTATAGACAGAATGTCTCTATAAAATTTCTCTTATCAAACAAGCATTTATGTAAATTTAAAAAGGTATTCGAATAAACCTTCCTCAAACTAAAGAAAATTTGAATTTTTCTTTTTGAGAAAAATTTTCCTTTATTGGCTGATTAGCTCTTTAAAATTTCTTGCATATAACAATAATCTGTGTAAATTGAAAGAAGTATTCCCATTCTTTCAAAACTCTTATGTTCTGTTCTGATGATTTGAACTAAAAATTATGGTCGAGTGCTCAATTTTTAGAGAAGAGCTAATTACAATAATATAAATAAAAGCATAATTTTTGCATAAGCAATCTCCTGTTTCTGGTGATTTAGGAATTTTAATTAAAACAGTAATTAAGTCATTTTCTTGGGTAACTGAATTTTTGAGAGAGGAAGAAAAAAAAATTGAAGAATATTACATTTCGAGCAGAAATTGCACATTTTATCCATTCGCATGACTTAAAGAAGAAATTTACGCTATATTTATTTAAATGAGTGTCTTAATTAAAAATGAGAACGGCTTAGTTAAATTCTACTTTTCAAATACTTAAACTATATTCTTTCCAAGTAGGATGTAAGTTAACATTTTTGGGTATTAAAGAATGCCTTTAAGCTCGTAATTTTGTATTTAATAAAATATTTAATAGAAATTTGAATATTTATGGCAACTCACGTTGATTTTCATACGAAGAAATTAATAAATTCTGTTTAACACTGTTTTAAAGTCCCATAACAAGTTCTTTGATCAGTAATCCGTAAATGCCTATTAAAATTGCTTCTTTTTTAACTGGAAACCCATATTTCGAGCTGATATTTCGGGGGATAAAATATAAGGATTTATTTTGCTAATAACTAATTATATTTTAATTAAAAAATTAAAAGCGTTATATGTATTCCTTTTTTAAATTTTCTATTTAAAATATTTAACTAAACTGATTTATGCATTGTTACAATGCTTACCAAGTCAGTTGTACAGAAATTATAACATAGAACAATCGACAACGTAGACAGTTTTTCATTCGCTTTTGATAATATATATAATTGTATATATTAATAAAGAGAATTTATTTATAATCTATATTTTATTGAACAGATAATTCTAAGTATGATGTTACAAAACCTATTTATATTGGGTTGTGTTCATGCAAACATATTCTTTGTATTGCTGCCAAGTTGTGTTACAGCTTTAACTTAGTTTATAAAGCATTATAATTTTTATTTTAATTCTATCTAAAAATAACTAAGTTGGCCAGAATTATTGTATATAGTTTAAAAATATATTTCATATCATTGTAAAATCTAAGACAGAAGAATATTATAGAAGCTAAGAGATATTCTTCTTTAAAAATATTCAAATTTTTAGTTTTGAAATTAAAAATAGTTTCAGTTTTACCACACTGTTAGAGTTTCATCCTAAAATTATGGTAAAATAACTGGCATCAGTTCATCCATCCAATTTACAGTAAAGTTTACAGTAAGATACTTTTTTACCTTTACGGTTTTGAAACAGCTTAAAGTTAGTATGGTTGAAATACCACGATTACAAAACTAAGTGTTTTATTAACCATTTACAACTAGCATGGTTTCATAACCGTAAAACAATTTAACTGAATATTAGAGTTAATTTAGAAGCGTATGGAGCTGATATCTGCGTGTGAATAAGAGTATCGTATTTGAATAGCCCAGGGTCACAAATTGGGGAGAGTAGGATACTCTTCGTGGGGAAAGGAGTATAGGTAATATTGTAGTGTGAACGCTGGGACTCGAACTGCCGTTCTGTCGGTTATGAGATAGATTGATAGATTAGCCCTCTCGGCCATAATATGTATCCATCTGCAAGGAACTATTTGATTTCATTAGGTTGGTCTATTTGGTGTGATACTAGGGGCTGTTTAACCGTATTAGACGTTGTTTATCCGTATTAGTCGTTTTTTAGCCGTATTAGGTGAAAGCAGTTGATAAACAGTTTTTAGTTTACAGTTTAAATACCGTTATATTTATGATTCTTTAACTGTTTTGTTTGAATATAGTAAAACAAAAATCAAATAAATTGTTATTTAACTATTTTTTTCGAGAAATTTCTAACAATATAAATTGCTGGTCACCTGCTACTCTTCTCAAGAACCGTATTGACAGGTTGAGCAGAATTTAAATTCTTCATTTATCAATCGTAAAAATTAATTTTTCAAAAGAAATTAAAATGAAGTTGTATCTGAATAGTTTTCATTCGGTGAAGAATTTCTTCTGAGAGTCATTATGGCTATACATCAAATTCTGCAAACAGTTTTTTCCACAGGGAGAAAAAAAAAATCTGATCAAACTGCTGCACACATTTATGGCAAAAAAATAAAAATAAAAAACTGTTGTTCAAAAATCACAATTCAGTTAATAAAACTGAAATATACGGTATTTAAACCATTCATTTGGTAATTCTTCTGTCTATGTGGTTTTACAGTGTTTATGTGGTAATGCTCTAAGTTAATAATGCTAAAATTACCAAATTTTACTACATTAGCCAAATTTTATCCCACATTTTAAACCATATTTTATTGTTAATTTTACCCAAATCATTATCAGCGCTCTTCGGTAAAAATTATCGAGATTTTTGGTATTATCATACTGTCAGAAATACGACTGTTAGCTTTGATTATACTTTTTTTACAGTGCAATAAGCGTACATAATTAGATTCAAGGAGAGCGTATAAATGAATTGTTTTATTAAGTAACCAAATAGCTACAAAATTATACAAGAAATTTTGAATCTATCAATTTTTGAAAGAATGGTGCATTTTTATATTTCCTTAAAACACCGAAAAATTTAGCAAAACATTTTTTGATTAAAAAAAAAAAAAAATAATGCAATAAAATAAAATAAATCTTAAGCGCTTCTGTATAGTAACGGAACTTTGAATAGACATGAAATCAGTTAATTTTATGTGTATTCAAAGAAACTTGAAATCAATTGATGTACGAGTAAGGAGTTCGTCCATTTTGGAATGTGTAGTAGAAAATTTTTAAATTTTCTAGATGAACGCAGTGGGCTGTAAGGGACGGCGTAAAAATTGAAAATTTGATAACTTTAGTTATTGTTTTAGGAATTATTTACATTATTTTATGGTGCAAAGGCAGTTTAGAAAAAAAAAAAAAAATTCCGAGCATATTTAACGTAATTTTTTAATAAATTATAACTATAAAAGAAGTAAAAAATAATGCGATTTGCAATATTAAAACAAATGGAATACCAATATATCGCAAATATTACATCGTCATTGTTGAGCAATGTTTGTTGATAACATCAGTGTATGTACCTAAACACTGTAAGAATTTCCAGATTCTGGTAAAAATTACCGATAAAATAATTCTGATAAAAATTACATATACTTAGGATACCTTGAACTAATTTTTACTGTACAATTTTTATGAAAGAAAAAAACTGATTTACAGCAATTTCTATAGTCATACATTATATAAAATCACTGAATCACAGTAACAAATTGAAATTTACTATACAAATTGAAAATTACTATACAAATTGAAAATTACTATACAAATTGAAAATTACTATACAAATTGAAAATTACTATACAAATTGAAAATTACTATACAAATTGAAAATTACTATACAAATTATAATGTATAGTAATTTTCAAGTTTTACGGTAAAAATGAATTGTATGGCAAAAGGGATTTTAAGGCAAAAATGGATTTTTAGGTAATAATAGATTGTATGGAAAAATGAATTTTAAGGATATGCTAATACTTTTTTCCTGTAATTTGATTTGGAATTTTTAGGTTAGTGGTATAAAACACTGGAGAAGTGATGGTAAATGAATTCCTTGAAAGTCAATTTCAGAGCGTTGCCAGAATTTCCTCTCTAAAAGTTGTCCTAATTGAAGGATGCTTTGAATATTATCAACCATATCTTGACAACAAAACTAATTATTAGAATTATCATGCAATATTATAGTTTTTCCCTTTCATAATATATCTTGCAATAATAAAAAAAAAGGTTTGTAAATTTTTATGAGCAAATTTATGTATATATTAACAATTAAAATTTCTTCTTACAAACTACAACAGGTTAATGAGATAATATTCATTTTTGTTTGTTCAAAACACTAGTGATAAATTATCTAAAAAGATATTAATAACTTTCCTTTCATAACATTTTAAAACATATATTTTTCTCATATGAAATTGCATTAGTTTACTTTTTTTTAATGCTATATTAAAAAATGAAGGTTTTAAAAAAAAAATTTCAAAGCATTTTGATTTATTCATTGCATATTAATATTTTTTTGATTACGTCAAATCTCAAAATTCAATTTAATAACCCAATTTCATTCTTTCAAATTTTATTGAATCTTTATTATGGCTTGTTGAGCAAGAACAAATTATTTTCTTCACCTTTACCTCCTAATATAAAAAAATAAGTATTTGTAAGAGTTTCTAGAAATAAAAAGTGAAAGTAAAAATAAAGTTACTCTTGCTTCATTTTTTGGAACTATAAATACGGCAGTAAACTTTATTCAATAGCTTATCCTCTTTTATAGAGATATACTTTATTTCGGAGCCGATGGCATTTTTCTACCATCTTTAGAATCTTATTGTCTGTAATTAAAAAACAGGAAAAAACGATATCCATATATTCCTCCATTACTCATTGCGTTCCATTTTATTTATTATCTAAGCCATTCATTCGTGAGGAAATCTCCTGGGTCCAATCAATGAACCGGAAAAATGCATCTCCTAAAATTGGGAAAAAAGGAAAAGAAAAAGAAAACAAGAAATTAATATAAAAGGCACAACTATTTTTTCCCTTCTTTTGCTTGGTTGATTGGAAAATTTTATTCATGGCAGAGTTTTTGTCCTAAGAATATGAAAGACATAATGATGTACAAAAAATAAAAAAGTAAAAAATAAATAAAACTGAGTATTTAAAAAAAATTAAAAAAACAGAGACAGCACTCTATTACGTCTGTCAGCTACGACATTTGAAATTCTTATGGAATGTTTTGTTCATTTTTTCCTTCCTTTATTAAAAATTCCTTTTTAAAACACGAGCTTTTAAAATGGGCAGGTTTTTAAATAAGAATATGTCATTCACTGTGGTTCTTATTAAACTTTTTCGCAATAATAACTAGAAATGGTGGACAGGTAAATTAAATATTTAATTTTTAATATGCTTTTAAAATTATAATTTGGAAAAGCTAGCATTAGATTGTACACATGCTTTATATATTCACTTATTTTACTTTGTTTCTTACACTGTTACTACTCTTTTTTGGTACAATTAACTGAATAACATTTTAAGCAAAATATTGTAGTTATGATGCAAAAGAAATAAAAATAAAATTAACGATGTACCAGTAGTTTGAAAGAATTAGTTTGAATAAACTACTAAATTTATTCAACTAATTGTTTTTAAACGAGATGATTTTGCAATGAAGACATAAATCGATACTAATACACACAAAAAAAATATGATTTGTCAGTAAAAAAAAAAAAAAATTAATAAATAAATAACTGAAACTAAAACATTGAAAAAGTAAAAATTGACTACATTCTCTATAAAAAAAATATTCCGCCTTCACATTAAAAATGGTGGAAACTATACACCAAAATTTTTACTATGTAATTATTTTTAAACGATTAACAAAAATCTGTAATAAACTTACTTAGATTTTGTAGTACATATAGCCATTATCTTAAAATTGCCTTAACCATCATTTATATATATATATATATATATATATATATATATATATATATATATATATATATAAAATAACAGTTATTTTTATGAGTGAATTTAAATTTACATGGATTTTTTTTAAATGTTGTTGCTACTAAAAAAAAAACTATGAATTTTTTAATAAACTTGAATTAAAATTATAGCTATGTACTAAGTTTTGTTTTCTATTATTTCGAATTCTAAAACGTTTTTAACATTTTATTTTAACTGAGAAAAAAGTATGGTTAAATTTACCAGAATATTGAAATAATAAGTGTTTCTGATTCCATGGATACACCAAAAAGCTCGGTAACTTTTACTATACTTATGAAAATTAACTAGAAAATTTGGTCTAGTATTATGTAATAAAATTTGATAATTTTATCATGATATCATAGAGTATTTATTCCATGAAATTTAATTTACTTTCAAATAAATTTCATTTTCTTTTCATTAGTAGAAAAATGCAAAAAATGTTTTACTAAATGTCTGGTAATAAGAACTTTATCGCAAAAAAAATTTCCGGTAAGTCGTTAATATATAGAAGGAAAAATTACCAAATAAATAGTTTAAATAACATAAATTTTGGTTTTCTTTAACTTGAAATATCATGAACATACACAGTACTGTAATTTTACTGACATTTTTTCTCATTCCAAAAAAAGGTTACAATTTTAATTTAAGCACAAAGGAATTTTTAAATTTTGATATACTGTCTAGTCGTTCAAATTCAAACGATAGAGAGTAAAAATAAAATCAGCGTTGATTTTTGAATTGCATTTTCAAACAATTATGTGTGCTGTTTAAAATTAAATTTTTTTATTTGATAACTAAAAAATTCATTCTTTATTATATAGATGCAAAAATATGGATGCAAGTATTTTAATAGGTATTTAATTAAGTTATCTATGGCTTGCTTACACAATTTTTATTATTAAGATTTCGTTTAATTGTTTGAGAGCCTTTCGTCGTTATTTTCAAAAATGTCTTTTATTTTTCCTTTTGTTATGTTGCTTTCTTACATTTTTTCCTTATATTTTTTATGCATTTATGTATTCTAGTGAAATTACCTTAACGAAAGCAAATGACATTGCTAGCATATAAAGCATATTTCTGGTTAATAAAATCATATACCGTATTTGAATCATTCATTCGGTAGTTTTTTCATTCATATGATACGGAATTTTGGGAAATTCTGATTTTTAAAATTATAGTTTTCATAACCACACATTTAGTGAAAAATACAACACTGAAAAGATAATTTAATCAAATAAATGGTTTTTATGTCATGCTCTAAGATATCATGTTAAAAGTACAAAATCTTACCAAATTTTAGTACATATTATAAAACACTTTTATATAATTAATTTTACAAAATTCATTACCAAAGCGCGTCGGTAAAAATTACTGAACTTTTCCCGTTCAAACAGAGCAAGAGGGTAAATTTTACCATATCTACCATTTATACCATATCTATCAATCTACCATACATATCTATCAGTTTACCATATGTAACCAACAGTTTATCTTATGCATATATTAATTTTGATTAATTTCTAATCCCCAGTCCATGAAGAAATTTTACAGTTTAATGTATCCAATGAGATATGTATTATGATTTCCGGTTGCTATTCCTCATGTTTCTCTCAGACCCTTTCTTTTTATTGTTATTCAAACGATGAATGTCAGTTTTTTACGACTGATTAAGTAAGCTAATTGAGTATGAAGAGCTTGGCGCAATATAAATTAGATACTTGTTATAAGTATTTCTTTCTTGATAGTTACCCAAACAAAGTTTTTGTAAAAAATCTCGGAAATAAAAGTTGGATATATATATATATATATATATATATATATATATATATATATATATATATATATATATATATATATATATATATATATATATATGTGTGTGTGTGTGTGTGTGTGTCTTTTGAAAAATATGATATACAACATAAGAAGTAAAATGTTCGTTATCAGAATAATTTCTTAAAGAACAATTCCTTTTTTTTTTCTTATTCCATCCTTCTTATTTTTTCCTTTTCTTTATTCATCTTGGATCTTATAAAAATATTACCGCTTTCTCTGTAGTATCCAGACGCTATTTTAGATCTCGTTCAATTACGATATTTTATATTTCGCTGACAAGTTATATACTATATCCTGCCACTCAATAATATAGTGAAAAAACAACAGTTATTCTCCCGTTTTTTTTTAGCCATTCCCTTCGGATCACTTCCCTTCTCCGAAATATCTAAAGCTCTCACTTAATTGAGAGCTATCGATTCCTTAACTGTAACCGTCTCTCTGAATCCCCACGACAGTAAAAGATTCCGACGACATCTAGGCCTGTCCTGGGTGTCATCCAGAAAAGTTGAAGCTTACCCGGCTATTCCTTTTTTCTTACCTCCTGGAAATACACGCCCATCGCCAACAAGACTTTTCCTGGATTCCTCTTGGGACGAGCATGTAGATAAAATATACTTAGGATACTATGGCTCTCGTCTTTCATATCGTTATAAAAGGGAACAGAGCCATTGTATTTGTTCCAGGTCTCGTCCATTCTTTCGTCATTATGAAATGGCTGGAAACAGTTTACTTGGCGAAGTTTCACTGAGCACTAAGAAATACGAAACATTACCCAGTAGGTGTGGAAATAAACATTTTATCGCCTACAGCTTGTAGATAATCGGAAAGTTATTTCTGTGAAAGGTTCTTCGGAACTGTTGAAGAGTAATACAGATTGCATAAAAAATAGAGTGTTTACTTGAATATTTATTTATCCAGGGAATAAAACACTATTGAAAATTGTATTGAGTCTAAAGATCAAAATAAAAGCTTGAAACTTGGCGAAGGATCTAGCACTTAGGAAAACGCTCCTATGAACATTCCCGTTTCTTTCATCAAAGCATTTTATGTATTAATGTAATATGTGATCATTTTATTTTATTCCATCATATTTACCTTCTGGTAAACAAAACTCTTCTTCAATGCTTTGTCCAAGATTTGAACGAAATAAAAACAAGAGTTTTTGGACTTCTCATCACGTTCTAGATTAAACGGATCAATAATAACAACAACAAAAATGTTTTGTGTCAGTTTTATTTATTGGTCTCGATCTGAGATAAATCCACGAAAAATGAGTGAAAAAAATTCCTAAAAGGGAAAGTTTGTCTTTTGTTTAAACATTATTTAAAAGAACATTGAGATGCCTTCCTGGAATAATGATCTTGAACAATATTTTTGATTTGTTTCCTAATTTTTTTTTATTTTTTAATATTATACTGATTATACTGTCACGTGTGTAATTTGTTAAATTTGTAAAAATAAAGTTGACACAGGGACTTTTCATTTATTGCCATTTTCTCATGTTATAGTCTAAAAAATTTAGATAAAATAAAAGAAAAAAAAATAATCTTGCAGCAATAAGCATAAGTCTTGTTCAAACATGTTTTTTCAACTTGAAGCACTTTATGTCGTTTAAAAATATTAGTATTTCTAATCAGCATAGAATTTTTATACTATCCCAAATTAATGGGACTAATATCAAACACAATTGTATATATATTATTTAGATATGATGTTTTATAGAATTTAACATTTTACCTTAAAAAGCAAGTGTATAAATACAAATTATAAATTGCAATTTGTCACTATATTGTAAGAAATATCGGACCAAATTACGGTATAAAGTATCGTCACTTTGGGTGTATCATCCGTAAAATCCATTTCTCTGTAAAAGCTATTTTACAATACTATATTATACTTTACTTTTTACAGTGATATTTATTTAATTACAGTGATTCAGTAATTTTATGGTAATTATTACTGTATAATTACGGTATATCAGATTATTTGTTCCGTAATACATTCCGGTAAAAATGGATTTTGCGGTAAAAAGTAACGGCACCCTGAGTACTGGCACTTTTTACAGTAATCCAGAATATTTTATAGTTCAACAGTGTAATATTTTTGTCTCAGATAAGATTACAATTACCTATTCCTGTTTTCAACTAATGTGTTATTTGTGATGAATTAAAACTTTTATTATTAATACTCTAATAATATATAAGTATACTTTTTATCCTTATAAATTCAAAATTATTAACTTTATTATATCGACATATAATACCTTCCTTTTCTTCGAAAGAGAATATCTGTTTGAGTGACAAATACTTTTAGCAGTGCAAAATTAATTATTCAATTAATTATTAACTATATATCTCGATGGTTAACTTGCAAATGTAAAATAATTTTATTAAATTGTTAGATAGTTCGGCAAACTGAACATTATGATTCATTAAAATATATTATATTAAGTTAAATTCAGGCTAACCGAAAAGATAATCATATTACTTATCATTCAAATTCAGATCCATTTGAATATTAGGTAATAACTGATTTCAATAAGCGAAACTAAATGTGTAGGTATATTAAAATTCCTTCATTATTCAAATCTTTGGAATTGTAAACATGGAACAATTCCTTCCCTCGCATTGCAAGTGTAAATGAATGTAGTCAGCTGAAATTAAAGCTCTGACTCAACGAGCCATGAAACGAGAAATCATAGCCATTTTGAGTAAACAAATTGTCGTAATTAAAATTTCTGACAAATCTCTGACAGGCAGTAATTAAAATGAAGTAGTGAAGAACCATGTTTTATTATGAACATTGAATCTTTTCTTTTTAATTATTCTGGAAAAAAAAATTCTTCAGTGCCTAAAACATTTTTTTAAAAATTCTTGGTGAACTATTTATGCTATTTTTTTCTACGAGTTATTTATATTTATTTGATTAACAAGTAATAAAATTTTAACAAATATTAAAGTCTTGATATGAATTAATCTAGTAATGAACTATCTTTGAACAAATATTGAAATTCTAACTAGATAAAATAAATCTCTAATCTAACTATAATCTAATTATAAATGTTTTTATTTCCTATGAGCTGCACAATCAGTCTTCCCGATGAGCAGACCTAGTGCGTTCTCCTGAAGTGGTATCCACTCTTTCAGGACCACCACAATGGGTGAGATACCGTTGGCCATGTTAATTTGGACGTCTAGTTTCTGCCACACTAGATGGCAGCACCGAGACTCTGTTTGGATGCTAAAGTGCACTAGGAATTTAATTTTGCCGGAAATGCCAAGAGCCAATAAGGCACTCCAGGGATCTTTTACATGCCGCATAATCATACGACATGGCCGCTGAGGATTTTCTGCATCCCGGAAATCCGGGGTCTGGGCCGGGGATCGAACCCGCAGACTTGGGCTCAGAAGGCCAACGACAAACCAACTGCGCCACCCAGCCACTATTATAAATGTACAATCTAGCTATTTATTATCTATTACCTAATAGAGAACTTCATACGCTTCAAAAATGTACAAAAGTGAAATGACAGTCGACATGTTTACAAACGAATCAAAAATAGGTGCCCATCAAGACATGACAGACGTGAATGTAATGAATAAAAAAATATATTTTTAAAATCGTCTTTTGTTTCGCTACATTCACGTCTGGCAAGTTTTGAAAATGAGCGTCTATTTTCGATGTGCTTGAAACAACCTTAGCAACAATTCTTAAAATTTTCTTATTGGGTCCTATAGGAACATGCATCGATGAACCTATATTGGGATGTCTAGATTATTTCTTATGTGTGTCCTATATAGGGCCAATACCGGCCTATATCAGCTGGAAAATAAACATAAAATATCAGGTGAATCTGACAACTCACCTGTTATTTTATGTTTCAGGGGGGCCGATTATTGGTTGGGCCCCCTGAACGCCGATATATAGGGCCGATATTGGTTGTTAAGTGGCTATAAAATGTAGTGTGAATCGGAAAATTTTATATAGGGCCAATATCAGAAAATAACTGCCTTTTGAACTCTTACAGAGCCAATATTCGAGGAATTATAGGTCTAATGAGGGTTCACGTTATTTTGCTGCTAAGGATATTGACTGCCATTTCAGTTTTGTATATTTTTGAAACGTACGAAGTTTTCTGTCAGGTAATATCTTACCGATTCAGAATCTTGGGATTTTTTTTTATTTATAATCTAACTATAAATATAACTATATAAAAGAGAATTAAAACACAGCTAATTAATTAATTAAAACACAACAAGAAAAAACAAATCTCTTGCTTATTCTCAATCTAATGTTTCGTAAATAGTCCTAAATTTCAAATTGCTTTAAATCAAATAAAGATTCTTTCCATTGAGCATCGATTTTAGCTCCAACTCGCATATTTAAATTTTTTAAGCAAACATCGCATATTTAAATTAATTTTCTTGATTTAACCATACTCACTGTATTTTATCCATGAAACCTACTCAGTTTGTAAACTGATAATGATTAACTAATTAATTAGATTTTCTTAGCGTTCTTTTTCTAAGTCTTATAATAACTCTATATTTAACTGTTATATAACTCTATGCTCTATTTAATAAACAACGAGAACTTTTGGTAAAGAATACATTCTTCAATAAAAGTGTTTTAAAGAAAAGTCCAGGTGAAGAAATATTTCATTTTGCTTTTTTAAATGTTTGATAGCTTTATCTTTAAAAAAAAAAAAAAAATTCAAGAGCAAATGGCATCAAGTAAATGAAACAATAAACGTAACTTCAAATCACAAGTTAAAAGTTTAACGGAATAGGACTTTTAAAAAACGTTCCAAGATAAACTTATTTAAAAAATAAAGGAAAAAACGAGAAAGTGCAGAAATGATGCTAAAAAACTCTTACGTCTATAAAAATTAGTTAGACTGTTCTTAGAAGCTTTTTTTTTTTCATTTTTAGTAAGCGTCAAAATTAGCTCCAAATCACATATTCTCTGTCTCATTTTTTCCTACACAAAACTTATACAATTTTATAATTATTTAACAACAACTGACTGATCAATTCTGGGTTATAGGCAGTATATTTCTAACTTCAACTTTGATAGACATTTTACGCTTTATAAAATGAATACAATGAAAGTATTTTAGAAAAAAAAAATTAAGCAATGTAGTTTCCTGGCGCTTTATAAATTATACAAATAATATATTGAATAATTATTAAAATAATTTATAATAATCAACTTATTGGAAAAATGAATTCACGTGTTAAATATAATAAAAGAGTCATGCTTTTATCTCTTTGTAATATATGATTTTAGATCGTAGAAGATTTAGATTTAGAAAATAATTATATTAGGTAAGATCTTAAACAAACTAATTTAAAACAGAAAATAAATAATGTAGATAAACGAACTTTTTTTTGTACGTTACAACGAATGACTTTTATAGTTAAACGAAATATCTGCAAAATGAGCAATATCTAAAAAAGATAATAAATTTTAGTTAAGGGAAATCTTGTTTTTTATAACTAAGACAAAATGAATGTTGAAACTCTGAAAGCATCTGCGCATTAAATCAGTTGCTTAAGAATTCTAAACAAAACTATGCTTTAAAACAGCTCCAAACAACTCCCTTTTCCACTGTTTATTTGCCAGATCACGTGACGGCCAAATGGGCCGCCATTTCTTATCTGTGCCTATCATTTCACAGCTCCTGCAACAAAATAAACAATAAGAAAAAAGTAAAAACAATGGCCTTTCAAAACGAACGCCCCATTCCCTTAACTTAAAGGCATTTATTATATCTTCCAAATGTTTCAAATATCTGACGGTGTTATCGGCAATATATGTTTCTGTCAAAAAACTTCTTCAAAAATGACACAGTGAAAAGTTAAAGGCAACGTTTTGCAGACCCTTGGGAGTCGTGGTTTAAGAAAAATGGCGCTGAGAATGCGTTTAGTAGTTGTCTGTTTAATTTTGGGTTGTATTTTGTAATTTGTTTCTGTGAATTACGACCTATCTTTCATTTCGCTTTTAGGTGCAAAGAGCAAATTTGTTAGAGATCTGGTGACATTTATGGCGAGGTATAGGTTTATCAGATTAAAACGTGTGTTTGAAAAATAAAATGAAGTAGTATGGTTATCGTTAAAAACACTGTTTACACACCTCTTTTGATTTAATTTTTATTCTTTTATACTTAGATGAAGAATTTTTTAAATGAATATTAATTTGTTGCTATAAATGTACAATGCACAAAAAAGGACCACCCTAAATAACTTTTGTTCTAATGATTGGATTTTCACATTTTGGAACTCTGTCTTACTAGTTCAATGGAGTAATTTCAAACGTAAAAATTAATTAGTTCAGACGATATTTTAAGTAACAAAATAAGGTACAACAATGTAATATCTCTGAATTAACATGCCGTTTTTGAATGAATTTCTGACCCTTAAAATATAAGAGGCAATCTGGGAAATATGGTCCCCATAAATTAGTCAGGAATGTGGTATAAAGTCAAGAAACCTTAATGTTCATTTTATTTTTTACACATTTCACCATATCTCTAGAACTTTTTAAGTAAATTGAAAAATTTTTACATGCAATTATAAAGTTTGTATATCCAAGAGTATTTTGAATAATTTTATGCAAAAAATGAAGTTTAGTAAATTTTAATTATTATTTCATTTGATAATAGTCGAAAAAACTTGAATTGTAAGGTATGCAATTTTCTACATCATTATGCAAATATATATATATATATATATATATATATATATATATATATATATATATATATATATATATATATATATAAATATATATATATGTATATATATATATATATATAAGTCATAAGCGCATTTTATTACATTTCTCTTCATTTTCGAGAATTGAAAGAATTAGAACTTTATCTCTCTAGATTCAATTTGATAATAATTACATACAGTAACTGAAATTAGATAAAAATTAAGGTAGGTAAGAAAATATTCATTTTTAAGATCAATGTTAATGTAAGAACTACTTGAGCATTCATTTAGTTAAACAAAATTTGTTTACGGTTTTAACAAGAGATCATGTAGGATATTTTATTTAATGTCAAACAAGATCCTGATTCAGAAAAGGCAAGTTTTATTTCTTTTTAAGAAGCAAACTTATCTTTATTTCATACTTTATAACTACTTTGGAAGCGTTATTTATCATTTAACAAATTAATATTCAACAGTTAATACAAATACAGCCAAAAAAAATATTATTTAATCTATGTCGAATATGGTATATTTGTTGTGAAAGTTTACCAATAAAATTCAGTAGAGAGTTATTTTTTTTTTATAGAAACAGACATTTTTTTATGTAAAAATAAAACCTTTTTGACAAAATTTGAGAATTTATTGTAAAGTCGTATTTTATCCAGGCACATTAACTATAATCAATAAATGAAAAAAATATTTATAATTGTTCATTAAACAAGAATTTAATAAATCTAATATGAAAAAAGACTATTTGGTTAAACGTCCTTTAAAAATAAATTCCAAATAAGGAATTAAATGTCGCTAAATGCTGTTACATTTCTTCCTATAACTTTTAATAACAAAAAAATTAATATATATATATTTCCCAAACTTATCATACAGGCTAAAAAAAAATATGCAATAATTTCAATATGCAGGATAAAAATATTATCACAATAATATCAATGATAATTTCAACATATTTTTAGTCTTTTTTTGTGGAATAAACTATTAAGTTTACCTTGATTGAATTAAAGTAGCTTAAAAATAGTTTTAGATAGCATAATATTTTTTATTTTTAAATCTTATTTTAACCCTTAGCTTTGGGAAGAGTCCCTATATATCAGAGTTTAAGTATAATGGAAAATGTAAGAAATACGAAAAAAAAAAAAAAAAAAAAAAAAAAATGAAACGGAAAGAAAGAAAAAAAGAAAAAAAAATCGCTACCTCAGTTAAATTTCTTTTTATATTTTGTGTAAATAGTTCTTGGGCAGCCTTTTGCAATTTTCATGTACCTACCAATTTATTCGTCTGTCAAAATGTTGGAAGTACCTCTCCCCAACAATGTCAGTTTCCTTTTTGGCGAGAAATATTGGCGAAGAAAAAATAGTCAAGTGGTCAACTTCTTCATCTCTCGAGGCTATGTGCTCGAAATATATCGTAAGATTTTAAGAACTGAATATATCTTATTTTATTTCCGAATAAGAAAATACACATCTTACTGCCACCAAGAAATTCCGTGAAATGTGTTTAAAGCATAAAGTACAAGATTTTAACCAAGTTATATTTTTCTAACCAATAAATTTCTGAGATTTATATATATGTGTGTTATTTATAGTAAAACATGCATGATGGATTATGTTTAGTTAAATAGTATCGACTAAGTAAAGTTTTCCTAACACTTAAAAAAATTGTGATCACTGAGCTATTTAATGCAAACTTGTTTTATAAAACACTTGTTTCAAAATTAAAAATTTATTTAGTTAAATGACTAAAAACTGATATTAAAAAATAATTTAGGGTTTGTTAAAAAAAAATTCACGGTATCAAGTTAAAGAAAAGGGATTTCATTTTTACATTTCAAATTTGAAATTTAAAAAAAAACAAACACTGCAATTAATATTTTTGAAAAAAAAATATGCATGTATTAAAAATCCCCTTTATTAATTCTTTTCAAGCATCAAAACAAAACAACTAAATTCAAAATAAAAGAATTACGTCTCTGTTCTCAACGTTTATAACAGTTCTTTTTTGGAATCCGTATTTCAAGTAATTTATATCATTTTTAGCAAATACATACACTAATGCCAAATTATTAATTTAAAATATTTTATTCTTCACATTAAATATTTTCAAAATAATTAATAGTATTTTTTGTTAGTATGTTTAGAGTTGCTAATTGACTTTTTTTTATAAAGTCGTGGTTCCGCCAAAAGAGCATAATCATGTAGGGTTCCGTAACCTAAAAAAATTGGAAACCACTGTTCTAGAGTACATTATGTAGTTTCGTCTATTCCTTCAAGCTTCGTTTTTTTCAGAAAATTATTCAAATCGTGATGGACTGAATAAAAAGTAAGGTAAATATTATATTTTTTCTGATAGGAACTATATATATATATATATATATATATATATATAATATATATATATATATATATATATATATATATATATATATATATATATATATATATATATATATTTATATATATATATAAACTCAAATGATATTTATATCTCTTATTATATGCGGCGCGCTTAACGAACAGTTAACTAATTAAAAATACAATATTGATAATAATTATATTTGAGGATAGCTAATAACTGAATGAACAAAGACGCTATTTTTATATAACTTTATACGCTCTAAAACATCCAAGTACTTGTCTACTTAAGCTGAATATTTACAGCAACAACAAATTAATCTATGCAATATTTTTAGTCATGTATCTTGGTCATTATGATTTGGATTTCTCAATAGAAGTAGAATATCTGAAAATCGAGTTTGAATTATAATTTGTATACGCATTGTTTAATTTGAAATGCAAGGTTAAATAAGTGAACACTATAATGAAATGTTATTTTAAAAAATTTTGAGTCATTTATGCAAGCGAGTATTTAAGCAAGACAAATATGTTATAGTTTGAAATCCTCATTCATAATATTTACAGCATATAGAAATAAAAGGCTGATTTTAATATCTTTTGTTGAATTTTAAAGTCAACCACTATAACAAATAAAAAAAATGAATATTAGGCTGTTTCTAACGTACCAAATAACGCTTGATTATGATAACTTTTGTTTTAACAAAATGTATGAACAATATGACATTTGTTTCTTCAGATTTATTTCTTGAATGCAAAAAAAAATAACCCATAATTCTCGACAACGAGCATATTTTATTATTTACTCGCTTGAACCATAAGTTCTTTGAACGTGACAGGTAGAAAACATGCAATTTGCCATTTATTTATTTGTTTGTCAAAAATGGCAACACACTGATGTCTAAACTTTTCAAAAGGTGTCAAATCTTTTGCTTCTCGGAATTTTCAGAAAAAAAAATGCAACGGGGATGATGTTTTCAGTTTCCATGTGAAATTGTATATCACTCCAGCGTTTTTTTTTTTTTTTTTTTTCAAAAATTCAGATCACTATCGTTTGTTTGTTTCGTTTTACTCTCATCCGACAACCATTTATTCTTTTTGGTACTGAAAACGAAAATTCTTATGTTCACTCTGTCAGTCATTTTTTTTCTTTCTGAAGTTGGCACTATTCCAATGTGCTTATCATTGAATGATAGCGTCACTTAGTCGCCTGTCTTTTGTGGTGAGTGGAAATTTATTACCAGTTGAAATAAGAACCATTAAATGAAGGTTGTATTTGAAAGCCAATGCTATATGGAATGAGGTTTTCAAAACTATTTCTTTCAAAAGACTCCAGCTGATAGTTACAATTTAACCACCATTAGTTTCACACCATTTGAGACATTTAAGCCGCTTCGAAAAAATAAGGTAAAATATTTTATGACTTATGTAATATTATGCTTTGAACAAAGAACAATTCCTTACATTTTTAAATATCTGCAAGTGACGCCATCGCCGGTAACTCCTAGCATTTGTAGATTCAGAAGCCAATCAGGTTCATCACATACGCGTGACGTCGCTTACGGTTATCCAATTGAATCGGGTTGAATCTCATGGTTAAGCATAATCATAGCAAGTACCCAATTACTGCAACAAAAAAAGAGATATAAATTATATGCCTTTAAATAATATTTTATGTGTAATTTCTAACTGCAGCAAACCGTTTCTTGAAGAAGAAAAAATATCCCTAGCAAATTTAAAGATTTTAAGGTTTTTTTACTGTTAGAAGTCTCTAAATTAGATATTAATTTAACTCAGAGCTGAATTCAATCTGATTCGTTGTACAACCAAAAGAGGCAAAGAAACTCTGATTTGTATGATCAAAATCCCATAAAACCTATGAGAAAATCGTTCATTGTATAAAACTTTATTCGAGATGCAACTTTTTTTCCTCATGTGTTGTGCATACTAGAATGAATTTTACTTAAACTGAAAGAAAAAAATTATTCAAACAAAAACCATTATACTATCACAGTACAACTTTATCAACTCCCCTTACACACTTTAAACAAGAGCATCAACCATTATTCTCAATTCACAAAATTATTCTCATTCGGTATATATTAAAGTTCATTTTAAACAGAGATATCAATGAAGCATTCTTACAATGCTTAAATCAGCTTATTTTTTACATTAGCTTTTAATTTTAAAAAAAATGAAAAAATGCACATTATGCGCATGTATTTTTTTTTATATTTCTAATAGCAGATTAGAAGAAAACTGTAGACCGAAAAACAAACAATAAAATTAGAACATGAAGCTAGCTATAACCGTAACAGAACTGATACTACATGTACATGCATATTAATGTATATATATATTAGTAGAACATTACTTTTTTCTATTCTAATTTATTATAAACATCTTGAATAAATTAGAAGCGGAGAAAAAAGACAAGGTTAAATATTAATTAAGTACTGCTAAATAATGTTTTTACTCTTTAATACGTAAGATAGCATGCTTAAAAAAGCACATATTTATTTATTTTAAAATATTTATGTGGAAAGCAAACAAATTTGTCTAAAATTTACATATCCATGTAAGTACTTAAAAAATCATCCCATAAAAATGATTTTCCGTCGTAAAAAATGTTTTCTTAAGAAAAAATAATAAATATTCTATACAAAAAAAAAAGCTGTTTAAGTATAAATCTTCCACCTTATTCTAAAAAGCAATACATTTTATTTTTGAAGCAAACACAAAAATGCATAGTAAAAATATTTTAGCTGTTTGAGAAAAATGTTTTCAGCGGTTTTTTTGACTGACAAACGTTGTCGAAAATTCCCGATAAAACCTTTGAAAAGAAGAGAATAGACCACTTCAAGAAGCAACTTTCCTTTCTTTGGAGAAAAGCAATACATAAAGTAACAATATAAATGATAAATAAAAAAAATAGAAAAAAAAATAACCTTTTAAGCAAGAAAATGCATTTACTTAAGACCAACACTAAAATATAAGAGTTTTTGTTCCTGTTATTTACAAAACATTGGATAAACAGTAGATATATAATACACACCTTTAAATATTTTGATAATTGTTGATAAACATTAGCAAAAAATGTATAAGTTGTAAATATTCATGCCTAATCGTACTTCAGAATAACTAAATAAGCACAACTGTTATTTTTTTATTAAATTATGGCTGAATTTTATTGTGTTGTCTTAACTGTATTAAGTGAGAGTAAAATTTTAAGTCTAAAAACTATGTTATGATGACAATAAAATATTAGAATACATGATAAAAAATTAGTTAAAATACGAAATCTACCGTAATACTAATAGAACGTTAAGTGACCGTTGACAATTTTTTACACAGTTTTATTATTTTACATAAATTACTTTCATAGTTGCTTATTATAAAAGTTTTAAATGCCCTAGTACACTTTTTTAAGGTTTTTATTTGGGCTCAAAATTCATTTCTCACTGCCGCACTCCGACCCCCATGTTTACTTCGGTATATTTTTTTGGTTTTTTGAGCTGAAATTGTTGTTTTTCTTCAAAAGTTGAAATGATTAACTTAAACAGTAAACGTTTTGTAGGACTTATTTATTTCACGGGTAATCTAGGGAATGTGCATAATAACTAGATTGATCTGTTATATTGTCAAAAAATTGTTCAATTTCTCAAATTATCTAGATAATCTGCAATTATCTACTAGACATTCGGTAAAAGGAAAATAGGACTTTTCCTGGAACAGCAGAAGCTTTTTTGTACCTTTAAATTAACATGATGTTATTCATTTGTTTTTCGCTATTTAAAACACCACAGTCAAGCAATTAAGAACCGTGGTGGCTCAGGGGATAGAGGGCTTGTCTCCCAATGACGTGACCCGGGTCCGAATCCCAGCGATGGCTGGTTAATACGAATTCCGCATCCGGCTCTCACCGACCACAGTGCTTACGTAAAATATCATCAGTGGTAGACGGATCATGGTTTAGAGTCCCTTTGCCATCAGGCTAATCGTAGGAGGTTTTCGAGGTTTTCTTCTCCATGTAAAGCAGATTAGTTCCATCAAAAATTTCTCCATGGAGATAGCTTTTTCCCAATACTTGATCAAGGAGTTTCCCTGTCTTCTGTGTTGGATTAAAAACTACAAAGCTACGGAGTTTAACATTGGAAGTAGTCGGAAACTCATAATTGGGTCGGTTGTTCAACGACGGGTATAAAATCAAGATATTTGCACAGTATTTGATAAAATCTAGCACAATTGCTTTAAATACTATAATAGAAAATAGCAAAGGTTTTAAAGTAATATTACAATTAAGGTAATAAACATCATTTATTTATTTTTCATTATCTAAAAATCCTATTCAACACCTTAAAAAATTAGTGGATGAATTGTAATAATATGTTAAAACTATTTGATATAATGTATATAATGTAATCCGTTAAAGCCTTTGTTGTAACAAACATTTAAACTTTAATGGATTACCCTGTTTTAACTCAAATTTGCTCGGTAATGTGCTTATTAATTGCTTACAAACTTTAGCGGTAATATATATATTAAAACGTATTCTGTTTCCTTTCACTTTTGCTACGCGCTTCAATTGACCAAACATATCCCTTTGTAATTCTATTAAGATACATTTGTTAACTTAAATCATTTTGTTTAGTAATTAAAAAAATTAAAATTGAATTGTTAAGCACATTTGGGGAGATCACTACCGTAGTTTAATGAATTCGCTTACCAGAGAGGTTTATACATTATGTATAGTTTATATGATTTTTTGCGTGAACCTGCATAAATAATTGATAATTTAATAGCTCTCATTTCTAATTTTTCAATTAAACTGTGCTCACGTTTCACTGCTAAGTTGATGTAATACAAGGGCCATTAATAAAATGTTCAATCCATCTTTTCAATTTCTATTCACTATTTGCCACCAATCAATCATATTTGTCAATAATCTATTAAATTATTTTGTGTCATCTATTGTTGAAATTATTCACTTGAATGCAAGCACAATGTAAAAAAAGTGTGAAATTATGGTTTAAAATACCGACACTTTGGATGCCTCATCCGTAAAATCCATTTTTGCCTTAAGATATTATACGATAATTTTTACAGTTATATTAATTTTGATAGAGTGGTTTAATGATTTTATGGTAATTATTACTGTAAAAATTACGGTGTATCATTTTTTTTCTTCTGTTACACATTTCGGTAAAAATAGATTTAACAGTAAAATAGTACTGGCACCCAAACTGATGGTACTTTTTACCGTAAATTCATTCGGAAATTCTCGAACTGTGTAGTGAAAATATTCTCTTCGATTATGCACGTGCAACACTGCATATGCCTACAGTCTGTTAACATCTGTTACACTCTTACATCTGTTATGGCCTTTTTCCTATGATTCCTGAAAAAGGCAGTGATCATTTTTATTGAGTGTTTTTTGTTAAAAATAAATGTTTTGCCATTTTCGTTCAAAAAGGGATAGGGTAAAAATAATCCTTCCGACCTCAATTCAACTAAACTGTTTAAAAAATTTTCAAGAAGAACTTGCAGATTTCATTCCTACCTAATGCACCAATTAGGCAAGATTGTAATGTAAATAATGTAAACTATATTACGTAATCTTGATAAGTGGATGACAAAATAGAGATATTTGTTAGAGGAAAGGAATATCACTCTCAATGAGTTAAAGTGAATCTTCTGGGTACCCAGGGCTTTATTATTTTGTGTTTTTCCTATAAGTTTGTTTGATAACGTTTAAGATATCAGACGTTGTCACCATGAATTCTACAAAAGATAGAAGTTCATCAGAGAAAAGAAATACGTAACTCAAAGAATCAATCACCATAATTTCAATATATAAAATATGGTTGAGAAAAAAAAAGGTTTTGAAATTTCAATAAGACATAGAAAGCACGAATTTCAGTAAGATTTTGCTTTTTAAGTTTAGGGGAAAAAACATTTTCAAAGATGGCAGACTTCAGTCCGTTATATATTTTCTAAACAGAGAAACATTATAAAGAAAAATACGCAGTTTGCAGCGCTTTTGGGTGTTTCATACGTCATAAGTAACATTTCTGGAAAGAAAAATTAAAAAATGTTGGTTTTAATAATTTATTATTTTCACGCATTTAAACTGTTCTATTTTGAAATAAAGAATTCAAAACACTTTAAATATATATTTTGATTTAAATATATATATCATTTTTTACATGAATACATAATATCTAAATTTGATATATTTATTTCATGCGTTTCTTGAAAAACTTTCATGCATGTGAGAACAGGAGATCCAGTTTCAAAAAAACATAAAAGTGAAATATGTGGACCATCTATCGTTTGGAGTTATTGAGAAGTCGTAACAGTAAATCGTGGAATGTGGAATCTTATAACCCGTTATTTATTTTATTTTTTTCAGCCCTAAAATGTTTTTTTTTCCTCCGCCACCTTCTGTATTTCCTTTGTTGTATTGTATTTATTACGTGTCATTTACTCGAGTGTTTCTACATTTTGTCACTTATTTTATTCATTTAGCAACATTTAGGATGGTAAAGCTAAAATCATTTTCCTTTAAATTTTATCAAGCAGAATCAAATGAAATAAAATCATGAAATTTTTTTAAACAATAGCTCATCGAGTACAATAAAATATCGAGTTTTAAAAAGTAATAGATGGCATAATAAAATAAATAAAATTAGATGCTGTTATTTAAATTTATTAAGGTCAATATTTTTAAGAATTTTTTTAGGTTTAACAACATTTCGATAAATGATTTTCTGAACTTAATAAAACATTATTTTTTTTCAGAAAAAAATTTCAACTTAATCCTTTTTTTAATATCTACTTTTTTCAGGGAGATTTGCTTTTATTAAATAAATAAGAGTTGTATTACACTGATATAATTTAATGATTTCCTCTTTTCTTTTTTTTCATCCCACTTAGTTTTTAAAAATTTCGAAATAGGTTTCTTGCAGACATATCATTATTGTATATGTAAGTTTGAATTGTTAGAGTTGCATATACCATTGGAGTAAAAATCTAAGATTGTAAAGTATGATTTTCTTTTTGAAGTAGTAAAATATATTATAAAGGTATCATTCATTTTAAGAAACTTATTGTTATGTTGTTATGCAGAAAGCCTTTTGTATTACAAGCTTTGATTTGTAACATTCAGTTTGCGAAATTTAATAGAAATGAATGTTGGACAATGAAGTGTGGGTCATCTGAATTAACGGGTAACTGAATGTCGGACAGATGACCGAATCTGCCCTTTATGTGCGTTTGAGAAATAGGTGTGTTTTTTTGAAAACTCCTAGTGAATTTCTTAGAGATATTATTTTTTCACTTACTATCTGTGTTATGAAAGCCTTAGTGCGTCAAATTTATTTTTTAGTAATTTAAAAAATGGATTTAAATGAAACATTATATTTGTATAATAAATAATATTTAGTACCATTTCTTCTGCAAAACAATCGAATATCTAAATATGTCTAATTTATTTCAAAATTAATAAATTATTTTGCTATGATAAATAATAGTCTTTTTTTTTTTTTTTTAGTGTAATCATTATTTTATGATTTTGTTTATAAATTAGCCATTTATTGTTTGAGTTGAAAATTGCTACTTGGATAGATATTATGTGTATTCAGAAATTCATTATTTTGTATTTTTTCCTATTTGTAAGATATCTTTCGATTGTTCATATCAGTGATCATCTAACCGTAGATTGCTATCTACTGGTAGCTCACGGTGACACTTTTGTCAGATCGTATAAAATTGATTTCATATTTATTTGCAAAATCATGTTAGAGGCTAAAAAGGCAAATGTAAGATTTTTATGAAAAATAGGTTTTGGTTGGTAGTTTTTAGTTGGATTTAAAAAAGTTAAAGTAGATCAGAAACGTCATAAGTCTGGCAAGCACTGGTTTATATGATGCATGTCGTAAAATCACGTCATCACTTTTCGACCCTTCAGAATAAGACTATTTTAGAGTATGATCTACTTTAACAATTCCCTTTCCCCTTTTCAATTAAAAGCTTATTGACATCTTTTAAATATCTAACACAGAAGTAAAACGATGGTATATAGTTTTTTTGCAACAAGACTTTTATACTTACTAATACTCTGCGGAGATAGAGTACATAAACATACACATATCGCCAGTAAAATTATAATTTCTCAAATGATGATATTTTTTTTTTTTGTTGCAAAAAATAGATGAAACTAAAGGAACTATAGTTGGTTAAAAAGCATACATAAAGAAAAATATAGCAAAATATAATATTTTTATTGTGACTTGAATATAAATTATTTTGTAACATAAATTTCAGTTTTGGACACTTTCTGTGGTAGAGACATCAGGCATTTTTGTCACAAATCACATCGCTAAGATTCTTTGATTAATAAATTTATTGAATTTTTTGAACTGAGCAATTGTAATTTCGCCTCGTTTTAAATAAAATTATATTTACAACAAAAGTATGATGTATTTCTGCTTACATTAGTATTTTAAAAAAAACATCGTATTTTTGGCACTTATTGCATTGTTACTTTTCATAGAACAATGAAGTGAAAAAAGACAAAACCAAGTTTAAAATTAAAATTGAGATTAGGATGATATTATTTATTCACCACCCAACTCTATGTGAGTAAAATTAAAAATATAGAGACACTTAAATTTTATGAATAAAGTCATCTACAAGATTAAACTTTAATTAAACTTTCATTTTTCTTTGAGTTACTCAAAGATCAAGATGACCCAATGTTGCAAGATTCAAGATATACTGAGCACCTTCCAACCAAGTTCCCTCATTTTTGACTGCTTCTTAAGATAAGTGGTGAAGAGGATTATCAGCATGACATATGTCATCATTGCGTTTGACCTGTTCTGTCTCGTTTCCTTTGAGGTTATAGATTTCATCAATATAACGGTCAACATTACTGACCACACACTATCCGATTAATCTGTCAACAGAAACTGATAATCCGTGATGTCTTTACAATCCATGTCAACTTTTTTTTATGTTATTACTTTTATTATGTCATTATTTTATTGATTTATTTTTACAATCTTACTGAGCTCACTGGATTGCATTTAAAGGTATATGTGTGGCTATTGCACAACTCCTGGAACATTAACTTGCTTTGATCACAACCTGTTCCATATACTATAATAGGCTATCTACGTTTTGTGATTGGATTACCATAAGTACCTCAAAAATATCAATTTTGTTAGTTTCAGTTCAATATTACGTTAAATGAAATTTAACATACAAACAAGCGAAATAACACCAACAAACAAAGTAACACTGTTTTTTTTAAACTCTGAGAAAAAAAGTATCATCAAAAGTACCAGAATAAGGTAAAATTTACAGTGTTTCGTGCTATATGGAAGCATCAAAAAGCTCGGTAATTTTTACTGAAGAGATGGAAATACATTCAGAAGGAGATACAGAAAAATAAAGTTATAAGAAAGATTTGTTTTTAAATTAATGTGTAGCAAACAAAGTAAAATTTTTTAATCTCTGAAAAAAAGCATGAACAAAACTACCGGAAAAAGGTGAAATCTATAGTGTTTCAGGCTCTATGGAAGCATCACAAAGCTCTGTAATTTTTACACAAGAACTGGAAATATATTCAAAAAGAGCTACAGAAAGATGAAATTTTACGAAAGATTTGTTTTTTAAATTAATATGTAGCGTACAAAGTTGCACTATTCTCTTAGAAAAAAATCATGATCAAAACTACCTGAATAGGGTAAAATTTACCGTGTTTCGGACTCTATGCGAATGTCTGAAGGCTCGTAGTTTTTATGGAAACACTTTGTTAATGAACATGGCAAAATTAACAATAAAACATGGTTTTATAATATGCGATAAAATTTGATAAATGGGGTAAAATTTGATAATTATATAGTACCCGTGGTATTATAGTACTTTAGAGCATAACATAAAAATAACATGATATCTTAGAGCATGGCTTAAAAATAGCACGATACTCAAAATGGCATGAAAACCATTTACTCAGTTAAGTTTTCTGTTCAATTTTGTATTTTTCACTGAATGTATTTTTTACTGAATAATTTTGAAAAGAAGAATTTCCTGGTAAACTGTTACCATATGAACAAAAATAATACAAAATGAATCGTTTAAATACCGTATATTTTAGTTTTGTTTACTATACTTATGGGGGTTCTTTTTCACCAGAAATGTCTTTTGAAAAATTCTTTTCGTTATTTTTTTCTTCTTTTTTAATATTTTGAAATTTTTAGTGACCCATCTGTACGTATTTTCACTTAACATATCGTCAAATTTTAGAATATACATCAAAGAGAAATATTGTAGTGCATATCGTCTTAAGAAAATTTTCTCTAGAGAACAATAAAAATGTAATAGTAATCTCACATGTTAACAACACATGTCATATATATATATATATATATATATATATATATATATATATATATATAAAATTTTTCAAAACTGTATTTAATATATCTTGATGTTAAAAACATTAAACTTTTATTGTACTCACCGCTAATTAAAATCATATTCGTTCTGAGAACATTTGACTCGATAAAGCAGCTGACTTTATACCCCAAAATATCGACATTAAAAAAGGGTTTTTAATGTATACAAATACTTTAAAATTTAAATAAATTATTCCATTCATAATTTAATTTAACTGTTTAAATTTACATTTGACATTTTAATTAAACATTTTCTTAATTTACAAAAGCACTTTATAAAGTATTTATAGTGTTATTTTACAAGAAGAATTTGGAAATTAAAGATTCAACATCGTTTAAAAGTTTAAGAAAGAGTTTATATAAATTTTGACAAAACACCAAGTGTCTAAATCAAATTCTAACATATTTCAAATGCATCATTGACTTTTAAGTTTTGCTGTTTATTAGCTAAAAAATTCACAAAATAAATCTAAAAATGTACCTTCAACTTTTATTTATAAATGAATCACATTAGAAAATAAGCCGGATCTGGTTCAAAACAGTTCATTGATTTTCTGGTTCTAATTTTTTTTTTAATACAGAATGGGCATTGTTTAGTTTATGGTTTAGCTCATTGAATAACTAAGACATTCAATCAATTTTTCAGTTCATTTTTATTTGAATTCATTTTAGCTATGTTTCAGCTGCTTTATTCTTTTATAAATAATAGAATAAATGAATGCCAAGGATGAAAGATGAGGGGCAATATTCAATTCAATAGCTTTCCTTAATTCATAAGAAATTTTTATTTGGATTCTTTTACACTTCCCGGTCATGTGAACTTTGACCTTTCAATTTCAGTAAAAGAAAGTTTTTTTTTTATTTTTTTTTTTTTATATAAGATTGAACAAAAATGTGTCAACATAATAGCTCCGGAACAATTAATAGCAGAATTTGAAAACACCATGTTTTCAAAATTTTAGAAGCATGTTCTCATTTTTAAGCAAAGATCATATGAAGGAAGAAATGTGGAAGAAGAATGTTTGCTGGCTGCCGACAGGATTCGAACCGGGGAATCTGGGTTTGTATTAGAATACTCTATCCACCATAGTTGTACTCCCCAGTTCAGAAAATGATAGAAAGCTTTATAATGTGGCCGCCGCAATTACACATCACGAAATAAATTCCATTATCTTAAAATTTTTTAAGGTATAGTTAATGAGAAAAGAGTGGAATTAAAATTACCGATCTCCCGACTAAGCTATTGTGACCATATTTTCCAAATTGCAATTATTTGTGCCATTAAAATTAGAAATTAGTAAGAAATGATATGTCATTGCGGCGGCCTCTATATAAAGCCTCTTAATTTTATCTGGATTAGGGTGTACAACTGTAGTGGTTAGAGCATTTTGCCGGTTCTTAGTTCGAATCCTGCCGGCGGCCAGTTAACATTTCTCTTACACATTTCAACCCCTAAATGTGTTTTGCTAGATAATGAGTATATGCTGTTTCAATTTTAATTACATAGGATTTTTAAATCTGACTATTATTGACACAATTTTGCTAAATTATGAGAAATCTCTTTTTACAGTGAAAGAATGTAATTCATATTTATAGCTTTGTTCTTTTTGTTCAGGAGTAGAAAATTGGAATTCGTTCTCTATGTGCTATGTATTTTCTAAATGTTGATTTAAAAAAAAAAAGAAAATTCTCAGCAGTCACACAAGGAAAAAAAATCATGATTTTCTTAACTTTTAAAGCATATGTTCAACAAAAACTTGAATTAGTATAATAGAGACAATGATTTTTATAAACGTAGGTTTAAAAATGTTTCGATATTTCACTGATTATGTTCTTGTAGATACAATTTTCATCCCTTCAGGACAATGATCACATATATGTGATTCTCCCTTCTCAAAATACGGTATCATATATGTATCGAGCCTTTCTGCCTCTAGCGGCCCTAGATCACACGGACGTGATCTCAATACAGTACTTGCATCTGATAGTGGTACGCATGCGTACTATTTAGTACGTATACTCTCGGAGGATGCGGGCCTGCCTGCCGTTCTGCTCATCCTGAAGGGGTTAAAAAGCGGCTGATTTTAAAATCGAATCTATTAACTTATGCAAAAAATCTTTTTTAAGAATAGAAAAAAAGTCCAATTCAAAATCATGAAATCGTATATAAATGTCAATCATGACGAAAAAAAGCTTTTTTTTTTCCCTCGGTGCATTCTTAAGTTTCAGTCTATGCGTGTTATAGGAGTCAATGTGTTAGAAAATTCAATAAGCGAACGCCAATAGAAATTCTTTTGACTTCTTCGAAGGAAAGAAGGCTTCAAAACAAGGAAAAAAAAAATACAACAAAAAGGAAAGGAAACAACAATAGATCCCCACGAGTCGAGTGAAAGAGAGTTTATGACTTCAGCTACGGTTACCGTGATTTGATCAGAGTACGTGTTTTCCTATTTCGTTTTCTGGATGGCCTTTCCGATAGCGTCTGTTGGTAGCATCGTTTTTATTTTTATTTTCTTTATTTACACAGAAGAACAACAATGCGACTCATATTTTTCTCTTAACGTCCATCTATGTGTTTGAGGGAAAGATCAAAATGAAGTTAAATCCCTTCACGATAGTTAAAAGGAAAGGAAAAGGGTGACGATTTGTTTCGGGATCTAATACCCTATTACAGTGTCTTCCATAACATGTTAGACTGATTGTTTGTCAATTATGTTTATTTGCTTTTATTCTAATTCATGGGACAAGGTTTTATTATCCCCTTCTTATATATCTTGCTGTTTCTAAGGATACAACTTTGGTTGATCCTCTTACATTCTCTTTTTGGTTAAAGGAAGATTTTTTTAAAGTCAGATTCTTTAACTATTTTTATTGCAACTTTCTTGTCAATCATTACTAAATTTATTTTTGTTGGAGCAGAGATTAGAGTGCAGATACGTCTGACATATAAGAAACAATATGTTTTAATTTTTTACATATATTTTTTTTTCATTCTTTGTTTCATTCAATTCATTTTGTTTAAAGATTTATTTTGTTAATAGATATATAATAAGTTTAGCAATTTAAATTATAAATTTTAAAGTTTTGGTTTAGTTTTAAGTAATAATTTTAAATTATGAAAAACATCTTATTTGCTGAGAAATTTTACCTAATGCTACTTATAAGAATACGATTTTGTACCCATCAACGAAAATCAAAGAAATAAACAAATATATTACATAATTTAAAAGTAATCGTTAATAGCAATTATTTTATCTCAATAATTTAAACTAAAAAATAATAAAACAGCGTTTTTTGCCTTTGTTTATTATATTTTTTGAAAATAGTTTATAAAGTTAAAAATTATTTTGAATATTTACTTACACAAACGATTATTACTCTCTGGACAGAGGAGGTACCAAAACTTGTACAAATCGAAGCATTTTTTTAAGATAATTGAAATATGCAATGTCTCTCTAATATATGTGTGGTTTATTTTCATATTATAAATATGTGTATTTCTTGTTTCTCATATCATTGAAACTTAAGGGAGGTTTATGAGTTATGAATTGTTTAGTGAATACAACATAACTTACAAATTATCGAAATTTTTTTAAATATATTTAGTAGAAATAACAGATGGGGAAAATACTGGTAAAACAACTAATATTCCACAAATTCTAGCAGATAAAAATGGTAGTGTATTTAGTGTGACGTTTCTCAGCATAAGATTACATGCAGTCATTGGAATTTTACTCCTATATTAATTTTCTTAATTATGTCCGACAGAAAATACTTAAATGTAGCTCGCACAGATTTAAAGTCACTAAGACCTACGTGATTTTTCTTAAATACGATACAGCATAGGATATCTGAAATTTTTACGAGAGTAAAGATCTTTGGCACCTCTCATCTTTCTAAATAGCTCACTGCCGCAGCATGCACTTGAATACTTGCGTTGGACATCAAAGAAAATTGAATATGTCAGAATTGAATCATGTCATAAAAATGCAAACTGAAAAAGGCTAATCAAAAAAATGGCCACACATTCTTCCTTAGAATCTTTTTTAAAGTTTCTTGCTTTGAAATACATTCACATATCTTTCAAGTTTCTTGCTTTGAAATGTATTCACCTATTATTGTAGATTTCTTTTTATACATGTAAAAAACAGCAGTAAGTTTATGTCTGTTTCAGCTCTTTGTATTAAACGTTTAAAGCAAACGTGTTTAAATTCACTTAACTTTTTCTCGCACACACGTCATATATTTTATGGTTTTTAACAGAAGATCATCACTATGCTTTTTGCGAGTATGACAAACCCAGCCAGGGCCCGATTTAGCCTAATCGGGGCCGGGGGCAAAAATTTCTTTGGGGGCCCTCCTCTGCTTCACGACTTCAGTAATGAAGAACCGAACTTTATGGAGGTATTTAAATTTTTCACATCTTCATAAATATCAAGAAGATTGACTAGAACCTAAAATAGATATAAAGTCCACCCCTCCAATGGTCAGACGAAATATCGTTATGTCCATTTTATCGATTTTCTAACAATTCTATGTCCATCATGCCGGATGCAGTTTTCTGACTGTTAACTTTGTCATCTAGCCGCAAAAAATTCATATCCTTGCTGACATAAGGGCGGAGTTCAGCTAAATTTTCACAATTACGATGGCTCAATTAAAGCTAATCAAAAGTCTGTATTTTTGTAAACATATCGCATATTTCGATGTGTAAAAAATACAGGCTTTTGATTGACCCAATTTGTCTATCGTCATTGCGAAAATTTAGCTGAATTCCACCTTAGAAAGCCTTGGATTTGCGAAATATAGAGTGCGTTCATACGATAGATTAATGAAGAAGCTAGCATTAAACTGACGGATTTTCCACAGATTTTGTTTAAAAAAAAGTTCATTATAGAAGGAAACGTAAAATAAACTTTATATTCGATTTGGGGGCCCACTCTGATGCAAGGACTCCGGGCAACTGCCCCGTATGCAACTGCCTTAGTCAGACTCTGAACCCAGCACTGAATAATACTATACAAGACAAAAGCCGGACTCCCTGGTCATCTACAAATATGTCTGGGGTATGTATCAATTTGTATAATACTGCCATACTGCCACCTCGCACTGACCACGGTGCTGTCATTAAATATCCTCGGTGGTAAGTGAATCAATACTAGGATAACCATAAGAGATGATCGTGATTTTTTTCTTCCATGTTGCGAATACGAAGATATGCTTGTTTTATCTAAAACTCAATCATCCATGAGCTCTCTTTTTGATCCAATCCCGGTAACCCAATACTTAAGAATTAAGAATGAACATGTGTAACTGCTAATCAAATTTGGATCTCACTGGTTATATATATATATATAAGCGAATTCATTATAACCACGATCGTAGTAATTTTGCATTGCGTTGTTTATTTTTGTTTTCAGTAGTTTATTTATTTCTCTAATCCAAAAAATCAGATTTTCAACTCTGATTATAATAACCATGTGTTTAAATTGTTCGAATCGGTGAAAACGTTTAATTCCACAGAATAAGCAAAACGCAACATCGCATTTCTTTTTAAGGAAAAAGCTACGATAAAAAAAATGGCTCTCACGTTAGGAAGCTATTTAGGAAATTCGCTCGTGAAGAGCATTCTAATATTATCACAAAATCCAAAACAAGCTAAAAACAACCAAGCTCGGGGACTTGAGTAAAAAGCCATTCAACGCGAATAGCAAAACGTCTTGGAGGAAAGAATGTTACACAGGGGAATATTTTTTAAAACCGCATTAAAACTATGCGGAAGAAAGAGGTACGTGTATGTTTTGACAGAAGAGCCAGGAAATGTTTCTTTGCGAATTATAGTCCTTTGTGTATAGCTTTAATTGGGCGTAATATTTTTGTGTTACGTGTTTAGTCGTGTTTTTTTTTTCAAACTGCTTTAAAAGCTTTCTTAGAAAACCGTTTGGCAAAATGTTCTAGAATATTTTGATGAAATTTTTCTTGCTTATTGCTTGCCCGCAAGAGAGCAATTCGTTTTGATCTTAAACCTGGAGGTTAAATTTTTTTGGTAATTTTCAGTTCTGCTCCGTAAAAAGTTTATGAACGTTAACACGTCGTTGTAAAAATATCGTCGATTATTTTCGTTACACACTCTAACTTTTTCATAAAAATGAAATCAAAAGTTCAAATCATTTTTTTGAAAGATAAATTTTTCTTAAAGATCTTAAAATTATCAAAGTTCCATCTAATCTCTTAAACATAGGATGTAAAATGAATTAGAAACTTTACGGCATTTTTTTAAAATTTTAAATTATTAAACTTGAAAATTAACTTCTTATAACTTTTTTAAAGCTGTTCCGTGACAGTCAGTTGTTGATTAAAAATGCTCATGCAGCTCCGAGCTGTAACATTTTGAGTTCAACGCCATGGCGTCCAATATGGTCAATATTTCTCATTGGCATTTGATTTAAAATGCATTTAAACAAATGTATTTTAAACTAAAATGTAAAGTTAATATGATTTTGCATGGTGTTCTTACATAATAATATATAAAAAGTTAATCTTTCGTACTTTAGTTCCGAGCCTTAAGTGACATTAATAGTAAATTCATTTTTAAATAAGCGTGAGAAAAATAGGATAATTTTGAAAATATTGATCAGTGATTAAATCATTAATTTTTGGAATGGAAACAGATAATTCGATGAAATAGCATTTTCTCGAAGGAAGAAATCTTTTGAACGCATTCGTCCGAGTTATATTAAGTGTTCTTCCGCTCTAATAGGAGAAGTAATTAATACTCTTTGGCTCTTCTTTTTGGCGCTTATCGCGCCAAACAAGATGGCGGTTGTTACGCTTCGCTTCTTCTAAACTCATATTTCTTGGAGTTTCTTCTCTCCATGAGTTTATCTTGTGGCTCTAAGCGATGATTCTTGTCTTAAAGATTTAATGGAATGGAGGATATTTATGCAAAGCATTATCAGTTTAATTGAAAACGCGAGAAGCGAAGGACTATTCAGAAAAAAAATGGCGGGAAACATCGAAAGAGGAAAAGAGTTTATTAAGCGATCTAACAACTATAATGAATCATATCCAGTCAATTATTGCTCCTTGATATACTCCTGCTGTTTTCGAGTTTACTGAAAAAATATACCTGTTTAAAAGAGCGACAGACCCATATTTAACTTTTCTGTCCCTACAAGTTATTTAATCGAGTTTGGAATATTAAATTGGCATAAACTTGAAATGAGTATTTCTTTAACTAAATTATTGCATGAAAATAGTAAGAAAAATATTATAAACAGTCATTTAGAAAGAAGACAGTATTAATAACTTTGGACTTCGTAATAAATTCGGAGGTTATTTTTTTCTTTGGTGGACTTGTATATTTCAGAAAATTAACAAAATAAGCAAGTTCTTTAAAATCGGCATTTAATACTTTATTGGCCTTTTGTTAATTATTATCAAGTTCTCCTGTAACTCAATAAGGTTCTTAGTTTAACTATAACTCCATAAAGTTGGGAAATTTTCGTATAAGTGTTAGTAGAAAGAAAAGTTTTGCCAATATAATTGGGTCATGGTTTCATTAAATTTGCATGAAAAGCCATTCGATATTATGAATGAAGAAGCAGAAGCATTTTTAGTTATTGCAGTGTTATTACTAATTTTAGAATTGCATGATTTGAGAATTTTAAAATTATGAAACTCAAATCAATTTCTGTGAATTGTTCATCAAATTGTAGCAAACTATTAAGTGTTATATTCAATTTGAACCGAAGTAGTTGAGCCATTAAATTGCGCCATTATATTGCTCAAGTAAATTTAGGTAGAAAGAAAATTTATGGTGATAAGATTAACTTGTCTCCTCTCTAAAATTTCATGGAAATTACCATGATATATAACTGTTAGACTAGCAAAAATATTTTAAGATAAGTGTGCTTTCATGACAAATCAAAAATTCTATTAGTATCAATACTTGATAAAAGTATGATCATAAAAAATAGCAGCATCTAAAAATTCTTCTTGTCATTTGGCAAATAAAACATATTTAAACTTTAAACATTTTAGTACAAAAATGAACTTTTAACCTGAATGAGAACAGTAAATAAATTATCTAAATAAAATATAAGTTTCTTTTCTCAAATCGTTTTAGTTTTTTTATAAATTTTTCAACGTATTAAAAATATTGAAACATTCATACAATGCTCCCCATGCTTAGTTTTAGGTTTAAAATTCATATTAATATAAACTGTATGAAACTGAAAAAACAATTTTGTCTTTTATCTAAGGCTCTTCTTTAAAGACATGTAAGAAATTATAAAAAAAAATTCCGTTTTTACAGGATGTACTTAAAATAAAATTTTAATATAATTTTTGTTACAGGAGTAGTTCTTATATTATGAGTGAGAGTCCTAAATAATTAAAGTAACAATGGATTACTAACTTAATAAGCCTTTTTAAAGTAGATTTGTAAAATCCAGGTTTATCCAGACGAAAATCCCGCCAATTATTTTCTTTGAGGTAACGTATTTGCATATCGTATTAAGACTATTATCACAGTTCCCCAAATGTTAAATACAAAACCAGACATTGCTCTGCAAATACATTGTATGCGGCTTTATAACTTTTATATTCAATTGATCTGAGTTTTTCAGGAAAATAATTTTGAAGTAAATATTGAAAATAAAATCAAACAGTCGTAAGATTGGTGGATCCTTTAAAGCTCTTAATTTTAAACTCACAATTTACATATTTTATCATAATCTAAAAATATTATTAATTAAATATTTTGAGCACAATTTTAAAATTCGTTAATCTAAATGTCATTTAATGCAAAATGTGAAGATTGATAATCATTCACTATTGATTATAAAAATGATGAAAAATAATTTGAATTTAAAAGAAATGCCGTTTTTATATATTCAAAGCTATCTACTTTCAATAACAAATTTCAAAATTTGACTAAATCTGGTGAAATAGCCCTCAAAAATGGATTAATTAAAAAGAATATTTTTGTAATTACATTTGTGGAAAACTACCTTGCCTAATTTGCTCCAAATTTTGATTTTCATATTAAAAACTATAAATTTCAGAAAGACGTAAAACATTTTCTAGTATAAAATTCATATATTTTTTAGGATTATTTAATAAAACAATAAATAATCATTAAAATTTTTTTGCATGAATTATTTTTATGATTGCATCAATTTTTATTTATTTGGGAGGTAGTTTTTTTTTCGATTTGGAAAAACGAGCAAAAAAATAAACTTAACAGCAAAAGATTTAAGAATTTCACTATTTTCTAGTCTTAAATATTGGGATTGCATATTCGAAATTGCAGCCTTTCTCAACAAGCTTAGCTCTAAAGAACCAAAAATCAGAATTCATAAAAAAGTACTACTTAAAAAAGAAGAATACCTAAAAAAGTTTTTCTTCCGGATTTTGAAAGTCAAAATTATACTGATATAGACGCATTATGATTCATCCCTAGAAACATGTACGAAAAGTTTTAATTTTGGAAGGATTTATTTTCGAATAAACAAATTTTATAATTGCGGACAAATTTTTATGAAAAGTTTTCGAGGTATGGTGAAAGGCACAAAATGTAAAATTAGCATTAAGGGGGTCCAACCCTTGCACCAATTCTTTTTATTGAACTATTGGGAACGCATTTTAAAGATTGCGGCAATCCTCTATATTTTGAGGGTAAGAAATCCAAATCCATTGAATAAAAAGCATGTTTAATCAGAGAAAGTGCATCTTTGTGTCGGATTACACAACCTAAATTATCACCAGCAGAATTTAATTAGCATATTTGAGGTCAAACCATTGAGCCATTACGTTTTAATCTTAGTACGTGAAAATCCGATTTTCAGATCAAAAGTTCGGTGTTTTTTTTTAGGGAAGGGGTCACAATTGTACTTAAAAAATGGGTACATGAAAAATTTTTATATAATTTTGAAGTTTGTATTTGCTTACAATTTCTTATCAAGAACTTACTATCATGCATCAGTTTTTGCATAAGCTTTTTACATTGCGAAAAAACTTTTGTATAAAAATATTTAAATTTTATGCGATTTTACATTTTTAGATGTTCTAATATTATTATAATATTTTTTTTTGTATCTGCAATTAGAACACAATTTAAATCGCAAATTATTAAACGCAATTTTTTTTTAATTATGATTTTGAATAACGTATTCATAAATAATTTTTCCATTACAGGTAAAGGTTAAGGATTACCTATTAGAAGAAGATGGAACTGAAAACTGTTTTGAAGAGGTACAAGATTAATTAATGTTGGCGTTGGGTAAGTTTGCTTAATATCATTTTTGTGTAAATATATTTTCTGTAGTTACATTTTTCAAGAAAAGAAATGTTAATCAGGGATTATTTTATGAAACTTATACATTAACAACTTTTTTATCCAATACGAAATTTAGTGCTTCAAAATTAGTGACTGTTTTTGAAAGCGAAATTCGTAAAAAGAAATTTCTTTCCATGTATGTAAATTGCATTTTAATTGAGTCCGTCAAAAACGAACTTTTTAAAAGATTTCTCCCTTAGAATTTGTTGATCTTTAACATATATTTTTTTTTTCATCTCTTATACTTAAAATGTGCTTCCCTGCAAAAAAAATAATTTCAATTATAAAATTCCATATGTCAAATGACGAGTACGAGCTTTTTTTTTTAACTAGAGTAATGTTGGATTATGTTAATCAAAATTTTCTGTTGGGTAATACTGTAGTAGGAGTAAAGTAATTCTGTAAGATATTTTTATTTAAATTTTATTTTGATACACCATATAATTTCAGTATAAAATTACACATTTTATATCATTTTTATTGGAAATATAATTTTAATAAAAGTGCTTCCGGTGATAGCAATTAAATTTATCAAGAATCAGGTAACAGTTAATAAGGATCTACGTGGGAAAATTCTAAATAATTTTTGTCCAAAATATCAATTTCTATTTTTTAACGATACCTTTCAAATTTCGTTAATTCTAGTAAAAGGTATAAATTTGCAACAAATGTTTTATACCATTTTTAATTATATTATAACTATAATTACAATTTTTCCGCTAAAATTATTACACAATTTTTAATTTTTAAATTTTTTTTTATAATAAAATGCTACTTAGGAATTTTAATGATATAGGTTAAAACAAGTACAGCGCTAAAAGTTTTCAAAAAACTGATGTTTATAAAATCTACAAATTAGTACCTTGTAATCAAATATACAAAACCTTGTGGATATTACGGTCGAGCTTATTTAAAAAGCCACGTTTAGCCTACTAAAAAAGCTGCGATCCTAACATTTGACGTTTCGTCAAACTCCTATACTTCTCCGAACTGCTTAAAATATCTTCAGTACTTAGCTTTTCGTCAAACATATTTGACGTAGAGTAGGGTGGGGCTAGAGAAATAAGTTTCGATAAAAGAAAAGTACTACTTTCGAAAAGTTGTATATGGACTAAAGTATATCACTGGTGAACTTTTTCAGAGTTCTAATGTACCATCTTAATTAATTTTTAGACTTTGAGTTTTTATTTTCTTTCAAAAAACATCAAAATTTTAAAAATTTAGCGAACTTTTACGAATTCTTGAAGTAAAAGCAAATAATCTCCTGTCAAAAATTGTGTATTAAATAAAATATTGCTTGTGGGTTTTCTAACAAAATTTTTCAAACTATATTTTTATTTCTTGCAACAGCAGTAAAGTTTTTACATTTGAGAGTTTGTGAATATTAAACTTCAAAGTATCGCTTTAATATGGAAAATGATGGTAAAAATTGCAAAATTCAAGAATATTGTGATGAATTAAAACATGATCGAAAAATTCTAAGAAACTTCACTCATGATATTTCATTCAATGTACTTTTGAGGCATATTTTTTTAAGCGACAAGGTTTCAAAATTTGATAATTTACAAAATTTGAATGTTTTTTGAAAAATTTCAAAATTTCAAGATTTTTGAGGGTAATAAAGATGATGCACAAAAAAATTCACGAGTGATATACATTTTTTGGAAATTAGTTGCTTTTAAATGTTCGAAAACTTTTTTTTCTTCCAGACTCACGTCTAGACTATTGCAATAGAGTCAAGCTATTTGAATTTCTCAGAGTGATTTAAATGTGAGCAATTTTTTTAATTTTTTTTTTCAAAATCAAAGTATTTAATTTATCATAAATTTTCGTCTTAAAATAAAGAATTATGATAAGCATAGAAAGATTCCAGCTTTGTCCGACTAGTGAAAACAAAATATAACATTCTAACGGCTTATTAAAAATTTATCGTAAATATATATGAGAATTTTTTTTTTTATTTAAAGCGTGCTGTGAGTATTGAGGGTTCCTTGTAATACATTAATTATGTAAGGAAATGCAGAAAAAATAATTATGAATAATTATTTTCAGAGTCAGTTAACGAAATATATTTTCAGAAAATGCTTGAGACAAAATTTCAAAATATTCAAAATTTAGTTTTTTCTTAACAATCATTACTATGTGTATTTTTTATAAATAGATTTCTATCTAAATTTTGGCTATTTTATTTATACATTTCCTCTACTTTTATCATCTGTTTTGACTTCAGATTTTTTATGGTAAAATATTGACATTCTAAGTCATTAAAGCTATTGTAGAAATTTAAAGGAGTATTTCATGTTTTTTTTTTTTTTTTTTTTTTTTTTTTGCGCCCAAACAAAGTTATTCTGAAAGCGAATATTCTAACATATTTATAAGGCTTGTTCAAAGTTAAGTTAACTTTGAAAACTTAACATAACTTAAACTAAGGAATAACTTTGAAAAACTAAGGAATTTTAGAATAATCTTTAGGTTATTTTTAACACTTTATGTATTTATTTTATTCTATCTAATGCTCCGAAATGATTTTAATACGATTCAAAATTGCTTATTACTTTCAAAATAATTTAAATAAAAAAAAAATACTTTTTTAGGACAAAACAACCATATCATAGAAAATTTCTCGTTTGTTTTACGAATTCCTAAAGTGTAGCTAACAGACATATAGTTCGCCAATACCGTTCCAATAAATCCCCGTCCCTTCTTAACAAAATTTAAATACACAGTCTCACCAAACTATTTTTAGAAGCAAATATCGTCTTATTAGAAGCAAAGACCGTAAGCCAATAAAAATAGACAAAGTCTATAAAATTTATATAAATAACCGAAGATCGCAAAATCATTATTTTTAGAATATTCTAAAAACTTGAAAAGTGTTTCATTATTGAAGTCATATGTATGTGTTTAGTGGAGTGTTATTATAAATATTTACATCATAAATCAGCAGAAAGTTGAGACGCCTTCTCATTTTCTCCTCTGATCAAGGTTGTCCTGGATCATCAATATTCCTTTTAAATTTGCTGAACAAACATCGAAATTTCCTCTCTCAGACTAATCAGAAGACAAACCTTTCTCCAGAAAGGAGATCCCTCGTGAATTCGGTGGTAAAAGCAAACTATTAATTTCAATTAAGGAGCGATTTAAAAGTTGAGAAGTAGGAGCATTTTCTTTCATTAATACTGTGAATCTGCAGTCGTTCATTTCCTCGTGTCAGCAGCTACTAAATACTCCCCTGGAGATTATGAGGGGAATGGAGGGTTATGTCTGGTGTGAATGCAGGGGATGTTAAGCAACGGTTAAAACAAAATATTCCCACTGGTGGGAATATTCGATTTAATCTCCAAACAAGTAAGGACGTCGTATTTTTCCGCACGTTATCAGCCCTTTGCCTCCACCCATCTGTTCTAGAATATTCTCATCCTCATGCATCAACCCCTTCGACACCCTGAACCCCGTGATTCATAATACTCGACATGGAGGAATTCTTTTCGAAACCTGACTTCAACATTTTTTGCTCGATATGAAAAGAACTATTCTATTTATAGTTTGGTGTCTGAAAATGTTGTTGGGGGAATTTAAAAATGGGCGATATTAACATTTTTTTGTCCTAATGCAGTATTTAGAATTTTTAATTTTTCCCATCTTTATCTTAACGCCAAATTATGCAAATCATATACGAAGTTAAGATATTTTTGAATATGATCATCCTTTTGTTTTGGAAAATACAAAACTTTGCGCATATTTAATAACTATATTTATTAGTTGCAATGTTTTATTTAATGGAATTAAGGAATTAGATAAAGTTTTTATTCCAAATATTAACAGCTATTGTTGACAGAATTTAATTATGCGAATCATCTGATTAAACTAGCATTAATTGTTTGGTTTATTATACAGAGAACAAATGTTAAGTAAGCTTTTGAGGACACTATAATTTTGCAAAACTTTTAATTGTTTTTATTATTAAAGAGAAATGTGTCATTTTGATCATATTTTCATATAGCAATTTTATAAATTTACATTTATATTTCAATTTTTATTAAATATATACTGTGCTATTATTGTCTACCAGACTCGGGATTATGTGTTAAGCAGTTTATCGAGCGAGTTGTGCATAAAATTACTGTTTTTGAGTCGCGAGAAATAGGCATGGATTAGAGTTAGCAGAAAGTTATTGATTTATAAAATGAGAGAATATCGAGCTTTTAATTTGAATCCTTCAAATATTTTTGTACTTTGTTTAACATGAAACTCTAATGTGTTTGAGTTATCTTATTTTGTAAGCTTAGTCCAGGAAAATATAAATCAAATATTGTAGGTGAAAGCAATTTTTTTATAAACAAAATGGTAAGACTATGAATAAAATGTTTCAAAAATATATGATCGAAGGATAAATTTGTTTAAAAATGGCATTTAAAGTTGGAAAAGCTTGTGTTTTTGTGATTGTGTGCGATTCTGTAAATAATTATAGGTAATTGCCAGTTCACTCAATTCTGAGTTTAGGAGTATCAATGTACAACTACATACCCTTGTTACAGTTTCGTTACATGGGGGGAAAAACCATTAAAATCTACCATGGGTAGCCCAACAGCAAGTGTTTTTTGCTTTGGATAAAAGAAAAGTGATGAAACTAAACACAAGCGTATACATTAATATTTATGGCTACTGAGAAAAATCAAATATGTCCTCGAGTGAAAAATGTGAGAAACATATATGGATCTTAACAAAATAAAACTGAATGCTTTATTAAATTATATTACGGTTAGCGCTTTCTAAAAGGAATAACTTATTACAACTCATTTACTTTTTATTAGGTTTTATTTAGTTTCATAATCGGGGTTGTACTACCATCCCAATTCTGAGTTTACGAGTTTCGATGTTCAATTCCATATCAATGACAAGGGAACTCCTGCATCAAGCATTAATAGAAACTATCCTTCGTGGAGGACTTTTTAATGGAAATAACCCACATTTTCGTTACACGGAGAAAAAAACGACGAAAATCTTCCACGGTTAGCCCAACAGCAAGAGGACTCTAAGTTAAAATCCGTCTACCACTGGGGATATTTTATGTCAGCACTGTGGTCGGCGTGAGCCTGATACAGAATTCATATCCACCAGCCATCGCTGGAATTCGAAACTGGGTCATCACCTCTTTATTCCCTCAGCTACTGTGAAAATTGAATCATCAGAATTAAAAACTATGTTTAGAATTTAAATTTACTGATTCCATGGCTTCAACCATGTCGTTTATACTCATTACAAATTTTAAATAGTCACTTCACGTGAAAATTTGCCTATTACAAACTGTAATATCAAAAAATCTATATATATAAAAGTGAATAAAAGTGAATGTGTGTGTGTCTGTCTGTCTGTCTGTCCTTTATAGACTCCTAAACCATCCGACAGAAAGCTATGAAACTTGACATACAGATAGTTCAAAGCACGAGAAAGGTTTCTGTCGACATTAGAACATTTGCGACAAACCGTTCCAGCGGTATCAGCGAAAATCGAAATGGAATTTTCTGATTGGTTAAAAGTTAGCCATTGTTTTAAATTTTGTTATAAACGATTCAGTTTTCAAATATCTTGCAGATAACAGCAGTGATATTTTATATCTTATAGCTCTATTCATTTAGAAAAGTAAATAACATATATTTTAATATTTAATTATAATTCGCGCAAGTTTCTTGATGTCAGGTGAGCACAAGCACGTAAAATCAACGAGAATAGATTTTGTAATTATTAGTCGTATCACGGATTTAGTATTGTGAAAACTGTTTAATAAAAATAAAGGTAAAAGCAACTTTCATTCAAATTGCACGTTTTCAAAACTTATTTATATTTAGAATACAATTTTAGGTTAGCACAATTAAATATATTTTTTGAAGGTTTCATTGCTGACAGTTGCTGTCATTTGTAAACTATTAGATTATTTGTTATTACAAAGTTTTCGAATTCATATTCATTTTATTTCTCTCATTTAAAAAATAAATTTTTGTTTTAAATTTTATAATTTTTATATTTCATATTTAATTTATTTCATTTTTATTCCTTTTTTATTATTTAAAATAAATATATGAATTTTCGATTTAGCAAATTTGTTACCACTGTCAACTTTTACATTTCTTTTTGTTTGAGAGAGAATATTTGCAGAAATATGCCGCCTAAACGAATCCCTCTTAGTCGATCAACATCTCAAGCACGCAAAAAAAGAACTACCCGTGTTTCAGAAACATCGGAACAACGGGTAAAAAGACTTGAAACTAATCGAGAACACAAATGCTTTAGCCCGTTCCTTAGAAACGTCTGATCAACAGGAAAAAAGACTTTTAACAAATCAACTACGCACTACTCAAGCCCGTTCGTTGGAAATATCAGAGCAACGGGAAAGAAGACTGTTAACGAATCAACTACGTACTCCTCAAGCCCGTTCGTTGGAAACATCGGAGCAACGGGAAAGAAGACTGTTAACTAATCAACTACGCACTACTCAAGCCTGTTCGTCGGAAACATCAGAGCAACGGAAAGCAAGAATAAAATCCGATCGAGAACGGACTACACAAGTCCGTTCGTCGGAAACATCAGGGAAACGGGATGCAAGAATGAAATTCAATCATGAACGCACTTCACTATTCAGACGCTGCCAATACTCTGATTCGAATCTCAGTGCATTTCACTCTGATCCAACCACCAACTATAGTCTTTCACCTAAACGTCATCATCGGAAAAATGGATCAATTATGTATGTTTTGTAGTGCTCTCAAATTTAAGAATGAAACAGCTGGAATTTGCTGTTCTGGAGGCAAAGTGAAACTACCAGACTTTACGTCGCCACCCGAGCCATTATGAACGTTGTTATCGGGTCAAGCAAATCAATAGAAACTTTTCTTGGCGAATATATGTCGGTACAATCGTGTTTCCAAATGACTTCATTCGGTGCTGAAAGTGTCGGTGAGCATATGGGTAGCCAGAGTTGTTTATTACATTCACATGCAATCTTGCTCGAGCTAAAATTAAAGAGCTTTTGCAACCTAGGCAAACATCATCGGATCTTCATGATGCATTACCGCACGTGAGTTAAAACAAATATTAAGCTCTATACTTGGTTTTATTGCGAAAAGTCATGTTTTTGGAGAGACACGGTGCTTGATGTATTCCATTGAATGACAAAAAAAGAGAATTACCACATAATTTGGCTTATTGAGAAAATCATACCATGCCAAATTGGTCAGCTCATATCAGCAGAAATACCTGATGTCGCCATTGATCCAGACTTTTTTCAGATCATCATCCAAAATATGTTTCATGGTCGGTGTGCATCACCATACATGTCTGTTTGAAAATGCACTAACGATATCATAGAGAATTAACTGTTGAGACTATCACTGGTTTTTTCACCATTAAATAAAATTCTCATTTCAAATCATAATCGCAAATCTCATTTACACACAAATACAAAATTAAAATTCAAACTGAAAGTGTTGCAACGCACGCAGTATACAGCTAGTAATCAATAAAGTCTAGTCAGTAGTCTAAAAAATAGATTTGAGACAGAATCAAAATCCTTAGAAATTCAAAATAATATCCCGAACAAACTCCATCTACTATCTTAAGCATCTTAATATATGATAGTTTAATTAACTATGATATATAAAAAAATATTTAAGATGTACTGCCATAGTAATTTAATTTCACAACTTCTCATGCGTTTCTTATTAATTTAAAGTATTTAGTTTTCTAAAAAAATAAGGAATAAATATTTCCATTGTAAACATTTGCAGAATTTTCATCATGTTATAATATTACAAAAAACCTAATTACTTTACTAACTACTTTATTGAAAATTAAAGTATTTTTAAATCTTATAAATCGGGAATAAACAAATCTTTAGGGTATTTATTTAATTAAAGTTGAATTTGTTTCAATATTTCAATCTGAAAATATTAATTTTAAAATCTCTTTCATGCAATAAGGTAATTTTATCAGAAATATTTTTGATTCGATTGTATAAACAAGAAAAAAATTGTTTTCTCTTTTTAAAATAATATTATAATTTCTCTTTTTAAAATAATATTATTAAAATAATTCATAAATATAGCTTTTCAATTTCGAAACTTAGTAAACCTTTTTAACAAATATATTGTAAGCAAGGGTTTTATTTTAAAATTTCATCATTTATCAAGGGTTTTATTTTAAATTTTGAAATTTAGAAGATATTTGTACACAAATATCTTCTAAATTTCAAAAGTATCTTAAATAAACTGGGATTTAGAATTTTGATATTTAAAACGCGTTTATACAAAATTGCGTAATATATTTAAATGCATACTTACCTCATCAAGTATTTTTATTTTACAACCAATTATAAGTATTTAAACAAGTCTTAAGCTTAAAACAAGTCCGACAAAAATCAAAGGCAAATAAAAATTAAAAAAAAACGTTATGCTGGCAATAAGCTTCTACAATTCACAAGCTTATACAATACACAAATTTGAAAGATACACTTATAAGAATGTACAATACACAAGCTTATACGTTATCAATAAGCTTACACCCTGGCTTCAGGATTAGGTACACTCATAAAAATTTTTAATCTTAAATTATGGTAAAGTAACCGGCAGCAATCTGTTCATCAAATTAGCCCTAAATTTTATTTAAAAAACATTTTTTACAACTAGTATGGTTATCACACCATTTACCACTAGTATGGTTAGGAAACAATTAATATAAAATTATGCGTTTTTTTTAACCATTTGCAACTAGCATGGTTTCAAAAATAAACCCGTAAAACAAAGAAGTTTACTTGAAATTAGTGCTTGGCTTTTCATGAGATAATGGGCATTGGAGTCAGGTTGTGGTTGATTTTTTTTTTTTTTTAATGAACCAAGGAATGTGGTTTAATTAGTTTATCTGGTTGTTTCAGACTTTTCGTGGACAAAAAATCCTAGACATTTTTTTTGTTATGAAGCATGGTTTCAAAACCGTAAACAAGAAATTTAACTGGACATTGGGCTGTCACCTATGCGTGAATGAAAGTATCATTTTTTTAACACCCCAAAGTCACAAATTGGAAAGAGCAGGACACAAGAAGCTCTTCATGTGTTGAGGGGAGTGGAGGAAATATTGTTGTGTCAACGCTGGGACTCGAATCCCCTTTTTTTCGATCATGAATTTCACAGATTAGCTCTCTTGGCTATAATTTTCCCCCATTCGCAGGGAACTAAGTGGCTTCATCAGGTAGGTTTAGGTTGCAATAAGATTCTGGTTGTTTAACCGTATTAGTTAATAAAAGGTTTTTCTCAAAGATTAACAGTTTGAGTAGCATCTTATTTATGGTTATGTGACTGTTTTTTAGTGTGGTAAAATAACAATTAAATAAATTGTTATTTAACCATTTTTCAGAGAAATTTCTACAGTGTATTAAAAAGGCAAAAAAAAAAAATTTCTTCAGATTTTTGTTATCGTATTGGCAAATATATTTGTAGAAGTGGTTATCTTTAATTACCTTATTTCTATAGAAATAGAAATAAAAAATTAAAAAAAAAAAAAAAACCGCTGACACTCCCTAGATATTTACAAAAAATATATCCAAGTAAAGTTTTCTTAAAATAATACAAAAAGTAATGAAACAGACTACGTAAGAAACTGAGTGAGATATTTATTCAAACTTGACAAAATACTTAAACATTTTTTTTTCTACCTAAAAAGTTTCGAAAATTCTTAAAAAGCGATAAAAATAAATGTTAATTGTTTAAATCTCATTCAAGTGAAAGCCAGTTTTAAAGAAATTTTTCAAATCGAATGCAATTTCCACCTCATACAAAAAAGACATAAGTCAAATTCAACATTATAAGTCATTTCATTACATAGGGAATTCGGTGGGAGTCTTTTGATATGGTAATGAAATATATCTGGTTGTTCCATTCTCAACGTAAATCAAATTTTCTTTTCAGCCACTGAAACAGTCGGTGTTTCCAGGTGGCTTTTTCCATTCTATTGTAATGTGTGAAAAGGTCTGCGTCACTGCTTTCAAGTTATGAATTTGACGCGGATGAATCTTTCAATTCTGGTCATTACTTTTTTTTTAAAAAAATCAAATAGATTTTGAAATGAAAGATAAAATTTCTTTTCGAGTTTTGGAGACAGATATGTCGCCTTTGCTGCTTAAGGAGAATATTTATGTTGAGAGTGGTAAAAAATTCCTCAGGTAATCGTAATATAAATTTGCATAGTAGTATGAAACTATTGTTTAGAAAACAACTTGCAGTTCGATTTGTTTTAAATCTTAAAACTAAACTCAGTGGCGCGACAGCCCATAGAGGGCCAAGGCCTACTGTGTCCATCTCAGTTTTCTTGACCTTGGGCTCTGGGGTGCAAGAGCTGATGTTCCGGCTAGGTGGTCAGTCGAACGCGGAACCCCCGGTGTTTAGTTCCCAAGCATGCTTGGTACTCATTTATCAACCCACTGAAGGGATGAAAGGCTGAGTCAACCTTGCCCGGCCCGAGGATCGAACCCATGACCTGTGGCACGAAAGCGCGAAGCTCCACCACTCATCCACCGGGCGTCTGTTTTAAATCATATTTAAATCTGAAATTTTAAAGTGAAATTCTCTGATAATGAAATTCTCTGACATATTAGGCAACGAAAACTTAATTACAGCGAATGCGTATTGTAGAAAGAAAAAACATATGAAATTGGTAAATAGAATTTCGTATACTCTAATTGTTATGGCTTGTTCTAATCGCGCAAGTTATTGTTGCGCATGTTCTAAAGGTTATTTTAAATGAGTACTAAGAATTCACGATGATAGAAATATCTAGTTATAATTACTAATTTATAGTATCTTTTTCGTGAACAAATTATTATTTCTAACTTTAATGCTTGAATTATTAAAAAAAAATTTTATTTTTGGAAATTATCTATTTATTCGTTAATTTTAATCGCTTTTTTGATATTTGTTTATTTTTATTTATTTTCTTTTTGCACCTATTTTTTTCTGTACAATTTATTTCTATTCTTAATACAGCGGAGCATAAATTGATTCTTACTCTGTTTTAAATATAAGCACAACATTCAGCAATAATATCGGTAAATTGAACCACACGACGATTATCATACAAGTCTGAAAACTCAGTAGGGTATGAAATGAATCATCAAATTACTTGTTGCATATTTTTCTTTAAAAAAAACTATTTGCCAACAAATAGTCCAGTTCTTTACACTCGTTATTCAACAACTTCCGAAACAGTTTTCGGTGTTCTTTTCGAATCCCGTCTCTAGCTGTTTTCGGTAACTAGTCTGATTTAGCCTTTTTAGATCACCAGGTTACTAGTCTGTTTTTATCTAGCTTTGTATAGTCTAGCATCGTCAAAATTAAAAAAAGCTCTAAATTATTATATAACTTATACAAACAAATAAGCATAATTAAGGCAAAAAAGTAACACTGTTTATATGAACATTTCGTTTCTCATTTTTTATTTTCGAAAAATTTACAGCTCAATTTGTTTCAATTCTTCATTACCAAAGCGAGAAAAAAAGAATTTCCTCTATTCGTACGCATACGTTCCATGATCATGCTAATCATGGATATGCTTACATCTTACGCTAGTGGTTGTGTAAAAAGCTCTAAACTATTATTTTAAATTGCTGAATAAAGACATCTGATAGTTTTATGAGATCTCACTTTAGAATGTATAGCCTTGACAGCTGAAGCTTTTTGCATTCATATACATACGTTTACTTATCATGGATATGCTTACATCTTACTGTAGTGGTTGCGTAAAAGCCTCTAAAATATTATTTTAAACTGCCAAATGAAGACATCTGATACTTTTACGATTTCTCACTTTAGAATGTATAGCCTTGACAGCTGAAGCTTTTTGTATTCATATACATACGTTTACTTATCATGGATATGCTTACATCTTACTGTAGTGGTTGCGTAAAAGCCTCTAAAATATTATTTTAAACTGCCAAATAAAGACATCTAATACTTTTATGAGTTCTCACTTTGGAACGTGTAGCCTTGGCAGCTGCACGAAGCACTGCCATTTGATTGTGACCCACATTTTGCAGGGATCCAACCTAATTGCATTTCTTCCTTCCCCTGGTCCTTTCTATCGAATTTCCGAATCTCTGCAGAATATCCCAATTCTAATTAGCCGCGGGATATCCTGCCTGGGCCATCTCCAGAAACAACGGGCTACCCTAATTGCCAGAAGAGGAAGTTTTCCAAAGGTATAACAAAGTCCATTAGTTGCCGCGGCTGGCATTGATGGAGTCTTTTGTCTTTCAGCCACGGGTGGCTCACTTCCTGATAGCGTCACCCAACCTGAGAATGGATATTCGGCTCATAACGACAATCCCCTCCCCCATTCCTAACGACACCCTGTTTCCATGCTTGGAAGCAGTTACGTTTTCATTACCACAATCGAAGTCTTTGAATATTGGGTCACGAATGTATATTATGTTTGATTTTGCAGTTATCTTACGTGTACACTTCAAAAAACAGTTCAGAATTTTAGAACAGAGCAAAATGTTAGCAAAGATTGGTTGAAAGTAAGCAGATTTATGAATCGTTTGAAACAGGATATGTTGAAATATTGACATCATGAATCAAAGCAATAAGCAATTACTTCTACGTAACTCTTATTAGAGCAATAAAGACATTCGAAATTCAAATTTGTTCAATGTTCATCAAACTCTCAGCGAAAATTAGTTTTCTTTTCTCTAGTATTGTATTCCGGATAAGAATAAGAAAACTAGATGTAGAAATGTGGAAATATTTTTTTATTCTTGTGGGATGTGCGAACGAAAAGTGAAAGATAAGATTTGCTTTTATGTTTTAGAATAAAATATATATAACATAAGAAACACATGATATACAAACACAACACATCTAAACAATTGAATTTCCTCAATTAGCTTTAAAATAAAAATCAGAAATACTTAAATAAATTTTTCGAATGACAATTAGAGTCAAATAATAAATCAATATGATATTTTATTTAATCTATGGAATCGAAGCAATATATATGCATTAATTAAACCTTATTAACTTCTTAAATTCAGTAAATTATAAAAAAATACAATTCAACAAATCTAATTCTAAATCTAATTTTTGATCTAATGGTCGGAATTTCTCATGCTAAAACTCAATCATTATGGTTCGAGGATAGTTACTTCAAATGTACTAATCAATTTGTGCAGACGATATTTTAAGTTTCGAAATCAGACTCAAAAGTGTACTTTTTCTGAATAAACATACTTTAAATGGGCTTGGATTTTTGATCTTCAGAATATAGGAGATAGCCAAGATCAGGGAAATATGGTCCAAATAGTTTAGTCAGAAAAGCGGTCTAAAGATTGGTTCGCCACGTCACAAAAACTTCTTAAGTGAATTGAATTTTTTTTTCCACAAGTATAAAATAAATTTATCCAGCGATAAATCTAGGCAAGCAATAGTTTTTAACAATCGTTAATTATTTTTTATTATTTTATTTAATAATACTCGGAAAACTTTTTGATTGTAATCTATACAAAAATGTTTACATCATTAAAAAAAAAAATTTGTAAGACAAAATACAAAATTTAATCGAAATTAGTCGAACAGTTCCTGAGAAATAAAATTTTAAAAAAAAAGTCAAATATTTAAAATTTGATTTCTTACACAAACTATTTGACCGATTTTGTTCAATTTTTTTATTTTGCCTTATAAAATTACATTTTTTTTAAAAATTATATATAAGAAGTTGCATACTTTACAATAGAAAGATTTGTCAGCTCTAATTGAAAAAAATAATAATTATACTCTCTTTATAGCGACTATAATTATTATTTTATTATTTACTTATAATTTGTATTATTTTTATCTGTATAATTATTATACTATCTGTATAGCGAGCATAATAGTTATATTTGTTCACTGTGGTGACCAACCTTTGGTCAACACAGTGAACTCCGCAATTCCACCTAACTTCGCTCATTGGTAAATTGTTGGCATTGGAAGCATGCTTAAATTCTTTTTTAAAATACAGTTCTAAATATCTGCAACATTTACATCCTGGAAAATACTCGATTTAAAAACATTCATTTTTATTAATATACATATTAATTTGATTTATTGGAATTTTAATGCCAATTGGAAGTTACATATGAAAAAATAATTCATCGATTCTCCCAATATTCACAACTAAAAGTGTTTGCTCTTGGAAAAGAAGCAGTTTGCACACTTTATTCTAAATTTGTATTCCCTTTTTTTCAAGTTTTTGTTTCCGACAGGAGAAAAAAAAGTTTCATCCATCGGTTTTGTGACAGTACACGCATTAGCTTCTTAGATAATATAAATATAAGTGTACTGTTTGATTGTATAATAATTTTTTTTAAAAATAAATTAAGGAGTTGTTACATATTTCTTTTTGTTTTCGGTTCAAAAACGCTTATTTAAATAGTAATCGATTATATAAAAAAGTGTTTCCTAATTAAATTAAAATTAGTGCGCTTCATATAATATGATAATTTTTAAGAAAATAATAAACTAAGACTTTTTTTTTAAAAAAAATATCAAAAGTATTAAAATTGATATATAAAGCTAGATATTTTTTATGAACAACTTTACTTATTATTTCATTAAATCAGATTAATCTACAACTGTATAATTCAAACATGCTATAATCAAATTAAAATCACATGAATTCTCATATGCATCAACTGCTAAATTTAAAAGTTGCAAAAGTATAAAATTGTTTTTAATGCCTCTGACTTTTTTTTTAAAAACACATGGAATTATTTTAAAGTGTAATGATTCCAAAATTATTAATTGTAAATTTAACTATAAAAATTTTTTAAGATAATTTAAGAAACATTTAGGGATCTTAAGAATAAATTTTTAAATATATATAAAATTTTTCAAAATAAATTTATGTGTTTAATAGTTTCAATATAAATGAATAAGTAACACAGAATAATCAAAACTAGGACACCTAAAATAATAAAAACTGGTAGTAATAATAATATTAATAATAATAGTATGAGATATGTCAGGGAATGTACTGAAAAAAAAGAATCAAAATAAGTACTTCAAATTTCAGTTTTTTTTATAGACATAAATAATTATTTAATAGTATAACATTGCAAAACACTATAGCTTTTTATTGTAAATTTGAATATAACGTCCTAAATATAACCTAATATAACCTAATAAAAAAAAAACCTCCAGGATCTACAATTTAAGAATTTGTTATTAAACTCGCTTCCTTTAAACTCACACATTTGAAACTTTTCATGCAAAATTATATAGAAAACAAAAAAATATTACCATAAATTTTGATTTATTGGAGAAATTGTGGTGTGAAAAAAAATCCACTACTTTAAACGTAGAAACATATTTGTCTAGGAGTGGTTTTTTAAAGTTGATATTCTTCTGTTTTTTAGAAAAACTGTCAAAAAAGTAATTATATATTTCAAATTTAAGTAAATTTCATACAGTAAATTCATAATATAATATTTATAATAAATAAATAAAATAAATTTCAGAAAATAAATTCACAATATAATATTTACAATAAATAAATAAAATTAATATCAAAACTAACGATATTGTCATAATTTTTTTATTGTTATCATTAAAATTCACAATAATTACTGTTTTAATTCAAATTTACAATAATTAGTGTTTTATTTAAAATTCACAATGAATACGAAATGTATACATTTAAAATAATGGAGAACAATAACAAATGGAGTTAAAATAGCAAAAATACGAAGCCCAACAGGAAATTAAAATTAATACTTCAAAACGAAACTTTAAAAATACGAAAAATCTCATTAAATTGTTGAATCAACATCTTAAATATTTACAAATCTGCATTTATGTATGAAAAATGATTCAACATCTTTAATATCGCATTACAAATCTCTTCTTACATCTCATCCGTGATCAAACTCATAATAAGCTAAAATGTATCAGAGATCTGATCGTTCATTCTAAACTAGAGAAAGAATACCTGGAGACAAAATAATCGATGTAATTTCTCCATCGTAAAACTCAAAATGAAAGCCATGATTACCTAACGTATTACCTCTATAACCTTAAAATCTCTGCTATAAACAGAATTTTCGGGGGAAGCCATGCATAAAGTAGTGATGAACGTCTTAGGGGTAATGAGGTCGTAAAATTTTAGGTACTAAAAATTGTGAGCTTTCCACCCTCAATTGTCGGTGGCAAACGAGAAAGTCTTCTTTAAAACATCTCAATTTCTTAAGTAGTGATTAAATCGAAGACATGATTAACTGAAAGACGAAATAAAATTTAAGTGCTTAAATAATTAGGTGTATTAGCAGTTTTGACCGTCCTCCCGAATAAAGGTAACATTTTGAAACTAATTAAAAACAGTGTACAAGAATGAAAGTGTTTTTTAGGAATTTATTAAATACAGCTTTAAAATTTTATTATGCTACTTTTCACATAGGTAGGCTTTTATATTTCTTTATTAGCGACGGGAAGAGCAGTTTAATTTTTGTTTAATTTTTAAGAGAATTCTGGGAACTAGGATATGCACACCATTGAAGGTTTTAATCGATTAAAAATTTGGCATTCAATAAACTTTAAATTGTGTAAGATAAATAAACTGTAATAAACATAGAATAAATACTTCAACTTACATTTATAAACTAGAAACCGAAGCTAGAATTGTGAATAAAATGTTAAACTTTACTGAAAGGCATAGTGAAACCACTTAGAGAAACGTCTGAACAAATACATAAAAAAAAATTTCATTTTCAAAATACCATGTTTCCTTAAACTTAAAATTTAAATACATGCATTTACTACTTTTTTTAAATTTCTTTTGTGTTTCGAAATTGCAAAATGTTCTCTTACATAACCTAAATATTTAAATAAAATAATTAAGTATGCATTTCAGGAGTATATATATGCTAAGAAGCATTATACAAATATTTTATTTAAAACATTAATATTTTATAAGTATGATTTCTTAATTTTTAATATATAATTTTGTATATGTATTTACATAGATAAAACTAAAACTCTTACATTAATATTTAGTAATACATTTAAATTTAGTTAATTATTCTGAATTTATAAATACTTATAATACAGGTAGTGCGTGTCAAAAAATTTCGTACATTTCGTAAGATTCATTGTTATTAATAACCTAAACCAATAAATATACTATTGCTATCTACTAAAATAATTTCAAAATAAAAATTTGTAATTTTAAGAATATATGAATATTTATTACATTTGAATAATATAATGTCATGAAAATTGTTTGTAAAGTTATTTCATTAATATTACATAATAATTTTTTTTAATTGTTAACATAATTTATGTTATAACAATTGTATATATTGTTATTAATATGTTTCATCATAATTCCTCCATACAAATATAGATATTTAAAAATTTATCAACTACTTTTTTTAGCCCGTACCTTTCCCGAAGTAAAATAATTAAAAAATTTTATTAAATAATGTATTAAGTTTTAAAAATAACTTATCTGCGTTATAGAAGCTATTGTCAAAAGTAAAGCAGCGATAAAACATAAAATCAAAAGCATTTGAAGATCCAAAATATAACTAATTTTAAAATCCAAAAAAATATTTCTTGCAAAATTGGTCACATTAATATCTTAACAGTACACGTTTTATCTTAAACATACTTGCAACACCTTTAAATCATTTATGTAGCATAGATCATTAAATATTACCAGAAAAATTATAATTACTTTCTTATGTTTATCTAAGAGAGAATCTTACAGACATATGCTTAAAATTTTGTGAACTTTAATTTGCAGATTAGGAGTATTTTAGAAAACGTTCTAGATTAGTTTCCATCTGCACAAAATATGCAGAGTGTAATTATTTTTTTACACAATCATTTATTAAAGGAACGCAAATTATTTTTAGGCATCATTTTCATCAAGTTTCGTGCATTCAATTTATTTATCAAAGAAATTGTAACTTATTAAGGTAGAATTAATATTTTATTTAATATTAAATGAAAAAAAATTAAATTTCTGTTAATGTTTTACATTCAGGTTTCTTAACGATATTTACGAAAGATATTATTTTATTTTAAAATTTCTATTCTATTTAAAAAAACTAAACTAAAATTTCAATTTTATTTAAAATCTTCGAAATGAAGTATTAAAAAATTTTTAAACTTAAATTTCCCTTTAATATTTGTTTTAATTTTAAGGCTAAACAACGTAAGTTCAAAAAAAATATTTTTAATTTTTTTTTAAAATCAAATAAATTGCTTTTATAATTATTTGAAATTAATTTTAAAGTTTAAAAATATACACTTGAATGCAAACCCATAGGTTATAATAATAATCCTAATATTATTATAATATTAATCTTAAAAAACCAACAAAATCCGAATCATGACAGTTAATTATCCAATCAAATCCTAATCATGCTCATTAAGTGCATTAACGAATAAGTAAACTAAGCACTTATAAAAATAAAATTGATATAATGGAAAAATAATAAGAACAGCACACTTTTTGCAAGGAATGTATAAAATAATAGAAAGAAGATCATAAATTGTTAAGTTATAGTGATGAATTTTGTTATAGAAATTCAAATAAGTGAGAAATCATGTCGAAATTCGGTTCTGAAAATTCATTCAAAAGTACAAATTTGAATAAAATTACTTTAATATGCATAATTGAGTTCTCATTAACTTAGCTATAATATGTTTTAACAGACTGGTAAAATTTCCGCGGGTTATAATAGAATGCTTCAAAGAAAGTTTTTTATATTATTTGTATACAAAATTGGAACCAAAAAAATGCGCTTTTATGGTGATTGATTTTAATGGAATATATCTCTGTAATTCAAAACAGATTTGATGTTTACACAAATGTTTAAATATCTCAAACTAGTCATAGAGTAAAATTAGTGAAGTAAATTTGAGATGTAGCTATCTTACAAAGAGTGAAAAAAATCTACAATGTTTTAAAATAAAGGAAATACAATGAATCTTTCTAATCATAAACTGAAACAAAAAAAATAATACATGAAAAGTTTTTTTTTGTCTATTAGGCCGTAGTTGCGAAGATATTGCCAGTTCAAATTATTAGAAAATGTTACATAATAGTAAAAACAAAAAAAACAAAATGTAAGAAATCTTGCTCATTGAAACCTTTAAGAATCTCACATATTTAAATAAAGCATAATAAATAAAACTTATTCCTTATTAAAATATGATATTTACCTTTTTTATTGTTCTAAATAAAGCATAAATTATTGATAACATATCAGCGTTAAAGAATAAGCATGGTAATCTTTTTTATGAACTTAAAATTATTTACAGAAGTAACGCACTATGAGAAACCTAAAAATAATGGAGAGAATCTGAAATATGTACATAACAAACATGATTCTTTTTTTTTATAAATAATTCATACACTTTAGAGACATTTTCAGCTTAAAACACCACATTTGAAATTCGGAACGAAATTTAAATTTTAAAACATAGAAGACAACCCCTTATCTAACGAGGAATCTAGAAAAGGCATCAGTGCATGGCATATTCCCGAATGGGGTAGAAAAAAAAACACTGAATACGAAAAAGCAAGGAATAAAGTTGAATGAGAACATCGGCTCCTTTTTTGATAAATTGGTTCCACTCCCCCAAATGATAATCAGACATCTTCGTAAGGCCTGTAACAGCTAGCGGCTGAGCCACCAAAGAATAAGTAAGAAGAGAACAGGGGAAAAAATCGTCTGCAATGGAATGATCGTCATGTGATCCCATGTCATTTGCTTCTTCTAGGAGAAGCATCAAATAACCTCAATACCAGTTCATGGTTCCAACTAAGTATTGGTGTTCCTTTTTATTTCGAAGCAAATTCTTTCTTATGTTGCCGGAAACACAGGATTTTGTATGTTGCACGTGTCATCACAATCTGTTCGTGAAGCTGTTAATATGGATTTCTAATTTAAAACAGCAAATTAATTCAAATTTTTCTGGATCGTAACTTAACCTCATTTTGGTTTACACTATTTGTGAAAAAAAAATCGATGATAATGATCGTGGAAGATTTATGAATTTTATTCAAAGAAAAGTGTTTTTTTTTTTTTTTTTCGTTTAGGAAAATAGTTTATCTAAAACTTCTTCTAAATCGTTATCGGGTATATTTTACTGAAATAACTATCAGTAAATTCACCAAGCTAAATAAAAATATTGATTTCGAAAGTGAACATGAATTACTAGGATTAAATGCAGTGACTCTCATTTTTGTAGCAATATCAGCTCTATGTTAGCGATTTTCCAGTAAGTGGATAAAAATCTAAACACAGAATTTTCGACTGGAATACTTTATACATTTATCAGAAATCAGATTAAACTACTTGCAAGCAATCTGCATTTAATTTGGATATAAATGAAATACAGTGTAGGTTATTTGTTTATCAACGTAATGATATTTGATTTGAAAAGCCATGATATTTATTCGAGCAGTTTAATTCTGTAGTATACAATTGCTTGAATATTTATTTGTGGTAAGTTCAACATCTGATTAATTCTCTTTTCAGTGATTGCTTAAAAATGTTTAAACATGTTTTACATAACGTTTAAAATTAGGTGGAAAAAAGAACCTCGTTAGAAATAATATGAATTTAATAATTCAACTTGGGCCAAAATGTAATGTAATTAAATATTTATTTTAATTATAATTAACAAAATAATAATTAAAAAATAATTTTAAAAATTCTTAATGTAAAAGGATTATTTTAAAGTTTACGGAGAGGAACTTCATTCTGATCAATAAAATTATTATAACGCTTAAGCAGTTTTAAATTTGCTCTAAATTTAAATATAATAAACAAATAATATTTTTTTAACTACTAGTTACAATTTTTTAAATAGGATAAAATTGAAAATCTTACCCATTTGTGCTAATATATTTAATTTATACAAGAACTTAGACCTTGTGAGATTATTGTTCATTGATTTAATTGATATATATTTTTTGTAATAATACTATTATATATTATATAAAGGCATTAAAAATATGTTAAGTATTATAAAATTAGTATATTAATTACTTTATTAAAAATATCTAATTAGGTTTCGAATAATTATAAAATGTTATTAAATTTGGATTAAACGACCCGAATCGAATCAGGCATTAAATTTAAGTCTTAGTTAATGAGAGTCTGTTCTCGGTGCTCCCTGTTACATTGCACTTTTGTACAATACTCTTTTTCCAGGAATATTTGTTTGATGTTTTTTTTTTACAGTAATACCAAAAATTAACTAAAGATTTTTTTTTTTTTTTTTTTTTTTAAATTTGCGCAATTGAATAATGTTATGTTTCAAGATGTATATAAATTATAGCACATACTTGTCATTCCCTGATGTCACTGCTACATTTTATTTATTTAATATCTGTCGTTGAGCCGCGATGGCTCAGGGGATAGAGCGTTCGCCTTCCAATGAGGCGAACCGGGTTCGAATCCCAGTCGATACGAATTCCGCATCCGGCTTGCACTGACCACAGTGCTGACGTGAAATATCCTCAGTGGTAGACGGATCATGGGTTAGAGTCCCCTTGCCGTCAGGCTAACCGTGGGAGGTTCTCGTGGTCTTCCTTTCCATGTAACGCAAATGCGGGTTAGCTCCATCAAAAAGTCCTCCACGAAGGCAAATTTCTCCCAATACTCGATCCAGGAGTTCCCTTGTCTTCTGGATTGGGTTCAAAATTACAAGGCTACGGAGTTGAACATTAGTAGCCGTAAACCCATTAAGTTGGGTCGGCTGTTCAACGACGGTTATAAAATAAAATAAAATATCTGTCGTTGAACAGCCTACAAAATTGTTTGAGTTTACGACTACTATTGTTCAACTCCGTAGCATTGTAATTTTGCACTCGATCCAGAAGATAAGATAACTTCTGGATCAACCCGCATTTGCGTTACGTGGACAGAAAATCACGAAAACTTCCCATATTTAGCCTGACGGCAAGGGAACTCTAACCCATGATCTGTCTACCACTGAGTATATTTTACGTCAGCACTGTGGCTGTTGCAAGCCGGATGCGGAATTGTTATCAACTATCCATCGCAAAGATTCAAACCCGGTTCACCTCATTGGAAAGCGAACGCTCTGTCTCCTGAGCCATGACAGCTCATGTTACTGTTATATTGTATTTTATAACCATCGTCAAACAGCTGTTCCAATTTTTTTGGGTTTGCGACGACTAATGTTCAACTCCGTTGCCTTGTAATTTTGAACCCGATCCGAAAGACATAGGAACTCATGGATCAAGTATTAAGAGAAATTTTGCCTTCGTGGTGGACTTCTTGATGGAACTAGCCAACATTTTCGTTACGCGAGGAAAATGTTATTGTTATAGAAAAATTTGATATCAGTTCTTATATAATATCTTGGATTCATTCCGTAGTACAATACAATAATGATTATCACCATTGGCACGTCAGCCTAAGGGCAGTACTTGACCATCTCTAGAACATTTCCTTATGCTGTTTGCCATTTCAGCATTCTAATTGTTTTAAAATCTGCATTAATGGAGTCCATCTATTGAATTCCGGGAGCACTTTAGCTCTGCTTTTAATTTAATATAATAGAGTGAACGTATTCTAATGTCTGCTTGACTTAAGTGATCTGAATCAAAATGCGCCAATTGAAAAAAAAATAATATAAGTTATGAAACAGAGTGTTAGATTTTATGAACGCATAACAGTGCAAAAGGTTCGAAAATCAATAGTTTCTAACATAATTACAATTATTAGATTGCAAGGTTTTTACAATGCAATTAATTAATAGAGTGCGAGGTGATTCGTTCACTTTTGAGAAATTTTTAAAAAGAAGCACAACAACCTACATCCATGGTAACTTTATTAGAGAGCTGATTATTCATGGTGGCTCAGAGGGTAGAGTGTTTGCTTTCCAATGTGGTGAACCGGGATCGAATCCCAGCAATGGCTAGTTGATACGAATTCCGACCCTGGCTCGCGCCGACCACAATTCTGACGTAAAATATCCTGAGTGATTAACAGATCATGGGTTAGAGTCTCCTTACCGTCAGGCTAAGCGTGTGGGGCTTTCATGGTTTTCCTCTCCATGTTACGCAAATGCGGGTTAGTTCCATCAAAAAGTCCTCCATCAAGTTCTCCCTTGTCTTTGGAATTAGATTCAAATTACATGGCTACGGAGTTGAACATGGGTAGTCGTAACCCGAAGTTGGGTAGGCTGTTCAACGACGGTTATAAAATAAAATAAAAATCTCTTTTTCAATTGACATTTCAGTAACACAGAAATTATCTATGTGTAAAAATAAACATTGTGTAAGGCTTAAAGTTTTGTTATTGAAATATAATTGTATATTTTATTTAATATAATACTGTAGCTCTTTAATAAACTACCCACAATATTAAAAAAAAAAATCCATTCCTTATTAAAAAATACCTTTATTAATTAGTTTATTAAAGAATTTTGATCTACAATCGGAATAATTTTTTCTTTCTATAACTTTTTTAACAAAATAAGTATGATGTAATATGGTAATTAAATTTTACCTCAAAATGGTTGTAAAACAATGCTCATTTTCATTAACCTAACTAAAAATTAATATATAATGGTTTCCTCCTACAAAATAGTAAAAATAATTCAAATTCACTTTAATCAACACGAATGGTAATTTTTAATATTGAAAAAACTTTTTCAAACCGTGCGCTTAATTTAATTTTCCAGAAAAAAATAATGCTTGAACTCATTAATCAGCAACAAATGTTAAGTTAGGAAATTAATGAAACATGTATTATATTTCAAATAAATTAGCTAATTAATCAAAGAAAAATATTTTATTTATCTTTTCTAAAAGATCAGCCTGAAATATAAATACTCATTATCACAATTTCTTAATTAGTCGTGCATGCAAATTAGTTATTTTTTAAGCTTCGTGATCTGAAACAATTAAAATTTAATTTCTAACATAGAATGTCAACAAAATGAGTTTAAACGATTTATACTCTTTGCATGGAAATTATTATTTATTCAAAAGTTGAAAAATATCTTTCCATAGTAATGTATTTCGTTTTGTATCGATGAACATTAAGAACTAACTGCGAAATACTAAAAAAAAAAAAAAAAAAAAAAAAACAGAAGGAGTCTTAGTTAAATATTATTGTTAATTTTAATCACTACATTAATAACTTTTGAAGAAAATTTAATGGAAAATATGTTTAGAGATATATCAGTAGAGAGCCATGGAAACCTTTCTTATTTACTATAACGTCACAAGTAACACTTATTTTAAAGCAGCATTCTTCAGCGAGATAGAGCAGGGATTAGAGCCTTATTTTTGAAAACAAGTTTGCTCAGGAATCATTTCCTATAAAAAAAATTTTTTTTTATGTTCTTCTTACTATAGATGATAGCATTGAACATTAAAACGTATTAGTATTCTGATGACTGGTATTTTTTATGGTATATTTCCTGATATATATATATATATATATATATATATATATATATATATATATATATATATATATATATATATATATATATATATATATATCTATAGATGTATGTAAAATTAACAAAAGAGAAAAAATAAACAAATTTTAAAAATTGTCTACACCGGGATTCGAACCCGCGCCGTCTCGCTCAGCTCGCTTACACGGTGAGCGTGTGATACTTAGGTGCTTTTTTTACGTTGCAGTGAAGCTGCACCATGGGCTATTGGCGACTACTTCGGATCCTCCCTGAGGATGATCCGGAGACCTGCCATCGCAGTTTTGATCCTCTCCAGAGGGTAGGACTATGCTGCTTTGGTATCCCAACTACCTACGTGCGATGTCGATCACTTTACGGTCAAACAGTTTAACAAGGACTGATACCACACACCCTCGGTCCCTACGCCGGCTGATCAAAGTGGTCACCCACCCGCTTAGAGACCGCAACCAGTGATGCTTGACTTCGATGTTCTACTAAGAACCGTGTCTTTATGATCAGTCCACTTCGGGGCTCAAACATATGACGAAAATGTTTCCTCAACTCGCGACCTCATCGTAATGCATTGTGGGGGATAGTTAACTAGTACGAAGAAACAAGAATGGAGACTAGACGATGGAAAATAAAGTGACAAAGTAAGGTGGCTGGTCAAGGAATTGGCATCCTGCCAAGGAAGATCCCGGTATCGAATCCCGTTTCGGGCATCGGTGAAATTTATTTCTCTGTTCTATTTATCTTTCTTGTGTTGTTAGTGCGACATTTATCCACCATTATCGTGCTCATAATAAATCTATTAAAAAAAAAGTTATTCACTTTAGGCAATATAGTTTATTTATTTATCATTTTAATTTTTGGGGTTAAAAAATTTCTTGACTAAATATTTCTTTAACTTTGACGAAATTCGCTTCCTCGACGAAGGGACGATAGTTATTTCGTGTCTATGACGAAAAATTTGTTTGTAGCATCCACCAGAAAACGGTTTTGTCGATAACGAACACACTTTCGTGATATTTAAGTATCCATAAGTTTAAAGTGTATTTTCTAATCAATAGAGTTCTATTCTGTCTTAACTGAATTAGAATACATTTAAACCTTACAAATCATAATTTTTCCATTAGTTTATTCAGAAAAAAGTTTTCAATAATAAACATTTTGTTCAGACATGCGTACAAGGAGATTGGAAAAATCCTCCTAAAGGTAAAGATAATTACATTTGCAAGTAAAAAGGCTCAATTGAAAAATAATTAATTACTGAATAATTAATCACTAACTAGTTAAAAAATATCTTACCGATTATTCATTTTTCGTTATTTTCTAAATTTGAAGTACATGCGTTATTAATTATATTTATCCGCAATTTTCTTGTAAAATCTGGTTAGAAATGAATTTGTAAAGAATAAAAAATTATTTAATGCAATAAAATGCACATATAATGCATAGCATTATTTGTATAAAAACAATCTTTCACTAGTGATGCGAAATCGCTAACTTTTAATTGTTTTACTATGTCTCTCTCATTTTTGGTTGATAGACGAGTTTCTTTCTCTTCAAACAATGGATCTAAATGCATGTGAGCAAGTGTTTATTGAATATATCCTAGTTGTGAATATTCTCATAGACACAGGTCCATGGTGGCCCAAGGGATAGAGCGCTCCCTTCCTAATGTATTGAATCGTGTTCGAATCCCGGAGATGGCTGTCCGATACAAATTCCGCACCCGGGTCGCACCGACCCCAATGCTGACGTAAAATATCCTCAGAGGTAGATGGATCATGGATTAAAGTCTTCTTGCCATTGCGTTAACCGTGGGAGGTTTTCAAGTTTTTTTTCACTCTATTTAACTCAAAAACGGGCTAGTTCCATCAAAAAATCCTCCGCGAAGAAAACATTTCCCACAATACTTGGTAAAGGAACTCCTTTGTCTTTTGGATTATGTTCAAAATTACAAAGCTACGAAGTTGAACATTAGCACTGACTGTTCAACGACGGTTATAAAAATAATAGATACAGTGTAATGCTGATAAGTGCTTCAGCAAAGCAACTACACTAAATGGCGAGAAATTTCGACTTAAACATTCAAAATTTTCAAGAAAGAAAACATACATGAAGAAACTTATTTTGCTTTATACTTTACAACCAATAAAAATTATAATGGTCTAAATAAAATACGATTAAAATATCTATAGAGTAATTTAAGATACAAAGAAGAAATAAAAAAATATTTAATCATTTTAATACTTCTTCTACTCTCATAAAAAATCAAAAATTCCAGTTAACCAAATTGCTTTTTTTTTTATGGAACGGTTTAGTATAAAGTATAAAGAGGGTTAATATGTTTTAAAAGAAAATTGATTTAGATACATAAGCCATTGTAAGCAGTAATTATTAAAAAAGAAAGTTAGAGGAGAGTTTTCTAAAAAGAAACAAACTCATTAACGAATAAATGCTTTTAAAAAAATAAATATAAAAATATAAAATTCCTTCTTACATGAAGAAAAAAAAATATTTTACGTATCTTTTATTTTTAAAAAAAAATTATTTTCTCTGCATATTCTTTAAATTATAAATAAAAATGTTTTTGAATGGTTAAAATAATTTATTTTTTAGCATTACGAAAGCATGGAATTTCATTTAATTAAAGTAATAAAAGGGAAATTGTATTGATTTAATTTTAATAGCAAGTAAAAACGTTATATTGTATCAAATTTAAATATACATTTTGTTTATTTTTTGGATAAATGTTAAAGTTTTAAAAGAATACCTTAAAGTTATTTCTTCACTTGAATGTTTAGGATCATTCAGAGCACCAGACTGGCTGTACTTCCTCAGTTAAGATACCTATAAAACAATATTAGTTAGTAAAGCATTTTAGAATCACTTTAAATATCCAAACATATTTTTAAAAAACGTTTGTTTAAGTTTTCGCTTAAACTTTTTTGTTGCTATTATTTGGATTATGACATTACAAGTGTAAATTGACATGACAAGTGTAAATTAAGGCATTTCAATAATGCCTTTATTTATTCAAAAAGAATATGATGCACAGTAATGGTATAAATATTTACAACATTTATACTAGATTTATTTAGCTTTGGTAATACTTATCAAAAAGGGGTTATATTTTCAGAAAAATCAGTTCAATGTTATCGAAATATGGAACAATGAATCAGTACAAATTGGCCACTTCGAATTTAGTAATATTTTTGTTTAAGATAAAAATAGTATTGTACGTTGATTAAGTTCAACATATTAATATTTTAACCTATTTTAATTGTATTATGGTTTAAAAGTATAGGTAAAATAAAGGAAAAGAAATTTAATTAAATCAATGATTTATCATATCACGTAACATAATTAGCGTAACATTTTTCAACTTTACAAGAAAAGAAAAAAATAAAGCTGAGATTGGTTGAAGAAAAGTATTCTGAAATGTTTAAAAACAAACAAAACAAAAATACATAGCTTTTTATTAAGCCAATAATGCTGAACTTTCTTAATTAAACTATTATTTAAAAACTCCAAGAATTATTTTTCATATTTCAAATTTCATGAATGAAAATTGGGCACGAAAAAGCTGATAATTTATCTTTGCTTTAAATTCTGATTTGAGCACAGCTAATTTCTAAAAATACTTTCGTCTATGTTGCATTTGCCAAGTATTTTATTACAGTTGCAGGATTTATTATTTTTTCTTATTGTAGGGGCATATATTTATTTGAATCTTACAAAATTTCAAAATTTGATAGCCTCTGGCACTTTGCATTAACAGTGAGATAAATGTAATTTAGTTTAAAACTCTATAATCTGTATTAATTTATATTCCAAAAACCTTCAATTAGCAAAAGTAAATATTAATAATATTCATTCACTAATTGCTTTGTTTCATCCTTAAAGAAGCAAAAAGAATAAAAAAAAATTTTTTTTTGACTTTAAAATAAATTAGTTCTCAGTTGTCTAACAGTTCAAATATAAACTATCTAGCTGTTTAATTAAATTCTAGATTATGAAAAGAATAATTAAAACTCAAAGTATAAACATTTGTTTCGTCTAAGTTATTTTCTCTATTTTATGTTAATACTTAGAATTGTGCGAAAACGTTAAATATATTTTTAAAAAAACTCCTAATTTTCTCAATTCACTCTTAATCTTTAAGAGAATGATTCTGCAATGGTATAATTATTTCCTAAAAAAATTCAACTACGACTATGCAAAGTATATGAAAATAAAAGTAAAAACTACCAACCACATTGTAATACAGCGGATGGTAAAACTCCTATTTAAACAAAAATGAAAAAAAAAAGCAATATCATGAATGCGATTTCGACCAGCAAGCACTTCATTTGCATGCTCTACATCCTCCATTTCCTACCTCAGTTGAGGAATATCCGTTTGCCGCAACCTAAGACAGGTGAGAAGACTGATTCTAAGTGGGGAAAAAGTGGGGGAAAACAAAGATACAAAAAAAAAATCCCTAGAAATTCCCTTACCATTAGGTGTAAAAGGAAAGGAAATGAAAGTTTAGGTTGTGTTTTTTAGGGGAGGGGAGACTCTCTTCCTCTTTCTCATTGTTTATTTTTCGTAAATGGCAGGAAATAAAGGAAGTTTTTTTGGATCGATCTCAGTAAATATCTTACATTGAAGATCTTAATGTCCCAGGAAAAGAAAAGAAAATCCCTCCGAGTCTTATCAGAAGGTTCTTTATCTGAATATCGATTATTTTACAGTAGATGAAGAGGCATACTTCGATTAAAGTTTAACAAGTAAAAGAAAAAGAATTAGTCACACGCTGAATAAATTGAAATCCTTCATTTATTTTTCTTTCGTTCATAAAAGAGTATATTTTGATATGCGTGTTTGATATATTTTATATGTTTAGTTTGCATTCATGCATAAAATAATGATTGCAAGAATATCATAAGAAAAGTCTCAAATGTATTTTCCGTTTTTATCTTTTAGAAAAAAATCATAATGATCGTATGTTGGATAGTTTATATCAAGAGCGATACTGATAATAATTATTTCCCCCTTTCTATAAAAGCATTTTATTATTTGTTTAATTAAAAAAATATTTCTCATTAAATGATTTATCATATATACTGTTTTTTATATATTTTAAAACGAAAATTAAAGAAACAACAATTATGCAATACAAATTTAGTATTTGGATGTCAGGCGGAAAAAAAAATTCTCTATAAAACGATTGTCTGCATTCAATTTGTTACCATTTCATATTTTTCAACCATTTATTTCTTTCAATTTATTCTGTTTGCAGACAAAAAATTTAAATATTGTATAACAAAGCCATAAAAGAATAACTTATTTCGTTGCTTTCATTATTGTTGCAGTTTTTTTATTCTTTTCATAAATATAGTGTGTTTTAATGGTAGAATTTTGCACACAATTCGCAACGTGTTCTAAAGTGTAACAAAAATTATTTTAAAAAAAATCCTCCATGTAAATGTTTTAGGAAAATTCTGAAAACCAAGGAATTAGTAAAGAAGCAACAAATTTAATTACGAAATTCTCCGATCTGCCTTTTCTTTTTACTTGTTCCTCAAATTATTGTTTGTAGAGTTTCTTAACTAGTTGTTGTTTCAGAAGAAACCAACGAACTAATTGCGAAAAACTTTGCCATTAATTAGAGTTTTCCAAAAACTTCTTAAATAGAGCAAACGCAATCTTCGTATTCGCTTCATTAGGTTTATTTTTGTCGCCATTTCGTTCGAATTACTTCGTTTGGTTTGCTTTGAAATATCCGGTGGGAATATGACCAGAACTTGTGTGAATTTTTTATATTGGGAACAAAACAAAAATAGTCTCTTAGACTTTGTAATAATTGGCAATAAATCCAGTTAAGCAAGTTCTATTTTGGGATATATTTTGCTAATGAAGCTTAACCAGTGTAAGGAGGAGAAGCGTTTGCTTTTTCATGTTATTTTTATTTGTTTATTTTCGTAAGTTCACAAAAGGGTAAAAAAAATTTTCCAAAAGATTAGCAAAAACAAAAAATATATTAACAAAAAATATAAAGTAAACTTAACCTCTTGAGCAGATATAGTAGCACTGGTTAAGCATATTCAATAAAAATATGTAAATTATACAGAAAAAGACAAATAAAATAAGGCAAATAATTAAGTAGGATATTAAAAAGACAAATAAAAAAAATTATAATTTTTAATATAACTAATAATAAGAATATTTTTGCTATGTAGATTATAAGCATTTAAAAAATGCATTTTACGATTAAAAGAAACCCCATACAATTAAGGTATGTCTCATAATACCATTTTATTAAAATTGATTTCAATGTGACATAATATCTATAAATTGATACGGAAGAAGATCATGGGATGTGGAACAAAAGATTGTAAGAATGAAAGATTAAACCCAAACATTATCATTTGGAAATCAGTCTTTTTGAACAATATCTAAAATCGAATTTACGGTACATAATTCTATTTACTTACTTTTAAATTTTTTATATTTCTTGGCTTTTAATAAAAACTTAAGAGAATTGCGCAACAAAGAATTTGTTTGTTTCAACAATTGTATTTGTTAAATAAACACACACATTTATATATATATATATATATAATCACAATTTTTTATATAAACCTTGCATTCAACAAAACATTTTAAGGCAGTTTCGGGGCATCGTGTATATTTTTAATTATCCGGATTTAAATCTACAAAAATATAGAATGACGATAAAATTGAGACTTATTAATATAGTAATTTGCTCTTGATTTAATTTCTTTAACTATAACCTTGTCTTTCGTAAAAGTTTCATCATTAAATAAACACCTTAAGAAGGAGCGGGATCTTCAAAATTATTTTTTTTTTTAAATTTAATATTAAGTAGAATATTTATGTATATTGATTTGACATTTTTTATAAATTTTATGAACAATTTTTTTCTAATATGGAAACATAAAACAACTCAAAAGAATTTTTATTGGCATACATTAAAGAATTGTATAAAGATATGCAATGAAAAAAAATGCAAAAAAATTTCTCTTGCGTCGCAAATGACATAAGGAAATCTTCAAATTTTATTGGCCTATAATAGGAATATAAATCGGAGTAAGGATCAGTTTTCGAATAATATTTGAGAAAATAAAAAACAACTCTTAGATTAGATTTTTTTTATTTGTTATATGTATTTAGGTATAATTTTATTTTATATGATTACTATTAATATATATATATATATATATATATATATATATATATATTACTTATTTATTTACTTGGTTTATTTTTTCAAAAATATATAAATAAAAAGATTTTATCAAAATAAAAATCCACTTTTGTAAAATCTTAAAAAAATTTTTTCTATGTAACTAGTGTAATACCCTGAAAAACTATTTTATTGATAATGTCTATACCAAATTGTTAATATAAATTTTCTTTACTTTTTAGAAAACAGTAGATGTTCGAAAAAATAAATTCTTAGATATAATTTTCTTATAAAAAAAATATGTTTACCCTTTATTTCTCATATCTGATTATTTTTAATTGTAAAAAATTGTAATTTTCTTCCATTAAGAATATTTATTGGAAAAAAAGAAGAGTTATCAATTTGTCATGCGAAAAAAAAATGTTTATTAAATTTTTTTGTCTAATTATTGAACTTCATAACGCTTATATTATCCTGTTAAAATACTGTGTAAAAGCAAAATTCATTTAGGAATATTTTTATGAATTATAAGTATTAATTTTAAAATAAAATCGTAAGGTATAATGCGGTTTCTCTTTACAAATTATTTTTTCATAAATAACATTGTTTAGAAAAATGTACTATCTTCTATGAGATATTAAAATTAAAATACATTTTTCAAGCATGAACTATACAAATTGAGATAAAATATAAAAGCTCTTCCTAATGCTTAGAATAGTAATTAAAATTATTTATTTTGATTTTAAACTGTAAATATTTTACGAAAAAACACATATTGTTTTTAACAAAATTAAAAATTTAAAATAATTGTTATTCATTAAAAAAAATCTGGCTTTCAAGAAAAATAAAGAAATCTATAAAGATAAGAAAATTAATTATGAAATTAACGAACTTTTTTTTTACTAGTTTTAGTGAATCTGCTTTATTTTATTTTCCCCATCTTATTTTGAATAATGAATAACAAAACTTTTAAAACGTTGAAATCAATATTGTTACTTCTATCAATGTAATAAAACTTGATTTGTTTCGGAAAAAACAATTGAAGGAAAATTAGTTTTTCTAACATAATAAAACGTATGAACATTTCATTGAATTGAATTTAATAAAATGGTTTTTTCTAAAGAATTTAAAATGCGCGTCGATAAATTTTAATATTTCCCTCTTCATACTTTCAACTTCTTCTGATATTTAGATAATAAATCTTTTCTTCTAAGTTTCAATCAGTAAAGATGCGCCAGATTAAAAAGAACAAATAGTTTTCTTTTTATAAGACGCAATAGAATTATAAAGTATAAATCTACTTACTTTTTTATGAAAACAAATATTACTTTGTCATTTTTACAGAGTAAAACTATTTCATTAAAAAAATAAATTCAGGGAAACGCAATTTTTAATTTTTTTTGAACTTTCAATTCCCTAACAAAGATTATTCTTGAAAAAAAAAAATATGTTTGCTGTTGCAAACTTTTGATATTAAATTCCGTTACTTATAAAATTCAGGAGAAAAGATGAAAACGGGATAGAGTGATAAATATGGTCTCGTTGATATTATGAAGATGAGAATCAGATTTCAAAATATTTGAGTTCTCTGCTTTTTTTTAGTAAAGATTATCTGTAAAACATGTTGCAAGATCCCTAATTATGTCATAATCACGTGATAAAAAGGGAAAAAAACAAGACTTAAATGATTCTCTTCATTAATGGGAGAGGAAGAACGAAAAAAAAATGATAATTATTAACATGACATAATAAACATGATAGTTACACAGTTAGAAATGTTATTTTAAAAAAATGGTAAAATAACCGGCATCAGTCTGTTCATTTAATTAACAGTGAAGTTTACGGTAAAGAACATATTTTACCTTTATGGTTTTAAAATCGTTCATAACTAGTGTGGGTAAAAAACCATTTGCAACTAGCATGGTTTTAAGACTATGAAAAAGAAATTTAACAGGATATTAGAGATAGTGCTGCCATCTATGCGTGAATGAAGTTATTGCATTCTAATAGTCCAGGGTTACAAATTGGGGAGCACAGAGCACTAAGGAGTTGAAGAGTTATGCGATTGACTGATTAACCCTCTCGGCTATAATATGTAACCATCAGAAATTCTGATTGTTTAACATTATTAGGAGAAAGCAGTTAATAAATGGGCTTCTCACAGCTAACAGTTTAAATACTCTATAATTTATGGTTATTTGTCTGTTTTGTTTGAATATGGTAAAATAACCATTAAAACCATTATTTAATCATTTTTTCCGAGAAATTTCAACAGTATTATTATTAACAATTTATCAATGTATTATTATTCACAATTATTTACAAGAAATAATAACCTAAAAACCTCTTATTATTAACAAGAAATAAATATCTGTCGTGTTAATAACAATTACAAAAAAGAATTAATAACCTAAAAAAACATCTTTGACACATAATGGAATAATATGAACAAAAAGGTTATTGTTCTAAAACATGAAGAAATAAAGAAAGTTGAAGCTATGAATTTAGATTAAAAGATTCATTAGAGGCTTTCGTATTACCCCCCCCCCTTTTTTTTTTTCTTCAGAAATCCGTGTCAGCCACCTGTAAGATTTAAAAAGTTTTTCGAGACTTACTTGCGATTTTTGCGAAATTTCGCTTACATTTTATCATAAATTATTTGTAACAAAAACCGTAATTCGCAATATAAAATACAAAAAAAAAAAAAAAAAAAAAAAAAAAAACACGACCATAACAACACTAATATAGTGTTGCAAAAATAAAAATATCACTTATAAAAATCAAACGCAATAATCCTTTTTAATTTAAGGTACAAAACCTAAGTTGAAAAGAACCTTTTTAATGGATTTCTTTGTCTTAAGTTCGAATAAATAATAGTACTGAAGATCATGATGAAACCTTGAATTAAAAAATTCACCTGACGCACTTTTAAAAACATTTCAAAAATATTTAATTCAAATAAAAAAGTATAATACTTTTAAAAGTTATTCTCTAATATAGTTATATCTTTGATGTGCAGGTTAAGCCTTTAGTATATTTTGCGTTATTTCGTGGGCTGTAATCCTCAAAAATGTGTTGTTCAAAAAACGAAAAACAGCTTCGAATGTCAACGGTCATGTTTCGTAAGAAATACCATCAAAAATTTATCTATTTATGATTTAACCACCGCAGAATTAACACAAATACGGCTTGATCCTATATCTATTTCAGATATGCACTAAGAAAGAAAATATGGTCAAAACTACCAGAATGTGGTTAAATTTACCGTTTTTGAGGTCCAAAGGTAACAGCGTGATTTTTACCAAAATAGTTTGGTAATGATTTTTGTAAAATTAACAATAAAATATAGTTTTACAAAATACTATAAAATTTGGTGATTGTGGTAAAATTAATTAATTTTGCATGATACCAACCCACTGGCGGTTAAGGAAATGGGCGAAATTGGGAGAAAGTTTCTCCCCTACACACAGTTCCCCTATCTATTAACATTGGAAAACCGGTTTTGCTATGCAGTGAAGACTGCAGGTTAAAATACGACTTTCTACGTGCAGAACCGTCAGTGGGTTAAAGCATTACATAAACAAAATGTTCAGTTTTGTAATTTTTACTAAGCGTGTAGTAATAAGGTTTATAATTTTGAAAACCAAAATTTCTGGTAAACCTTTACCATATAAACTGACAAATTATAGAATGAATAACTAAAATATCGTATATTTTGGTTTTATTGACCAGAATAATAATTTTTTCTTACCAGAAATGCCATTAATATATAGTACGGTAAATTTACCAGATTTTTTTTTCTCTGTGTGAGCATACGCTATTCTCATAAAATACTGAAATCGTGGGTGTTCCGTTATTTAGGGAGCAATTGGTTCAAAAGAACCAATTTAGGAGAATCCATGAAATTGTTATTATTATTTTTTGTAAGTTATTCAAATTTTTTCTTATGACAATTAGCAAAATGATTAAAGCATTTATTTTAAAAATGTATGTATACTAAAGTTGAAATTAAGTTAAAATAAGGCTGTTTCTAAAATACATTAAATTGCATTCGTGAAAAAAATTGATGTCACTATAAGTACACATTTTCATTAATGCACAATTAGTATATAATATTATTATATTTGCATTGTTCATGACATTTTTTTAGGTAAGAGAATACATGTACTTTTTGTATTATCTTTATTATGAGAATTTATATAACTTATCTTATAATGAACAGCAAAATTTTTTTCCAAGAATCAGATAAGGGCTTTGTTTAGTTTTGGATAACCTTTTATTTAAAATAACTTCTCTTATTATTTATGATGGTACAACAAATTATAACTATATATATATATATATTAGTTTAAATTTAATTTATTATTTACTTTACTTTCATTGTGTTGTTTTAATTTTAGCTATATAACTTTTTTATTGTTTAGTCCATTTTTGATTTTAACTTCCATTTTATTTTAATTTTTTCAATTTCCCTGTTTTTTCGTTACTACCAATTTTGCGTAGTCGATGTCTAACTAAAATCCAATAATATATTTTTTTCATACCTGAGATGGCATAAAGTAAATCATTTCCGAGACTAAAGAAAAATCAACCAATATAACTATGTTTCTTAGATCAAAAGTAAAAGGTTGGTTAAGTTGAATGTTTCCTTTAATTTTTTAACATTTTTATTTTTTTCTTCCTGACAATTTAATTTATCAATTTTTTTTTTTTAGGAATTATACTTTCAGTATTACATACGCCGACATTAAAGAGGATAGTATTAGTCAGAATTGAGCTTTTGTCCTTTTTAGAGTTCTTTTTAGTGATTTATGGGGGGGAGGGGAGGGGGTTCTTATCATTTCTACGCCATACGCATAAGATGTTAGTGTCAATTATTATTTTGGTTAATTTTTGTTTCTCTTTTTGTGCTGTGCCTCAGCTCTGTAGAAATTTGCTCTATTTTTTTCAGGCTTGTTCTCTAAAGAAATTGGTTATACCTTGCTATTGAGAATAATGCAAGAAATAGGCACAAATACCTAAGGGCTCCTAAGGATAAAATACAAAACATTATAATAATGAAATAATCTTTATTTGCAATTGACATGTTTTGATTTGCTACTGAACAGAAGGATATGTTTATTCTAAAACTTTAAAAGTACTATACATTAGTAAATAAGTATTTTTAAATTTTAATAACGAATAATATTTCATATCATATAAAAATGCGGCGAAAAAAAATTTCGAAAATGTTATGCTAGTTGAATGCTACCTATGCTAGGCTATTTCCTTTAGTCGGTAAAATTTCCATTCCCTGAAATAGTCAAAGAAAAGTAAAAGGACTCCCTCAGAGGTATTCTGTTTATTTGGGACAAATAGTTTTCTTTTGGTGAAGAAGATTTTCACACACCTCTTCTAAGATTTCCACATCTAGAGTTGCTTCCTAAAGTTTGCACTTCCACAGCTGCGAATTATGGCTAGCCTAAATAAACATACGAACCCATCCGTTCCAGCTGCCGCTGAATAAGAAATATCTAAGCTTTCAAACAGTTCATCCTATCAACACAATAAAGGAAAAAAAGGAAATGGTTATACGAAAAAATAAGTAAATAAAACAAAATATGTTGCTTTCCATTATGTAAAAAGTTTCAATATTTTTCTTAGAAAAATACCTTCACTATTGTTGATTTTTTATTTTATATTTTCAAATTTATACAATAAATGTAAAAAAGAAAATATAGATATAATTCTTAGCATTACTTATGTTTTTTAAATCTGCTTAGCAATAATTTAGTTTTGTAAGGATGCGTTAGTAATAAATTAATGAAATTTAATCAATTAGATAATGCTTTGTCGGGAAACTCTATTTGTATTTGCTCGAAAATTATGTTTGCTCTTTAAAGTAGGCCTACTAAATTGATAATCTACCTACCTGCGGGCGGTATTTATTTTTTAGTAAAACTTCAGCCTAAAAAAACTTCTTTATTTCTCAAAAAGTTTTCTTTTTCTCTTTTAAATTTGTTTTGGTAATAGTTTCAGAATGACTAAGTCTGAAAAACATTTTACATTTTCATTTAAAAACTTAGTTTCAAACTTTTTTGCTGATATTGGATTATAATTTCACTGTAGGTCTGTTTTTGTTCTTGCGCGTTTAAAGTACTTCCTAGATTTATATTTATTTTTTAAAAACTAATTCGGGACTTGGTAAATAATTTGAAGTGGGTCCCTAATCCATTCGGGACTTGGTGAATATTTTGAAATGGGTCCCTAATCCATTCGTAACTTGCTATAAAGTTGAAAAGTCAGTAAGAAAATATTCTTTAAAATTCTTTGCCGGTAAGGTTAAACTGATTTTCAATACTTAAAAAATCAACCTCCTCGTCCTTTTTCAATCTTGTAAATTTTGTCATATTCATTCACATTTGCAAACAGTTCTAGATTTATTTTTTTTTTTTTGCTTTGCATTTTTGTTTCACATTTTCAGTTTTCACCAAAAATCATAATTTTAGCAATCACATCCAAAAAATATGTATTTGCTCCTAGGTGTTGAAGATTCAAGGTATTTAATTTCCTCGAACCAAGTCGACCAAGTAACTCAATTTTCTCGCGAATAAATAATCTCGGAACATCTCGGTTTCCGGTGGTCTTTTCTTTTCTAGAAAAATGGCAATTTCATCCATTAATTCCAAAACACGTTGTAAAAATATTTCCCGTGATAACCATCGGGATTCACAATAAAATTGTGTACTGATTGCATTGTACGCATGTCTTTACAAAGTGTAGAAGTAATTCTGGATTTCAGGAGTCATGTAAATTAAAATTACTACTGTTTCCACGATCGTTAGCACAATAGCTTAGACCGCAGATCATTTTTTTTTAGAAACTAATTCGCAAATTTCACAAGGTGGAGAAACAATGACGTATGTCATTTTCTCACCGAGACACTAGATTTAATGAGACAAATACGAATTCGTAGACACCTCATTGTCCCAGTCAATGTAGTCATTAGACTTAACGTCATTGATTTTATCCTTATAGTTTATACATGGCTTATTGTTTGATTTGTTCATTATTGTCTGTTAGTAGTGTCATTTTTACACCAAGACACTTGAGTGGATGGAACAATTATGGATTTCGTGAACACCTCATTGTCCCAGTCAATGTAGTCACTTGATTTAACGTCATTGACTTTATCCTTATAGTTTATATATGACTTATTGTTTGATTTGTTCATGATTGTCTGTTATTAGTGTCATTTTTACACCAAGACACTTGAGTGGATAGAACGATTATGGATTTCGTGAACATCTCATTGTCTCAGTCATTGTAATCATTAGATTTATCTTCGTTGATTTTATCCTCACAGTTTATATGGGGCTTATTTTTTGATTTGTTCGTTATTGTCTGTTATTAGTGTCATTTTTACACCAAGACACTTGAGTGGATAGAACGATTATGGATTTCGTGAACACCTCATTGTCTCAGTCAATGTAGTCATTAGATTAAAGGTCGTTGATTTTATCCTCACATTTTATATGGAGCTTATTGTTTGCTTTGATCATGATTGTCTGTTAGTAGTGTCATTTTTATACCGAAACACTTGAGTGGATGGAACAGTGATGGATTTTGTAAATACCCCATTGCCTCAGTCAATGTAGTCATTAGATTTATCTTCGTTGATTTTATCCTCACAGTTTATATGGGGCTTATTTTTTGATTTGTTCATTATTGTCTGTTAGTAGTGTCATTTTTACACCAAGACACTTGAGTGGATAGAACGATTATGGATTTCGTGAACACCTCATTGTCTCAGTCAATGTAGTCATTAGATTAAAGGCCGTTGATTTTATCCTCACAGTTTATATGGAGCTTATTGTTTGCTTTGATTATGATTGTCTGTTAGTAGTGTCATTTTTATACCGAAACACTCGAGTGGATGGAACAGTTATGGATTTTGTAAACACCTCATTGTCTCAGTCAATGTAGTCATTAGATTTATCTTCGTTGATTTTATCCTCACAGTTTATATGGGGCTTATTTTTTGATTTGTTCATTATTGTCTGTTATTAGTGTCATTTTTACACCAAGATACTTGAGTGGATAGAACGATTATGGATTTCGTGAACACCTCATTGTCTCAGTCAATGCAGTCATTAGATTAAAGGTCGTTGATTTTATCCTCACATTTTATATGGAGCTTATTGTTTGCTTTGATCATGATTGTCTGTTAGTAGTGTCATTTTTATACCGAAACACTTGAGTGGATGGAACAGTTATGGATTTTGTAAATACCCCATTGCCTCAGTCAATGTAGTCATTAGATTTATCTTCGTTGATTTTATCCTCACAGTTTATATGGGGCTTATTTTTTGATTTGTTCATTATTGTCTGTTATTAGTGTCATTTTTACACCAAGACACTTGAGTGGATAGAACGATTATGGATTTCGTGAACACCTCATTGTCTCAGTCAATGTAGTCATTAGATTAAAGGTCGTTGATTTTATCCTCACATTTTATATGGAGCTTATTGTTTGCTTTGATCATGATTGTCTGTTAGTAGTGTCATTTTTATACCGAAACACTTGAGTGGATGGAACAGTTATGGATTTTGTAAACACCTCATTGTCTCAGTCAATGTAGTCATTAGATTTATCTTCGTTGATTTTATCCTCACAGTTTATATGGCGCTTATTTTTTGATTTGTTCATTATTGTCTGTTATTAGTGTCATTTTTACACCGAGACACTTGAGTGGATAGAACGATTATGGATTTCGTGAACACCTCATTGTCTCAGTCAATGTAGTCATTAGATTAAAGGTCGTTGATTTTATCCTCACATTTTATATGGAGCTTATTGTTTGCTTTGATCATGATTGTCTGTTAGTAGTGTCATTTTTATACCGAAACACTTGAGTGGATGGAACAGTTATGGATTTTGTAAATACCCCATTGCCTCAGTCAATGTAGTCATTAGATTTATCTTCGTTGAATTTATCCTCACAGTTTATATGGGGCTTATTTTTTGAATTGTTCATGATTGTCTGTTAGTAGTGTCATTTTTATACCGTGACACTCAAGTGGATGGAACAATTGCACATTCCGTTAACACCTCATTGTCCCAGTCAATGTAGTCATTAGATTTATTTTTGTTGATTTTATCCTCACAGTTTACATGGCGCTTATTGTTTGATTTGTTCATGATTGTCTGTTATTAGTGTCATTTTTACACCAAGACACTTGAGTGGATAGAACGATTATGGATTTCGTGAACACCTCATTGTCTCAGTCAATGTAGTCATTAGATTTATCTTCGTTGATTTTATCCTCACAGTTTATATGGGGCTTATTTTTTGATTTGTTCATTATTGTCTGTTAGTAGTGTCATTTTTATACCGTGACACTCAAGTGGATGGAACAATTGCACATTCCGTTAACACCTCATTGTCCCAGTCAATGTAGTCATTAGATTTATTTTTGTTGATTTTATCCTCACAGTTTACATGGCGCTTATTTTTTGATTTTTTCATGATTGTCTGTTATTAGTGTCATTTTTACACCAAGACACTTGAGTGGATAGAACGATTATGGATTTTGTAAACACCTCATTGTCTCAGTCAATGTAGTCATTAGATTTATCTTCGTTGATTTTATCCTCACAGTTTATATGGGGCTTATTTTTTGATTTGTTCATTATTGTCTGTTATTAGTGTCATTTTTACACCGAGACACTTGAGTGGATAGAACGATTATGGATTTCGTGAACACCTCATTGTCTCAGTCAATGTAGTCATTAGATTAAAGGTCGTTGATTTTATCCTCACATTTTATATGGAGCTTATTGTTTGCTTTGATCATGATTGTCTGTTAGTAGTGTCATTTTTATACCGAAACACTTGAGTGGATGGAACAGTTATGGATTTTGTAAACACCCCATTGCCTCAGTCAATGTAGTCATTAGATTTATCTTCGTTGATTTTATCCTCACAGTTTATATGGGGCTTATTTTTTGAATTGTTCATGATTGTCTGTTAGTAGTGTCATTTTTATACCGTGACACTCAAGTGGATGGAACAATTGCACATTCCGTTAACACCTCATTGTCCCAGTCAATGTAGTCATTAGATTTATTTTTGTTGATTTTATCCTCACAGTTTACATGGCGCTTATTTTTTGATTTGTTCATGATTGTCTGTTAGTAGTGCCGTTTTTACAACGAGACACTCGAGTGGATGGAGCAATTATGGATTCCGTAAACACCTCATTGTCCCAGTCAATGTCGTCATTATATTTAACGTCGTTAGTTTTATCCTCATAGTTATCTGAGGCCAATTATAGTGTCATTTTTAATTGTTCATGATGTTCATAGTGTCATTTTATAGTGTAATTTATTCATAGTGTCGTTTGTTCATAGAGTCATTTTAATCATTCAATGTGTAATTTGTTCATGATTGTCTGTTTATAGTGGTCTTTCTATAACGAGACACTCGACTGAATGGGACAATGATGGACTCCGTGGACACCTCATTGTCCCCTCAATATAGTTAAATCTATGCATATCATCCAGTTGATGATATGTATAGATGCAGCGTATTTGAAGAAAATAATAATTAAATTTATCATCAATTATATTTACAATACAAAATAAATTGCTGTTTATTCATTAAATTCAATCTCACATGCCACAATAAGCATGCCAAATTTCTGGTCAGCTATTTTTTCCCTCTAAAAATGAGTAATTCACAGTTTCGAGGTGCTTCTAATGAAACAAGTATTAGACTTGTTAATGTTGGAATCTGCATTAATTAACTGCTTTTGCAGCTCTCTAGTGAGCCATTCACGATGATTTCCGATGCTAATGAATAATTATCGACGGAACCTTAAATCCAATATTTGTAAGAGTTAGACGCCCAAGCACAGTAGTTAGTCGCCCTCGCTTTACGCTAACTTAATCAAAGCCTGTTGGATAATTATTTAGGAATCTCATATCCTCTTTGGCTTCGGCATCCAACCGAAAAATAACGAGGTTTTTGGTAAAAATGTTTGCGAGAAAGATAGTTGAGGCGATAAATATCTGATGAGATAGAAGAAACTCTGCTGTAAATCAAGGAAAGGGGGTAAGTCATCAATAATGACTTACTAAATGGGGATGGTAGAACGTTTCCGAAGACACGCAAAGTTGTACAAGGAAATTTATTTGCGTTTCGGCCTATCTCGTGTGGGATAATAGCATAAATTTTTGTTGTGTTTTCAATTCATTAAGAAATTATTCTTTTGCGCTTACAAAGCAGATAAAATTGCAATTGAATATAATTTGTTTGGGCCAGGAGTGTTTTTTAAAAACTTTAAAAAATATCTTAACTAAAGTGGTGATAGCGAAATATTATTCTTAAAAACATAATTAAATAAATTTTTATTGTACCCAAACTTCACTTATGACGCATTGAGCGAATTTAAAATATTTACTATATTCAATGTATTTTTAAATATTTGAATTAAAAGAAATGCTTTTCAGAAGTTTAAATTTCAATGCTTACTTGGAAACGGAAACAAATTAATATACAAACATTTCTTTTAAAAGTTTTTAAATATGACACAGTATTTTAAAATAAATTAAAACAAAATTTAGATATTTCAAGTCATGGAAAAACGCTGAATAGGTTACAGAAAATGCAGTGTACCTATTCTGGAAAAATATTAATGTTTCGATTAACTTCACTGTTAGGGTCTTTAAATTACCTAATTCTCATAGATATAATAAATTTCTAGAAGGAAATATCTATTCTATATTTATATTCCTTATAATGTATTTCTCAGAACATTTTATTAGTTTTAAGTACATATCTACTTGAATGCATCAGAACTTTGTGTTTTTACTAGTTAACCGAGCTACCTGAGTAAACTATATAAATTCCATACTACCTGAGTAAATTATATAAATACCATTTAACTTCGTATTTTAAGACGTATCTCAAATTATTTAAATCACAAAAATATATTTTATTTTTTTACCAAAATAATTCTGTAGATGAAAATCAGTGCAATCAGTTGATTAACATTTAATTAGTTTTATACCATACAGTTTTATACCATAGGATATAAAATAGCAAACGATTTGAAAAATCGGCTAAAATTTTTTTTTAAAGAAATTAGAAACGCACGGTATAATTGCATTTCGGTTTAGTCTCACTAAGTTTCGAAATTAGTGACAAAGCTCGTTAACAAATGGCTACAAAGTTCATCGATGTTTTCAAAATAACAACCATTTGAAGCAACGATATTGCATAGATTGGAAAAAAAATCTCCATACTGTCGTACTCATATTTGGTTTGGGATGATTGATATACCGAAAAAAATTGTTTCCCTGTTAGTAGTGCCATGTGCAGAATTTTTTTAAAACTTATCTTAATGTCTGATGAGAAAAAATCCATTGGTTTCAAAATCACAAAGTTCTAAAAAAAAACATTTATCTCCAACCAATTTTCTTCAAATGATTCTTCAAATCAGCAGTCATTTTTGGAAAAACCTTCTCAAAATCTTTAAAACTACTGCATACAAACAAGTATTGAACAAAAACTTTACCATACTGATTTTAAGTTTTAGTATTAATAGTATTAAAATAAATTCAAAAACTATACAGATAATGGTGTTTCATTACTTACACTTTTATGAAAATACATTTGCGTAATAATGTATTTGAAATTACATAATTTTATTTTTAAATTCAAGACACTTGAAAAAAATTTAGAAGCATGTAATTTTAAATATAATCAATATTTCAAAAATTGCTAATAACTATTACATAAACCCAAGCCGAAATTTAATATTTCCAAGCGCAAGTATCTAAATAAATTTAAAGGCCTTAAAAATAAAATGAAGTAATCCATTAAATAATCGACATGCTTTGCTCACACACGTCTTTTTAAAAGAGCAAACTTCGTAGTCCCCTATCTAGAATGTTCAAGAGGCTTAATGTTAATGACATTCTAATTCCTGTAGTGCATCAACGGGAAATACAAATGGATATTTTACAAGAAACCGTTACGAGAGCTGCTTATAAATGAACTATGATGTTACCGAAATAGCCCATTAGTGATGCAAATAAATAACAATCTCAATTTATTCTAGCTGATAAAAGACGCTTTTGGGCTCTCATTTAAAAGAATTTGCTATTTATTTTACAAATCGGCGTAGAATCGTAAATGTTCTGTTCAATACATCATTCGGATTATGCTTGATAAATGTTAACATGTAATAAATACAGAATATTTAAATACTGGAGCTTAACCAAAAAGTTCTAACATAAAAATCTATTTTGGTTTCAATTATTTATTACAGTGTGATATAGCTCGATTCCATTAAGTTTGCTTAGATTTTTTTCTGATAAATATGAATTTTTATTGAGTCATATTTATCAAAGGTAATTCAGACATAATTATAAAATATTTTTTTGACAAAAGATAAGAATTAATTTCATGCGGCAAAAAACGGAACAAAATCATAGAATCAGTCCTCAGTAATTCCTTAAGGTTACCCGTAACTGATGTGTTTTAATTGAGAACGAGGCATTTGTATAGTTCTTAGAATATTTTACTTGTTTTTTTCCTTAAGAGTTCTTAAAGTTATATTCTCCGTTGAACACCGATTTAGAAATATTTTTTTCCTCCATCTCTACACGGAGAAAACCATTATGGTAAAATTAGCATACTGTATAGTAGTGTGACATGGCTGTTTAAAAACATTCCATAATTCTGTTTGATGAAACCAAAATTATACGATATTTAAGCCATTCACTTGGTAATGTTTTGTACATACTTTAACTATTCACCGAAAAATCTGGTTTTCAAAATTTTCATGCTTATTACTCCTTTGCTTATTATAAAAAATCCAAAGTTGAAAAGTAAATTTAACCGAATAAATAGTTTCATGTCATGCCCTAAGGTATCATGATAAAATTACACCAAATTTACCAAATATTATCATACTCTAGGAAACCATATTTATTTTGTTAATTTTACCAAAACCATCGAGATTTAATTTGTTATTCAATACACTCAAAAACATTAAATGCGATATTAAAATGTATCACAGTTTTTATCAAGCTTTTATAAAGATAATCACTTCGAAAATAAATAAAAACAGTCATAAACATTTTTTAAAAGGTTTCAAAATAGATTATATCATATTCTGTATATAATTATTATATTCTGTTCATAGGATAAACAAAAGAGTTGACGTATGCTGTACAGTATGACCATAATTCACCTTTAATTTCTTAAACTTTCAGAATTAAAAACAGATTATAAAAGAAGAGTTAGTAAAATTATTTTTTCTAGACTCCTTAAAATGCTGAATCGGGTATAAAAACGTGGATTATGAATGTTGGGAAGTATTACGAATAATAATAAAAATAATAACTAAATTATTAACTTGGTTGTAATTTTTATTCAAATCAGAAGTTTGTTGAAGTTTTATGTTTTATAAATAATTTAGGTTTCTCGCCACGCACTACTTGTATGATCTAATATTTCGCTAAAAATTATGGTTTAGTAATCATTTCTCTTAATGTATTGTTATTTATTAATATTTGTTAAAAATCATGGTTAATCATGGCTAACAAATCCCTTTTTGAAATGGAAAGATTAAAAACATTAAACAGATTTAATTGCTGAATAAAACTTATGTTTCTCTCTAATAACATATCCTAATAACATATCTAATAACATATAATAACATATCTAATAACATATCTAATAACATATCCTAATAACATATCTCTAATAACATATAATCACTTTTCCCTCTCTCTTAGTGTTTAATTTCATTTTTTGTTTGTATTTATTTTTATTATTTATTAATTTTTCTTTTATTTCTTTCATAAATGATAACTTGCGGCTCATAACGCGTATATTTATTTTACATCATTCTTTAAAAGGTTAATAAAAATACATATCAAGAAACTTATATAAACAACTATATACAGAAGTAATTCAACACTAACATTAAGGATCAAAAACTTTCTCAAATAACGACAACGAAAAGATATAATATTCAGGATATACAGAATACGTGTATAGGATATATGAAACAGCATTATTATAAGTTTTAGTATGAGAAAAATTTGAGAAGGTGATAAATTTTAGCTATATAGTTATATGATTTCGTTAATATCCCAAAATATAAGCATAATTAGTTCTTGTGAAAATCAACAATAATTATTTATCCTGACTGTGCATTAAAAAGTTACACCGAGAAAAAAAATATCTTCGAAGATGGTAAAATTTACCGTTTTTCTGGCTCTATGGGAACATTAAAAAACCTGGTAACCTTAAAAAAGTTCTTTGGCAAAATTAACTATAAAATGTGGTAATTTTATCATGATATGGCATAAAAACCACTTATTCGGTTAAATTTACTTTTCAGTTTGTATGCTTTACTAGATGTGCGCAAATAAGAACTATAATTTTTGAAAACCAGAATTTTAGGAAAACCGTTGTCTTGAACGGAAAATTACAAAATGATTGGTTTGAATAACGTATATATTTTGATTTTAATTACCAGATATATTTTTCTTTTCAAGAAATGCTATTACCATGCAGTTTATCAGATTTTTTTTTTTCCGTGTATCATTTTAAATTAAATTATGCTGTGAAAAAACTTGAATGTTTGCATTTTTTTAAACAAGCAAATTAAATAAAATAATTAAAAATATATATTTGTAATAAAGTAACAGATAATATTATTATTTAAAGAATTGCGTTTCACTTAGTAAAATTCTAAGAATCATTACTTGTTGAAATAAAAATATCTAATGAATACCCAAAAGCTACAGAATGTGTATGTAGGAAATATTCGTAAATAAAAATGAGAAATGAACATAATTTTCTTTTTAAAAAAAGTATCATTAGCTAAAATCTTTTAAAGGACACTTCTTTAATTTAAATCATCGCGGACTACGTGTAACACAACTTTCGTTTTTCATACCAAAGATAAATTTTTCTGTAACGCGTATTTTACGTCATTAACGAGTTTAATCAAATTTTTTCCCATAAAATAAAAATCAAAGGATAAAATTACTAAAACAGAATAAGATTTTTGTCTTAGTTGCTATTCATATGTAGATGACATTTGCATTTTTATGGGATTGAAAGAAAAATTGCCTTTTTTGAACATTTCGTTCCATCTCTTTTCCTGAAGTTGGAGAAAAGCCAAGTCCTTTGAGATTTTCTTGCTTTTTACTTATCTGATGATAAAAAAAAATTTTCTTCCTTTTTTTGTAACTAAAAATTATCGCGTTTTCGTTAAGGTAATAAAAGTAAATCTTATTGAATGATTACTCTCTTTGCGCTATACTGAGGCTTTCATTGTAATCATGATTAACGGTAAAGTATACGAAGCTGAAATTAATCTAGAAGATATATTATAAATTGTAACAAAGAGAGAGAGAGAGACTTGTATTTCATACTAAATTACATTTATTTTTTAGTTTTCTCCAGTTAATAACATAATTATCGGTAGAGAAAACTGAAAAAAATTGTGAATAATACTTTTGTGAACAGAAATTTTCTTCAAAGCAGTGGTGTAAATGGCATAAATAATTTTAATTAGAATTAAATATATAAAATATTTTATTGCGCAACACAAAAATAGTTAATTTTTCAATAACGATATAGTTCACTGCTAAATTACTTAAATAAAATTTATCAATAACGGACAGTAAACTTGCTGTTGATTACTCATTATTACTGTTCTGTCTATTTTCTTTTTTACTGAAACTCTTTGGTGATTTTGTCAAAGAAGTATTATATTTTGCATAATCTAAAGATTCAACTTTTAAAACGTTGCCATTTTTTATTGTTTAAGTTTATTTAGAGTTTATATTAATAATATATATATATATATTTATGTAATTTAAATGACTACATGCTGCGCATGAAAAATTGTAATTTGTATCAAATCATAATAATTATGGTAATTTGTAAATCGTTATTGTAGTTTGAATCATATAATCATTTATATTAATTTATTTATAAACTTTGTTGAACAGCCGAACTAATTTTGAGTTTACGACTACCAATGTTCAATTCCGTAGCCTTGTAATTTTGAAATCGATCTAGAGGACATGGAAATTCCTGGATAAAATATTGGGTGAAATGTGCCTTCGTGAAGAAACTTTTGAGGGAACTAACCTACATTTGACTTACATGGAACGAAAAACTACGGAAGACTCCCAGGGTTAGCCCAACGGCAAGGGGACTGCGTCTACCACTGAGAATATTATTTCTTCAACACTGTGGTTGGTGTGAACCGGGGTCGGAATTCATATTGACCAGCCATCGCTGGGATTCGAACTCGTTTCAACTCAAGGGCGACTTCTTTCCCCTGAGCTACCATGTCATTACAATGTTTATAATAATTAGTAAATAATAGTTTATAAATGATTACCGATATTTTTTCATAATGATTCTGAGCATTCTGCTAACAGCCTACTTATTTATTTATAAGATAAGTGTTCCAGATATGAGCACTATATTTAATATGAGCACTGCTGTAAGAAATGCTAAATTTATATTTTTTATGTAGATGGTAGTATATAAGCTTCCATATAGCTGTAAATACGTTTTCCCGTTTTTGCAAATTAATACGCATAACTCCTTTTATCTGAAGAGATCCCGCTTTGATTATTAATCCCTTTTGATAAAACTAAGATGAGATTTTCAACTCTAAAATTTTGAATTTTAGATTTTAAATGCCTTATCAAATATAGGCTTAGGTTCCTAGACTATAATCTCTTATTACAACTTTGAAATGTTTTAAACTTTTCTCTTGTTTTTTTTTCCTTGTTACCCCCTGCAAGAAGAATAGCAATGCGTCGTCCATTTTTCAAGTTTTTATTTGCTAAACCTGCTACCTTGACTTACTCTACACTCACCTAGTCTGTTAGTATTTAATAAAAGTATTTTCGCCATAAACTCTCTATTTCTGCACGAAAATATTATAACAGGCATTTTGATTCACGGCAATATCTACTAGCCGTTTGGTGGTTCTCATAATTTCCACATGAGTCCTCTTAAAAACTTCGCAGTCTCTTCATAACATTTGTTTTCACTCTAAGAAAAAAAATCAGAAAGTGGCTCAGTTAAATATTACTGTTAATTTCAATCACTAAATTAATTACCTTTAATGAAAATTTAACTGATTTTTTTTTTTATATTGATATCAGTAGAGAGCCATAGAAACTTTTCTTATTTACTATAATCTCACGAGTAACTGTTATTTTTTAACAGCATTCTTCATCGAGCCCTATTTTTTTAAACAAGTTACTTGGGTTTAAAACACGGCAATCATTCCCTATGCATTCATTTATGATTTTCTTAGCATAGATGATTGCATTGAACATTAAAACTTATTAGTATCCTGATGGTTGGTATTTTATAAGGTAAATTTCCAGTATTTTTATATTTTTTATATTACACTTATATGTAATAGCTACACTCTCGAAAATAAAACTTTTACGATACACAATTCAGCAATTTTTCAGCTTTATTTCGTTAATTTCGGCAAAACATTTCGTCACGAATTTTTGACGAAACAGTAACTCTCAAATGTGTGACGAAATTCATTCCTCAGCTCGGAACTTCATCACAGTGCTTTTTAGGAGATAGTTAACTAGAATGACAAAACTGAAGTAAAGACTAGGAGGTTGGAAATAGAGTGGTGAATCTGGCCGACCATGCTGTGTGGCGGTCAAGGAGCTAGCCTCGCACCAGGAAGATCCCGGGTCCAAATCCCACTCCGGGGGCATGTGTTTGTTCTATCTGTCTTTCGTGGGTTGTTTAAATGATATTTATATACCTATATGATGTCCTCGTTAAATTGTTCATCAGAAAAGTTAGATACACTAGGCACTACGAATTTTTCTTTTTTGAAAAAAAAAAAAAAAAAAAAAATATTCCTTTAATTTTGACAAAGTTTGCTTCCTCGAAGAAGTGATAATAGTTATTTCGTAACTTTGACGAAATTTTTGCTCGGTCCATATACCTGGAAACGGTTTCGTCTAAAACAAAGAAAGTTTCGGGAAATTTGTGCACCCACTTTTTACATTGCTCTGTTGGATTTTCTGTACTAAAAAGTTTGGGAAATACAAGGAACAAAACAATAAAACAATCTCTTTCTCCACGCAGAAATTCTAAAACAAATAGTAACCTTATTATTTGAATTTGAGTGAATAAAATACTAATACTGAATTTAATTTTATTGTAATAACTTAATATAAAATAAAAAAAACAGTAATGCTTTTCAAGTTCGCTTTTGGTCAGAAGATTCTATTCATTATCCTGTTTTATTCCGAATCAATTGCGTTATACTATCTACTTTTAAGTAAAATTTTAAATCTCTGGATATTTACATAAAACAACATAAACGAGTAAAAACACTAAAAAGTTTTATTTAATTTATTTCGTTACGAATATTTTTCCTAGTTCGCTAAGTAAACAAATACACTTCAAGCAAAAGTAAATTAAGAGCAAAAGTTCGTTCATAAAAAAAGCTGAGTTCATCAAGGCAAGTATATTCTTAATTGACTTTAGGTAGATAACAAGAATCAAAATTTATTAATTTGAGACAAAGAAAGTTATTTTTTCCACTTATACTTATAATTTAATCTAAAGACTGGTGTGAATGAAATGCAATTATTAATATTCTTTAAGATTAGAATGAAAAAAAGATTTGGAGCACAGGAGGAAAAAATATTGCAATGAAACTAATTATTTTAATTTTGTTCTGGGAATATGCCTTGCAGCTCATTCTTGCAAAAGTTTCTGAATTCGTATTTTTGGGAAAAAAATGTTTTTTTTTTCTTTCTGAAAGCATTAGTACACCCCAAGCCATTTGTATTGAATGACTTTTCAAGTTATAGTTGAAATAAAAAAAATACTGTATGAGTTTTTGTAAATTGCAACCAAAATCAAATTTATTTTTCAGGTTTTTTATTCCATTTTATGTTAAAAATGTACACCTAATCAATGAAATGACTTTTCAACAAATCTAAAATTATTTTATTCCGTTTAAAAAAGTAATAAAAGTGCCTTAATTTATTTTCTTTGCCAACTTGATGAACTAGAATAATTAAGATAGGAACTAGAAAAATTTTATTTTTATAAATATAAAGCGCTTATTAACTTTATTTCTTTCAGGAAAATTTTTTTTTTTTTATCATCTAGAGAGAATTATTGAAAATAGTCTGCATATTTATTATTATTTTATTACTTATTTATTTTTTATATTTATTACTTATCATTCTTTTATTAATTATTATTTAAAAAAATTATTATTCACCTATCAAATATTAGAAACACCATATTGACAAAAATCCAAGTAAAAAAAAATTTTTTTATTCAGAGAAATATTTCAAATTTTTATTGGAAGAATTGAAAATAAGTTGACACAAGAATTAAGAAGTAATATAATGCTTACTATGTTTTTTTTTTTCAAAAAAAGAATACATATAATTGCTTTTAATTATTATTTATACGATACTTTTTATAACTATTCAACCTGTTTCACTGTTTTTGCGTTTTATAGCAATATAATAAGAATCTGATAGATATGAAGATCTTAGAATAGGATAAGATCATTTCAATGCCAGTGACATTTCAATTTTTCTATTTTAAATTAAAAAATAAAAAGTATTGTTATGAAAAAATATTTTTGCAATTATTTATCTTTTATCTTTTCAAAATGAAGTTTTAAAAATCTTTTTGAAAAAAAAAGCTTTTCAATAATTCCTGTAATAGATAAAATTCTTAAATTAAAAATATTACAAATAAGTTACTAATATTACTAATTATTCAACAATATTTTTTATTTTGTTGATACCTCCTCTATATTCAGAGTTATAAACCTCTATATCCAGTATTTTTCTGTCAGATTACTTTAGGTTCAATTATTCTCTGAAAAATTTAATAGACTTGTCTTATGTTTAATTTAAATTCAAACATGAAAAATCCTTTACTGTAAGGAATTCCGGATCAAATTACTGTAAAAGTACCGGCACTCAAAATGCTGTTAGTTTTTACCATAAAATCCATTTGTATCGGAATATGTTACAAAAAGAGAAAAATTTCTCAATCCACTATTTTAAAATATTATTACAAAACTTTTTACTAAATATTTTAAATTATATTTTTAATTACAGTGTTTATGCACTGTAAAAACTTCAGGAACAAATTACGTTAAAAAGTATCAGAACTCTGGGGGGGGGGGGGAGTACAGTACGTTTTACCTTAAAATCAATTTTCGCTGAAAAAGCTTATATACCGTAATTTTTACAGTAAAAATTTCAGTAAAATCAATCTAATTAAACAAATATTACTATAAGATATATTTTACGGTAATATTTTATGGTATGATATTTTACAGCAAAAAAAGATTTTATGGTAAAATGTATTTTACGAATGATGCAACCAAAGGGCCGGTAATTTATTGTGTAACATGATTCCGGAATTTTAAAGAGTGCATACAAATTCAGATTTCGGGGCAAAATTTTATGAAATGTAACGTTTAAAAATTATTTAGCCTCAAGCTAACTTTTGAGATTATGAATAACAGTTTTTCCGTTTCAAATAAATTATCAAACCGAAAAATAAAACAAAAATATAAGAAATTTATTTGTTTTAGAATGTATTTTGCTTAAATTTTGTGTAAACAAAAGAACTGGTATAAAAAGCACCAAATGAAATAGTCAAATCTTTTTTTTTTCAAATTATTATTGTTCATAAAAAAAAATTACTTCTACGTATGCAATAATATGCAATACATGCGATAAAAATTTATTAAAGTGACAAAAAAAGACTATTGAAATAAAAAGAAACGCTTTCGTTATGAAAAAACTAGAAATTTATTGACCCAAAAATGTAAACTGAAGCAATTTAGTTATTAAATTATGAAAAGAATTAATATATCCTAAGAATTTCTATCATTAGTCATTATTCTTTTCTAGAAAAGTTTTAATGCATTACTATATCATTATTGATTGATAAACTAGGCCTTTTTTTCATTATATGTATTATATTTTATATTATCCATATATACTATCCATCTTTGTACTGAAATTTTTTCAATAATCCTTAACCACATTTAAACTCTACTGAAAAGAAAACCACGAAATCATTCAACAATCAGTTAGGCGGCATTATAGTCCTGAAACACTATCTCAGCTCAATATAACTGAAGAAAGTTTATACAATTTATTGAAGCAAATGAAAATTTAGTAATGTTTATAAATCAATCATCCATCTCAGAAATTCGAACTTTTGATGTTCATACTAGAATTCAGAACGCTTTCTCCAAATAGCAACTCCAACCTCAGTTTTTAATTATTTGACATATCTTGTGAGAACCTCAAATACAATTTAAATTCAGTTTTCCACGCATAAAATGAGAGATTTTTAGGAATATTAAAATTCATTTTAATATTTAATAAAAAAAAATTTTGAAATCTAAAGCCAAAATCATAAATAATAAAGCCTTCTTGTCACAAATAATATTTAAAAAAATTTTTTATGTGTAAAGTGTCATTTTCTTTTTTTTAACTCAGTAGAAAGGCATTATATAAATATGCACATTTTAATGCGAAGTTACCATTATTTCTACATCTTTTAATTCAGAGCAAAATAGAAGAGCCTTATTTTTATTATTAGTAGTTAATGGGCTCTTTGTAGTAAATAAGAATTTTAAGCAGTTCAAGCTTTCTAAGAGACTAATTAAAAGTGGTTGTAATTTTTACGTTCATTTGTAATAAAAATTTTCTAAATGAATCGAAACGGAAGTAAGTCTTGAATAAATTTAAAGCCCCTTTTAAAATATTGTGTATAAAATTTTTAATAAATACACTTCAAGTTATTTTTTTGTCCCCTTTACAATAAAAAATTTTAAATACTTCGCACGGAGAGTATATTTATGATATGAATTTTAAATTAGAATCTTTTAAAATATTTATTTGAAGCGCAACAAATTTTACTTAGAATTAATAAATAATAAGTAAAAGTTTTCTTTAGAGTTTTAATGCGTGAAATGCAAGTTTTGCTTAATAAAATGCTAATTGAAGTATTAAGTAGAAATTTAAAAATATACTTGAAAAGGTTTAGATTTAAGCTTTCTTTACTATATTTCAAAAATCATAAAGTTTCGCTTTTTATTGTTGAAACAAATATTCTTTCAAGAAAATTTGTTGTTTGAAAGACACAAATTTTCATTTTCTTTGTGCAGCTATTTTTATAAAAAATCTCTTATTTCAAGTTAAAAGAATGTTTATTAGCATTTGTAATTTCTTATAAATATTAAAAAGAACGTTCTTCCTATTATATTTGAAAACATGAGCTTTGAATTTCGTATTTCCAATTAACTTTATTACAAGCTTTATAATTTAACATCCATGCATTTTATTTAGGTTGGAAATGTTTTCACAAAAACTTTCTAAATTTGATTGCGTTCTGATTTAAAAATAGTGGTAAATAAGGTAAATAAAGTGGTAAATAAGGTAAATAAACATGTTAAGAAAGATTAAAATTTTTTATAATTTGAAATATTATTTTAATACTCAAATTTTCTATTTGAACAAACATATTAAGTGGCTTCATTTCTGCTGTGTTTTTTTTAAAAAAAAACGCTTCTATAAAGCTTTGATAGTTGAATGTTGGTGAAATTGTTGTGAAATTTTAATATTTCTGCTTGATAAGAGCTAAGAAACAACTGAGTTATGCAAATTAGCGTTTCTGACAGCCCAACTATAAGCGTATATCCCCTTAAAAATTAAGGAAAGTTTTTGAAATTCAGATTTTACAAAAAAAATATTTTATTTAGCAAAAGTTATAAAATAAGAGCGAGATTTCTTTTTCATAAATGTTATTCCTGTAACCTTCAAACTATATTTTTAATTCCCCTTTACTTTTCCAGACTTAACATAATGTAAATCAGATTTGATGAATTAGCTGAATACATACAAATTAACAAGATATTTTGTGTACCTCGAAAATAAAAGTTATTGAAACTTATTAAACATAACTGACATTAAAATACTACACATAATGGTTTTAAAGATCTTTCATAAATATTTACACACTATTAGCGATTTCACGAGTATGATTATTAAACTGGAAGATAGATTAAAAATCATGGATTTGATAATTTTTAAGCCTTAATGGAGAGCATCGTTTACAACAAAAATTTCACAAAATTTAAATTTTATAACCTTGTCATTGTAATTAAACATTAACTTTGTATCTTTTGAAACAAACCGTTACATTAAATAAATAATCAAAAAAATTAAAGCGTTTTACTTGATTAAAAATTTCATTCGCTTGACAAATAAACAAATCGGAGATAAGTGTCGGCATGTTTCAAGTGTTCAAAACCAGACACCCATTTTCAAGACTTGCAAACGTGAAAAGACAGTCTTACAAGTCTTTAAAATGGAACATGTGGAAATACGCTTGGAAATACGCTTATCCAGTGCTATTTCCAAATAGTCTCGTTTGAATGCTTGATAACAAAAAATAAAAAATTCACTATTATACCTTAGCTTTTAGTTCGAAGCATCTCTAAAACTGTATAAAACTACAAACAAAATTTCAAAAAAACTCTGACATAAAGTTTTTTGTAATGTGTGTTCATGTAAAGAAATTTTCTCAAAATCAACAATCTTCTGAAATGCAAGGGAATTCAGAAATGTAATAAAATTCTGACAACATAAAAATTAATGATTATGAGAATTTTTATTTCCCTTGAAAATATAATTCATTCAAATAAGAAAAAAAAAAAGTTAAAATACTCAAAGCAGAACATAATAGTTTTAGTTTCGTTTGCAGGAGTTTACTTCCGGTTTTGGTTCCGCCTGTTAGCATACAAAAGACAATTGCAACTTCGTTTCTAAAAATAGGATTTTAACGGGTTTTGGAAAACTAATAAACTAAAATGGAAAAATTTGGAAAGCTAATGAACTAAAAAATCAAAATTATCATCGAAATTGCCGATTTTTACCCAGATGGATACCTTAAAGTAAAATGCCAGTGAAAAAGATATGGTTACTTTTTTTAATAAATATAATTGTGTAAATTATGAAAAGATCACGCCTTTCAGGAAACATTTATTATTATTTCCCATCGCGCTTTTCAAAAAAAAAAAAAAAAATAAAATAAAAAAATAAATAAATAATAATAATAATAATAACAACATTACCAAATTTGTTACCAATATTTTTTAACAGAAATATCAATGACATATATTACGGTAATTTTACTAGAATTATTTTCCGTGCAGTAATTGGTGTTAATTTCAAAGCTTGAACCCGTTTAAATAGAAAACCAAAGGAAAGAAATCAATTATTGACTAGAAATTCAAACTTTTCAAAAATTCGTACGAGATTCACTCTATAGATTTACAATAATCAATGTTTGAGCTCTAATTCTTTTGACAAATATTTTTTGTTAATTTTTTCATGACACCTTAGAGCATAACATAAAAACAATTTATATGGTGAAATTTTCTTTTCAGTTTTGTATTTTCACAAAATGTGTGGTTATAAGAACTATAATTTTCAAAATCAGAATTTCCTGAAAACCATAACGGAACAACATAAACGGAAAATCATCATATAAAAGAATTAAATATCGTATATTTTGTTTTATTTTAAATTATAATGATTTTTTTTCCCAGAAAGGTACTTTCCTTACAAGTAAGGAAATCATATCTATTTTTTTCTGCGTCTTAATTTTGAACGACATTTAAACCGATTTTATACAAATATGCTTAGATTTTTTTTTGCAAACCAATAATTTAAAACTTAAAGAAGAATATAAAATTTATTTTAATAACCTATATATACTTACATTTTTACTAGTTTCAACTAACTGGCTCACAACGATCAGATGCCTTTACACATCAGTCCCATATAAAATTATTTATTATTTGGCTAGCACTCATGCATGGATTTTTTAAGATATCACTGGGTTAAAAATTATTTAAGTTAGATTCACAAACTGTAGAACCAGAAATATTCATTAAAATATAATGATCTTAAAACCTTGCGAAAACCTAATCACTCTACATTTTTTATCTTTACTGAATTTTTACTATCCCAATTATCTTAATAGAAATTTAAGGATATTAAGAAACTCATTGAGTTTTTTTGCCTTGTATTTAGGCAGCTAGTAGGAAATTTTTTTTAAAGGGAGACTACTATTTAAATGTAGACTAATGAGGAAACAATTTTTTTCTCTCTTTCACGTGATCATTTTTTTCTTCTAAAATGTATTAGACATAATCAATTATTATTTATAACTAATCATTTATATTAATTATAAAAAAAATTATCTAATGCAAAGCAGTAAATATTTTTACAGCTTTAATGAGTAAACTATGTACTTATTAACATAATTATTATTTGGAATTTTGAAAGCATAAATACAAAAAAAAAACTAATTATAGTAAAAACTTTTTGTTGCTATGAAATAAGGTACACTAGTAGAAAAAAATCAATTCTAAAGTTAAACCTATTGTGCAAAATAAATATGTTTATTAAAATTTCTCGAAGTATTCATAAATCATATCTTAAAAACAGATTTTCAATGCATTTTTTTCTTTTTTTAATATCAAAAATATTTAGTATATTATTTGATTTTCATGAAATTTTAAAATATTATAATTTTAATATGCTTTTTAAAACATGTCTTTCTTTAATGAAAAGAATATTTAAATCATTGTAGGAATTTTTTTAGATTCCAATTTTCAATCATGAATAGTTCTTAAACCTCCGGGTAAGAACTAGAATTTATGCAGAGAATTCATAGAATCGTAAGTTATTAATGTCTCGATGAATTTCTATGTTCGTTTCTATTATCAAAGTGTTAGTTTCTAAAATTTAATTATTAAATGTTGCAATTCTAAGTTAGTTTCTTGCAATTCTATTTAAATCATTAGTAAAGCAAGGTCCACACAAAATATTTTCTGGTTTCATACAAAGTCGGAAGTTTTATTTTAATAAATTTGAACACATAATTTAACAACTTTGTGTTATTTTAAAAACTTGGATGAATTGAATTGTTCATAAAAATCAGAAAAAAGCCCATTTTTTTCATTTCCTTTACCTATGATATAAAAAAGCATAGAGCTTTGAAATTTGTAAAAAACCGTCATCAGTTTAGAACCTCTGCTTAAGCGCATAAACTTTATCTTGCTAAATTGAAATTGTATATAGTTTAGTTATATAAGGGTTAAATTTCGGCCGAATATCAATTTTACTACAAATACGTTAATAGAAAAAGAATCCCATAAGAATGAACAAACGTTCTTTTCGTTACTAATAAAGCATTTTCAGTAATGAAGAAACGTAAAATTATAGGGAGAGAAACATAAATACGAATTAAATGACAAACAAATTACAACAAGGAAGCAAAAGGGGAAAGAAATATTAGGAATTAAATTCAGTAGGAGAGCAAGATCAAATAAGATAGCAATAAAAGTTGAAAGATTTGAAAAAAGAGCGTGGCACGTGAAGATTAAAAACGAGAACCCAAGATTTAGAAAATTTATTATTCATCAAAAAGCATTACTAATGATTCTTAAAATCAACTAGCAACCCATTTGTGTTATTTTTTACATACATCTGATGTGGAAATTTCAATGCTTGTGCCTTGCTTTAAAAAAAGAAACATCCTTCCCTAGGAAAATTGTGAAGATTAAATTTTTTAAATGTATGTGTTTTTCGATTTGAGAAAACCTATAATGCATAAAAAATAACCTGTGAGAAATAATGTAAGCTCTCAAAATATTATTTCAACACTGTACTAACGTTATTGAAACTTGGATTCAATCATATTGTACAAATTTGCCAAAAATATTATTTCAAAGTTTTAGTTCAGGACTGGTTATATGTCTTACGTTTCTGGAACATTTAAAGCTCTAATGCCTAAATACGTGTGCTTAAAAGTTTATTATTTGAAAGAAAATTATTGGCAATACTCCTTGTTCTTCTAAACTATCTTAAGACTTTAATATTCTAAAAAATTTTTTTCCAGAACTGATGAGATCGGTAAACCCGCCATTTCTTCTGTGATTTAATTTGTGAGATTTAATATTACAATAAGACCTAGGCAAGTTTTTTTTCTAAAGGAATCATCTATTTAAGTAAATAAATGACAGGTTGAAACAACGTCACACAAAGTATCTGATTAGATTAGACTTTAAAATTACATAAATAAGATTTAAAAATGAGTACACATTTTTAATTTTGAATCCACATGATACACTATTTAAAATCTTGGATAGTTGAGCTACAGTACCACTCAAATTTTCTTGCAACTTTAATACGTTGTCAAGGTGAATCAGATTATCATGCAAATTTATCTTTCATAAACTTTCAGTTTTCTTAACTTAATCTTTCTTAAACTTAAACTAAAGTTAAAATTTATCCTGACTAGCTAAATTTAACACCATAATATGTTTGCTTTTAATATACATAATAAGAATGACTCAAGGTACTGATATTACTAAAAATACGTTACTTTATTGTACTATACTTTTATTATATTGCAAAAAAAATCTATTCAACATAGAACCGATTTTTTTTACACAGTGTATGTAACTTAGTTTAACCAATTATTATTTTACAATAAGCAGCTAATCTTTTTTTTAAACTGACAGTATTATCTTTTTTATAGAATCGGAAAGTCAATTTATATTCAACTAGTAATAAACTTTATTTCACTTGAATCTTAAGCCGTAGCTCTCATATCGGTACTGAAAATGTCAGGGTTTAGGCTCATTTTCTCAACCATGGGTGAAGTTAAACGCCTGCCATGGTTTTATTTTTGATATTATACCAAAAGGTTTAATTATTATCAAACAACCCCTAAGCACTGTTCTTGTTGGGCCAAAGGACTGTCAGACCCAAGCTTTTTCATTTGTACATTTTTGTACAGATATACACATATGAACTGATGTATATTATGTACATATGTACAGATGTACATTTTTCTGTGCCTTACACGAATAATATTATTTTGTTTTGCTTTCGAAATAGCTGCCTATTCAACTATTTTTATTTTTATTCATTATTTAGTTGTTTACATTTTTCATAAGATTTCGTCTGTCTTTAATGCTTTGAAATTTTTTAACTTTCTTAATATTCCATGAAACAACATTATTTTTTTAAAATTTAAATTCAAGTTTTAGTTTATAAATTATAAAAAAAGCCAGACTTTCATATTATAAAGTCTTTTGTGTTGTCATTCACTTTAAGAAGAATCCCCTTTCTCCCCCCCCCCTAAATTTAATAACTGAGAATTAATGCCAGTTTTCAAGAAATAAACTTTAATTTTATGTTTAATAAAAATATTTTCGGAATACTGATATATGTAGCGAAAACTTTCAAAAAAGAATGCATTTCAAGAATCCTACTGTTGCCATCTCTCAAAACATTAAAACAACAAAGGAATGCTTAGACCAAATTCCAATTTAATTGCTTTCAAGTTGCTTCACTTTTCCTCACATATGAACTGTCGTCTTGTACCAAGCAAAAGCGTAATGAAGTCTCCAAAGCAACGCTTGGAACACTTGTGCCTGTCTCCTTGGAAAAGAGAATAGAGGGGAGCATTCCTTTTTTAATCTTTTCTCTTTTACCACGGGGGAATGCCACCTGCTCTGGAACGTTGTTTATTTCTTCAATCCTTCTAGAATTTAAAACTTTTCGGTTAAGTTCTATTCCACCGGGATGCGGTGAATTAAAGTGGAAAGTTTCAATTTTTAAGATTCGTTAGATAATTGCCTGTAACCTTACTTTCAAAGAAAATTGTTTTATTCTTACTTTCCTATCTAAAAATATTTTTTTATGCTAGTTTCTGGTATTTACCGAACGTGTTTCGTACTGACTTGAAATAAAAACGATTATTTTTCTTTGTATTGTGTTTAGTAATTAATGTTCATTCTAAGGACACGGGTGAATTTTTTCTTCCTATTTATTTAGTTTTTTATTAAAAATTTATGTTCAAAATCAGTAATATAAACTCAAAAAAAAAATGTATCTTGAATTCTCCTTGTTGTTTATTTCGTCATTCTTCAATGTTATTTTCTATGTGCAAATCCCCAAGTAAAAACTCTTTCACCTAAATATTCATTGAAGTAAAAAAGTTTTTGGAGACATATTTTTGTTTTATTATTGACTATTGAACCATATAACTTTTTTGCTTGCAAATTTAATTAAACTTACATTGATGGATAATAAAATCAGGATAAAAAATACTTCAAATTTTCTTTTAAACATATTTCGCATTTGGAAAGATTAGTGCTTGAAAATAATTACTGTTTTGACTTTGAGAATGAATATTATTAGCAATGCATAGGCTCGTAGGCATACGTATAAGTTATAGTAAATTTTAATTATTTATAATGTAATTACTTAATATATAATTACTTTTACAGATAAATAATTACGTTTAACTTGCATAAAGTGTTTACTTATGTATGAATCTGTTATTTGTATAAATATGTAAAAGATTCAATAAATATCCATTTATTGAATCTTTTACAAATGAAATCAGGATAAATATACTTCAAAGTTGCTTTTAAACATATTTCGTATTTGAAAAGACTAGTGCTTGAAAGTAATTACTGGTTTGACTTTGAGAGTGAATAGTATTAGAACTGCATAGATTCGTATGCTTACATGTAAGTTAGAATAAATTTTAATTATTCATATTGTAATTACGGAATATATAATTATTTTTACAAATAAATAATTATGTTTAATTTACATAGTGTATTTACTTACATATAAGTCTGTTATTTGCATAAATTTGTAATAGATTCAATAAATGGATAATGAAATCAGGTTAAAAAATACTTCAAAGTTGCTTTTAAACATATTTCGTATTTGAAAAGACTAGTGCTTGAAAATAATTACTGTTTTGGCTTAGAGAACAAATATTATTAGGAATTCATAGATTCGTATGCTTATACTTGTTAAAAATTCTCAGAAGATTGCATTGTAAGGTAGGTGAAATCTAACGATAAACATATACTTCAAATTCTTCAATTATAAAAGTATGCTTTCGTGATTTACAAAAGAACTTTGTGAATAATAAGAGCAATTCTAAATATTTTTGAAACGTCAACAGTGACTACAATCCTTTAAAACATAAATTAAAATTACTTCTACTCTTTGAACGATGAGTATTTCTTCTGTATATCACATGCTTAAAATCAAACCAAATTTCATATGCAATAAGACGTTTTCAAACTTTCGAGGTTTTATTGTCTAGAATCTCTTCTTGGTAACGATAAGATGTATTGCCGGCTTAGAATCAATTCACGAAAACACGAAATAAAATTCATTTTGGATGCATGCAAAGGAAAACTCGACGATTTTTCCTTTGATCTCCATTCAGCGAGATTCGATCTAAAAGTAACCAAACTAGATTTCAGAAGAATTTCATTTCATAGAAATGGAAATGTGGTTCTACATCTATCTGATTTAAATGTGTTCAGTTGTCATTCTTCTGAAAGAAATCTTTGAACTTTGTTCGTCAAATTCAGCTGTTTTTGATGCATTTCTAATAAAAGGAATTCTTTAATTTTAGAATTTCCTTAATACAGAAATATGTGTATTTCAACCTAGGCAAATTAATGAAGAGGCAACAGTTTTAGATTTATTCTAAAATTACCAATAATTTACTATATTTGATAAATTTTCTCGATTTTCAACTGGTATTAAGATCGGAATACAGAAAAAAATTGCATTTGTGTTGTCCTGTGGCGCAAGTTTTTGTTGGGAAGTTTGAGGCTAAACAAAATAAAGTATATTTTGTATTTTTATTAAATTTATTGCGTTTAAGATTGATTTTATTCAGTTTTGAATACAGTTTAAGAAAACGTTATAAATATTGAATTTATATACTCAATTTCAAATAAGTTCGTTACTGAAAGATATTTTTTTATGTATTGGGAGTTTTTCATCAAACTGCTTTTGGGATAAAAATCATATTAAGTATTGGTTTCATTTAGTATTTAAATGTCTTTTATTCAGTATTGAAAAAAAAAATATCAATACTGAAACGTCTCTGAAATAAATGTATTGATAGAACTAAGCTTTATCTCATTTAGCACATTTCTATAATTCTGATCTCTCGTGGGAAACAATTACAAAAAAATTATAAAAATGAAGTGAAAACCAATAAAAAATATCCATTTTACTTCCCTGGATGCATTCACTAGTTATGCTGCTTTAAACTGAGAAAAAAAAATCATGGTCAGAACCACCAGAATATGGTTATGTTTACCATGTTTCTAACAGTAAAGGAACTACAAAACGAAAGTTAAATTTTACCGTAGCAATTCGGTTATGATTTCGGTAAAATAAACATTAAAATATTGTTTTATAATATGCGTTAAAATTTAGTAAATGTGATAAAATTTGGTAATTTTATCATGATGCTTATGAGAAGGGCATAAAAACTAATTATTTGGTGAAATTTATTTTACAATTTCGCGTTTGTTTCTAAATGTGTGGTAAAACGAACTGTAATTTTGAAAATCAGACTTTCCGGTAAACTGTTCCCATTTGATGGGAAAAAATTGGCAAAATGGGTTCATATAAATGGGTTTAATAGCGTATATTTTAATTTTATTACCAGATTTATTTTTTTACCAGAAATATCTTAACCATACACTGTAAAAATGTTGTTAAATTTATGAGAAAAAAAATGTTTACTGGTGTGCTGGAATAAATCCGTTTATTTCACAGAAAAATACTGTTATTTAAAAACGGACACCTGTTTTTAAGTAAAAAAAGTACTGTTATTTAAACAAACTACTGTGTCAGTATAGTGGTCAGAGAGAACTGCGAACAGAATTAGCACGGCTATAGTCAACACTGTGGTTCGAACCAGATTTACCTCACTGGGGGGCGAGCATTCGGTACCTTAGGCTACAGAATCTGAAGTTTTTGTAATGAAGAAAAATTTTAAGCTGTTTTATCTAAAAACTGTTATTAAAATCATATTTAAGTCGAAACACGTTTCAAACTTCCGTGACCCTTCCTTATAAAAATGTTTAGCAACTGAACTTATCAAAATATTATATCTAAGGTAGCAAAATAATGCGGTAGAGTATTATTTTGACAATCAAGTCGATTCGCAGTTTTATTTACCTGATATTCAAAGCCATAAAATAATTGTTGAAAAGTGAGAGCAAGTATAGAAAAAAAACTTCTTAAATGAGTTGAGAAAACGTTAGCGTTTTGATTACAGTACGGGAACGTTATCGTACTGTTAGCAAAACTGAATGGCGAAAACTAGAATTTGAACTGGCGGTTTTAATCAGTTTATTGTTAAGGGGCAACAAAAAGATTTAAACCGTCAAACATACAGAGAAAGTCCATAAAAAATGGGAAACTTTTAAATTTTGCAAATAATGGTCAAAAACACAAAAAAATCTGTATTTTTCTTGCTTTTTTCCTGTAAAACATATGTTTGTTTTTTCTGTCGAATTTATTGTTATTCTTCACAGTAAACAGTATTGTAATTTGACCAAAATTTAGTTCTATGTGAACATTCTCATAAGAATTAGTTCACCTTTGACCTATAGTGTGGTGCTAATTTGTTGCAACTATATTAAACTTCTAAGTGGAGTCATTTTCTCATTTAAACTGAACAGTGTATCATGTATTCAGTTTAAGAAGTAAACAAATATGATTCTGTGTATAATAATGAGTTAACAAAAAATTTAAACAATATTACTGATTAGCTTAACATGCTCCAATATTTAGTCATTATCGCAATCGGTTTCGAATTCATATGTAATTGAAAAGCACGATTTGTGCACACATGACATTCACTCATCGGAACTAACCAAACAGTGTATTTTTTTAAGTTAAAAATAACCTTTTAATGTGGTCTTAACTCAAAAATATATTTTAGTACAACATTTAATTTAAGTCACTTTCTTGTCTATTTTTTGTTTGCTCATGAAAAACAAAATATTGACCATTTTCTGACTAGCTAGTGTTCTCAAGTTTTAACTAGAGCAGTGTGATGCATGTGCCCCTTTACGTCCTAGTAGAATTTATCTCCAATCGTAATTTCTGGTAAATTCAATTATCACTAAACTAAATTGACGAAAATAAAATTCTAAAAGAATTCACAAATGAATGGCACTGAAAGAAAAATTATATAGTAGTAAAGCGTGAATCTCATCATTTTCATAAGAAACTTCCATGAACCATCTAAAACTCCCCCTTTTTAATATAGTGAATCGGTCTTTTATTCTTATTACTTATGTATTTAATTATTTATTTATTATTATATATCTATTATATATTGATTTGAGTGTAGCAAACATAGAATTAAATTATTCTCAACTTTTTAGTGCAAGTGGAAAGCGTTGTTTTTAAAAACTTTTATTTTCACTTGAAATCTAACAATAAATATCTATAAACACTGACAAACTATAGAAAAATCTCAGTAATATCACAGAATTTATACCCGTCGTTTTTTTGGGTATTACGACTACTAATTTTCAGCCCCGAAGCCTCATAGTTTTGAACTCAATCCGGAAGACAAGGGAACTCCTGGATCAAGTATTGGGAGAACTTTGCCTTTTTGATGAAATTAACCCGAATTAACGTTACATGGAGGAAAAACCTCCCACGGTTAGCCTGGTGGCTAGGGGACTCTAACTCCTGATCCGTCTATCACTGAGGATATATTGCGTCAGCATTGTGGTCGGTGCAGGCTGGGTGCGAAATTGGGAGGCGAATGTCTTATCGCCTGAGCCACCACGGCTCTTATATCACATGATTGATTTTATTTTTTGCTTAATTTTTGAGCATTGATTTTTCTCTCAAAATTAATTTGCATTTTGTGTATTATAGTATGCGAACTGCAGACTTTTAAAACTATTTTTATAGTGTATATATATATATATATATATATATATATATATATACTATATTCAATTATATACATTTAAGAATATATATTAATTCAATATTTTAATTTAATTATAAATATTTAAAATTCATTCATCGCCTTTAATGAATTTTTTTTTTTTATCTTTTTTAACTCAAAAAAAATTCTGCAAAAGTAATATCAATTATAAAAGTAAAATAAATGAATAAATGAAAGTAATATATTATCCAAACTATATCTTTTCTTTCATATACTACGAAAGAAAGTAAAAAATTCTTTATTTCGGAAAAACGGTTTAAACATTTCTAAATAAAATTTTAATTATTTATTTATACGAAATTGTTTACCGAAATAAACACATAAGTTATTCAGGTTTTTATTTGTTTCATTTTTTATTATTTTCTGACAAAAGAAGAGAAGGTGCATTACTTTTTTAGATGACAAACGTTCATCGATTTACTGCGAAAAACAAATATATAACATAACAAAAGATTTAATACTTCTCACTTAGTTTTTCAAATATCAGTACTAAACATCGATATTTCGCGAACTTAAAAGAAAATCTTCATTTTCAGCTTTTTCGTTCGTAAAATAAGCAATTTTAAACGATGTGAACCGCCCCAGTCTCAGAGGAATAACAATTTGCCTTACTTTTCTCTTTAGATGTATCCAAAATCATTCAATGGAACTTTGAAAAAAGGAAGCTGTTTCCATAATAAAATACCTATAATAAAACATTCCTAAATTCCTCCAGATTTATTCTACATCGTAATTTTATTTCCAGGAAATCCATGATAGCTTTTTATTGCCCTTCACCTGTGTCTTTATCGCAAGAGGGTCTCATCCTAAATATCTCTTAAATTTTCTTCCACCTATTCACAGACGCTTTACTACTCTTTCCTATTTTATTGACGCCATTTTTCCCTTTCCCCCTCCAAAAAACGATTTTTTTCCCTTTCTTTTTTCCCCGTTTCTTTTACTGTGTAACCTAACTCCTATATCTTATTACCGTTACATTGTGCGCCAGACTTTTATTACAGAACGGAATTTCTCTGCGCATTTCTTTTGCTTCTCTTTTGTCTTTGTTGTTGTTTCTCGTCCCATGCTCCACTTCTGGAAGAATGTGATGAGATTTGTGATGTGGAGCTTTTCCCGAGCCTGTTTTCCGGATTTGATTTTTCCACCCACTACCCCACTTATGTCCTTCGTCATTCTCCCAACTGTCCGGATTTCGCTCTTATCATAAAGACGGATGTGATAAGAACTGTTTATAATGGAAAAAAAAAAATTCTTTGGCTTTACGCTTCGATTTTATATTAATGAAATAATTCAGCTTTTTTGAGATATTAATTTATTTTCAATGACATAAGAAATAGAACAGTTTCCCAAAGTATAAAACCTGGTCATTTATGAATTCCTAATCGCAATAAATGCTATGAAGACTAGAAGAATACCTGTTCTTCATTGGGGATAAAATCAAAACTAAAACAGCCTAACGAAAACGTTCTCTAACTCAAAAGTAAAAGGCGTGTTACTATAAAACATATAAATAGAAATTCTCCATTTTTTTATTTGTTGCCCTTTCCGATGATTTTACGCTATTATATTAAGAAGAAAAAATTCGAATTTCAACTCATCAAATTAAAAATTTATTACATTTAGAATTATTCCTCTCTAAAAATTATACTATTGATAATTGATAGCGGCCAGCGTATACCATTTAAGATTTACCACTATCAAGCAATTTTCCCTTTAATAAATGCCGGAATTTTTTCTACTTCATTTGCCTTTGAGTTTTTTTATTTAGCTTTACACAACGAAATATTAATATATAATTTAATAAAATTATACTTTAAATTTTGAACTATTAATCATGCGTTCATTTTGCTTGAGTTTATCTCACATAATATAATCAGTCAATTATTGAAGATTGTGCAATAAACTTTGCTTGTGATCATCATCACTGATATTATCTATTAATTAGCTGAAAATAAAAAAAGGCTGCAATTTAACTTGTAACATTGCCTAAAGTTGAAAATTCAGATTTTGAAAAGTTCGTCCCAAATGTATTAGTTTAAATTTTTGAATATTTTAAACAATATTTGGTTATTTAGGACACTCATTTCTTTACGAAAGTTTTAGATATTTGACAAAAAGCGGATTTTAAAACATATGCCGTAAACTACTTCTTATCTCATGTGTTATCTCAGTGCATGTGTAGCAAGTAAAGCCACTTTTGAGCTTAAGTAACTGGGTTGAGATAATTTTTGAAAAAAGCAATTATAGTTAACCAAGACAAATTACTCTTAAACGTTTGGCGAATTTTGCTCTTTCGAAAACAAAAAGTTGAGAAAAAATGTTCAAATATTTTATAAACTTATAAAAAATAACAAGTAGTTTCCATGTTTAAAATATAACTAATTATTGCAAATGAGTATAATTTCCCACAAGAGAATATTTCATTTGAAAAAAATTTTAAAAAATATCCACAAATAAGCTAAAGCAATATTATATAGATTCTGAAGATTATGAAATCACCAGACTACATCAAATTATCCCCAGTGGAACACTTAACAACAATCATCAACAATAGTCTGTGTAAACCTTCTTTGGGCGTATAAAGCAATGATTTAAGAAGAACATTGAGTAAAGAAAAAAAGAACGTCACTGTTCATCCTAGAATTCGATCCCTTTTATTGAGAACATTCCACGCATTATTTCTGATAAGTTGTTGTTCGAGATCAACTTGTCTGAGCTCCGTAATTTAATGTAACCAATCTAGACAAAGGGCATGACAGTTGGCAAATCAGTACAGTTCTGGAGAACAACTGTCTGATACATTAAGTTTGAAAATTAAGTGAATAAAAGTCCGGTCACAAATAATGTTGCAAACTAAAAAATTAGAGAAAAAAGGTCTTCTGATGCACGTTGCTTAAACTGAACCATTCAAACTTATTTTAGCAGATAATTCGAACTGAAATATTTGCTCTATATGCATGATATTTTTTTAAAATATCCTCATGTAAATGCAGCTCCTGATACTCTAACAATGTTCTAAGGAGACTAGTGCGTCTGAACTTTGTCACTTCTATTCTTATTTTTTAACTTTAGAATATTTTATTGAAGGTTCAGTACAAGTATATCTGTCTGAAACATTATCTCGTTATGATACCTTCTACGTTATGATCCTAGAATAACCACGCTACTTCTGCGAATTTGATCAAGTATTCACTCGTTTTTTTATGTGGCAATAATGATATAGTAGGTTTGTCATAGGAAAGACAGTTAACAGTATTAAGAACGAAATTTGAAAATTTTAACCGTGAGAGATTCATAACTTTAATCGTATTAAAAAGAATTTCTCTGAAATTTTGATACACTATGAGGAGGACTAGACAACACAAGCATTTCCAATTTAACTATTGATATTCAAGGAACTGAAAACGAAATCCAGACTGCCATCAATAAACCTTTAGTGTAACTCTAGTGAGGCATTAACAATTAATATAAACTAAATAGTGGCTTATGTGCCAAACTATTCCACCTCAAGCGCTTCCGCTAAATTTGCGATGCAATCGAGTAGTCATATTTTTATTTATTATGTTACACTTGGAATTAATTTGAAACTACGGTAGCAGTTAAATGTAATTTAGAAACTACAATAAAGTTTAGAAAATGAAATGAAACAAGTTCTTAGTTTTTGAGGGCTAGTTGAGTTACTAGTTATTACTCTTATACTGCAAGCTGCCTACGTATGTACAGTCCAGTACCAGCACACCTGTGTCAGAAAACGATGAATCTCCAATTCACTACTCTCAGAGATATTGATTTATTTTGGGAACTTGGACAACTTTGTGAGCCCGACAGATCTGACGTACACCAGTTACCCTTTAATGCACGGGGATTCTTCGGCCTTGCGGGATTCGAACTCAGGATTTCACAAACACAAGTTAAACGTTCTATCAGCCATGCTATCTCAGCCAAAACTAATTCTAACAACATCATATAAAAATTTGAGTCATGGTGGCTCATTGGATAGAGGTTTCACCTTCAAATGAGGTGAACCGGCTTCGAATCCCAGCTATGGTGGGTCTATTCTAATTCCGCACCCGACTCGTACCAACCACAGTGCTGACGTGAAATATCCTCTGAATAAGATGGATTACGAGTTAGAGTTCCCTTGCAGCCAGACTAACGGTGGGAGGTTTTCGTGGTTTTTCTCTATGTAGCACAAATGCGGGTTAGTTAAATGGAAAAGTCCTATACGAAGGCAAATGTCTCCCAATACTTGATACAGGTCCATACTTGATCCCTTGTCTTCTGCATTGGGTTCAAAATTACAAGACTACGGAATTGAACATTGGTAATCGTAAACCCAAAATTGGATCATCTGTTTAAGGATAGTTTTAAAATAAACTATATAAAAATGGTTAAAAACATGTATTTTAAACTTTTTTTCACGTCAATATTATTATATAATTCAAAATTTGCTCATGATAAAAATTCAGAATAAAACACTGAGACAGCTTAATATATTTGTAGTAGATTATACGACAGAAATTTTTTGATTCAATATTTTTTATTACTTTCTCATATTTTTATTATTCTAGCGAGAGAAAAAAATCTTTTCTTCTTCTAAAAGTCTTCTGTAAAAAAAATGAGCCAAAGCGAGAGAAGTAACATTCGAACTTGGTTTGTCAACCCTAAAAAACAAGCTAAATCCCTTCTATAAGACGAAAAGAAATGACAAAACTCCGAACGTGCGGCAATTCAACTCCCACCAAAACATCGAACATGAGCTCTGTTTGATGAGGTCGAATACCTGAGGGAAATTGAAATCGAAATACACCTCCATCTTACTGGACGCAGCAGAAGGGGGATGTCCCCTACAAGTAAACACTCCCCACAACCCACAAACGAAAAGAACCTTTTCACTATTCCAAGCACGAAGCAGATCACATTTCACCTGATATCCTCACTCTACGTCATCCAAAGAACCGTTTTTATGGGACAACGAAACGTTCCATCCTTCCTTCGACTTTTTTTATGAAAAGAATAAAACAGAAGACGAGATCGCTCTTTATAAATACTCTGAGCTCAGGGAATTTCGAGGTAGCGTTCGTGAAGTAGTAAAGTGAAGGAAGAGGGTCTTTTCTGTATTTTTATACTTTTTCATGAAGAATTATTCAGTAAAGTTTTTATCTTATCTGTGGGTCCAAAAGGTATTGTTAAGAATTCCAAATTTCCTTTTGAACAGAAGCTTTGAAATGGAGATTTGTTTTTATAATCAATATTTCGGTTTTTCGAAACTAGATATACTTTTTTTCAAGAATTGCTTTGCATATACAGGCATGAACGTTTAATTTTTTTGCATGGTATAAGCAACAAGGAATGCTGTGAAATATCCTTCTCCTGAAATATTATTTTAAAAAGGAAGAATACTTCGAAAACAGAAGACAGTGTGCGGGTGGGTGACCACTTGGATCAGTCTGCGTAGGGACCGAGGGTGTACGGTATTGGTCCTCGTTAAACTGTTCTACCGTAAAGTGCTCGACTTCGCGCGCAGGTCGTCGGGCTACCGAAGCGGGGGTGCCATCCCCTCTGCAGAGGATCAAAATTGTGATGGCATGTCTTCGGATCATCCTCAGGGATGCTTCCCAGACCGTCGCCAATAGCCCATTGTGCAGCTCTAGTGCGACGTAAATGAACTACAACAACAACAACAACAATCGAAAACAGAAGCAAACAAAAAAAATGTACTTGTACAAGGGGAAAGGTAGATTAACTGTTACCCAGTAGAAGTACTCAAGTTACGTCGCACTAGAGTTGCATAATGGGCTTTTGGAGATGGTCTGAGAAACGTCCCTGAGAATGATCCAAAGACATGAACCTTTGGTTCTTACGCAAGCTGATCAACGTGGTCACCTACCTGCTTACTGACCGCAACCTGTGATGCATGATTTCGGCGTTCTACTGAGAACTGTGTCTATACAATCAATCCACTGAAGTAATCGTTAGTACAATTCTTATGTTTTTACCAGAAGAATGTGCCTTTGAAGTTTATCAGCGAGAGAAAGTCACACGACTTAAATAACCTGCATATAGCTTTTTCAATCAATTGCTTATCTATTGCTGACATTAAACACTAAATTTATAAATCGAACATGTATCTTTTAATGTTATACTATATAGCTTTGTTATTTTGTACGTATACTCAGGAGAAAAATAAACCTTGGAACAAACACTCCAGCTAACACGTCTTGGGGAAGAACCTTTTGTATATGTTTTACATGGAGGTGTAAAGCGAGAAAACGTAGCATAGTTAACCCGGTTACAAGAGAACTCAGACCTATTGCCACTCTAACACTGAGAACAACTCTGTGGTCTGGTCGGAGCGATTTGTTAGAATCAACTTATTGTAGGGAATCAAACCTAAGTAATTCTAGGGGTAGTGAGTATTCTGTATTTAGTATCCTTAGCTTTTTAGATCATTTTTCTTTTAACCTAGAAAAATAGCCTGGTATTTTCCTAAATAGTTTAATTCATTTACTTAAATTGCATCTTTGTTAAGAATACTCTAAGGAAGGCCTTGAGCAAACAACTTTTTTCCTACAGCAATTAGGCGTGCTGTTTATCAGTACAAATTGGTTATGGGAGAAATTATTACCTACAATTTCGCATGATGAATACTAGAAGAAGGAAAGGAAAGAGTGACCATTTGGGAAGTCAAGGAAATAAGATTTGTTAGATTTATAGAGTTTACGTTTACGAAGTCTTATCATTCAGTCTGCCCTAATAGTATACTAATTGTACATAGCATTACTCCTCTCCTGTCAATAGAATTTTCCCCTTGTTAATACAAAGCCTAACCCCCACGTTTACGTCTATCAAATTCATTCACACACTATGAAAGGTCATTCCATTCCGTGAATGCATCAGCAAGATACAACTTGATTGAATACGGTTGCGTAAAATACTCCATCCACTAATATATCTTTTTCAAAAAGTTACCATGTATAGTCCTTCATATACTAATTCTTAGCTGTAAATCCTTACCTTACAGAAATCATAAACCGATCGTACGTATGTAATGCATAGCAAGCCTATTGATTAAACGCATTGTAATTCTATTGATTGTATGCTTAAATACAAACTATCTTTATCTTCATGAACGTGAGTGATTTTTAAAACTTATTTAACTCCTTTATTACTAGACTTATAAAATCAATCACTTTTACACACTTTTCAGTTACAAACATTATCAAAGTCACGAATGTTGAATTTAAGTAAAAATTTTATACCCGACGACCCTTTGAGCTTAAAATGACGTACGACAAGGACTCGGGATCTAATCACGAATCAGAGGACAAATCCCATTATTTGGAGTTAGAGAAACGACTGCAAATTTGTTGGAACAAAGCTTATATTTTGAATAACAATGCAAACACAACCGGCTTTGCGCAAAACACAACCGGCAATAAGAACAAGAAATTAAAGAGGAAGAAATCTTGGCAACCTTTCCAACTCCTGCCAAAATTGACAGCTATTGAGTAACTTTCTTTGAGTTTTGAAAGAGTCACTCAGTGTCGGATGTTGAAAGTCGGACGAAAAAGAGTAGCCTTTAAAGAATGAATACATTCGCATCCTCTGATGTTCTTAAATGCTTTAAAATTGGGTACATGACCATTAAGTGCAAGCCTAGAACAGCAGACGCTAACTGTGGACTTGGTAGTTACCATCAAAAAACTTTATGCGTTGATGACAGTAAATATGCTAACTGTGTACTCTCAAGCGAACAATCTGGGACTTAGTTTAAATTTAACTACAGAGCCTGCACATGCATTAAGAAGTCAAATTGATTAAAGGATGACTGGGAATCGTCAAGTCAGTTATCGTCTGTCGATCTGTCGTCTCAAATCCGGGATTTTTTCTCCTGCCAACATCTTTCTCAACGCAGCATTTTATATTCAATGTTCTGCATGCCAGACATTTTTTTCAAAATTCGATGTAATTTAATTTTGAATTTCAAATTTCGGTGTAATTAAATCTTGTGAAATTTATTTTTTTAATTAGTGTTTTGTGTAAGAGAGTACTTTGCAGCCTTCTGGTAGAGGTAGATCTTTGTGTTGTGGGGTGAAAGTTTGCTGTCTGTTAAGTTTTGACCAATCATCGAAAGTTTACCTGTTGACCAGAAGCGGCTTTCAGTTTGATACCTCGTGTACCCGTGCGTCATTCGAGGTTTTGTGATAACCGCAATTGCTTGTATTTTTGTGCAGCGAGTTGTTGCTGTTGCGGTGTACCATTTACCTTAGAATACCCCAATATAGTGGGGAGATGAGTTTCAGAAATATTTTTTCTTTCTATCTGTCAAATTATTCAGCAGTTGCAAACGTTTCAATAAATCCGAGCATCTAAGCATATATCTCCATGTATCATGTTGCATCTAATTACCCACGTCTGTAATTCAATGCATAATGATGCATGATGAATTATGCATTTTTATAACCTTTTTTTTTCATAAAATATCTCACTTAGTAATATGTATTTTATTTAGCTCAGAAACAAAAAATAACTAAAAGCAAATAGTTAAGAATATTTTGTATAAACATAAAATAATATTCAATAAAAATTCTTATTCAAAACATGGTTCTAAAGAATTTGGTAAAGATAAAGCTTGGCAATAAAAATATTTTTTACAGTACACATATTTGTATAGTATGCATGTTCTTTTTACACTATTGAGAACCTTTTTACATTCAAAATCCACTAATCAATTTTGTAAAAAGGAAAAATATGTAAGGAAATAGAATTTCACTTTGATATTTGCCCTTAAAATAAATATTAATATTTTAAACTGATGAGTTTTTTCTGTAATTCAATTTTTTAAACTATATTTATTAGTAAAAGATCTACAATGTAACCACATTTATTGAATTTGTGCCTTTCATTTTCTTTTAAGATCTGTGCACTTTGTATAAGAGTTGTCGTTAACTTGCTTTTGTGAGAAAATTTTTCAAGTGGAAGACATATTGTCTGAATACTTCAAAAATCAAACGACATTTTTATATTCTTTACACGAACTTTTTCTTTTGTGACTTGCAACAGTAGTTGACTGTAAAGAACGTGATAGGTGTAGGGATTGTTAAAGAAAAAAGAAGACCGATATTCTATCAGTTCTTCCCTTGTATCTTTTTTTCCCAACTTCTTTTCTAATGCTATTATTTCTTTTTACTTGTTATCTCGTCCTATCACACTACATCAAGTCTTCCGTAAAGTCTGGACTTTCAGGGATTTGTTTCCATACTAACGTAAGACTTTCTGTTAAGTTCGAAAAGAAAGATTTTTTCTGGAAAGCTTTTACCGAAACTAACTTAAAAGAAGAAAGAAAAATGATAAACACTATCAACTTAACTAATAATGTAAGCAAAGTCAATTTTCTAAATTAACTTGAAATTACTTGTAATAAATATGCAGTGAAAACAAAGATCTTAGTAATTATAACTGAATGAAAAAGGCTTTACGAAAGAAATTCTTTATTCTAGATCTAAAACTCCATGTGTGTCTGTGAATAGAGCATAGATCTAGATCTAATCTACTAAATTTAGAAATTTAGATCTAGTTAACTAAGTTTATACCTATGATCTGTGAAAAGAAGATGGATCTAGATCTACTTAACTAAACTTATACTACGAGTGGTGGAAAGATGATAGATCTGGATATAATTGACTTAGTTTATACCTAGATCTGTGGAAAGATGATAGATCTGGATATAATTAACTTAGTTCATTCCTAGATCAGTGGAAAGATGATGGATCTGGATATAATTAACTTAGTTTATACCTAGATCTGTGGAAAGGTGATAGATCTGGATATAATTAACTTAGTTTATACCTAGATCTGTGGAAAGATGATAGATCTGGATATAATTAACTTAGTTTATATCTAGATCTGTGGAAAGATGATAGATTTGGATATAATTAACTTATTTTATACCTAGATCTGTGGAAAGATGATAGATCTAACTTAAATTTACAAATTTTGAGCCGATGATCTTTGGAAAAGGGAGCTACTGTCAATTACTATTTTTCGATAGACAGTGCTTAGATATGGCAAACGTAACAATAAACAATACTATATCGAGAAAAAGAGCATGAGAAAAACTACCAAAATACGGTAAAAGTTACCGTGTTTCTAGCTCTATGGAAACGCTAAAAAGCTCGGCAGTTTTAACCGAAGCGCTTTGGTTATGGTTTTAGTAAAATTACCAATAAAATATTGTTTTATAAATTTGGTAAATCTGCTAAAATTTTATAATTTTATTATGATACCTTAAAAAATGGCACAAACAAAAAAGCATTCATTTGGTTAAATTTATTTTTCATTTTTTTATTTTTTACTAAATGTGTAGTAATCAGAGCTATAATTTTGAAAATTAGAATTTCCAGTAAACCGTTACCATATTAACTGAAAAATTACCACAAATGAATGGTTTAAATTCCGTATACTTTGGTTATATAACTAGGTTAATAACTATGTTCAACAGAAAGGGGATCGAAATTTTAGCTATCTTTATTTACTATGCTGCGTAGCTATAGCAAACGTTATGATTAGTAATTTTAAGGAAAAAAAAAGTCAATAAAATTTCTACCATTTTCCCCACAAATTATGAAAAAGTCTAACAAAAAATGTGATCAACGTTTCAAACTTTATTTTTAATTAGTAGTTATTTTTTTCTAGAAATTTTAAAAAAATATTTGACTGAAGTAAAAATTGTCTTGAAATATAAAACGCCAAGTAAAATTTCAAGTGCAGAAATTTCTTTACCTAACAAGTCTAATTTGTTTTAATTTTTTAAACTAAACAATTATTAAAAACTCATTTTAAGCAAATGATTTTTTTTTCCATCCAATATTTATCTGATTAACTTGAGTTGACCTAGAGATAAGGCTATATATGAAAATAAATAAGTTTAGCATTTAGTATTTTAAACGCTTTCCTAATTAAACTATTTGGACCAGATTATGAAAATTGTGGCTTATAATTTGAGTTATGAATCTGAATACATCGTAAAAAAATACGTATTTTCTAGAAGAAATATGTTTTCATATGATTTCATACTTTATCTATCACATTTCAGCGCTTCTGCTTGTTGATTCATTGAGATTGAATTTTTTATGATCAAAACTCTGATTTAGAAGCGACACCAGTCATATCTAGCTAACAGGGTCAATACTTACGTTAGTCTGTGTATAGAAAATCTAGATTTTAAGTTTATTAATTTGCTAATTTTTAATGAATAATGCGTCACTCTGGCAAGTTTTATAATAAATAATTCTTGATGAAACCAGTGAATAAAATAAGATTGCAAGCAAATAATAAAATTAATAAACCGGCAAATAGATGAGGGGTCGAATATCAATCTTGTTCACTTTCGTTTGCCATAAAAATTTGTCACGTAAATTTTTTATTAAACTATTTTAAATATTTTATTTCACTTAAAATTACAATGTTCCCTGGATAAGATGTTCATATTATTTATGAAATAGTAAGTGGAGAATAATATTTTACTATCTGTTTGTAGTTATATGTATGCGAAATTGTGTTTTATACTAAAAAAAGCTTTTTAACTACCAATTAATACCTATTTATAAATTTTTTTGAATTAATGAAACATAAATTTAGTTGATTTTAAGTTTAATTTTACTTATCTTTGTAATTTCCTGCGATTTGTTTGCTTATTTTTATCGGAAGTAAGTGACAAGTGCTGCTTATTGATATCTTTGTTACCGAAATTTTGGCATGCCTTAAGGTAATTTAATTTAAATTAGTTTTATAAAAACCAAAACATATATTAAATAGATGGATGTCTTATTTTCGAAAGTCAATATCTTTCATTATCGAGTTAAAAATACTTATTTATCAAAGGTGCTAAAGCAGTGTAGTTGTTATATCTTTATTATTGATGAAAACGTTAATGATGTTTTGATCTCCTACAAGTTTTGAAAAATACAACAGTCTGTTCATAAATGGGTACTACTTAATGAAAATGAAAAGAAATTTCAGAAAATTTAAGTGATTTAGAAACTCTCCGTTACAAAAGTACGTTTTATAATTGTGCTGACAACAATTTTTCATTTCAGAGAAGTTGCTACAAGCATTTTATGGACAAAACAAGAAACCTAAATGTCATAAGAAGGATTAAAGATATTCAGCCAATTAATGTCACCTCAGGCTGCAATATACAATGTGCAAATGGCTCTTTCAGGGCTAAGAAAAAATTATTTGCTGAAATTAAAAACCATTTATGAAACAAATTTTAACAAAGAAACTAGCTCATTAAAACATACCTAAAAGAACGCTTTTAATAAAAAATGAAAAATAAAACCAATTCTGTTCCATTTCAATCAAATTTTGTTTTTTAATTCATAAATTTTTCTGTTTTTTATTTTTTTAATAAATATGTTTCGTAAAATCTCTTTACTAATAATGAATTTTTATTTTTGCATTTTTTTTTTTATTAAATCCTAAGAGACAAAAACACTGTATTTGTATAGTCTGTATAGAAATCTTTAATATTTTGAAATGAAAAGGTATTGCCTCGTCTTGGAGAGCCGCAGGAAAGTTGTCAAACTATTAATGACGTCAGAGATGTTTAATTAGTTGTGGTTATGGGTAATACTGATATTGTGCTAATAGGTGCAATAAATGTAGTTTGTGCTCGACTTCGCGCGTAGGTCGTCGAGATGCCAAAGCAGGGGAGCCATCCCCTCTGCAGAGGATCAAATTTGGGATGGCATGTCTTCGGATCATCCTCAGGTATGTTTTCTAGACCGTCGCCAATAGCCCATACCTACCTACAAATGTAGGTTAGATAAAAGAACTTTTGTAGACTCTTGAAACGGAAATGCATTAATGACTTTATTTCGGCAGGACACTTTTTTAAGCGTTCGAAATTGCCATCCCCCGCCAAGTGGGCCGGAACTAAGTTATTCCTTTTAATTATGTGTTTAAATATAGACTTTCTTACTATACATATCTGGTTTTCAATTTTTCTTTGCGTCTAATTATGACACATAATTTCGAGGGACACACTGTATAATGAGGATAAATTATACGTAATTGCGTTAAAGAGGTTTATTTAATATTCGATTTTTCAATACTTTTTATCAAATTTACTTTTATAATTCTTTTTTATTTTATTTTTATCTTCATTTTGTTTAAATTTATTTATTTTTACACTTTAGAATATTTTAAATTTTTAATTCCGTATATTTCCAAGAGAATGACTTTGTGAATGGAGTAGTATAAATAAATATTCTTAAGTTCCAACATTTACTCTCTGCAGATAAAATAAAAGGAACTAATTTAATTACCGTATAATGCTAACTTTATCATTTAAAAGGTGTACATTTGTTTTATACTAAAAGCTTCATAAAAAACGAGAATTCATTATTCAATTACTCAATAAAAAGAGCAAAGCAAAAAAAAAAAAAAAAAAAAAAAAAAAAAAAAAAAAAAACGAAATAGAAATATTTCTGTTTTCGTTGTTACAGACGTAAAACTCTTAATAATATAATGAGTTAAAACAACTAAGAAAACTCCAATTAACAACAAGGATAATGATAGATATAAAAGAATCAATGTCTAGGCACAAAAAAGAAAAGAAAGAATTAGTGGAAGAGGAAAAATCAAATCTATCTTTCTTTCTTTAGTCATTATTTGCTTTCACTGACTTCGCTTGAGTAAAATTCCTACAAAAATATAAAAACAAAGCAATCTTTATACGTGTTCCAAAAACAGCATTGATTTGTTTATATTCAAAATTTTGAAATAAGCGTATGTAAATATCAGAAGTGAATTTAAAAACACGAGCTTTAAATAAACAAATTGAATAAACTTACTGATTGTATAAATTAAAATCATATATATAGATTTGTTAGTTTTCTTATAATATGGTTCGAAAGCTTTTTTTTTCTGTAGACAGTGTGAATAAAAGTTTGACTCATAAATTTCAAGTATCAGAAATTTACTTTTTAAAAATTAGATTTGAAATTCATATTATATTTTTGGTAGATATGCATGGAATTTCTACAAAATGTACAGAATCACTTGAGAATTAAAATAAAAAATTAAAATGGTAATATAATTGAAAAGGGAAAAAAGAATAAAATTTATTATAAAGAACTCGACTCGTGCTGAAAAAATTAAGACAGCTGCAAAAGTGAAATTGCAGATTTGAATTCTTAAAGATCACAAAATAATAATTTTTTTCACATACATTTTTAAAGTAAGCTAATTACTAAAATCTCTCAGCTCAAAGCAAGAAGAAGACCACTGTTACACTACCACCTGACATATGACCTCAGCGCCAGCTGGTTGTTTATAAACAAAATGTCGTGTTAATATTCTAGATATTGCTGCCTAAGGTCAAGCTAAGTTATTACACGTAAGCCTGAATGTTAATTAACTTGTAGTTAATTGTATATTTCGATTGTTTGAAAGTATAATTTTTTCTTATCTACGCCTAACCTAATCTAAATTTATTATTTTTCATACATTTTATTGTAACCGTATTTTATTTTTGTTTTGGGTATCTTACAACTTGGTTACATAATTACTTTGTTTAGGTTCTACGTAGCTTTATGCCTGTCTTTGAGTTAATTAAGAAATAAAGCAAATCTTTCTTTTCAAAAGAATATGGCATTTAGAAAAATTCATATTTGACGGGCTAGTCTTAGTTGAAATAGAATGAAAGGAACAATTTCTAACATAAACAAATGCAAGTTTCAACAACCAATAAGAATTCATGCTAACGATGACGTCAAATACAGGTATCCACTTCCAGTGTTAAAAATGCAAGTTTAAGTCTTTATCTCTCTGTAAAAGTATGGTATACCTGACCAAATATTAATAGATAAATTCTATTTGGTGATAAAATGCTGAGTAATTCCTGCAGTATTCAGGAAACTAGCGAAACTTGTATCCTTATTAGACACACGAAAGTGAAAAAAAAAAAATTGAGTCTTCTATCTTGTTAGAAAGTGGTTGAAATTTCTATTGCCAGATTCCATCATTACAGACTCGATAACAAGTTAATAAAGAAGAATTAAAAATAAAATACGTAAATGAATATAAAAGCATTAAAAATCAAATAAATAACTAAATAAAAGTCGAAAACTTTTGTGAATTGTTCATGCATTCATATCTTAACATGAGACTAAATTTTGAGTATTTTCTTGATGCGAATGAAAGATGTAAAAACGATTTGGATTCTTCTTCTAATTCGTTATCGCCATTTCATACCTTATGAGTCAGATCGGAGAAGATCATTTTAAAATAGTATACGCTTAAAATGCCACACAGAAATTAATTAGCAACTCTATTCTTTTATTGTTAAATAAATAGAGCTCAATATTTTTTATATTATTATATAAAACTTGTTTGTCGAGGGCGTATAGGAGGAAGTTTTACATGCTAAGGACAAAATACAAGGGCGTTCCAAACAAATGAAAAAATATGTATCTTAGAAGAATTTTAGTTAAAATTAGATTTTAATTAACATCTCGCTTCCACGTTAGTCAGATTCAGGTTTATGAAGCATAAAATAATTTTACCTGAGACAGTATTTTCAAAACCTTAAAAACTGTACCTTTTTTCATCATAATATTGCTTTTGGAAGGCTTAGTATTATCATCATACTTTTTCAAAAACTAAGAATACCAAAATTAAAAAAAATTCAAAGCTGTTTATAGATGATGAATTTTGAAAGATGATCACTTAAAAATAGTCAGATTTGCAGTAAAACTTGTACATTAAGTCTATAAAAATATGTCGAAAATATTTAAGCACATTATAAAAATTTTTGATTGATATAATCATGCATCATTATGGAAGTTATTGTAAAGATGGTCTGAGATACTATGTCAGATGAAGGATGATTCATAAATTTTTGCAGTAATTTAGATAAAGTGCACTAAATCGTTTATGGTTGAAGTTATATTGATATCATGAAGAACGTTACGTGATCTGTCGTTTTGAAAAAAAAAGAGAATTTCATTCGCCCACACCCCAGAGAGGTAGTAAATTGCGTACGCATGCCTGCTTTTCTGAAACTTGATAAGAAAACGCTGCTTCCCCAAATTTTATTGCTCATCGAAATGCGAAGTCCAATAAAAACCTGATCTCTTTCAGCGCTCAGAGAGGTCATCACGAGGCAAAGAGAATCCCAAGAACTCGTCCCTCTGTGGAAGAAAAAAAAATAATAACGGAAAAAAATTTGCCCAAAGCAATAAAAATTGGGGAATAAATCCAGAAAAGGGGGCTCTAGCTGCCAAGCAGAGAAAAGAACAAGCGTGAAAAACGGCGTGTCACGTGATTCCCCTCCATAGGAAGTGACGGGGGGAAGGAAGTGTCCTCGAGCCAGCCCTTTAGATCGCCGGATATAATAGCCCTCACATTGCTTACTTTTTTTTATTTGGTCTTCTTGGTTACTTTTTTGCACCCTTTCAGTGAAAGAGTGTACCACCCCACACCAGAATTCCCCACCTACAACCAACTTCGATTCTTTATCTACGAGTTCCCGAGTTTCCGGAACGTCGAAAGAGTTTCGAGGTCTGTCCATCCTAGGAATCCTGTTTCCTGTGTGCCTTTTACAATTCTAGGCAGAAGAAAATTTCCTGGGAAGAGGCAACCTTTTTAATAGCAGGAGGGAACGAAACTTGCTGAATGGATAGCAGGTCATTCAATTCCTAGAGATCAGTTCTTTCTTCTCTTTAAGCTGATGTTTTTAGTACACGATTGTACTGTACGTGCTTAGCTTTCCAAATGTATCGACATTAGCTTGATTGGCGAAAACATTAAATTATTCTTTAAAAAAATAAATTTAGGATTGAATTCATGAACTGGGCTTAATATATTTCTGTTTTATTTTTTTATTTATTATTAACTTGCATTTCGCTGTTTCATGATACATCCATATCGTACGGTTTTTAAATTTAAAATAATAAAAAAGGATCTTAAAATAATAATTATAATGTAACTGATGCTAACATACCTACCGCGCATGCTAAAATTTTAGTAACTTTAGAGAGTGTTGTACCACTATATCGTCCAAATATGGTGTTAAGTTCATACATACGAATATGGTGCTTAATATGGTACAAAGTTGAAACATATTAATCAAACTTCTTAGGTTCAACTGAAACAAAAATATAATTTGATTTAACACCTCGATGGCGAGTTTTTATATCTGAACAAAGCTCGCATTGCTCGAGATGCTGGTTTACGAAAATTAACACAGCAAAAAAAGAATACACTTTTTCACTGAAAGAATACTGAATGAACATGCTTTATTTTCTTTCTTTATTTAAACACAAATCATAATCATTACATACTTAAGGGTCGAGGCTGCTAGGTATATTACAAGTAAAAATTTTAAGGCTAAATCTTCGTATTCTGAACTCTAGACAATACAGCTAGTTTTAAAACTTTAAATTCTTGCATTTTGAATTTACTACCTCTTACTATCGATTTTTAAAATTTCTTAAAAAGGACCTAATTAATAAAATGTACCAAGAGATTTAGGCTAATAAATGAAAAGAATTTATTTGGATTCATTAGATCATTCTTTGAAAAATTTATTAGTTTATTCTGGATTTGAAAACTCAACGACCGCTTTTTTTAAAGTTTCAGCAAGTTTTTACTGTATGATGATTCAAGTAACCAATATTATAAACCAATGTTGTACCAATTTTAGACGATAAGAAATAATTTTTCCGAAAATGTACGTTGACTGATTAAAATGGAACTGGTCGCAAACATTATTTGAAACAAGGTTATTAAAAATAATCAAAATAAGTTGTTGCAAAGATTTGAAAAGCTGTGCACCAAATGAATCTCTAGCAGTATAACTGATAGCATAAAAACAATTTTGAAATTTGAAATCAACAGACACTGAAAATAATCACCAGACATATATTCATACCATTTATATTAAAAATAACAGTCATCAACTATATTATTAAGAATTATTTTTGATATTCTATATTGTTCCATACTGGTGTTCTTTTTTAATAAAAAATAATTAATTAGTTTTATAACTAGTTAAAAAAAAGTTTGAAGAGAAAATAGCTGAACAGAAAAAGCAGTTTCTACTCATGAAGATTAAAAGTTCCGTGTATGACTCATGTAAAAAGTTTCCATGAAAAGAAAATGTCGATTGATAAATATGGAACCCAAACATCTCTAATAACCTCACTTGAAAATATAACTCCATTTTTTAAGAAGAAATCGTTCTAAATATGAACGCATGAATCTAGTTATACAATAACGAAACCTATAAGTTTTCAATTAAAAAAATTTTTAAAGAAAAATCCCAATAAGATGATGTTTTCCAGATGCGTATTACGTGTCCATATACTATTCTCTTGTATCCATCTTATTCGTGATCAATTTGTTTGAATTTGTTTCTTACATAGAACAGTTGCTTAAAGAAAAAAAAAGAGCAATTTTGAAATAGTTGACACGCAATGCGAGTACTATCAAAAAAAGTTACGCATTTATATCTCCTTTAATAAATTTTCTTAAGTAATGACTATGCAAAAGAGAATTTTTAAGGACATTTAGAAGTAGAAACTGATTTTTAAAACGCCATTTTATCATAACCATTGCGTGCGTCATTTTGAGGTTTAGAAGAAACGCCGAGTTACTAGGTTTAATGCTACTGTTTTCAAATGCTTATTCAAAAAGTGTTCGTTATTACAAAAAGAAACTCGTCGAGTTTCTTCATTTGTGAAATTTTTTTTCTTATTTTTTATCATCCTCCTTTTCTCATTTTCGGTTGTATTTGAATCTGAGGGGAGAAGGATTTAAGAAAATAAATAAACTCAGAAATAAAATCGCATTAATGGGAAAATAAAAAACGACTTCCGTGGAAAAACGTATCCTTTTTTTTTTCCTCATTACTTCGTATTTTTCCCTTTTTCTATCGGTTTTCCCCTACCCTCCGAAGGAAGCATGTAATGCATCATTAATCAACTAAAGTTTGAGAGATGCTTTTCTTTAATTTTTTTGATACATTTTTTGTGCAGCTCTTCAATTGTAAGTGTGTATTTTTTTCTACAATTTATTGAGAGACAATTCTTCTTATTAATCGGAATCTCAACTCACATTATTTTTCAAGATGAATTCAAGTAGAAAATAAAAAAATATGTGACGCAGGTTATATTTTCTCGATAAAATTAAGTAGTAAACAAAAAAAAAAAAAAGAGAACTAAAAAGAATAAAAACTTTAAACTAAAAATTTATTTTTAACGTCTATTTAAACTAATTACTAAAAAAACATCAACTGAAATAAACTCATTAAAATAATTTGTAAAAGCATGAAAATAAATATATGTTCTTTTTTAATTAGCATTTATTTTATTCTTTTGAAACCGGAACAAGGTATTAAATTATTTATTCAGTGATAATATAATATCATGATGACTAAATAAGAAATTAACAACATGAATATTAAATACGATCATTAACAAAAAAAAGTATAATAACGGATTTCCTACTCTTGTTGCTCCGTAACAAAGAATACTGAACTACTCTGATTCAAGGAGCCCAAAAAAAATATCGTAGAGACATTATTGACGCCTATAATGTTTAAAAAATTGTGATAATGGGTACCACTGCACGGAAAAAAAGCAATTCTGATAAAATTGCCGTACTGTATGGTAATGGAATTTCTGGTAAAATAAAACAACAAATTTCTAATTGATGGAACCAAAATATACAATGTTTAAAACAACATTTCATCATTGAAAACAACATTTCATTCTTAAGTTTGAAAGTGAAAATTTCAATAACATAAAAATAATCTGTAGTTTAAAGATGGCAATTTTAAATTTTGATAATTAATTCTAACTTAATTTGTTTCACAAATCACAATATGCTAAAGTTTTTTTTTATAAATTTTATTTTAGATAATTAAAAAAAACTTGTTTTCAAACAGAAACATCACATTTGATTTTTAATTTTAATATTACTTACATGACGTTGATTTTGTCATACACGGTTTGTTTATTATATGATTTAATAAATTTATTTATTTATTATATGATTTATTAAATAAATTTATTTATTATATGATTTATTAAATTTATTTATTTATCATATGATTTATTAAATTAATTTATTCAGTATATGATTTATTAAATTTATTTATTATATGATTTATTAAAATATTGTTATTGGAAAACTACATGAAATTATTAGAAGCACAAACAACCTCGAGTTTAGAATTCTCAATGTGTAATTAAAAATTACGAAGTATTGCAATCAATGCCCCAATTTTCATGCTACATAAAACATACTGACAATCATCAAGCTATTTCATAAAATTTCTTTTTAAAATACACGATATTTTTCAAAATATATTTTAAATTATATTAACTCATATTGAAAGTTGTTCTTCAAAATGAAACAAGAAAATGGGTTCTTTAAGCAATCCTTATTCTAAAATAAATCAGTACAATGAAATTTATAAATTTTTTAGTGGTGTTGAATTAAATTGATAAAAAAACAAAAACACATATTTTGATTCAAAATACTTTGCTGCCTTTAAGTTTAATAAAAATTTTAAAAAAATAAATAATAATAAATTATATAAACTTGTCTCACGTATGAAATATTAATAATATGATTTGAAGGGAAAAAAATTAATAAAAATGTTTTCTAAAATAAAGTTAATAAGAAAGGAAAAATACTTTGTTTAAAAAAAAAATTTCGACGAGTTTTCATAACGAAGCAAAAATTGATCTAAAAGAAAGAATATTTATATTAAATGAGACTCCAACCCATATGTAAAGCACACATTCAGAATAAAATTAAAAACAGTCCCTCAGCATAAGATAAAACAAATAATAACGTATCTCAAATATTTGCAAATGTCTTTCTATCAAACTAACTTTTTCTGCATTTTAATACACAAAAATCCAGTATTGATAAAGTGGAATGATAAGCTTTGATGTTTACTTAAGGATGTTTCGCAGAATGTTTTTATTCTCTTTCCAAACCAAAGTCAGGATACTATAGTGATCTAACTGCTTCCCCTCCCATCCTCCGAAAAAACTCATTTGTCATGGTGAGTTAGAAGGAAGTAGAGGGATGCTGAGGAAGAATACTCAGGAAAAGAATACTCCTACATCCACCCCTTTCCCTGGGGCATCCTTAGCTGTTATTGGATGCAGTATGAGTGATTACTGGTCAGTAGCGTCTTTAAAAGTAGAAGAATTGCCCTATTGCTTTAACTATAAAGATAAAGGGAGTTGTGGTCAAACATATGAAGAATTCATGTTTGTATGAGAGGGAAAAACATGTGTATATTAATCTACAGGTATGATAGAAATGAATGTGAGAAGAAAAGTTAGGATTTAGGTATGCATCTGCGCAAACTAGATAAAGGAAATGAAGCTTTATAGGACAAAATAACGGGGCATGGTTTCTATCAATAATGAATATATCTTTTTATCTATTATATGAGCATGGCCATTGAATGGTGGCTTAGGATATAATATCAAAGTGAAATATTAGAGTTCATTACCATAAGTTAGAGATTCTTATGCTCAGTAAAACTGGTAAAATATTTTTGGCTTTTGAAGTATTTAATGGTTCGTAACTACGGTTTTTTTTTCAACGCTGATTAAAGTTGTTAATTTTAAATGACGGATATTGTATGTTAAAAATGAATGATACCATACCATTTATATTTCTAACCAATTTCAAAATGTTATCATACCAGCAAAGTTAAGTAATTATTCTGATAGCAAAAAAAAATATTTATATTTTATTTTATTTTTTTAAAGGACACGAAATAAAAACTTTAATTAATAATAATATAACATTGAGAAAAAAATACTGTATATTCTGAGGTTTCCTCTTTAAAGTCATCCCACCATTTTCTATTTTTTGTTTTGTTTCATCATAGCATTTTAAATAATGTTAAAGACTACCACATTAAAATCACACTAATTTTCTAAATCTAATCAATATTCACATCAAATATTCTACCAAAAAAATGTTGCTTATAAGATTCTCATAAAATAATTCAATATTTCCTAACTATAAAAATTTTAAATATTTTTTTCCACATTTATCACTAGCAGTCTCAACACATTCATTTAAACTCGTCTTCAATGATATAAGACAAGTCCACTGAATATGAAATTTATATTCTCCTCTTTTTTTTTATTTCTAAAAGATTTGAAAAAGATTTTTGAACAAAAATATTTTAATTACTAAATAACATATTATTGTTACTTTTAACGGTATAAAATCCAAACTGATAAAATACATCAGTGTGCTGAATTTTCGTTACTGCATGGTTTTGTTACTACATGGAAAGGAAAGCTGCCATTCACTCAAATTCTTACTCTTCGTTTTCCACTCTCCTTTTGTAGTTGATATGTTGTTACATTCTACAATTATAATTCCCTTATGCAACAGGCTCTTTTTTAACTCCTTCACAAAAGTGCCAGCGTAAGAAAATTCACCCATGCAACTGCAACTTAAAATGAATTTCACAAATTAGAGTGCCGTTGTTACCTGCTTCTAAAGAAATAATAAATGCTACTTCTGATTAGTAATCTAAAAGAAAGACACATTTCGTCATGAGTTTTAAGTGGCTGATTAGCACTATAGAGAAAGATTGTTGTGAAACGATCGCCCCACAGCGCATGCATTAGCAATTAAGAGTTTACCAACCCGACATGCATTTAATGATGGTTTGGTATTCAGAACTTGTTCCTGTAATTTAAACTGCTGGAGTAAATAGCCAAAACAAAGTCATTAAAATACTTTATCTAAAAAGAACTTTAAAGTTACTTTGAGTTGTGGTACTTTTAAGCGAACTACATATTGTTTTAGTCTCTGTACATTAATGTGGCCCTCTTATCATTTTTATGAGCACTTTGGTGGTTTTATGAAAGTAGAATTTATTATTTAAGCAAACTTCATGAAACTTTCACGCAATCGAAGGCGTTGAAGTATAAAAATCATCATATTTTTTTCACCGTGTATGATTGTGTCGAAATAATTAAAACAATTATTTATTAGTTTAATAAATGCTTTCTTTATTATGTTTCCTGAAAATAACATTATACATAAACGCCTGCTTAAACTCTGCACAGCTAGATTCCTCGTTGGGAGTACATAAAAACTGCCCAAAGAAGCGTTCCTGTACGATCCATAGTTTACGAGAAAAATACGGGAAACAAAGTATGACGTCACTGATGGTGCAAGAAAAAATAGTTTATTGAACACATCAACAGCAATATACAATGCATAATTTAAATCAGATGTTCAAAGTGTCCGTTTTAAACATTATCGTTTTGAAAGATATGCAAATACTGTTGCTGATATGTCCAATAAAGTGTTTTTTTTTCCCTTGCACCAGCTGTGACGTCATACTTTGTTTTTCATATTTTTCTCGTAAACTATGAATCGTACAGGAACGCTTCTTTGGGCAGTTTTTATGTACTCCCAACGAGGAATCTAGCTGTGCAGAGTTTATGCTGTCGTTTTGGGGCACCCCGTATAGAAAAATGCAGGCTACAAAGTCGACGCTCTTAAGTTTTCGATGTAATTTTTGAACATCCAGCGTAACGATATAACAATGTAACGACTAATCTTGTGTGCAAATTATTAATTGCATCAAATAATTGTTAAACGACTTATTCTGCTACGTTCTGCTTGTTTCTTATGCAACTCACTATTGTTTAAGACTAGGTGTAACGCTTTGCTTAAAAAATGACGTAGTTTCCTAAATCGTACCTCTTAGGGGATCCTAAATCGTACCGATATAACTTAGGAGCCTATTTCAAGATCCGTATCCTCCATATAAGTTTTATAGCTTTTAGAATCAGTTTAATGTATTAACAATAAAATTTCACAACATTTTTGTACACGATTGAAATTTGCGAAATCAGATTACTCATTTAATGAAATACAGTTTTCCCTACCTGTTGATTTTAACTCAGACACTTTGGAGTTGGCGAGGAAGGATGTATTAATTACGTTACAGCTTCAAGGATACACAACGCATCTAACCAGCCACTGAACAGGTCATTTTTCAAGCCCTTTAAACTATACCTTTTTTAAGCAGTTGTAAATGGTCGCGAAGTTATCCTGGCCTGATTATCACACAGTACCAAGAGTTGATTCTCGTCACCGGAGCTTATAATAGGGTAGCAAAAATTAAAAATTCTGTTCAAGGATTTAAGTATTCTGGTGTGTAGCTCTTTGATCCACCAGTCTTTAATGAAACTGTCTTTTCACTAGCTGAAATTGTTATTATTTATACGAATCCATCTGGTCCAAGTGACGAGCCTCATCGTGATGCAAGTAATCGTACTTTTGGTATAGATTTAACAAAATTGCTGCTCGAATGCCTTCCTCTGCATTTCAATAAAATAAATTTCCAGATTCCAATACAAGAAGAAAAAAGTTGCTTTTAAATCACAAAGAACTGCAGTTTTAGCAAAGCAGTCCTTATAAAAAATAAACTGGAATTATCGATTGTACTGATCTCTCCAAAGAAAAAGTTAAGGAGCGGGAAATAAATGTAAAATTAAAGAAGTTAGATCAAACACTTTAAAATTCAGTTTTAAAAAAACGAAAACAGTAATCTAAGAAAACAGCTTCGAACTAAGTTAAATGTAATAAATAAATAATCCCAAGATATTGAAGATGTTACTTGATTAAAAAGAATAACTTCATTGACTTCAAAAATAGACGAACGGAAATAAAACTCGACATACTTCAAGTGCTTAAGAATTGGCACCAGCTCACAAGATTTGACAAATGGTTTGCTTTGAGTTTGAAGTTCATTCAATTGAAGATATGGTGCAATAAAACTAAACTTAAAACCTATTAAATATTGAACTTAATGATTTGCTTTGTAAGAATTTGTTTTTATAATTAATTGTGTTTTAATTCGAAGTAAAAAACATTGAGCTTTCTAATAACAAACTGTCAAGTTTTATGGTAACTTTTTTGACTTATAATGTCACTTTCCGAACTCGTAAGAGTTCTGAAAATGTAGTACTGTATTTTACATTAAAAATACTAAACACTTGTTTTGGATAGCTTATTCACTTTTTATTTGTTTAGTCATTTTTAGTCCTTCTAGGCTGGTACGATTTAGGGAGCAAGGGATATTATATATATATATATATATATATATATATATATATATATATCCATTCCTCCACGAATGGAAAACTTCTTCAAATACTTGATCCAGGAGTCCCTTTGCCATCTGGATTGAATTCAAAATTACAAGGGTACGGACTTGAACATTGGTAGTCGTAAACTCAAAATTGGGTCGGGGGTGTTCAAAGTCAGTTATACAATAAAATAAATTGTATGAACTAGTCCAGATTTAACTGTTTTAATAACTTTTTTTTTTCACTTTTAATAAAGTTTTACAGTCGCATATCGTAAAGAAAGACAAATGCACCTGAGTTTCGATTTGAATTTTTTTTATAAAGAAATAAAGGACATCATATATTTTCTTAGAAATATTTAAAAAAAAACAAAACCTTTTGTTTTATAATACATAATTATTATGTTTAATGTACTTATCTCAGTTTTAATTAGGTTTCTCAGAAAATTAAACTGAAGTGTTCGAATAAATAATTGATTGAGTTTGAAAAATTAATATTTTCGAAGCGCTTACACATTTTGCAAAAAGAAAAGACAAAATTTAAAAAATAAAAAAATAAAATAAAAATGAAAAAAAGCCTTTTTTTTTACTTGCAAATGCTTGATGTATAACTCTTTTGTTTCACAATAAACATATTATCTTTAATAGACTTCAGTTCGCAGCATATTTTTTTAGTTTTAAGCGATCAATAGCTCCTAAATCTAAAACTTTTGCAATTTTTTTGTTGAAACAGCATCTTCTTCTCAAAAAAATGTATGTTTATTTAGAGAAATTACGTTTTTGTGTTTAATTTCTAATACCATTTTCCCTATTTTGTTGATTATTAATTAGTTAATTAATAAGTATATTCAATATTTATTCCCCTTACCTTTCGAATAGATTCTTAATAAGGGAGAATCCGATCTAAGTTATTCAAGGTGCGCACTTTTTTTGCTCACTGTATTTACATTTAGCTAGTTTACATCCTTTTAGTTGAAATAACTATATTAAAATATATTATAAATTAAAATATTGCTAAAATGGTACCCACTTTCAGTTTGTTGCAGCATTTCTTCAATAACATGTTGAGACAATATTTCAAAAATATCAGAACATGCTTCTTTAAAATTGCTCTTATTTTTCCCTAAAAATAGCAAAATTAGTTCATTGATTCTTTTACTTCAATTTGACATGACTACATTAGTAGGGATAATTAACGATCACTGAAAGCAAAAGACGTGACTTCGAATGAATTAATCATTGATAGTACACATCCCTGTAAGAGATGATTTGAAAAGGGGAAAGTGCCAGGGAGTTCTCGTAATTACTGCTATTCCTCCCCTCGAATCTGGGGAAAATAAACGAGTAAAATACTGTGAAGAGGAAAATTTGCCTCAGATTTATTAAGAAATTTCTTGAAAATGAAGTAGGGGAAAATTGAAAAGTTAAAGCCAGAAATTCTCGCCAACTTTTAATGATTTACGGTTTCTTAGGCGAGTAAACTATTGTAATGAATTGATTTAGGGAATTTATCCAGTATATTCATCAATTATGCGATAAAGGGAAAACATTTTTAACTGAAAGGGAATACGAGGTACCGAATTAAATGTGGTAAAGGACTTTGTTTCATTTCTCATATTTAACACTTAAATCAGTGTCATTTATTTAGAAACTTAAAATCTAAATGTCTGTATTAAAATATTGCACTTTAACGGGGAATATTTGTCGAGAGAAAGTGTAAATGAACTGGGAATTTTTACGATTTTTAATATTTTAACACATTAAAAATCCACTTTAAGCATCAAAAAATTTACTTTAAGCAATATTAAAAAAATTTTAAAAAATACTAGAGAGCTTCTTCTCTGCTCGCGTTTGATTACCTACCCCCAATAATTGTTATGCGATTATTTTTTGTTTGTTTCAAAATAAAGTATTTTATCGTACTTTTTCCGGAATTACTTACAGTGTTCTTACATAAGGTTTTTCTACGTTGGTTGAAACTGTTCGTATTATACTATAAGGAATTATGTTTACTTACGCTACCCCCTCCCTCAGTCCAAACATTGCTTTTAGGATTCTATTAAAATATATTAGAGAACATAAGTAATCCGGAAAGAAGTGTTCAACACCTGTTCACTGCCGCTTACCAATCCCGTTAATTGCTGTTTCTACACTGCTGTTAATAACACACCGCAATAATTGTTGTTTCTACACAGAAAAAAAGTGTGGATAATATTATGATACTGAGTGCAATTCGTAAAATCCATTTTACCATGAAATTCATTTTTACCGTAAGAGTTTATACTCATGGTTTTACAGTAATATTTATTCAATTGTAATAATTCGGTAATTTTACAGTAAAAATTACGCTGTGTTAGATTTTTTTTTGTTTCGTATAATTACGATAATATTACAGACCATAGCAAGTGTACAGTAAAATAAATTTTACGGCATAAACAACCGCCAAGCAGTGTGCCAGTATTTTTTACTATAATTTTATCTGTAATTTTTTAGCAGTCAATGAGTAATGATATTGTTTTTAGCATTAGTACCTATACATTTCTTCCCCTTCTCCACAAAACTCGGAATAATAAGTTAGGTATTTCTTTTTACTTTCTATTATTTTTAGCGAAACACAATCTTACGGAATTCACTTCACAAAAAGCTCTTGAATCACAAGCTGCAATTTATTTTGACACGAGCATATGTTAGTCGAGGAACATTGTAGTCCAAGTAAATACACACTACTTTCCATCACACGCAGAAACAACCACTTCTCCTAATGTCTCTTCACATAACGTATCCCAATGTTCGGAAATCCCAAATAAATCAGCTGCGGCATTCGGAAATTTTCACCCTTGCTGCCACCGCTCGTCCATAAACTCTGCTTCAACTATCGTGGTGGAATGTTCCTCTAGCGTGCCGGCCTCTGAGGCGTTGATGTAAGTAACATAACATCTGGCAACACGCAGAGAAGCAAGACTTCGTGATGGGTCGCGCTAATCTTCGCAGAGGAACGTTAAGCTTAGTTGCGTGAGTGTTGCTTGTCAACACATTGAATTATGGTGTCTGTGTAATAGTTCACTTTGAACTGCGTTCGAGAGTATTTGACTTGTTTCCGTGGTTAAAGCTGAAGAGGATTTTAATGGATTGTCGTGGTAGTTTGAATCTTTGCCTGAGTGCAGTTCACTTGTGTGGAGTATCACATAAATTTAATAATCTGTATTTCCAGTTTTAGTCGTAGCATTTCATTCATTTATCAAAATACTGCGTTAAATATAGACTTAAGTTGGTGCTAATTTTCAGAATGTTTTGAAATCACTCAGAATTTTATACATCTATTAAGTAAGATAAATGATACGAAGTGCACCTGTCTCATTGAAAAATTTTCAGTTAGTGTTAATTCTTTTAATTTCGTAAAGTTTACTTCAAAGCGTGAGGTATATAAAATTAGTTTACTGAAAGCAGGCCTAAGGCACATGAGCTTAAAATAAATGATGTTACGCATCGTTTATGAAACAATATGAAACTTATAAAAATCATGATAATAAAACATTTCTCAACTTATGACATATTTTGGATTATGTCCAAATCCTCCTCTTTGAGAAACTTTGTTTGATTAATTCTAATAAAATAGCTTCGAAAAGCATGTTCTTTCTCATTTTAAAATCACTCAAATTTTTCGAAGGATCTAAAATATCAATTGTTTTTTATTACTTAAAAATTAATAGTTGACGGGTCTTGAGTTAAAATTGACAATACAGACAGGGGGAATAAAATCTACAATGTAAATAGAGAGTACTGAGGTGTAATTTTAGAGCCTTGCTAAAATTTATGCGTTTACAATGAGGCAAAATTCATTCAGTTTATTGGGAAAGAAATAAAACATCAATATAAGCTACCATGATGTTATTATACTTATGGATCAGCTTCATTTTGAACATTTAAGTTAAATAGTTGTGTTAAATACAAAAATCTTCAATTTTTCAATAGTTTTTCATTATATTAAAGTATATATAATATTACGTATCTTTCAAATGATGCAAATATTATGTTTTTATCTGAATTAAAACTTGAGATATAATTTAGTTTTATTTTTTCCCTATTATTATAAATGATGCATATATGGTTTTAAATGAATTTTTCAATCATAATTTTTTTCACATATTTAAAATTTTAAGTTAATATGCTTCAAAACATACTTGAGAAAATTACTTGAAAGTTGAAATATGAATTTTTCAGATAAATTAGATTAAAAATCTGCACCCATAACTTTTGTTTGAGAACTAATGCATTGACAAAACGAAAATATTACAATAATAAAAACACGCATTAAAAAGATACATCTAAAATATGATATCTATTAAGATATCATATGCAAGATTTCATCTTTTTTTTTAGTATTACCTTCAAGTCTTAAAGTTTTATAAAAGTCGTCCAGATTTTTTCTTACTTTTACATGAGAATTATTTCTGGACTCTATATACACATCCTGTTATTAACTGACAATAATTTCTACTCTTTTCTGTTCTTTTTTTTTTTTTTTTTTTTGGAAAAAATAAAGATTCATTTCTCAAAAGTTGTCTCCGTTTAAAATAAAAAAAGGAATAAATAATTACGAATTTGGTTTGTTTATGCCTATGAAGATTTGAAACTGGAAGTCTGACATGAGTCGACAGATTATATAAGAAGCAATACTTTAGCTATCACATTTATTTTTAGCTACTAACAAAAATTAAATAGATAGTCTAATTTAGATTTTTATTTATTTTTTTAAGATAGAAAGGAAGAAAAAATGCCCTCAGGTATAAGGTATGAACCTCCATAAATAAATAAAAAAAACGAAAAATAGAAAATTCATTTATATAGAAAATGCAAGATATTTTCCTAATATAATAATTAAAATGGAATTACATACAGCCGTCATTTACCTAAAATAGCCAATCCGTCATGATTGTCTGGAAGGCAAAATACACTGGAGGCCAGTCACCCTCCATCAGTGATAAAGTAGTCATTCATTTCCAATCAGGCAACTAGAGAGCCATTAATTCCACCAAGAAATTTACGCCAACAAACAGCTGTAGCTACGCCAAACTGATTAGATTAGAACATATCAGCTTTACGACAGAAATGGGCCAATTTAAATTGTCATGAGTTCCACAAACAGTGCCGGAAGGAAACAGCTGAAACTCTCATCATTTGGGTCGAATAGCCAGCGTCCACTATTGAGGGATGCTTGTAATAAAGCTTTACGCACATATCTCTGCCAAGCAAGCATTAACGAGTCTTCTTCCCCACCCATATGCTGCCATCTCCAACCCTAATGCGATATGGGTGCTTCATTGGAACTGTCATCGGTTTCTGGCGGTTGATAAAGGCTTTTACCATTTCTCCCAGACAATAACGATATACAGGAGGCCCATTTACCGGACCCTCTCAAGAAGGAGTTGTCAATTGTCAACACCGCTGCAATTTCTGCTCATCGGTTGAACTCATAAATATAGACTAGGCTTCAAAAGACAAGCGCCCCATAAATTATCGTTGGGAATAGAAAAATTATTGAAATATGAATGATGATTTATCAATAATCAAGGTATAATAAAAGCGTGCTTAATTGCAGTAAAACTTTTAACGTCTCCTGTCTGATTGGACAAAAGCACTATGAATAACACGACGTCGAAATATCGGGGACGAAAAGTTCCCATGAAAACTAAAATTTAAATGCATACCAATTGAACTGCATTTTTCTAAATACAATCTGAATCCTAAATATGATTTAATTAGTGAAGATGATTTTTTTTTATTATTATTATTCTTATTATTATTTCTGTCTTAAAATACACAAGGCATTTTCCAAGGCTTCCAGTGTGACAAAATGGGAAAATGACTCGGAATTTCAGTATCAATGGGAAACAGTATTAGTGGCTCTAAATACTGGGATTTTTTCAATATTATTGGTGTAGGATATTAAAGGGGACCAGGCTGAAAATGCGTTAAAAGCAAAAACTCCTTATACACTGGTGACGTTAAATTTTAATTTTACTGTATTTATTTTAATTGTAGATTACAAAATAAAATTGAAGTTTCTTTAGTTTTAAAAAGGCAATACCCCTGAAAATTTTACAATATACCTACTACATGAAAATCTTAGTTTTAGTATTAACAGAAAATATTAAACCAAACTGAAAACGTAAAATAAATATGCAAAATTTAAACATCAGGGTATTAAATACGCGTTTTAAACCACTGTACCACGAAAGTGAACTGTTTTCGGGAAAATGTATGTTTTACTGTCTATTCCCTTTATTATATCCATACTTTATTTTTAATATGTAATATATACTCCAGTTTTTATACGACTTGATGTTCATCAAATCATCAATTCGGGGATTCTTATATTGTCTTAACAGGACAAAAGTATTAACTTCGATTTCAAAGAACATTGTTGTTATCTTCAAAATCATGTTAGTAAAGACTCTTCCATCGCTTAACATTCAAAGTTGCTTATTCGATTTGAACCAGACATGGATTCGATATTCAGAACGATAATAAATAAATAAAGGTTAAATTATAGCTTTACCAACTATCCTTAATTTGAACCAGTTTGGAAATCTCTTTACTTTCAGTTTACAGTTACGAATGAAGTTTTTAAGTGAGTGATAAGATACTTTTTTTTTTTACTTTGGCATTTGATAATCAAAATAAAAAGTAATTATTCAAATTATATAAATTTAAGCCAACCATTTTTCTTATTACTAAAGTACAATTCATATGTAAACAAAATTACTCAGAATCTTTTATTTACTTACTAGTGAAAGTAATAAGTATTTTTATTAAAAAATGGAAAGCTTTACTGTAAAATATGGCTACGCTAATTGTTTCTGAAACTCTAAGGCAAATAGTTTTATTATAAACAGTTATTATTTATGATTTACACTATAGAAAAATACTACTACTTATCTCATATACCAATTAAATCCTAATGTAAGCATTTGAGTTGAAATGCTTTTTTAACATATCAAAACTTTAAAAATATCATTATGTTAAAATTACATACTTACTTTAAGTAACTTTTTTATTTGAAATCAAAATCTAACACTATCTAGTGAAATCATTAAATTTTGCATTCTGTATACATGATATTTAGAAGAAAACTACATTTAGAAATATGTATAATTATCTCACTTTTATGAGAGTATTTTCATTAAATTACACATACAAAAATCAATTACTTAAATTAAAGACTATATTCAGTACGTTGAAAAGTTTCAAAACGAAAGTTCAAAGATAATTTGCTTAAAATTTCTTAAAAAATGGTTTTAGATTCCATATATTTTTCCGTTACGAGTTCTACCACAATCTAATTACAAGAATAAATGATGCCTAGATCACTTTTTGGAACTAGTTTTTTTTTCAAATTGTAAATCGAATTTTAAGTCTAGACATGGAAGAGACTAGACAGTTGAAGATTCAAAGGAATGTACTTTATGTTCCTTTTAATAACGATTGTAATGTAATAAATTATTATTGATCATAAACCTTGTATTATACAACTGAAAAGGTTAAAAAGCGAAGAATAATTGACAATTTGCATACAATTACGGTACACCGCCTGAAGATTGCAAAATTTATTGCTAAACAATTCAAACCACAAATTTAAACAATGATATCTAGCAATAAAATGTAACGATATCATTAGGCAAAATAATTTCAATCTCACTCGCAAGTTGTTTAAAAGGGGCTGGTTTAGTTGATGGTTTACTTTTTTTTTGTATAAATTGAGTTTACGAAGCCAAAAAAAAATTTAAATTTCAAATAACTTTGTTAAGATGCGTTTTTTAACAAAACTATTTTCTATTATTAAAATTATTTTCCATAAATAAACAGGTAAAAGGCTAGTAAAGGCTTTTTGCAATATTTTCCTCAGTTGATAACAAAAATGTGACCTTTTTAAGCTTAATTCTATGCATAGTCATTTAAAAACTTCTATTTCAATATCAGAAGCAAAATTTATACGAAATCAAAAACCAAAAATGGTCGTTTTTCATGATCATTAAATAAGCTAATGCACCTTTTTTGTCCATACCTTTTCTTTGCTAAAAATAAAATTTATTTCATAATTAAAAACGATCAAAATTACATGTCAAAATATGAAAAACAAAGAAAGGAAAGCTTTCAGTTCACCGTGAGTAATGGCAAACATTTTTTTCCTACTTCTTTCTAATCGAAACTTATGAGTTGCTGCAAATTTAGACATGGATTGACATTATACAAATCTTCGTTTTCTAATTTTGACCGTATAAAAAAAAGTGTCAAAATCGCTTTTATGCAAGACGAAATAGTATTTAAGTAATCTTCTTTGGGAAGAGGGAGAAATAAGAAAGAATAATTAAAAGTAATTTTATATCACTTTTTTAAGTTGTTTCTCAAGTGAATTATGCATAGCCAGTTGCCACTACGTCTGAATATATATGTTTTTTTTTTTTTTATCAAAAACCTTTTAAAATCCACACTTTGAAACCCAAATGAAAAAAAAATGCTTTGATATGATCGTGAAATTGCTTGCTCTTTTAAACACTAAAAAAAAGCTTTATAGAATATTTTCGAGGGTTTCAAAGTTTTCTGATTCTGCTCCAAGTGAAAAGATTAACCATTTGAATCAGAGATTTTTAGTTTATTTTATAGCCGTCGTTGAACAACCGACCCGAGTTTTGGGGTTTCCGCCAACCAATGTTGAACTCCCTAGCCTTATAATTTTATATTCAATCCAGAAGACAGCAGAACTTCCATATTGGGAGTAATTTGCCATCCTTGAGGATTTTTTAATGTAACTAACTTGCTTTTGCGTTACATGGAGAGAAAACCCACGAACACTTCCCACGGTTAACCTAACGGCAAGGGGAGTCTAACCCATGATCCGTTTACCACTGAGGTTATGTTTTACGTCAGCACTGTGGTCGGTGCGAGCCAGGTGCGGAATTTATATCAACCAGTTCACCTCATTGGAAGACGAACAGTCTATCCCCTAAGTCACCAAGGCTCTGAATCAGAATTCACTCTTTGAACACTAGTGTTCTAGAAGTTGATCATTTTTGTAGCAGAGGTTTATGGGCAAGGTGGATTTTAGGTTGAACAGCCGCACATCACTCCATGCTTTTGAAAGAAAACTTTTGGCTAGTGAATAATAATATGTCATTTGACCCCCCTGTTTGCCTTTTCAGGGATATATTAGGAACTGATTTAGTTTTAAGAGACGGCAAAATGCCACAAAATACAGCTCATCTGATCGACAATTTTCCTTAAAGCGAATGTTTTAGCCGGGTGGCTTAGCCAGTCAGATCTCCTGACTTTATCTCTAGATAAAATGTCTGGGACTCTATAGGGAAACACTTTTAAATGTCTCTTGATTTTGAACACCAGTCTGTCCCAATATTACGTCTTAATTTTTAACCATATTGTCAATACAAAAATTATAAAAATATTCAAATTGAATTTTAAACATTCAAGTAATTGAAATGAAAAAAAAATTGCACATAATAAAATATTTCTCACTCTACTCTTACACCAACTTCAGTTATCTTTTACTATGGTTGTGGATGCAGAACATAATGCAAGCAAAATAGTATATTAAAAAGAGGTATCTTACAAAACAAAATGGGTTGTAATATCTTTTACTACATATAGAATTATTTTTTTTCTAGAAGCTTTTGAATATTTAATTTACGTTTTAATTTAATATTCATGTATTTTTCTTCCACTCTTTTTAAGATTTGAATATAATTTTTGTCAGAACTCAATTTATTGAGTATCTTCAAAATACTCATACCAATTTTATTAAATCTTTCAGAAGTCAAGAGATGAGAAATGAAATGCTCGGTCAGCCAGCTATTTGGTCGGCTATGGATTCTGATCTTAGCTGCAGCTATGTTGGACCACCGAAGTTCGTTATTCATAGAAGCTGCTCCAAGCCTGAAACCTCTCGCCCAACTATCCCCAGAAGCAGAAGATTGCCCAAAATGGGACGAAAGCCCTTGGTGCCCATGCTACCAGTTCGAAGACGGACTTTTTTTAGAATGTCCAACTACAGGTATTCCCCAAATAAGAACTACCCTCTCACTCATAGAAGTGCCCATAAAATCGCTTGGCATCTATCATCTGGATAAAAATACTACCATTCTTCCACCGAAGGTTTTCGTTAACGCGTCCATATCCCATTTGCTCATGTCGTACACTAATCTTGAAAGCATCGATGAACATGCTTTTGCCGGACTGGATGATACTTTGGATAGTTTATCCATTGTAAACAGTAGGCTAAAAGAAGTTCCACAGAAAGCACTGAACAATCTTAAAGCTCTGAAATCTGTCGATTTTGATTCCAATGAAATACAAAAAGTTGACAGCTACGCATTTTACGGTGTGCCTTTGACAACTGTAAATTTGCAGAGCAATCAGATTGACACTTTGTCCGAATATGCTTTTGGCGGACTGGAAAATACATTACAAGAATTGATACTCATTAATAACAAACTATCTAGATTTCCTCTAAACGCACTTAGGCGTTTGAAAAAACTAAAAACTTTAAAATTTGTGAAAAATTCCATTAATGACATTGTTGACGACGGATTCACACGTTTTACCGATCTTGAAACGCTTGATATGAATTCTAATAAACTGAAAGAGCTCCATGACAGAAGTTTTGTTACCATGCCAAGATTAGTAGTTCTTTCTTTACAAATGAACCAACTAGTCAGTTTAGATGACAGAGTTTTTATCCATGTAAGAGAATTAGAGAACCTAGACCTGAGTCACAACAGAATTGTGATGCTCAATCCAAGAGTTTTAAATCCCTTGCACAAATTAAGAACTATAGATCTGAGTTTTAATCATTTACATTCCATTGAAGGTGGTGTTTTTCACAACTTGACTCAGTTAAGGGAAGTTTTTTTGTCTAATAATAATATTTTAAAAATAACAAATGACACTTTGTATAACAGTTCTCAAATATCTGTTCTTTTCTTGCACAATAATGCTATAACATCGATAGAATTCGGCTCATTTCAATCACTTCAAAATCTTTATCAGCTACAGTTATCTTTTAACCAGTTGAGAGAAATTCATCCACTCCTGTTTAAAAATAACAGAGAACTGCGATCTTTATCCATGGATAACAATTTAATAACAGATATTCAACCGGGAACGTTTCAAGAACTGATTGAGCTGAGAGATCTTCGTCTGCAAAATAATCTATTGAAGATAATTAGAAAAGGCAGTTTTTACTCTCTCCCTAATCTACAGGAATTGCACCTTCAATTCAACAGGGTAGAAGTTATTGAAAAAGAAGCTCTTCAAAGCTTGGCCAATTTGCAACATCTGAACATTCAAGGAAATAAACTAATCGAAATGGGAGATATTCTAAGCAGATACCCATCCAGCTTAAGGTCTCTTCAGATAAACCACAACGATATTGCTGTGTTACATGAAAATAGTCTAACAGGTTTAAACAAAATGGAGATTTTGTGGTTAGATTGCAACAAAATTAAGAAACTTCAAAAAGAAACTTTCAAAGATCTTACTGAAGTGCAGAAACTTTACCTGGACCACAATTCCATTTCTATTATTGAAGAAAACACGTTCTCTGAAATGAAGCGTTTGAATTATTTAAACTTGGAACATAACAACTTGAATCACTTGAATGCAAATATGTTTTTAGGCGCTATTAGTTTAGAAGAAGTTTACCTATCGCACAATAAAATAATGGACATTGAACCATTGGCATTCCAAAGTCTAAAGAACTTGCGTATATTGCACCTTTCCCAAAACCAAATTTATGTCCTTCGTAAGTACATGTTCGAAGATGCAAATCAATTAGAAGAATTGACTCTTGCAAATGCTATGATCGAAAGTATAGAAGATCACACTTTTAGCCACCTAAGTAATCTTATATCCTTAGATTTATCTCATAATCGTTTTATTATGGTAAAAATAACGTTTCTAACAAATTTAAGGAGTCTCGATTTAAGTTACAATAATTTAACTGATAGGGATGGCATTGAACTACAAGGTCTTAGTGGGTTAACGCATTTAAACTTGGATTATATTGGAAGCGATAAGGTTCACAGTTACCTTTTTGAATCTCTAACTGACCTGCATACTTTACATCTCAGCGGAAATGGAATGAAGCAGCTTGATTCGAACTTGCTTTTTAATTTAGTGTCTTTGAAGGAACTTTACTTAGATAATAATGAGCTTCCATCAGTACCTAAGACTGCTATTAGGAAGTTACCGAAACTTGAAGTGTTATCGATTGTTAGAAATAAAATAAAGATTGTTCCAAATATGGTATTCAGTGAAAATTTTAATTTGAAGAAGTTGAATTTATCTGGAAACAGTATAAATCTGATAGAAAAGAAAGCATTTCACAACTTGACAAAATTAGTTGATTTAGATTTATCAAATAATTTCTTAACAGCTCTTCCAGGAGGAGTTTTCGAAACCTTATCTGAGTTAGAAAAATTATATTTGGATAAAAACTTATTTACTTTTGTTCCGAACTCCGTCCTATTTTCACCTTTGTCAAGTTTAAAGTTTCTCTCAATTGATGATAATGAATGCCTTCGCATCAGAGAGGACATGTCTTCAGTAGATCCACATCACAAAATACAACACCTGAACATCAGCAATAGCAATATTTCAGTCATAGCTTCTCATGACTTTTTAATGTTTCCAGACTTGCTTGTCTTGACTTTGCGAGAGAATGTCATTGCTAAAGTATCCCCCGGTGCTTTCAAGCCTCTTACGCAGTTAGTTTTTCTGGATCTTGGATATAATGAGTTGGACATTTTACCAGAGGAACGGTTTTTTGGCTTGATGAGATTAGAATCGCTGAATCTGACACACAATCACCTTTTGGAGTTCCCATCTATAAGAGAAGAAATGAAATATCTCACAAGTTTGGACTTATCATACAACAAACTTATCAAAATTGACGGAAATAACTTTGACAGCCTCTACAACATCAAGTATCTGAATTTGAGGTCCAACCAACTGACTTGGATATCTCCCAGCGCTTTCGACAATCTATCTAGCTTATTTGAGTTAGATATAAGTCATAACCAGATCAAGCATTTAAGTAGCAGTGTTTTAGTTCCAGCTGAAGTTCGAATGACGACGCTTAAGCTCTCAGGTAATTCTGAATTTAATTGTCTTACTTTAACTTACACAGTATCTGGCTAAACGTTTCCGGACACCCAAATGTAGGAAATTGGGGAATCTTGAGGCATATTACGCTGGTTCCTCTTTTGCATTGATGACGGCCTGAACATGTCTGGGGAAATATTCCTCCAGTACATGATAGATGACTATGGAAATTTACATCCAGGGGTCCATCACATTTGAAGTGATTGTTCGCAGTGAAGATAGTCGATTTCACTGGCTATGTTATCTGTATTTGAATTTGTAGGGCATATGAGATTTTGATCGGGGATAGGTCCAGTTTTTGAATTACCATTTCGTCTAACCATAGCAAAGCATTTCATGATGTGAGAATGGAGCAGTTACCCTGCTGATAGAACAATAGACCATCCCAGGAAACGTTGCCTTAAATTTCGGGGAGCAGCACTGTCAAGCATGTCCGAATTCAACTCATAGTTCATATTTTCAACCACTAGAATTAAGAGACTCAGACGAAATGAAAAATACCCCCACACTATGAGCAAATCCACTTTAGGCGATTGTTCAGATACTTTTGACCAGATAATGTATAAAATAATTTGAAGTATTCCATATGTAATTAAATAAAAGACCAAGTTACTTAAATAAAATAATAAACATTTGTCAGCACTTTGATAGTTTGTTGGGAAAAAAAACAGTAATTCTAAGTCAGATTTTTAAATTATGAATTTCGACGTCCCGACAAATTTCAGATTGAATTACTGAAGAAAAAATTGAATCATTGAAATATTGAAGAAGTTTAATCGATGAAGTATCGTTATTGGAGGAGTCAGCTTTTCATATAAACTCATAAAAACTGTTTGTTAAAATTATAATGTTTTTAAGTATATTTGAAAATTAAGAAAACTTGTCAATTAAATTAAATTAAAAATAAATTATTAATATTAAATTTTATCTAAATTTAAAATTGCTAATTATTTTATTAAATTAAATTTAATTAAAAATATCTCATTTTATCCTTTTTGTCTTAAATCGGTTTAATCCAGTTATTCTGTGTGGGTAATGCTAAACAAAAAAGAAATTGGCAAACTATTACAAGCGAAAAATTACTAATTAATTTATAACGTCTTATATTTCATGTACTTAATTACACATACAGCACTACTGAGTCCTGGCCGCCCGAACAATATCGCTTCAAACTTTTCTACGTTTGGCTCTGGGCTTTCAATTTTTCTTCTTCAAGTGTCATCCAACCATCTTTTTTTTTGGTCCCCCTGTTGGTCTTGAGTTCTATGATTTCCAATTTAAATTTGTTTTGGATTTCTATTATCCTTTTATCTTTCAATGTTTTAGTCATGCCAAACGTCCGAATTTAAAAAATTGAATTATGTTTTTTTTTTTTTTTTTTTTTGCCTAATTAAATGGTCAAGTTTACTATTGTTTCTGATTCTCCAATGTGTATTATTTACTTCAATTGATCTGAAAATTCTTCTCCAAATTTTTCTTTTGAAGCTTAGCAGGTTAGATTCGTCTTTATTTGATAGAGTTTAAGCTTTATATATTTAAGGAATATTTTCAAATTTAATAATTATAAATTTAATTGAAATGCATCTTTTCATTACAATAGCGTACAATATAATATGAAAAATATAATCAAACGTTGTTAGCGTCTTTATTCAAGCAATGATGTTTGATGATGAAGCATAAATGATTGTTGTTAGCACTTTTTCAGTTTTAACTGATAGTAAAATAATTTCGGAAACGCTACTGTAAATCTATTTGAAAATTTAAAGCGTTTAGTATTAAGGCGTGCAATAAAGCGTGTCAAGCATTTATTATTAAAGCGTACAATATTGCTGCAACCATAATATTGAATTACATTGTTGCATAAATAAATCTTTCTTGAACTTGATTACATGATACTTTAGTTCAACTTGAAGGGAAATGTGGTTCATTTAAACACCTTATTAAAGTTGTAATCTAATTTTTAATCATTCACTCAACTTATGATTAACATTAATTAATTATGATATCCAAAGTGGACCTCTTAAGCAATAACTATAGAAAAGCTGATTATTATAAAAATTTTTTTTTTTTTTTTTTTTGCTGTAGGGGTTCATCTTCTTATTATGCACATTACTTTAACTTAAACTTGGTTTAAAAAAACACAAAGATCGTTATAACAAAAACTTCAGTACTTTACATGATAAATTGATGTTATTATCATCGTTCGAAAATTAATAGATATAACGCAAACAGAATCGTTAAATAATGTACTTTTCGAATTTTTATGATGTATTAATATATAGTCTCTTTCTGTTCCGTAATTATAGTAATTTACTTAATGTTCTCGTCATTACAGAAAAAGAAATGATTATTACTTTTTCATGACTTTTTTTAATCTTACGAAATAAAAAATAAAGAAATTTGAACTGAAAAATACCATTCGTTTTTTGAGCTTGATCCAGATTTTTTTCTATTAGCTATATATCACAGAATGATTCTAATTTTCGATTGTAATTGTTAAAATTGCAACTTTGTAGTACTTATACTTTTATTTTAATCAACTAATTTCTTTATAAGTTTATGGATGGTTTGGGACATTAATTTTATTATTTTTTATTTTACTTATATGCATTTTATTTCATAGTATTTACAGATAAAAGAAATAATTATAAGAATACTAATTTGTTTTTAGTAATCAAGTATAGTTTATATTTGTAGGGAAAAACAAACACCTGGACATCAACATTAATTTTTACTTCGGAAGTCTAAGAAATTTTTATATTTATAATTCTATATTTAAAATATATTTATAATTTATAATTATAATTAAAATTTTTATTTTTATATTATATATATATATATATATATATATATATATATATATATATATATATATATATATATATATATATATATATATAAATATATATATATATATATATATATATATATATATATATATATATATATATATATATATAGCCTGTAGTTACTTATAAAATTCATGTACTAAGTTTTGATATTTTTTTCATTTAATGTAATTCAATAGTTATCATCCTGTATTTATCCCCAAGTGGACCTAGCTTATCAAACCATCTACCAATTGGGTGACAACAGTTTCGCAAAACACGTGCAAAAAGTCTGATTTCAGATTTGCGAACCCATGTTTGATTACTGTCACGAATAGATGACCACAATCTGTAAACATCGTAAAAAGCAAATCACGTCAACAATTTTGCTTAACAAAACTTCTTTTTCTCTTAAGAAAAGCCGTGTTTAAAAATAATTCAATGTTCTATCCCTTTTAAACCCTAGAGAATTTATTGTTTTAAAATTCTATGACCTATCACTGAATTAGTTACGAATCTAAGAATATCTTTTCTTAGATATTCTTAGTCCTTATCAACATTCTATATGAATTTTAATGGTTTATTTTTAAAATTTGTCTCTCTCTATTTGCAGGCAACCCAATATATTGCGATTGTCTTATGCTTAGTCTTTGGGAATGGCTTCAAGAACATGGCAGATTTCTTCAGCAAGAGGAGGTTCCATTGAATTGTGTTCACCCGGAGAAACTTCGTGATCATTCCATCCTTGCTCTTCATCCATCTGATATTTGCCCCTCCCCTTTAGTATCTGACTTGGAAGTTCAACGATTGGACTCCAATCATTTCACGATTGCTTGGGAGGTGCAGAACGGCACTCTAATCGGTGGATTCACAGTAACTTATCATATCACAACCTCGAGGTCACCGGTTGTATTGGCCAACCTTCAGGCAACTGCGAGAAGTCATGACCTTGAAAACCTTGTGCCCGAAACTTGGTACACGGTGTGTGTAACCGCGACGGGAAAATACCTTCGCATGTTTGGCAACAAACCAACTCCTTATGTTACAGAAAACGAGAGGACTACTGAAGTCACAGCCAATAACAGAAAGTGCCTACAAATAAGGACATTAGCTAAGACAGACAAAACTAAAATTACATTGTCCACACTTGGCATCATTTTGGGAAGTAGTATCAGTGCTGCTTTGGTCCTTACGTTGTCTATCTTGTTGACAGCTTTGAAGTTTAGGCGCCGACGCCGAAGGCCTGTAAAGAATGATGTTCCGCAAGAGTATATCTCTTACAGGCATTTTTCAATCCAGTCTTCGGAAGGAGTATATTCATGACCACGTGAAAGTTTCTTTTAATAAGTCGGTACTTCCTTACAAGTATTCTTGCATTTTGCCAATCAAAACGGCAGCAAATACTTTCTGAACTCTTTAAGTAGCAGTACCACTTTGTGATTTTTGCATAGCGATCTCATAACTCAACTACCCAAAAAAGTGAGATATTATTCATTTTGTATGCTTGAAAAAACTTTTTCTTCGAAGTGAACAACACATACGACGCCTGATAGCGTTCTTTTTTTCAGAAGAGTTTATTAAATGAAACTTGGGGAACAAAAGAATTTTTTAAGCGCATCCAACAGAAAAACTAAACATCATACAGCAATATATTTCAATTCACTTATATCAGTTATTATAGTTTTTCAATTTTTAGTTTAACTTATAAATTCTTTGAAAACCAGAAAAACATATCTGTAGAGACAAAAAGTAATATGTCACTACTAATCACTGAAAGTTCATATTAAATTTTAATTGAACTCATATTTATTTAGATTTCTGGCAAGCATTGCATATTAAATTGTTTTAATATATTTTCAATTGTATACTTTCAACAATATATTTTCAATGAATGACATGCTGATAGTTAAATATATCTTAAAGTGCTGTGTAATTTTGAACTAAACATAATATTAACAGTCATTTTTATTGTATCATCAATTGTTACTTATTTTTATAATTCAGCTATAACAGGAAAAATGTAAACAACGTAAAAATCAGGGAATGTGAATTAAATAAATTTACTGTCATAAAAATGTAATTATTTAGAAGGAAAATCGAATTAAAAGCTTTTGGTCATAGAAACAATTTAATATCAATGTTATTTCATATATGTCAGTGACTACTTCAGATTTATGAGGAAGATTTATTTTCTATCGAATTTTAACTTTAGATTCAAGAACTTATTGATTAGTTTATGAGAAAAATCATTAATTTATATATCTAATGAAGAGAATACATCATTGTTATACAACCCACTTTTAGTTGAAATCAACAACTTTATCAATATTGAAATTATTTCGACAAAGAGCTAAATATAAGTAAAAATTCTATCTATCCAGATTCATTAAACAATTCAAATTTTTATCTTGAAGTTATTTACTTCAGGCAATATTTGGTTGTTGAAAATATTCACGAACTTTTGTTTGAAGAAGTATATTGATTTGAATAAAAATATCTCCTGGAATTCGAGAGATAAATGTAAATAATAAATGTAAATAAATATCCTTCAAAAATAGAAACCTAAAGAAATTTAATGAGAAGTGCTCTGTAAATTTGAGCGAAGCAAGAGTTTTAATGAAGAATGAAGAAAATAACAAGAAAAGATTTGATAAACATTATGAAGGTTAGTGAAAAATTTAAATAGTTTATGGTATTTAATTATTAAAACATATTTCTAGCTATATTTACGAAATTAAACTAATTTCGCTGATTTATAATTTTTGTTTCATAATCAATTCTATTTATTTACTAAATACAAACGAGTGACACGAAAAATAAAACTGTATAAAATACAATTGCATTTAAAATATTTAAGATATCATAACTTATCAAATAATTATCGTTTTGTTAAAATACATGCATCGTTCCTGAAATTAGAATTATGTTACTGGTTGATAAACGGAGTATCATGGCCAAATTTATTTATTTATCAAATGCATGCATTTAGTATATAAAAAAAACTATTTATAACTGTAGTTAAAATCTTTAAGATATTATTTACTTATGTGTCAAAATATTTTAAATAAATTTCAACATATATTCTTGTTTCAGAAATGAGCAATGATTTTTCTAACAACTATAATAAAATATTTGTTTTAATAAAATTTAATAAAATATTTTTATACAATGGTAAATATGTTTCTGCAAAACATTTTAAATTACACAAATATATTTATGTATTTATTTAAATGTACAACTGGAGGAATTTAATATTAAAAAAAAACACGAAGAAAAACATAAAAGATACATCTAACTTTTAAATTTGAATATTTGTTCTCAATTTAATACTCAGTTAAAACATTTATGTAATCAAGTGCAATAATACGATTGAAAAATGTTTGCAATGTAGCAAGCAGACACTTTGACGACTGATTTACTCTTTAAAAAATGACTTTTACGATTTAAAAAAAAATTAATAATGATTTCTAAGAAAAGTGATCGAAAATAATGTAAAAAACAATCGTCCAGTTCTTGTAAACATGGTTGCAGTGAAACTTTCGGCTATGTCACTTATTAAAAACAGTGAAAAACGATAAGTAGCATTAAAACGGCACCAGTGCCCTGTTACACGTTGGTACTAAACAGAAAATAGAGAAAAGTGTAAACAATAACGTTGGAAAATCGAAGGGAAGAAAGCCATTTTATTGGTTTATTCAAGAAATTCTCTCACTACTTCTCTTACTATCATACCTATAACGCTTTGCAGTTGTGAAAAACAATAAAACGTTTTGCTTTACTGTCGCTTCTTATCAAATGCCCTTATTGTTTTCAGCGTTCACTTACTAAACCTTTAACTCCAACGTTATAGATGCTTTGTGTATCGTCCCAAAACGATTCATATCTTTCACTGTGGATATAGTATTCCTATAAAAAAGTATTTTTCAGCCTTCATCAATAAAGCCGAAACTGTATAAATATGAATATTCTTTTCGAAAATACTTTACATTTCCTAAGTTTTCTACATTTCTCAATTCACTATTCTCAAATATTATCATAAAATTTTTCACTAAATGCTCCAAGTTATATTTTTAATTACAGTTTACATGCACTGTAAAAATTACGGTACACAGTATCAGCACTAGGGATGCCAGTACCTTTTTACTTTAAAATCTATTTTTACCAACAACAAAAAAACTGATATACCATAATATTTTCAGTAATAATTACCATAAAACACTCTAATTAAATAAATATTGTTGTAAAATTTTTGCTTAGTATTTTACGGTAAAATCGATTTAACGGATGACGTACCCTAAGTGCTGGTATTTCCCACTGCAACTTTTTACAGTGTGCTGTTCCATTATTCCATGATGGAAAATGCTTCTTCTTTAATACTATGATGGTTAACCATCAAGAAACTTTTGTGATTCTCATGGACCAATAATCCGTGATGGTCCATGATGGTTCCAACTATACATTCCCTTGACGGTTTGATGGGAATTCTAGTTGGTTCTTAGGAATATACCATCAAAACAATTTGGTTTTTTTATGCTGGCCAATCACAAATCAGTTCAAATTCCTGCAGTGGGATGATGATTGTTCCTGATCGTTCCAGCATTTTATTTCTAAAAAAATATGATGGAAATTCCTGAAGGTTTAACATGGACAAACCATCAAAACAAGTTACTATTCTTGTGTTGGACCATCATAAATCAATCTGAATTCCTATGTTGGGGTGACGGTTACTTATGTTGGTTACCATCAAAAATATTATCGTTCATGATGGAAATATTGATGGTTACCATCAAGATTAAGTTGGTTCATCAATGGAAAACCATAAAAAAATTTTGACTTGGGATGCTTTACATCATACATGAAACATTCTGTATTAGAACATTGATGATAATTCTTCTTTACACAACCGAAACCACAGTATATCTGTTTATGCGGTATAATGTTTGTTTTTTTCACGTTTTTTCGCGTTATTCAAAAAATCTATTTTAGAATTTCATACCATCATAGTAAAGTTTCGAAAGTTTAGTTAGTTTGTTATTTTTGCAAAAATTCATTTCTGTGATTAATCTTAACACGATAAAATTAGTCTTTTAAAACGTTTTTTCATTATATTTTCCATCACCTTTTATAATCTGCATACATATCATGTATTAATTAACGAAAATTCCTGAGAGGTTTTAAGAAAAGGTGACTTGGTGATTATTGATGGTTGTAAAATAATAAAGCTGTATAAAATATCCAACAAAGGAGCTTTGTACAACGAAAAACTTCTCTTCAGTAAAGCATTACACATAGACACTCTGGAACCAACCCAAAAAAACAGTCATTAATAACTGTTGGCGCCTTAAGAGGAAAAAAAACACGACTGAACATGTTCTGTAGGCAGAGAATGTTTCTATTTGAGAGAAACAAAATGTTAGTCTGGAATTTTGTGGAAAAGCGGTTACATACTTTTTATATAACTTTCTCAAGAATTTGTTGTTTTATTGCCCATTTCAGCGTAAGTAAAAATAAATAATGGTTGGAGGTCCGCCATTAAACACATCAATAGTGACTTTATTCTACGTGAGAGTCTGAAAGTAATTTCTTTTATTCAATTTAAATAAATGTCAGAGTTTTCTATTTAATTTTGTAATTAATAAACGATGTGAAAGTAAAATTTTATCATACTATATTTTGACTTTTTATCACCGTTACTGTGTTATCTAACCACATATTGGAAACGCAGCTCTTCACATTTGACTCTGTACAGTTGTTATTTGCTACTCTAATCAGAATAAATAGAACTCACTAGTAGAAAAGCGAAAGTAAGAGAAAGAAGAGAAGTGAAAAACTGAAGTAATATTACCTTTGTAGAAACATTTGGTTTAAAACTAATTCTCTTTTACATAACAAAAAGACACAAACCTATAATCTGCACACCATTGGGTAAGATTTCTGTCCGTATTGAATTCTGTACCACTTGAAAATAGCTTATGAATCAACTAGTAAACGCCTATATTTCAGCTCGGATCTAAAACTGTCACTCTAATCCTGTACATTATTGTGTAACATTTCTGTCAGTATTGAAGTCTGTACTACTTAAAAAAAACAACGTATGGATCAGCTTATATTTAAGCTAGAATCAGGAGCGGGTCCTATAATGCCAAAATTGTAGATCATTGAATAAGATTTCCGTCAGTTTTGAAATTTGTACTACTTGATCAATCAGTAATCGCCTATAATAACCACAAGCTTGGACAAGAAACGGGAACTCTAATCTCGAAACTATAACGAGCCAAATTATATTAAATGTTTAACTTAAGAGACATTTAGCACCTGATATGTATCAAATTTACAACATATCATTAATCTTGTACAAAATAATTAGATAACTTTAAACACCTATTTTTTTTAAAAAATAATTATAATAATACTCGTATTTTATCTATTTGAAAGCTTTGACCAGTTTTAACACTAGGTTAACCACAACATTTTGTGAGTCTTGCTCTAAATAACTAGGTAACTTCAAAACACTTGTTTTTTTAACTTTAATATAATATTTTAAATGCGTTTCACCTTAATTTAAGCGTTGACCATTTAGGGGAGAGTCGGATAGCCCCGCCCACTTAAGGAGTATTGCTTATATTTCTGAATAATATTGAGTAATATTCAATATTTTTGTATGTTTCTATTGTTTTATCATCTAATTAAATAATGCAAAAAGAACTAATCAAAAAAAGAATAGTTTAACTTAAAAAAATAGAAATTTAAAAGATTTGACTACTGTATTCAACATATTTTCAAAACTATTGTTTACCATGTTCCCAGCTGCATAAATACTTGAAACTTTGAAAATAATCTTTTTTTATTATACTAAATAATGTCCGATAGCCCATTGACTTGATAAAATATTCTATACATATGAAATTGACAGTGGGCGGGGGTACCCGACACTCTCCTATAACACTAGATTAGTTTTGAGTTGCATAATTACGACATTTCAAATTTATAATTAAATGACCAGATCATGAAAAAATTATTCATAATTCAAAATTGCAAAATGTCGTGTTACAGTTATGAGTTGAAAACTTTTAGTTCTGTATTTACTATGGAGTTGGTCCCTCGTTATTTTGAATTGAAATGAATTCAGAAAAAAGAGATTTGCAAAATCAAGAATTAGTTTCTTAAACGTACTTGGTTCATCATTTATTTAATTGCACTACCAAATCAAACTTAATAGGGAAACAACATCTGCAAATAAAGTTAAATTAATAAAATGGGATAAAAAAAAACTATGAATCTTGCTTGTGTAAATACAATCTATATTACTTTTTGTTCTATATAACGTTCGTAATTTTATTTTGTTCCTTAATGTAAGTATAGTCAAAATTGTTTAACCCTATTTTTTTCCTTTATTTCAGGTATGGGTGATATGATATGAGTTTCAGGACAAATGACAGCTGAAAATGGTTTCACGGAAAGAAAACATACGTCATCAATTGTTTTTGAAGAAACTTGTTATTTTGTGTAGATTGAAAGTGAATTTAATTTGAAACATTCCAAGTTTACTTGTGATCTCACATGAATAAAAAAAACTTACAATTTCCTCTTTCAAGATTTTTAAATGTGAAAAATGGACAGATTTTTGCCAAAACGCACTTTGTGAAATATTATGTAAAATGAAATTGTGTAGATAGAACATTCCTGTCTGATTTGTTTTTTCTGAAAATTACTTTCCTTAGTAAAACATGAATTGATAATAAAGTATTGAAGTTTTTACTTGTTTTGTTTTATTTTAAAATCATTGTAAGTCATTTTCTTAAGCATAACTCTTGAGATTAGCAAAGAAATATTAGTTCAAACAGTCGGAGTTAAAAGATAAATTGATTAATAATTTAAATTTCTTGACTTTTGGAGGTTTTTCTTACTTTAAAATTAGCATCATGTTTGTTAGAGAACAATAGTTATACTTAATCTAAGTAAAAAGACAGTAACTAAATTTTAATTTACTTACCTGATTTCAGTGTTGTCATTTATCTTTCGTATCATTCAACATATTTAAATAATTTCACTGAATATGCGCACTTTATTATGATCTAATTTATTATTAGGATTATCATAATTTCTTATTATTATTATTTCTTCTTATTATTATTTCTTCTTATTATTATTTCTTATTATTATTTGATATTATTATTTATTATTATTATTTTCATATATTATTATTATTATTATTTATTATTATTATTATTTATTATTAATATTATTATTTATTATTAATATTATTATTTATTATTATTATAATTATTCATTATTTATCATTATTTTTTATTCTAATGATAATGATGAAAGTAAATAATTATTGTTTATTATTATTTATTATTATTATCGTTAGAAACTTTTGTTTACAGCTCACTCGAACGGTAAAATTGCTGGAAAACTTTTAAAAGTATAAGGGAGGAAAGCACTCTTGACTGTAGTTCTCAGGGTTAAGAATGAAGTACTATTTCCGTTAATTTATTATTTTTCTTTATTTTACTTTTTCTTAATTTTGCATTAATGAACATACAAATAATACATTCATACTTCTCACAAATTTTCTTTTTATTTTCTTTTTCTATAATAATGTTTTTAATATTTTTTTCCATTCACGAACAATTGATATGCGCAGTGCATTCATGTTTCCTCTCAAGCAACATGACCAATATTTACAGTATATTTATGTTCCTCACCAAAGTTTTTTCAAACCTTTTTTTCCCATTCATAAACTACTGATGTACACAATATATTTATGCTTCACTAACTAAATTTTTTTTTTTTTAACGAACTAACCGCAGCAAATTTATTTTTCTGTCAGAAATTTTTTTAAATCTTTATTTTTCCAACCATGACCTACCGATATACGCAGTGTATTTATGCTTCTCTTCAATTGATTTTTTTTTCATCCGAGTACTAGCAATGTATTTTTTATGCTCTTCTAACTTCTAAACTAATAATGCATTTATGCTCTTCGCTCTAGTTTTTATTTCTTCGCCTTATATTTTTTCCCGATGAACTACCGATGTACGCAGTAAAAATGGTCACTCGAATATCACGAAGTCTTCTTCGATTTTGACGAAACCGTTTCCTGGTACATGCTGTGAGCAAAAACTTCGACAGAGTGACGAAATAACTATCTTCACTTCTACAAGAAACGAATTTCGTCAAATTAAAAGAAATATTCCAACACTAAATTTTTTTTTTCAAAAAAAAAAAAAAAAAAAAAACACGTAGTACTTACTGTATTAACTATTATAATAATCACTTTTTTATCGTTGGCACTAAATAAGTGGTACAATCCCCCAAAAACACAAAGACAGATTACACCCGAATCAGGATTCAATCCCAGGATATTCCAGGTACGAGAACACCATACAGGGCTGTGACTATCATACAGGCCGATCGGCAATTTTGTCACTTTATGTAAGATTATCTTGTCTTCATTGCAGTTTCGTCATTCTATTTAATAATCTCCCACAATGCACTACAATGAGGTATCCAGATGAGGAAACATTTTCGTCTTATATTTGAGAGTTAGCGTTCACAAATGTCGTAAATGAGTATCACAAATGTCGATATTTTCTGACGAAATTATTTTAAAAATTAACGAAATACAGCTTAAAAATTGCTGAATCGTTAAAAGTAAGAATTTCACTTCTGAGAGTGAACCACAAGTGATAAATAAGGTGAACGTCCAGAGTTTCTTTTTTTCTCGTTTTTAATCATTTTTTCAAATCAATTAAATATATAAATAGTATTCATTTATAGTTTTATTTTTCAATGAACTATCGATATACATGGTATATCCATAAAGAAGTTTCTTTCTCTCTAAAGTTTTATTTTTTCTTCTTATCTACCGCGAACAGTTTATGTTTCCTGCCAGAGCCTTTCGCTATCGTAAAACTGTTAATTCACTCAGCATATTTTTGTTCGTGTTCAAAGTTTTGTCTTTCTTAATAAACTGTCAATCAACGCTGTAGATTTACTTTCTATATTTTTTCATTGGTTGATTGAATCCTTGAGCTGCATTTCGTCATGAAATCATGTGATTTGTGACGAAACACGAACTCTCAAATATATGACGAAAATGTTTCCTTAACGTGGAACCTCATGGCAAAGCATCGTGGGAGATTGTTAACTAGAATGATGAAACTAGAACGGAAACTAGACGATTGAAACTAGAATAACAATATGATCCAACCGAATATATGGTGGTCAAGGAGTTAGCCTCATACCAGGAAGATTCCGGGTTCGAATTCTCGCTTCAGACATGGAAGTAATTCATCGTTTTGTTCTATCAGTTCTTCTTGTGCTGTTGGGTGCATTGATTCACCTATATGGTGACAGCAAAAAAGTGATCAATAATGCTACGCGTACTGTTTTATTTATTTTTTACTTTTTCAAAACAAATAGAATGTTGAAAGATTTCTTTTATTTTAGACGAAATCAAAGAAGTTTCCTCGAAGAAGTGGAGATTGTTATTTCGTCACTTTGATAAAATATTCTCTCGGAGCTTGCACCAGGAAATGGTTTCGTCAAAAACAAATAAAGTTTTGTGTGATTTGAGCATCCATTTTTCGCAGTGTATGTAACTCAAGTACTTTTAATTTCTGAAAATAAGCGATGGAAAAAAATTGTCTATACACTACAAATAAATAAATAAAATGATACTGCTTTCATGAAAAAAATCCAACAATGCCCATGCAAAATATTAATCTTTACTATGAAAGAAGCAAAGAAATTAAATAAAAGTTCTCTTCTCGCATAATTAGTTGAAATCAAATATTTAGCATATGAATTCAAACTTTTGACTTTCAATGCAAGCTGAAATATAAAATAATTCTGCAAATACCACAAATCAGTATGCAATTATTTTAAAAAATAATTTTAAAAGTATATAGCAATGTAACTTTAAAAAATTTTGAAACGTTTAGAAACAGCTTTTATTTTTTCAACTTAAAAGCAGACATTTACTACGCTTTTCGCATTTAAACATAAAAAGTAAGTTTGAATAGCTTAAAATTCTTCATAATTTCCTTAATGACAAATCTTTTCAAATTCAAGGAATAATATCAAAAAAACTATATTTGAAAATGATTTATGCATTTAGAAAAATTTACATTCTGCTAAAAGCACCGATTTATAATCTAAGAAGAAAAATTAATAACTATTAAAGTAACTAGCACGAACAATTTCTAAGAATTATTCAGTTATTTACATTTGAAAGAGAAAGTTTTTTTCTTCAGAATCATTAGAAATTTCATTTCACAGTTTGACACATTTACCATTAAATGAAGTTTTAAAAATGTTTCGCGTACTTTTATCATTTGTTCTACGCTTTCCCTCAAGTATAAATTTATTTTTTGAAAAATGTGTCGCTGCAAAAGCGTGACAAACTATTTTGCTGTCACAGTTAACTATGCTAGAAACTTTTTGGCAAATAAAGTTTAGTATTCTTGCTCTTATTTAAGAAATTTTTTTAGTTTTTATACAGAATTAGTTTTAGTTATTCATCAACTTTTTTTTAAAAATAATTGAATCCCTAAACTTATTGCATCTGCTCTTCGCATTGGGAGGTAAAATCAATTTCGTAAGTTTATAAAATAAAAAAGTTTAATGAAATATATATATATATATATTATACATTTCATGAAACTTTTTTATTTTACAAACTTACGAAATTGATTACCGAAGTTGATTTAACATGAAAAAATTATGGAACAATAAAAAAGGGAAAGAGAAAAATAATATTAAAAATAAAAACTCCGAAAAAAAGGAAGAAAAAATCCAGAAAGTAAAAAATACAATCTTTTCAACAGCTCACACAATTATATCCGCAAAAAGGGGTGCATTCTAATATTGTAAAAACATACGAACTAATATTTTAACAATAATATTGTAACAATAACGAGCTTTCATACACTGAGAAAAACTGTGTGACCAAAACTACAAGAAAATATTAATGTTTCCCGTGGTTCAACATCTTTGGAAACACAAAAAAGCTCGGTAATTTTTACCGGCGCGCTTTGGTTATAATTTTGGTAAAATTGACAATAAAATGTGACTTTATAACATGAGATAAAATTTGGTAAATGCCGTAAAATTTGGTAATTTTACCACCATACCGTAGGGTATGGAATATAACAATTTATTTGGTTCAATTTGCTTTTCAATTTTGTATTTTTGACTAAATGAGAGGTAATAAGAACTATAATTTTGAAAACCAGAAGTTCCAGTAAACCGTTACCAAATGAACAGAAAAAATTATCAAATAAATGGTTTAAATACCATATATTACAATTTTTATTACCATAAATATGTTTTTTTTTTTACCGGAAACGTCATCATCATACAATACGGTAAATTTTTCGGAATTTTTTCTCCTTGCGGTATGGCTGTTTGTAGTTATTTATGAGCTGTGTCAATAATTTATGATAATATAGACCATCGTTATGATTCGTAATCCATTCATATTATATGCATCTAATTTAAAATTATGGCGAACAATAGGAGTTTTTAAGCAAAGTTTAATTTTTTATGAAATAAAATTTTAAATCAACTGATGAAAAATATGTGCATCCATATCCTTTCAAACATAACCTGTAGACAAACACTAAGAGATATTAACATAAAGACTAATTGTTACATAATATTTATAACATATTAGCGGATTTCTAACCATAATTTAATAGGTTTGAAAACTAAAACCAGCTTATTATGTAAAATGCAACGCACATGACTATGTGTACATAAAATAATTAAAATTACGAATTTTTCTTCATTTTGTAATTCTCAGGAAATATTTGACCAATTTCTCTGAGATTTCGTGTCCTACCATCTAAAATTATTCTCTTTAAAATGATGTAAAAAATTTATACCTTACTATTCAAAATTTTTCTACCATTATTGCATAAAATAATAAATATTTACTAAAATTTATATTTTGCATTTGATTAACTGTTTTTTATAATAGTGTGCAAAAAGTTTTCAATTTTTTTGAACAACTCTCGACACATGGTGAAATACGAAAAAAGTAAAATTAGCATTAAAGACTCCAAACTTTGGACCGCTCCCCTGACCAAACTATTCGGAGCATATTCGACTTCCCCCATATCTTTGGAGTTAGAAATCCGAATCCTTCGGAAAAAAAGTTACGTTTCTTCAGAGAGAGCAAGTTTTGAGACTGATTTCGTAACTTAAAATTTCGTCTGCACTAACTAATTACCTTATTTCAAGTCTGCCTCTTAAACCATCAAGATTAAATCCTAGAATGTAAAGATCCGATCATTAGATAAAAAGGTTGTTTTGGGTGGTACGTTTTTTATTTTGCGCACAGTACTAAAAACATTTTCTTGAACAGTTAACAAGTCTCCTTCTCTTAAATACTTGCTTGAGAATTCTGCTTTGATCCATTTATGGCACCAAATCACATTTCTAGATATTAAATAATGTTTAAAACTAAACGTGCTTCTACGGATCCTCAAATTTGATAAATTCGATCTTTAGAGACATTATTCTTAATATGGAAATTTTCCCTTTTTTCACTTAATCATTTTCATATTTCTCTTAAACACATAAAGTTTTTCGCGAGAACTTTTATAACAAAAGCTCAAAATAATAATAATAATAATGTCATAAAAGAGACTAAATGAAATACTAATTATAACTAAAATTATTCTAGATCAGTCGTATACTTAGTATAATTGACTTTAAGTTAAAATGTTATTTACCTCTTCAATTAAATGGCATATATTTCAATTATTTTGAAATATCCCATTAGAAAAAAAGATAATATTTATAACTTAATATTGAAGCAAGACTACCTCTATAAAATTATATAAAATAAAACTAACCATTTAATTTTTAATGATGAGCACAATTCAAAATTAACTGAAAGCAATATCATGACTATTTCAAGTCTATTGACTAAAATTAAAAGCACCTGATATATCAATAACTATTACTGGTCTCTCCTTAACATTAGCTCAACATGTCTGCAGCTTTTTTGCGTTTTGAAGAAAAAAATAACGTTATTTTTCATACCAATACCAAGTTCTTCTATTATTTCTTTATTTCTTTTTTTCATTATTTCTTTTGCGTACTTAGAAATAAGGATCATTATTGTTACCGATGCTTCTCGTAATATAACACTTAATCTAAACATTGTTTTTTGTGAAAATACATACATACGTAAAGGAAATTTAAATTACGAAAGCATTTCGTCCATTTCACTAAAGATGCGTAACTTAAATACATCTTAAATGTTTATGAACATATTTTCGAGAAATTCAGGAAAATAATTTCGCGTATTTTCAAACGAAATATTGGTACTACTTTGTATACAGTCAGCAAACTTGAGAGTCAAACTCAATATATAATTAAGCACTTACAAAATGAAATATTTGTGTCTAAGGCTGCTTTAATGACAACTCATTAAATATAAAGTCTTAATATTACGTTATTCAGTAGAATGTCATTCATCTTTGAGTATAGGTATCCCAGAGTAAAGTCAAGAAAGCAAGTTTTGTAGGGAAGCTAAGCAATAAGCAAATGAGAGAGAGTTACGCTTCAGAAGTTAATCCCCAGATCTTTCTCCGAGTCCCCCTTTAGTTAGTAGAACCCAAAGAGGGTCCATAATGAGTGGGGTCTTAATGAAAAGGTTTGCAATAATTACTAGTGGACCCTCAAAGCTGGGAATTTAAATGGATACGAGCCGATGAAAAGGAATAGAGTTGCTGGACTGACTAGTTCCATATATGAAGTAGTAGATTCAAAGACATTCTGTTATTATTATAAACAATGTATCGATTTATATTCTTAGGATAGAGAATAAATGTGTAATTCTTATAATGGTGTCACAAATTTTATTAGAATGGAAAACAATAGTGTGATTTTTATAATGACTTATTATTTCTTAAAATTAGAATAGAAGATAAAAGTGCAATTCTTATAACGGTTTATTATTGTTTCATCTTAGGAAATGAAATATAAATGTAATTCTTATAATTTTGTCTTAAATTTTAATATTAGAATGGAAAATAAAAGATAAATTCTTATAATGGTTAATTATTTTTTCATCTTAAAATCGAAAGTAAAAGTGCAATTCTTATAACGGTTTATTATTGTTTCATTTTAGGAAATGAAATATAAATGTAATTCTTATAATTTTGTCTTAAATTTTAATATTAGAATGGGAAAAAAATAATAAATTCTTATAATGGTTAATTATTTTTTCATCTTAAAATAGAAAGTAAAAGTGTAATTCTTTTAATGGTGTCTTTATACTTATAATGGTATTCTTAAAACGTAATTCTTATAATGTTTTTTTAATATTAGAATGGAATATAAAAACGTAATTCAATAAAGGTTTATTATTTTTTAATATTAAAATAGAAAATAAAAGTGCAATTTTTATTATTGTTTATTCATTTTTAGTGATAAAATTAAAAACAAAACTGAAATTTTTACAAAAGTTTATTAATTTTTAATATTTTATTATCCTCCCATTGCATAAAATCAGCAAATTAAAAAGTTTGAACAAAATTACCAGAATATAGTAAAATATATTTTGTTTCTGTCCCTATAGAAACACCTAAAAGCTTGGTAATTTTTACCGAAGCACTTTGGTAATAATTTTGATAAAATTAACAGGAAAATATTGTTTTACTAGGAAGCTAAGCCCCCTGTTCGCTGACGCTCACCAACCCCAAAGATTAGTTCGTAATAATTGTCTTTTCTTGGCAGAAAACAGTTTTTCTACATATAAGTTAAAATTATTCACTTAACATATATGTACTAAAAGGAATTCTGTTTGCTTACTCTTGTGCCTTTACTTCCCACGTCCAAATATTACTATTTATTAGTATTATAAACATTTGGATCTCTTGGTGAACGGAAGTGATTTCGAAGTAATCATTTTTTTAAAATAACATTTATATTCTTATAACATTATATTGTTCAAACAAATTTGATGAGTTCACAACCATAATTTAATATTCTCGGTAATAATAGCAGTACTGGAAAATAAGTTTAAATTAGGGATACAAAAATATTTAAAGAAAAAAAATACCTTTAAGACAATTGTTAATTTTATGCTGATGACAACCAAAACAATATGGAAATAAATGAGGGAAAACTGGACTTCTTTCATACTGTCACGTGATGCCTTAGATTTCATTGGCTGGTGCGACACCATCATTAGATTTTTATATCGATATATAGTAAGATAATATGTGATAAAATATGGTAATTGGGCAAAATTGTGATTCATTTTATCATATCTTACGAATGGCTTAAAAACTAGGTCAAAATTACTTTTCAGATTTGTATTTCTTGCTAAATGTGTATTAATAAAAACTATAATTTTGAAAACCAGAATTTTAGGTGAACTGTTACAATATGAACGGAAAAATTACTAAATAAATTGTATAAATACCGTATATTTTGATTTTATTGACCACAATTAGGTTTTTTTACCAGAAATGTCATTATCATATAGTCCGTAAATTTTATCGGAATTTTTTTTTCTTCTAACTATGCTAAGATGTAAATATATTAATAAAATTAATGGGTGATTCTACGATTTTGTCTCGTATGCGACGCATGAAATTAATTAATATATTTGTCTAAAAATATTTTGTTAATACCTATATATGCCTGGAAAAGTAGTTTTATATATATTCATAAAAAAATCTCAGTAAAATTTACTATTTTATAATAGTATACGAAATGGGATACTATACATAGGCATTACATATTTCCTAGTGCTTAAAATTTCCCTAATTCCATAAATTAAATTTTTTTAAATCATTCTTAATCTAATTAAAATTAAATTAAAACAATTATTTAATTTTTATCGCATTTTGTAACAAGCGAATATAAATATTTTATTCTTTTCTTAACAATCAATATAACTAAATTTTAATTCAATATAAGAGTATGACTCATCAATTCACTGTCGCAACTAATCGAATATCAAAATCTATTTTTAACTCAATTTTCTTTTAGCTACTTTATTTCTCTAATCACAAAAATATTTTGGTTACAATATTATATTAAATTGTCTCGGTTTTTTTTAATGATTAAGGTTTTGCCAGATTATTTAAAATTTAATATTTATAACGCGGGGTTGGCTTTGTTTAGACTATTTTATCTATCAATAACTCACCAACTTTGCATCTCGCCCAATGCTCTTAAGTGTCCGTTAGTAATTATTCATTTACTGTTAATTTTAAATACTTGGCGTTAGTAAAGGGGTGGTTGAATGCCCCAGGATCCCTTAGTCCAACCGTTTCATAGTTACTATTTGTCATATAATAATGCATCTCTTCTTCTCTATATAAAACCACGCTGCTTATTATTTTGTTTTGTGGTTATGGGCATATTTGTTTAACGTTTAAGATACGAGGTAATAAATCAACTCTTTGTTTCAAAAATTAGTGCCGGTGATATTTTAAGTTACAATATCAGACACAGAAACATGCTTTCTCTGAATAAACATACCTTTTTTTCCGGCACGTTTGGATTTCTAACCCCCAAAACATAGGTGGTTGCCGCAATCTGGGAAAGATGGTCCCTATAGTTTGGTCAGGAAAGTGTTTCAAATATTGGAACCTTTAATATTAATTTTACTTTTTGCGTATTTCGCCATATCTCGAAAAAATTTTAAGAGATATTAATTTTTTTACACATTTATAAAATATATGCATACATTATTTGAATACAGTTATCCAAAGAAATTTCCATATAAAAAGTACACTATAAAAAAAACTGGGAAAATGTTTAACCAATACTTGGTGCAAAGTTTCTAATTGTGTCATAAATTGGTTAAATGAAAAAATTTTTTATTTAGGTTGCGCTAAAAATTGGTAAATATGATCAAGAAATGAGTTCTTGGCGCAATTGATTGCACCAAACTTTCGTACTATGACAGGCACGAGCTTTAACCGTGACCTATAACTTATTTTGTAGCTGTTGACAAGATGGACGATTTCGTTGTTGATTTTGTTATTACTATCATCTCATGCAAGTTGTCTTCGAAATTGTCTATTTCTTTTGCAAGTTAGTAAACTTTTCTTATTTATTTGCAATAATTACAGTTTATTTTATTCATGTTCTCTTTAAAAAAAAAATTGTGTTCTGAAAGAGTTTTATTTTCAAATTTCTTCCAGGAAACTATATTCGTTGTATGAATAATTTAAACTCTATATTATCTCTTTTTCAGTAAATAAGGAGATACATCCATTTTATGAGCACAGAAAATTCAATACCAGTGACAAATAAACGGTAAATACCGCAATCTTAAGCAGCATAGCTTTCCGCCAAATTTACTGCTGGTGAAAATGTTCTAGTTCTGTGTTTTAATTGCATTCTACCGAACAAAAAAAATCGTATGTACTTTCTGTTAGGATTAAAAATGTTTCAGATAGTGATTCTTTTTTCTACATAAGAACTACAATTTCTCAATTTTTTTTAATATTGTATTTTAAAAATAGTAATTAAAAATATGACTTGCTTTGATTGATCTTTCTATGTTTTAAAAATGTAAAGGTTCAAATTTTGTTTCTTCTGTAAAATTATTTCAGTTCCTATACATTTTATTACCATAAATTACATTGTTTTCAAACTTCTTTCATTAGCACAAAGGGACCAACAACTTCAATGCTTTTAATCAAGAAAGAGGCTTAGGAAAAAATATTGTTATAACCAGTGCAAAGCCAATTAGTAAAGATATTTATTCTGCCGAAATTACCAGAATTCTAGGAGGTTTTAAACAGTTTTTTTCAAACTTCCAAAGTACTAGTTTCAAGAACAGCTTACAAACAAGGATTTTGTATAGTTTCAAGTTTTGAGAATGAAGAACCTGTGTTTGTTAAAACAATTATTATTTTGTGAAAAAGCTCCAAAGTTTTATTTATGTGTAATCTTTTTAAATCTTGTTGTGTTTTTTACAATCAACTAAAAAAATGTGATGTATTTAAAGTAATATTACCTGAGAAATCTATAATAATGAATATATAATAATGAATATAATAATAAATATGGAATAAAACTCAAATACTCACCAACATTTACAAATTTGTAAAAAAATGACAGTAATTTTTTTTTCCCAAACTGAGTTTTCTTTTTATCAAGTAGTAAATTATGTTTGTAAGAAAGTAATTTAGTTATATTGTAAATTTTAATTCAGATGAGGCAGAGTATATCAAGAAATTTAGTATCTTATTAAAATATTGAAAATTATTTTTAGATGATCCTTAATTTTAAAACTGTGAACATTGAGGCTTATGCTAACATAATTTTCATTTTGAATTACTGTAAATTAAAAATAAGCTTGAATTGAATGCGCTCTTTTAATAACAAAAACATACTATCTATCATATTTTTGAATGAACATTTTCTATTTTTTTAATGAATGTGATATGTATAAAAGGTATAATATATTTAAATTTCATGATTTTGCATAAAAATTATTATATTATGTCTATGTATACAAACATCAAAGTGATTGTAAATGAATGAATTATGTTTGAATATTGATCTGCATCTGTAAATTTTTTCTCATATTTCCTAGTTATGTCATTATTTTTACATTTCTTAATTTACTTCAAATTTAATATTTCCATAAGCCAATATAATTAATATTGGAATGTTTCCTTAATTAGAGACCGATCCAATATTTGCCTACTCTTTTATATATATTTCCATTTGTGAAAGTAATATTTTCATGTTTAAATAATAAACTAATTTCAAAATACATAGTAATAAGAATTTGCTTCAGCCCGAAGATAAAATTCTCTTTAAAATATTAGTGGCACTAACTCTATAGCATCTGTTGGTTCTTTAACAAAAGAATTTTAATTGAATTTTAATTAATATATCAACTTAAAGAAAGAAAAAAAAATTATAAGAAAGAAAATATTTTTTAAAGCGCCAAAAAGCAGAGAGGTTAACATCATTATTAAATATTTTTTAATAAAAAGAGAAGATAATTTAAATAAAATTTATATAAATCAAATTATAATTTATATATATATATATATATATATATATATATATATATATATATATATATATATATATATATATATATATATATATATATACATATTACATAACACATCTAAAATGAAAATAGTTTAATTTTTATATATTTAAATAATTAAGTTATAATTTGATTTATAAGAATTTCAGTTAAATTATCGTCTCTTTTTTTAATAAATATTTAATAATGATGCTAACTTTCTCTGCTTTTTGGAGCTTTAAAAATACTTAATAATGGTGCAACCTTACCCTGCTTTTTAGCACTTTAAAAATATCTAATAATGGTGCTACCTTCCTCGCTTTTAGTTCCCTTCAAAAATATCAAATAATGCTGCAAATTTCCTTCGCTTTTAGTTCTTCTCAAAACACTGCTTTTGTGCCACCTTTCGCTGATTTTAGAATGTTTAGGTAATTTCTTTCAAAAACCCTTTTTTTGCGCAACCTTCTCGCGTTGTTAGGAGATAGTGAAAGCACCAATATGTGGTAAAACTGAACACCAATTTATGTAGCCAGCAAATGAATACCAATGTTTGGCCCAACATAGCTCGAAATTTCTTACAGTGTATCTGTTAATAAGTATTTATTATATTTTATTATTTGATTTGATATTAGTCGAAGAAATTTTATATATTAAGGTATACAATATTGACATAATTTTGAAGAATATAATTATGTGGAAAAATGCATAATTTGAGTGGAATCGGATCGACCAGAGAATAAAAAATTCAAAAAAGTCGTATTTTAAAAATACGCAAACAGTAAAATTAACATTAAAGAGTCCAAACTTTGAACAGCTCTCCTGACCAAACTACGGGGACCATATATCATAAAAATTTATAACTCTGAACAATTTCATTTCGATGTCACAAACAACATTTATTTCCTAATCTCTTGTTGCAGTCAATTTTATTATCGTTACTAAATCGATATAGCTATTTAACCAAAATGCACATATTTAAATTGTTACTGTTGAAACTAAATGTTCTTTCACCGTTTTTTCTTAAATTAAAAATATTTTGTTCAATTCTTATAATTATAAAACCTCCTGAAAAAAATGCTAAATACATTTTAAGAAGCATTTTGAAGAAACGTAACTTCTTTTTTTTAAAGCATGTTATGTTCAGATGCTAATAAAAGAACTTAAATTTATGCAAAAGCTATTAAATAAGGTAGATGTTTACATAAAAATTATTATAGAAACAATTATCAGTGTTTCCATACATAATTTAATTTCCCCACTTTTAGTAAGTAATAAAAATCCTTCGCGAGGCCATCAATCGCGAGCAAATCATCGCATTACTATAATTGCATAATATACGAAGAGTTTTATATGCGTAATTATCAAATTATTAAAATGGTATAATATTTCACCAATAAGTACACAGTGATCTCAAAAAGTATTCACTTCTGTAGATTGTAAGAATTCTTTTTATTTTTTTAATGTCTATTTTTTGTAAATTTCAATGCACCTCTCAATACTTTTAATGCTTCATATTGCTGTGGAATAAGCATTTTAAATCTAGATGCATTTTTCTTTCATAGAATATTATGATTCCAAGAGAATTAATTTGATAGAAAAATATCTTTTATATATTTTATTGAATAATATAGGATATAAAATGCCTTGTACTACAGGAAAGTTATTAAATAGCAAGACAGTAAAGTCAGGTTGCCCTTTAGTTAGCTAGTTATAAATGGGTAAAAAAAGTAACAGTTTGTACATTATTTTCCTGTTTTCTGCAAATGTTTATAACATTAATAGCATTCAAAAGTTTTTTTTAACTCCTTTAAGATTGAAAAAAGCATCACAAATATTTTTTATTATTTTTTTTAATTTAAATGAAAAAAAAAAATTTCTCATTAAATATGGTAAAAATACAATACTTTGATAACAAAGGAATTTAGTGAGAAAACATAGAAATATTTTTTTCAATTATTTTTATTTCAACAACATGCTTGTTAATAACGTGCGTTTTCTACTTTATAGAGAAATGGCAAAGTATTGCATATTTCCTAATGCAAAGGAACTATGTAAAAAATTCACCAAAGCATAAACAAAGAAATTTCTGTAAAATTTGGAGGTTGATCTTTAGTTTATACAGTTAGTTCCCTTTTTTTTTGAGAAAAAATACTAGTGCAATTATATATTGTTTCATATTTGCCTCAATAAAAATTATTTTTATACGAAGTTGTGATGAAAAAAAAAATATTAAAATATATTACATATTCATAAAATTAATAATACCTTGGATTAGAATTTATACTAACTGTAACTATTTTATGTTAAAACGTAACGTAACCTCGAATATAAATTACTTTTATTTTTAGTAGAGTTTCAAGCAACTTCCCGTTGCGACAACCGCTGCATAAAACTATTTAACTCAATTCAAGAGCGTGGGGCAATTTTCATGCTGATTATCGCATCATACTACATATACATGGATCCCTGGTTCAATCCAAGCAGATACCAAAGATATACTCTTTGGTCTTCTCTCTACATTAGGTACAACAATCGTGCAATTCTCTCTCCTTCCCTCCTTGACAGATGGCAGCACTGCACTATTTCACTTTGTTACACGGATTTTTTGCTTTGACAAATTGCCATTAGTTTAAAATAACGTAAAGTGCCGAGAGGAAGATAACGTTAAGAAGCATAACGCTAATTTACGATTAGTAGTCATATTTTCGTGCAGAACTGTATTTTTATGGTCATGATATCTTTATAGGCATAAATTTATTTTTACTGCCAATGGCAGAAACACATTTTGCCGGTCTCTGACAGTAATCAAGTGATGGGATTTTTACAGTGTGTCTGTTGTGTGAAAAAACTGCCAGTTGTGGTCTTGTATATCAAAATTGAATTAAAAGAGTCTGAAAAAATTCATATTGAAACTAAAATAAAATAAAAAATTATTCAGTATGTCTAACAGAAACATTTCCAAAAGCATATAATTCAACAGATAATATATAATTATGAAATAGGAAAATCTTATTTGAATTAAAGTATAAAGCAACATAAATAAAGCACGATTAAAGTGAAGAAATGAACATACTACAGTTTTAGTTTTCTACACAAGAAACTTCCCCAGTGGCTAAACACCGAATAACATTAGAAAAGTAAAGAAATAATTAAGTTCAAAATGACTTAACCAATCAGAACAAAGAAATAAATTCGAACAGGATTATAAAATGAAGAGTAAAAAGAAACGGGTGTGAGAAAATTTGGTGGCAACCTCAGGGGACAAAAGATAAAATTAGAATAGATTTCCAAACAGTGGGAAATTTTTTGATACTAGAAAAAATTATTAACTAAATTATTAGAATTTTTAAAAATATGGAGTGATTCCCAGAAATCAAGCTCGGTAGATAAAGATCAGTGTTGAATGAATTTTGCAGAAAAAACTCACACCTGTACTTGGAATTCCAACTATGTGAAGTGATGGAATATGGTACTTATGCTTGCTTTCTTCTACTTATTGTATTTTGTTATATTCCTGCATTGAATTATACTTAACAAACCACTCTAAATATATTACCAACACAACTGGAACTTCCTATATTATACAAACTTTGTTATAAAAATATATTTTGGCACAATAAAGATTTGACAAATATTCTAATAATATATGTTAATGAACACTCATTTAAAACCTGTAACAATGGGGAAAACACACATTAGTTTAATTAAAGGACTATTATCATAGAAAAATTTAAAGTTGATGTTCATAAATTTATATCATCAGGATTTAAGATTGAAATTTCACAAGCGCTATTAAAACTTTATTATTAATTGCTTTTTTGTGTGCTTTTGAGGGACAATTAGTTATTTTCTATGAGGACATTTTATTGAATAAAAATATTAACTCAAAGGTAATTTTTTTAATCCTTGTTGTTTTTAAAAGCATTCCAGTTTGATCTTTGACAAATTTCATTCGAACAATGCAATGTCCTCATTCGAACTTCCACTTGTTTGACATTTCCAGTCAAATCGTATCATTAGCAAGGAATTAAAACAATCTACCAGGACCAGTTTAATGATGTGAATGAAGATTGACTGAATTCACCAAGGAGATTGTAATCTTGGACAAATGGTACGAAATTGCAATTAAGGAAACGGAAAGCGAATGTGTAATAGTGTACAGACGTCCATTGAAATTGCAATCTTAATAATGCTCGCTGGGATTTGAAGAAATTAGAACCATGTTTTGTGACACATGGGAAAAAATACTAGAAAACTAGAATTAGATTCGTGAACTCTGAAAAATTCAATTCTAATAAAATATAACAAAATGCAAAAAAAAATTTTATGGTAATTATTTATGAATTTATTATGACTTTAAACGTTATGTTTATTAATTTTAAACTTTTTAGAAACAATTTGGTTTCCAGCATTGATACATTTAAAAATATTTTTTCTTCTCTTTTCATTATACTGTAATTTTTTAGATGTTTTCTCTATATTTTGAACTTATAAATATATATGTATATATTTATAAGATTCATATCTACTTTATTTCTAAACAACTTTAATTTGTTCTTAGATTCCATAAAAATACCATAGAAAGAATTTCAAAGGGAGTAAATATAACTTTTAAACCTTTAGTTTTTGTTTTTGGTTGTTCTCTCTTGATTTTTTTACGGCTTTCTATCGTTTGCTAAACTTTAATTTAACAATTCTGAATTATTTCTGAATATACATACGTTAAGTATTATTAAAACTATTGAGCTCTAAGAATATGTTTACTTTCAGCTCTGATTATAAAGGAACGTTTCTAGTTCGTTAGTAATTATTTCAAACGTTTTCATTACGCACCTCCTCATTATAGCCTGCTATAGCGCTGTTCTGAAGGACAGATGAAAGCACTTGGGATTAACTTCAACTTGCATCATTCTTATATGCTTATTGCGTTGCACCCTCACAAAACTTGTCTGAATATGTTTCCTCATTTACATAACAGAGGAATGAAAACTTTCCCACTAAGATATTCTCGAATAGTTCTGCCTGGTATTAAATTTCAAAACTGCCATTAGCGTAAATATCTTTTAAACTTTGGTGTTCGAGAAGATTTATATGCATGCATGTAGAATGTTTTATAATCATAGTCCTTATTATAATTTTTTTGAATTTTTGAATTCTGGCAAAAAAAGAAAGAAAGAAAAATCACACGCAAACGAAAACCTGGGCTAAGAGATGTAACCATTATCTGTATTTTATGAAATATTGACGAGAAAGCGAGATATGAAGCATCAAGCTTGAAAAAAAAACAATAAAACTTTAAAGCAGTTTGTATAAATTTATTTTGAGAGAGAACTTAAAACTTAACACTAGAAAGACTGAAACTTAGTATATACCTATATTGCCTAAAAGCAGTCAAAATGACTGGATTGTAAAAGAATAAATAATGTGTAAAAAGAAATTTGTTTAAAATTAATTTTCTATATTTTTTTTATATTACTTACAGTTATATAACAAGTTATTAGCAAATATTAACAATAAAAAATTATATGTTGTACAAAATTCTAAGAAATTGTGTCATTATACACATCATTCTTTTTCTAATTAAAATTAAATGCAGTCAGAATGACTTCCTTAGGCTATCTAGTGTTAAGATATATTTTCATGCAAATGGCTCTCGGTAGAATCGAAATTAAAATTGCGGCATTGTAAGCGTAACTCTATAAGCAATGCTGATTCCACCCATAAGTTCTGAAGAGGAAAGAGTTATGGACAGACATCCTGAGAGCAATTAATCTTTATCCCCTGAATCTCATCTCAGTTGACTGCATCACTGGATTTTATGAATGATGAATCCTTAATGAAAAGAGTTTGAAATAATTGCGAAGGTATTTCCAGTTTATGTGTTTCATTCCATTCAACGAGCTTTGAAAAATCTTTGTATATAATAAAATAAAGTTGTCTCATATTGTAGTCCGACTTTTTTGTAGACGTTTTTATTAGTTGCAAAATAACATGGTAGGATGCAGTTAACCCTCACTGACTTTCACTATTTTTCTGGTGAAATTAATTAAAGTATTGTTTTCCTATAAAATATATTTGTACCGTTAATTCAAAGGTTTTTATCTGCAATATTTATTTTTCTGAATCTACTATGCCATTATTTAGTTTTTGCTTTTGATTGATTTTTAAATTGAGAAATTAAATCTAAAAGACTTGTTTTTTTATTGAAGAGTAATTCCATGATTTTACCTTACACAGTTAGAACTTCTAAAAGTGCGGTAAAATAACAGACATCGCAGTCTGCTCATCCAATCAACCGTAAAATTTGCAGTAAAGAAAATTTTTTATCTTTACAGTATTAAAACTGTTTACAGCTAGTATGGTTAAAAAAATCATGAATATAAAACTATTCGATTTTTTAACCATTCAACGAGTATAATTTCAAAACCGTATATTTAATACTAAATTTTAAAATAAACTCATTTGAATTGGCATCTAAACTTATTAACAGTTTCAGAACATGTATTCTTTTTTTATTTAAATTTATATGCAATTATAAACTACTGTTAAAGACATTCGTTAAATTATTTAAAATTTAACGATCAGCTTTATTCAATGTGACGCATGCACAAATTTCAATTAATATATCAGTCTGTTTGGTAAGCAAAAATATTAAAAGACAGTTGCGAACTCATCAAATTTTTTATAACAATTAACTTTTAATTTTAAATGCCATTTTAAAAAAACATTATTGAGCTAAATTATTTATGTTTACTAAAATTCTTATTATAATCCTGAATGAAATTGGATGTGAGAAGCGTAAACAAGCACGATTTTTTTTAGTACATCAACTTTAAAAAAAAATTGCTTTACGCCAACTTAATAATCCGGATAAAATAATAATAAAAAATACTTGTCAAAAATTACAAATTACAAACTGACCTCAAATAACAATACTTGCGCATTGTTTGCTATTACTTTTTAACATAATAAAATCCATTTTCGCCTTACAATTTTATGAAGCAAAAAAAATTCCTTTTAAATAACTTTAATTAAAATGTAACACAAAGATTTACTGTAAAATCACTGAATAACTGCGACTACATAAATACTACTGTGAAAACTATAGAATAAAATTTTATGCTGCTCTCAGTTTGCTTCAATTTTATTCGGAATTTCCTACCAAGAAGAAACAAAATTATTTCGAGGCAATCATGAAGGTAGGTAAGCAGCAGCGAACGTGGACTTAGCCTCATATTCCGGATTATTTATATTCATTTAATTCGTTCTTAAAAATAATTGTAGCAGAAATGATTGGACTTGGGAAGTGCTAGTAAAAACAATTCTTTTTAGTACACATATAAGTGAATAGTTTCGTCTTCCATAGGGAAATCTGTTTCATGCCAACACTCTGAAAGATTCCGGATGAAATTAAAACGAAATAATTTATAGAAATAAACAAAAATAACTGCATAACAAGTATTAGAGGCAGACGAGCATCAGGAATGAGCCGTCTAGTGTTATTATATATAATAACATTAAATATGTTATTTTATATCATAGCAACTGAATTTGGCAATCTTCGAAAAAGGGAAACAATATATATTTCTCTGGCTCATACTTTCTTCGTAGTTAAATTTAATTTTTACCAAACCCAGTATTAAACTCAGTGTAATGGCATTTTAAAAAATATTAAATAACACATAAGGTGAGTAATTAGTTATATTTTTCAAAAGTCTCAAAATGAAGAAATAAAGTAGCCACAAAGCAAAAAAATATGGTCTAAAACATTTTGTCGGGAGAGTAGATGAAAATTTAAACATCTTGAATGCTGCTATTTTTTAAAAAAATATCTTCAAAATTGTTTGATGGAATATATTCGATACATTTGCAGGATTTTTTTACTTAAAAATACTTCAATTCAAAAATTATTTCTGAAAATATTAAAATTTAAAAAGTATACCAATTGACATATTTGCATCATAATAGTATTAATTGTTTTTTTTTAATTAGTGTTAAATCAATTATATATTCTTTTACAAAAAGTTTAAAGAAAGTATTTGAACTTTTATTTTCCAGTTTCTTTTTCCAATTTTCATTTCATTCAAATTTCATTTCATGAAATTTGAAATTTAATTACATTTTTGATATGAAGAAAAATTTACATGAATTCAAGTTTACAATATTTTTGATCATTCGAAATTAGAAAATTTAAGAAAAATGTTTAAAATATTTCGTACATTATATCTATTTTAGTAGATGAGTATTGGAAGAAGATTATATTTGCGGACTATCCATAAAAAACGAATCCTTCATTATTTCATTTGCATACATGCATGTTTATTTCTTACACAAAAAAAGGTGAAAAGAAAAGTAAAAAGGAAATTATATCCGAATTGTCCTGTCCCAAAGGACTATAGAAAGATCAATACGCCGATATCTGTTAAACGGTGCGTTTGATTGCATAGTATCTAAGCTTCGTATTGAAATTAAGCATTTTCTTAGGCAAGAAATTTACCAAAAGGAAATAAATAAAGTAATAGAATTTGCCATCCAAAATTACATTTTTGATAGAAGGAAGATTTACATGCATTCAAGTTTAAAATATTTTCGTTCATTTAAAATAAAACAACACAGCAGAAGTTAAAAATATACTGCACATTACGTATGTTTAAGTTGATGAGTATTAAAAGTAGACAAAAGAAAAACATTATTTGTGAACTATCCATATAAATCGAATTCTTAATTTTGTTTGCATGCGTGCATATTCTTTTCTTAAAGAAAGAAAAAAAAAGAGGGAACGAAAAGTAAACTGAAATTGATATCCAAATTGGCCTGTCCCGAAAGACTATAGAAAGCCATCTGAAACTATAACATTGATCAAGAAAGTTTACATGCATTCAAGTTTAAAATATTTTCCTTCATTTGAAATTAAAATTATTGATATGAAAATTGAAATAATCTTTCATTAGTTGAAAGTTTTCAATATATCAAAATGTATCTCTTAAGTGACACACGCGTTATATATTTTCTATAAAAAAATTAAAACAAAACTATGCATTTGATGTAATAGGAAAGATATACTAATTTCTTTGAACTGCTAAACTTAAGATAAACTTCGAATCTTAAAACCGGAGCTACATTGATTGTAAATATCAATTACTTTTTTGTACAAAACTTAAAGAATACAAATGCGAAAAACTGTATTTCTTACTGTTGGTAAAATAAGTTTCTATTCCTTGTAGTTCCTCGATTCCTCTCGTCTCAATTTCTCTCATAAGCTTTAGTTAACTGTCATAATAAGGTATGACTTGAATCGCTCACACTCAACCAACATATAGAACACCCAAACATTCTGAACAATTTACAATAAAAATTTATCGTAAAAAAAAAAATTATTAAAAACATAACAAAAATAAAGTAACCACAAAAACTTAACTTAATGTAATCAATATGAAATATAATAACAATTCGTTAAACACAGAGATCTAATTAATTAATTTATTAAAAACAAATGAAATATTGTTTTGGGTATGGAAGACATTGATTCGGGGATTTTATTTTATTTCATAACCGTCGTTGAACAGCCGACCCAATTTCATGAGTTTACGACTACTAATGTTCAAATCCGTAGCCTTGTAATTTTGAACCAATCCAGAAGACAAGGAAACTCCTGGATCAGTACCCCAGAGGTATTGATTTGTTATGGGAACATGGAGGACTTTGAGACTTGACAGATTCAACGTGCATCAGTCACCATTTACTACACGGGGAGTCTTTGGCCGGCAAGGATCGAACCCATGACCTCTTGGATATGGGTCCAGTGCCCTACCGACCAGGCTATCCAAACCTGATTCGGGGATTGGAAAAATCAACTGAAATATATAAGGCGAGAAAAATAAGAAGAATACAAGCAGTTATTGGTTTATAAAAATAGTTATTAACTGCAGCGTTATGAAAATTTGGAGCGTAAAAAAACAATTGAAAAATAGTCAATGAACCAAAACATGTTATAAATAGTAAATTTTTCTTCGTTTGAATATAGAAAAAGTTGTCTGAAATACGTGGAAAGCTTTTGCTTTCATAAATACTATTATAAAGAAATGAAAACATCGACTAATAAATAAAATAGTGATAGTAATACACTCATGTCCATAAATTAAGGATAATGAAGTTCAGGCACAGAAAGAGACAGAAGCCAAACAAATTTGACTTATTTTTAAAGTCTATGTATTAAACAAAAGGTAAAGAGCAAAAAAGGTGCTATATGTTTGACATAATTAATAAAAATTGCGATTTTTACTCCCTGGAACAAATTTCAAAAAAGAACCTATTTACAAAAAACAGTATAACATGGTTAGTATCATGGTTAATACGAAGTATGTCTCCTGGACGATGCAATACAGGTGGTGCAACGCCTAGGCATGCTGAGTATCAAATTATCAATCTGATCTTGGGGAATATTACACCACTCATCAAGCAATACCCTCCGAAAGTCCGGTAGACAGGTGGGAGGGGGTTGACAGGCTGCAATTCGTCGGCCAAGCATATCCCACACATGCTCTATTGGATTCAAGTCCGGTGAGTATGCTGGCCAATCCATACGGGTGATATCCTCCGATTGAAGGCATTCGTCTACAATGTTTGCACGGTGAGGACGGGCGTTGTGGTCCATAAACAGAAATTCAGCTCCCATGGCACACCGAAACAAACGTACATATTGTTCCAGAATGACATCCCTATAGATGTGGCCTGTCATCGTTACACTCTGAACATGCAGGTCAGTTCTGGAACCAAGAATAATTCCTCCCCAAACGAGCCATCCTGCACCACCGTAACGGTGTCGTTCAATGGTGTTGTCTTGGTGGTAACGGGTACCTGGCGCTCTCTATATGAAAGTCCGGCGAGAATCAGACTGCAAACTAAACCTGGACTCGTCGGAAAACATCACACAAGACCACTGTTGCTGTGTCCACAATACATGCTCTCTACTCCCGGCTAATCGCAGGCGACAGTGAGTTGCGGTAAGTGGAACACATCTGACAGGCCTACGAGCATATAGACCAATGTGCTCTAAGCGTCTGTACACGGTCTGCCTTGAAACTGTCGTACCGGTAGCTGAAGAGAGCTGACGAGACAGGTCTGATGCTGTGCTCCATCTGTTTCTTTTGGCAGTAACTGCCAAATACCGGTCTTCATTCGACGTTGTAACTCGGGGGCGACCTGTGCTGTAACGTCTACTCACATTACCATCATCTTGGAATCGTTGCCAAAGCCTGGAGATGACACTCTGGGCGATTCCAAGTTCCTCGGATACTTCCAGCTGGGTACGTCCACATTCCAGTTGTCCGATGATTCTGCCACGTAAAAAATCATTCAAATGCTTCCTTTGTGCCATAACTATGCGGTTATTGCACTGAAAGTCTTGAACAATTTTGCTTCTTTGCCACCATTCCTTATATACCCCTCTCTTACACTCTTGTCATTGTGACGTACTACCAGCGTCATCTAGTGGTTTCCTGTAATTTGCATATTCTTCTTCAGGATGTGTGTGATAATTCTACAGGTGAAATTTTAATTTTAGAGTTTGATTTCCGTGTGATTATGAATTATCCTTAATTTATGGACATGAGTGTAAATATTAAACTAAAAACTATAATAAAAATCTAATGTAACAAATCCTATAACTATTAATACATAATATTACGAAATAATTGAAGAAACGGTGCTAAGACTTACGAGGTTCATTCAGTATTCAAAAACAAATGAAAATCAAAAGGTACGAACGGTTAATGCTCATATTTCACAAAAATGACGATTGGGTCACCATGGATTGCATTTTTAGGGTAACTAAGTTTTAACAAATTAATAACGCGGAAAACCAGTTTTTTCCCAGAGTTGTTATATGAAGAACATTGGCCATACTGTGGAAAATGGTTGACTGTGAAAGTTACCTTTTATTTAAGAACTTTTCTCCTTTATTGGAATTTAAAAATTCAAATTTCCAAAAATAAAAACAAATAATAACTTTTTTTTTATTTCCAATGGCTGGGAAAATAATCAAGTAAAAAGTAATAACTAAAAATTAAGATAAAAGCCCTATTGTTTTCAATAATAAATCCCAAATTTTCATACAATTTCAGCATTTTACAAGTATTGTTGAAGATAATAATTTGTTTGTTGAATTTAATTACTGAACTTTAAGAAAAACCACTTACAAATCAAATCAAGTATTATAAGTATCAAGTATAGTATATTCGTAAATATGAAAATTGTATTTGTTTTTACGTGTTTGACGAACTTTCTACGATTCTTTGCATTTTTTTTCTCCAAATTCAATTTTTTAATGTATATATACATTATCTGCTTTAAAAAAACACTAACTCCAAAAAAATTTCATCTCGATATGTAGAAGACACTTTGAGTTTCTTCCTTGTATTAATAGTGAATAAGCTAAAAAAAAATATGGGTAGTTAAGTGTCTTCTAATCAATGTATAACTTCTTTAATTTATTTATAATCTAATAATGATAAATGTAATTAATTAATGTTAATTGTAGAATGATTAATATACTTGGCAAAAAATGTATCATGTTAATTCATGTGGATATAACTCCAACAAATAATAAAACTAAGTATGCAAATTTTATGAAATTATCATTCCAACAGAAAATACATCATTTAAATATTTTGCAGTTCTCGTTCTCAACAAAAGTTTTTATTTAAATTTTTAAAAGACGAAATTCAATTATTATTATCATTTGGGATTTACCTTTTTGATAATGACTATACGAACCTAAGATAATTTAATTAAAGAAATCCCCCTTTTGATGTAAAATATGGCTTGTTTATCAATTTGTTTTTTGGGAAATAAAAAGTTAATAAAAAGCTATTTAAAATTATAAGCATTTATTTAATCATTTATAGCTCTTCACGTAAAGACGCAGAGCGTGTTTTTAATCTATTTAAAAATTGCTTATATCAAAAGCTTACGATTCTATAATTCTAAATAGTTTTATTAAAACTGATACACAAACTTAATCCAGAAAAACAATCATATAGAAAATGATACACTAGAAGAGAAAAATGGCATGTTACAATTCATCAAATTTTATGTAAATATATATAGATTGTGGAAACAGAAAGAGAACTCATTTCTTTTGAATAAACATAGTTAATATATTCATATTTCAAAATATATTTTTCTGTTCGAGATTCTAATATTATGTATGCAGTTTTGTTTATGAAATAGATTTAGTAAAAAATAACAGGGAAGTTTTCTTTTTCAAATAACACGATAATATTTTATTTCTCTTTTTATGAAACCAAAACTAATGTTTCCTCCTTTACGAATTGATTGTCTGGTTCAAAATTATTATTTTTTTATATTTATTATGATTTCTGTTTACTGATAATGTAACATTTTGAAAAATTTAATAAATAAAAATGGAAGGAAATGGTCATTTATTGTTTGCTATATTGTGCTAGGAAATCAGAAAGTAGCTCTCAAGTTTAAAAATTAAACTAAAATTTTGTCTACAGATGACACTGCTGACTAGAAATACATAATATTTTTGTTTGTTTGCAAAACCATTCGCCATCTGTAAATTTGATCATCAGACATTGTTGCCGCAAATGCTTCTTAATTTATATTACACTGTTTTAGAGTTCCTTTAGGGCCATCTTTCGACAAACGATGTAACTAAATCTCAGAGCTGTTACGAAAAACGGTCTGGTTTCATAGTGAGAACACAGCAAAAAGTACATTTCTATCTCCTCCCGTTATTGCAATTCATTTTTCAAATTGTCTATCATTTTCGGAATACTTGATAAAAAATTCTGATTCATCGCAATACTTGCTTAACATAAAAATCATTTAATTAAACGCCTTGACGGTGGTGTTAAAAATATGAAAATAGTTAAAACATTTTTATTAATTTCAAACACGTAATATGTTCTTTAATATACAATGAAGGTCTTTGGCTGTCATTAGCATGAAATTAATACTATCTGTTTGCATGATAAATATAGTTAATGTGAAATTAATAACTGTTAACACTAGTAAATTACTTAATTATCCCATATTTAATGGTATTTACCCGTAATTTTTGTTAATTGCCTGTTAAAAAATTTTTATATTATTTTCTGTTATTTATGCTTTTTGGATTTTGATCATTATTTAAAATTAAAGGTTTAGTAATAAAATTTTTGTTCATTTATTATAATTAAAAGTTATCGCGTAAGACTGCCTTATTATGCAACATTTTATGATAAATATTTTAAAGCTGAATTAAGAATTAACTTTGAGCAGTAATGATAGATAATCACTTTGTGAACTCGTCAAACTTGTTTGAGCAATATAATGTTATAACAATATAAATATTACTTTAAAATATGATTATTTAGAAAAATTACTTTTGTTCACCAATAGATTCAAATATTTATAATACTAATAGACATTAATATTTGGACGTGGGAAGTGGACACACAAGCGTAAGCAAACAGAATTACTTTCAGTATATACATGTTAAGTGAATAATTTTAACTTGAGTAGAAAAACTGTTTTCTGCAAAGAAACAACAATTATTGCGAAACAAACATCAGGGTGGGTGAGCGGCAGTAAACAGGGTGCTTAGCCCTCCCCAGTATTACAAAATAAAGTTTGCAAAAAAATTCATTTTTCATTAAGTATCTCTCATTGTTTCCTAATTAATTAGATCTTTTTTCTTTAAGAAATCAATATCAGAACAAAAGAACATTTTATTGTTATCAAAGTAACGTAATTTTATACTTTTAGGGATCAAATAATAAATTATCTAAGACCCCTTAAAAAGTTTTCGTTCTTTAAAAATATTTGATAATGTTTGCAATTTTAGGTGTTTAGAGAAGCGTTTATTATACTGCATATAGCACATTCATTAAGATAAATGCCGTTATAATTAAAATTTAAGGGGGGGGAAGCTACTTTTCAGTTCATATGATAAAGCTCTTTCAGTTTTCGATTAATTTCCTGGAATAAATAATTAGATATATTTTTATACAAATAACAGAAAAGTATTTTTAAAAATTTAATTTAATTTTTTATTACCTCCAGTCAGCAAACATTGCATTCCATTAAAATGCTTTTAAGCAATATAAATAACTATTTGTACTGTTAATGATGACATTTTTCTATGCTATAATTAAACAATTCAAAGAAATCAAGTTTTAACAAACTTAAAATAAATAATTTTTAAAGTTCAAATTAGCTTTATATTACTTATCTTCAAGCGTTAAGTACATAGAGATTCATTTGTAAATAATGAAATAATTAAAACGCAGGATTAAAATACTTGAAGATTTTTTTTTCTTTTTAAAACTGTTTCTTTGCAATGTGTTTAATTTGATTTTTTAATGAATTTTAAAGATTTAAACTTCATACTTTTTCAAAAATGTTTCTCTTTTTTCATTTTAATTTCGTAGAAGCTTTTAAATGTAAATAATGAAAAAAAATTATCTAAGTGATTGAATTAATGCATCTAAGCTATTATCTTCAGAATTTTAAAAATTTCTGTTAAAGCAATTTTTAAGCAATTTGAATTACATACATATACGTGTGTGTATAACATATATTTAAATGTATTTCCACGCATCTTACACATTTACGACTTATACTACTGTGGTGAGCTGTGGTAGCTCATGGAATAGAGCGTTCATCTTCCAATGAGATGAACCGGGTTTGAATCCCAGCGATGGCTAGTAGATACGAAATTCCACACCCGACTCGCACCGACCAAAGTGCTGACATAGAATATCCTCAATGGTTGACGGATTATGTGTTAGAGTCGCCTTGCCGTTAAACTAACCGTGGGAGGTTTCCGTGTTTTTCTTCTTCATGTAACGCAAATGCGGGTTAGTTCCATCAAAGAGTCTTCCACGAAGGCAAATTTCTCCCAACATTTGATCCAGGAGTCCCCCTTTTCTTCTGAATTGGGTTCAAAATTACAAGGGTACGGAATTGAATAATAGCAGACGAAAACCCACAAAAATTGAGTCGGCTGTTCAGTGAAGGTTATGAATTATAAAATATACTATTGTAGTATTGAATATTGGTCGTAAATGTGTAACATCTATGGAAATACAGAGAAAATAAAATATTTTTAAATATTTTTTGTTTTCATTACCTTTTTTACATGTAATTTGCAAACCTCAACTCTAATGGTTTTGAATTGCTTATGCAATTCCATGTTTCTTTGTTATTTTGGATACTATTTGTTTGCTTGCTTTCATATTTTAAATTTTGCCACGACTATCTGAATTATCCTATATATGCTGAATCACCTTTTATTAGGTATTATGTTGAATGCGCATAACAGTCATTTTATAGAAATTAAATATTTTTACCTACCCAAGGTCCGCATTTTAGTAGCTTTTTGTAGATATAGTAATATCATTTCAAACATATCATCATTACTGAATTCATGTTTAAAGTTCTCCACTAGTCCTAAATCTCTAATTTCTCCATTTCTTACCCCATTTGAGGTAGTAATGTTTTTTTTCCTACCTCTTAAGCGCAATCCTAACCGCCTGCTTAATGTCTTCAATATTAAAGCGTAAATTTGCTTCTAATGTAAAGCATGACAAGAATATATTTCAAATTTCTCATCAAATAATGTTATCCCGGAGGAGCGAGTCATAATATATTAGTTCAACAAATTTTCTCGCATGCCGCAGATTGGAATATTAACAAGATTACTTTGCCATTGAAAGCACGATTCGTTGCACTCTGTTTCGGTCTTTAGTCCCTTAATTGCAATTTCCTACCATTTGCCTTAGAAGGTACAAGCATATTCAGTCAGTCATGATTTGCATCATTAAAACTGATGCTGGGCGATGGTTTTAATTCCTTCATAATGATATGGAACAGCTTAAGGTATCTTAATCGCCATATCAGAAGTTAATTCCACTCAATAATATCTTCCTTGAATTGCACACAAACGGTTTTTAAATTCAAATTATTCTAAAAGATCCAAAATATTTTTAAAAATCACTTTTCAAAATAAAAATATATTAAATTTAGATATAATTTTAGTCTAAGAATTTTTATTAAACATATTTTGAATACTATTTTAATTATTTTATATTCTGTTAGGTCAAAAATAGTGAAAAATATTATATTTAGCATTTTTATAATTTATGATTATGAAATACAGCGTGAAACAGTGGTATCTTTTTCTGCGTTAAAGGTAAAACTTTCCAGACACGACTTACTTCCAAAGAATAATTTTTCAAATGTGGAATGATTTAGATCTGAGAAAAACAGTTATTCATCATTAAGATTTATTTAATTTAGAAAATCATTTGCGGATAAACTTTTGAAAAAGAATGAATTTTTTTTTTAAAAGTCTAATTTTTTTAAATTTTATGCTTTTGTACAAATATAATACCAATAATCTAACAATTTTTCTTAGTAATTATTGCACTGTTTTTTATAATCCAAAAGTACCGAAATATATTTTTTCCTGTATTTAGAGCACCAGAAAAAATATGTAAAAGGGACACCGGTGTCGAAAATTTTTCTTTATGAATGATATATTGTTGCAAATATTTTTCCGGCTCTTCCGGTAATTCACCAACACATTTGAGTCAAAATCTCTAAAAGGCGCAAACCACAATTTATAATTTGAGTAAGTTCAAAACAGATTTTGACTTTCATAAATTTTAAATTAATATGTAGGACCAATAGTATTCTGTGCAGAGATTTTTAGAAATATTTATTATATTATTATTATTAAATGCAGTGAAATTAAAAAGAATTATAAAAATATACCAGCAAGAAAATATTTTGCTTTATAGGAAATTTCATTAAATTCATAATTGAAAGGTTTCATGTAAAATTCCATAGCTAATATAGATTTTGAATCCTGGGAAATTTTTTCCAATTTTTCCAATCCAAGAAAATTTTTTCCCACAATTGTATTAATTAATATATTTTTTAGTTACAGATAAATAATTAAGCAAAAAAAAGCACATTTCATCGTAGCATTACAAACTGTTTATCCAGAACTTTATATTTAGTGGCCTATATTATTAAATTAGATACCGATTAAAACTGCACCTATTACCATAATACCAATACCGAATTACCAAATTTAATTAAGGATAATTGGGATCTATAATTGTTAGGTAATAGATGTGTTTCTCCTATACGAACTTCTACTATTTATCCTTTAATATTGCTTTTTACATGGATTATTATTTTATTTATTGTTCAATGCCTACTTTTAAAATTAATTAAGCATAAGCATTACATTTTTCTTAAAGGAACTAGTACACAATTTCTCCTCTTTTGAATATATAACCTTTTTTTCTCACATCCCGTTAAATTAAAATAATTTAGTTTCATAGAAACGCATTTCAGGCAGAACAAAAAACAATATAAACACGTAGTTTTAGATAACAATAGAAGTACTAATTTGGTATGATGACGTAGTCCGTACATGCTACAACGTTCACATTGATCATTTACACATCTGACTAAACGAATAGTAAGTAAATCTTAAAGAATGTTCTTTTGTAAATAATGAGAGCTATAAGCTAGCGAACATCAATGATGTTAAATTTAAATTATTTGATAAAAAATAGAACCGTCTATAGTTTAATTTAATATGATGTCTAATACTAAACCAATCAGAAAATTCTATTTTTCAAATGTCTCTCCCGAACGATCTAACTAAACATTTTAAACAAATTTTAGAATCAAAAATTAAATATATGCCTTTCATCCACTGTCCGAATTTCAAGGCGCTGGCACAACCGGTTCTGGAATTATAGGAGAGACAACCGAACCCGCACAAACTCTTCATTTTACCATGTTATTCGTAACTCTTTGAATACCAAAATAATTTATAATTATCCTCGACAATATAAAAAATATTTTTGAACTATTTTTTCATATTGTTTTATATATAAAATAATTTTTAATTATTTTCTATTATAAAAATAGTATTCTTGAACTATGTTTTTTTAAAAACGCATTGTATATGAAAATAATTTGTAATTATCTTTCACATTATAAATAATATTCTTGAATCATGTAATTCAATATACTTCGTTAATTATCTTCTTCAATATAAAAATAGTATTCTTGAACTATGTTTTTTTAAAAACGCATTGTATATGAAAATAATTTGTAATTATCTTTCACATTATAAATAATATTCTTGAATCACGTAATTCAAAATACTTCGTTAATTATCTTCTTCAATATAAGAATAGTATTCTTGAACTATGTTTTTTTAAAAACGCATTGTATATGAAAATAATTTGTAATTATCTTTCACATTATAAATAATATTCTTGAATCACGTAATTCAAAATACTTCGTTAATTATCTTCTTTAATATAAAAATAGTATTCTTGAACTATGTTTTTTTAAAAACGCATTGCATATGAAAATAATTTGTAATTATCTTTCACATTATAAATAATATTCTTGAATCACGTAATTCAAAATACTTCGTTAATTATCTTCTTCAATATAAGAATAGTATTCTTGAACTATGTTTTTTTAAAAACGCATTGTATATGAAAATAATTTGTAATTATCTTTTACATTATAAATAATATTCTTGAATCATGTAATTCAATATACTTCGTTAATTATCTTCTTCAGTATAAAAATAGTATTCTTGAACTATGTTTTTTTAAAAACGCATTGTATATGAAAATAATTTGTAATTATCTTTCACATTATAAATAATATTCTTGAATCACGTAATTCAAAATACTTCGTTAATTATCTTCTTCAATATAAGAATAGTATTCTTGAACTATGTTTTTTTAAAAACGCATTGTATATGAAAATAATTTGTAATTATCTTTCACATTATAAATAATATTCTTGAATCACGTAATTCAAAATACTTCGTTAATTATCTTCTTCAATATAAAAATAGTATTCTTGAACTATGTTTTTTTAAAAACGCATTGTATATAAAAATAATTTGTAATTATCTTTCACATTATAAATAATATTCTTGAATCATGTAATTCAAAATACTTCGTTAATTATCTTCTTCAATATAAAAAAAAATTCTTGAACATTGTTTGAACACAAAAATTGTTTGTAATTATTTTATACAATACAACTAATCATCCATAAATTGGAAAGCAATACTTTAAACTTCATAATAATATCAAGGTATGACTATTCGAATATCATTTAAATATATTTTCAAATTAAAAAGCATTGTGCTAAACATTAATTAATAAGGCGTTCAATTATTCTATTCTAATGAATACTTAGTTCAAAGCATACAATCAAAACAAATGTAACCAGATTATTAAGTAATTTTATAGCTATTCTTCATTTGTTTGAGACGATGCGATTAATTATTTAAAGATTTCAAGTAATTAAACTTTTAGTCGTTGATCACTGATTTATATCTTCTTCGTTACGGTATTTTCATCAACTTATATCTCGAAAAGCTACAAATGTTTTCAATATCAGCAATTACTCTTTAGGATGTAATATTTGTGGACACTTTATTAACATATCTTAAAGAGATTTTCATTATGAAAACCAACTATTCTCTTTGAAGTATTTTTAAGTTAGAAAGAATGATTATTTCCTTAAAGATATATGGCTGCATGGAATTATCTGAATATTTTGTTCCCTATGTATTATTCAGTGAAAAATAGAACGCACTATGTTTATTCTTGATAACATTTGTTTCATAATGAGAAAATAAAATTCATGGAATACATAATTTAAATTTAATTTATGTTATAGTAGTTTCTGTAAGATTGCATCAAAGAATAATTTCTTGGGAAATTACTTGATGCATTTGGTAACGCATTAATGTTTTACAGAAATACCTATTTTTGCTTCCTGGAAGAATTTTTTTTTTAATTTTCGGGAATTTTTCTTTTAGCCAATTTAATTTTGATTTCTTTTTGTTCTTTTCCAAATAATAAGTTTACTTATTGGGAAATAAAAATGACATTGTCTTAAACATTAAAAGTAGAATTGAATTGAGTAAGTGAGTCAATTGATGTAATTATGAGCGAAAAAACTATTGTAGAATTTATGAATAAGTAAATAGGATACAGTGAAAGAATGAGGAAGTAAGTTAATGAATTAATTAAAAAGTTAATAAGGGAATGAAGGAATATATGTTTAAGTGGAGTGATAAGTAATGAGATTTTCTAATTCAGAAAGATTAAGATTTCAGATTAAGAAATGGTTCTACTTTTTAAGATCATGAGTTCAGTCTACTCTATAATTTGCAACCAAATTTTAAAACATGTTTCAATTTAACTTAAAAGCACCTTTTTGTTTATCGTTAAAATATTTATACAAATTTGACTGCAGTTTCTGACATTTAAGATATAAAAAAAAGTAGACTGCGCTTCCTTGTAGCTCTTTATAGTTAAAGCAACTATTTAAAAATCTACTTGGAATTTTCTGCTACGCTTTATGCAGCTAAGATTATTTCATTCAGTAGTGGCGATTTGAATTAATTAATCGTTTATAAAGTGCTTGTAATTTCAATCTGTGCTCTCCTGAGAAAAATTCAGTCTAGTAAATCGAATGTGTTGTTTTGATATTAATAAATTGAATGTTAGTATATTGAATTAAATTGTGCTGTTTTTTTTTTAATATAGAAACTATATTTTATTTATTTTTTTATCAAAACGGCATAAATAAATACATAAAAAAATCTTGCTTTAAACTTTATTTTTGAAAAAGTATTTAATAATAATAATAATTTTTTTTTAAAACTGAATCAAAATTAAAAACTTAAAATTGTCAAAATAATTTTCATCTTGATTTTATTGAAAATTAGATCGTTCTGGTAAGTAATTTCAGGATAAAATATAGGACAACAAGTTAAAATAGTTTTAAAAAAAACAATAGAGTAGTAGTTTATGAATTTTCACATGTACAATTTTGTGGTATAAAGTAAATACTATAATAGAAAGAAAAATAGAGAAAATACTTTACTCTATTATACTTACTAAAGTTTTGACAGAATAAAACAAGATAGTTTAAACTAAAACAATCACATAGAGGTGAAAACTTCATCTGGAATCTAGTCGCACCTCGTAATGAAAAAGTTTGAAACATTTTAACGGACAATTTATTTTATTCCTGCGAGTTGATCCCTAATCACACTGTAGATTCTCCAAAGGATAGGTTTTAGTTATAATTACGAAGATATGCAATTTGAAAATCAGTAATGAAGCACATCTATGATATACATAATGAACACATATGAAAAATTATCAATGATGTACAATGCTCAAAGAAATCCGATCATTCTCAATAACATTTGAACTAATTATCCGATTTTCACAAAATAAGAATAAATATTTATTGTTCAAGGGTCTAACCTTAAATATGTTAATAATTAGTGGATGACGATAGTTTAAGCTACGAACCAAAACATACACAAAAACGTACTTTTTAAAAAAAAAAAAAAATTGTTTTTTTCGGAGGATTCAGATTCCTCACTTTCAAAATATTACGGGGGTGCGATCTGGAAAATATGGTTCAAATAGCTTAGGCAAAAGAGTGCAACGCAGTTTGAATTTCTTAATATTGATTTCTTAATATTGATTTAGTCGTCTGAAAAAAGTCGTATTTTTATATTTTTATTTTATTACCATTAGTAGCTATTAAATCAGACATACCAAATTTGTTTTAAAGAATTAATACAATTACTTAAATGAGATTTAAAATATCTTTTTCGGCTGCCTAAAGAAAAGAAATTGAAATACGATTTGAATTGATTTACGCTAGAGTATAATAACACAACATTAAAACAGTAAAGTAAACGAGCCACTTTTGAATTTACTAAATCGATATATAAATATACACAAATAAAACTTTCACTGTTTAATGTTTGAAATGCATTAGAAAAAAAAGAAGAAAACGAGTGTTAATCAAAATATATATAAAATCCCACAACGCGTTCAAAAGCATTTTCGCTTAGGGTTTAAATCTGACTAGTTTTATTGAAAAAATGAATATACATATTTTCTATTTCTTTGAAAGCAAAAGAGGAAAATATTTGTTCTTAAAAATCTCAAAAGTGAGTTCAAGAAAACAAATTATTTCGAAATATCAAAGTTTAAATCATTTTCTTTCCCTGTCACCTGTTTTATAAGGGAAAAAAAGGAAATTTAAGTCGCAGATAATGGAACAAAAAAGGCGTCTGAAGAGTATTATTCAGGAAATGGAATTTTTCTTATTCTTTTTTGTTTAGGTCCCAAACTTGTGTCATCATTAATGTGCATGGCTGAAACCCGAGATCTGATAAAATATCCATTTTTGAGCTTTTGCCAAGATTCTGAAAGAAACTTTTGATTGAAGCTCAAATAGCATACTGCTTTCTACAGTTACAAACACAGATAACGGGGCTTAGTAGATGGTGACTGGATTATTGGAATTTCGAAACGTAACAATGTGATTTAGAGGTCACATTCCAACTTTGATGATCGATAAGGAAGACGACATTATTTGTCGGATCAACAAAAACACACGAAAGTCTTCCACAGATTATATAAAATAAACTAATCAGATGAACAAACTAGAAAACTGAAATGATTTTTTTTTATATATTTTGCCAAGCAACAAATCAATATTTAATCAAATTACTTTGGTGTAAACAAAAATTTTTAAGCTGATTAAAAGCTTCAGATTTTAATCCAAGCAAGCTACTAAATTTAACTCAGTTGTGTCCCAGTGTTTTAATAAGAGTTCTATTGTACCATTCCTTACTATCACGTTAACTATTTTAATCCTGCTCGAGTAATTTCTCTTTTTAATCGAACGAGTTTACATATTTACAACTACGTAAGATTTTAATCCAAGCAAGGTGTTAATTATAATTCAGTTTTCTGTATCCCCATAGGAGTTCCAATATGTCATTCCTCACAGTCACATTAACGATTTATATCCTTTCGAATAATATTCCCTTTAGATGGAAAGGTTTTACATACTTAAAAATGTGCAAAATATAACATATTCATTCTCATTATTGCATTGCACATTATTTTACTGAAATGCGTTGATTTAAAAATAAACGAGGCAATTACCAAAGCAATCATCAACTTCGTAAGGTCTGAGGAAATTTTTTTCCGTGGAGCCTTTCACCGAAATTGGATTAAATGTAGATTGTTGAAGCTTTTACTTTCTGTATTTTATTTTAAGAGGGTTAATTTATATATTTTTTTAAAAAGTTTATGTTAACTCATAGTCTAAATTCTGGCTGACACAGAAAATCTATCGAAAGTAACTAGTATGGTAAAATGGGGTTTCCGAGATTTACCCGATTGTTGGATAAGAAGCCTGTCTTACAAACTGGCATTCCTATACTGTGACAACACTCAAGTTCAACAAACTTGAAATCCATAGACTTATTAATTATCTCGTTTTATAAAGTTATAAAAATTTCGACCATATTCGGACCGAAAATTTCGAAGAGTCAACAAAAATCAACTTCTAAAGTTACTGACAAGTGAACTTGTAAAAGGAACAGAGTTCATCTGTAAGTTTTTAATTAATTCACTCATTTTGTACTAATTAATTTCTGTTCTTTTTGTCAGTTTCAAATTAATTCATACGTGTTCATCAAATAGTCTTTTTTAAAATCACGATGTGATGCCATTTTAAACATTACATATTTTTTAGCTTTTAAATGTAGTTTATTTCATAAATTTATAATTATTTTTAATTCCTAATTATCTCGTTCTAATTTAATAAACCAACTAATTATTTTTTATAACATTTCACAAAAAGCTCATATAAATGTCAATAAATAAATAAATTCTTTTCTTTCAACAATAGATCCAGGGTTTTAACTTTTTTTCAATACAAGTGCATAACTAATTATTATTTTATGTTACGACAAAATGAATATCAAAATCCAATCTTTAATTTCCTTTCATTAAACTGCTTTATTTTTACCACAAAAATCTTTCAGTTAAAGGGTTACATTTAATTCTAACTGTGATTAATTTTCAAGACAGATGATTTAAATGGAATGTTAATAACAAGAGGTTGGCTTTATTTTTGGCAGTATTATTTCTCGATAACTCGCCAATAAATGTATCTTTTCTCATGCTCTTTAACGTTTGTTTGGAACTACGCATATACTAGTGATTTGAAAATATTAGTGTGAGCATTGGAGGTTTTGAATATCCTATGGTCTCTCAGTCCTACCATTGAAAATATTTCAAACTTTAAAAGGAAAATCAATTCGGAGAACGATTTTTCTCTTTGGAATGTTGTAATTTAAAAATATGGATCATCTCAAAAATGTTGAGTTCCTGAAGAGTGCCATTTTAGAATGGCGCCATTGTGATGTGATGAACTTGTCAACCTAACTTGCAGAAATAAAACAATGTGATTGGTTTTGCCCACTTCTTTATAAAATAAAATGCATGATAATTTTGTAACCCATTACCATCTTTGCCTAATATTATGAATTACTCGGAATTAATATCTCGAATTATATCCTTTTTGAATTTTTAAACCAAAGCAATTTTTTTAAACCTAGCGGAGTTTCTATTCATTTTTTAATAAATGCGTACATTCTTTTCTATGGCATAGATCGGTTGTCTCAAAATATTAATCTAAATAGTTTTGGTTCTAAACAATCAATTTTATGAAATAGTTATTAAGTAAAAATTTTGTGCAACTTCAAATGTAGGCGTTTTAGTATTTTTATATTAGTACTAGTATTAGTATATTGTATTTTTCCAGCGACTTAACTCAGTTTTGCCCAAACTGGAAATCCATGCAAAATACTTTAACCATTAAAAAAATTATTTTGGTCATAAAATAAATCCCATTTAAACAATAGCTATTTCTTTTTTCCTATCAATCATGAACATTAAAACAGTAGAGTACATTAAAAATAAACTATTTTTAACGTTTAGCATTAAGTTTATTTTTTACATGCTATTAAAGAAAAATAATTATTTCTTTATACAAAAAAACAACTTTCGCTTGAATAAAATTTTTAAATTAAAATAAAAGCCAATTATTTTACATGTAAATGCATTTCTGTTGCAGTTCTATTGTTCAGTTAGAAACGTTAAGACCTTTCATTATTCAGTAGACAAATGCAATTCCATTTCAAACTGTAAAACTAATGTTATGAATGACTAGAAGCGATTGAAACTAACAAATGTTAAAAATGTTTGACTGCTTTTACATTACGTTTGAAACAATCGATTCTTAAACAAAGGATAACTTCAAAGCAATAGCTTTTAAATGCATCTAAGTCACTAAATTATTACTTATTGATTAGTAAGTTTTAAACTACATTAAGGGAAAATGTAATAATAAAGACTCTGTAAATTTTACTAAAAGTATTGGAGCTGAAGAAGTTGTTATTTAATTCAGTTTTTATGTAAAGAAAAGGTATAAAACTAGTAATTATTAATATTTAATGACAAATATTTTTCATTACAAGGTTTAAATTTTGATACTAGAAACAAATAAAGAAAATTCTTACACGTACTTGCAAGGTGGTTTGCAATACTGGTTTTATATGGATGCTTAATCCGATATATTTGAATTTTTTATTGAAATAAAAACGTTAAATATCTAAGAATAATTCTTTCAAAACTCTTACAAATTTTTTTCGTTGTTTTTTGGCCTGTTGAAGTTAAACGTTTTTAATAATCTAAAACATATCAGACACGCTAAATTCCTCATGAAATTAAATAACTGAATTCTAAGCTTTTCTTTGTGTAACGTTTTTAGTAACTGCCATAAATTAAATTTTATAAAATGACTGTCAGAATAATTCTTTCAAAACTCTTACAAATTTTTTTCGTTGTTTTTTGGCCCGTTGAAGTTAAACGTTTTTAATAATCTAAAACATATCAGACACGCTAAATTCCTCATGAAATTAAATAACTGAATTCTAAGCTTTTCTTTATGTAACGTTTTTAGTAACTGCCATAAATTAAATTTCATAAAATGACTGTCACACCGTCACTGTCACATACCACTACCACACTGTCCTAATATTTTTGTGCTAATATTAAAAATGTCCTAATATTAAATGTCCTAATATTTTTATATCTGTTACAATCACACTCATTTATAACATAATATTTGCAGTTATAAAATGCGATGAATAAAGTTAGTCTAAAGTTGCCATTATTGCAACAATCATTATTTTCAATCTTTGCATAAATGTAAAACCAATGCAATCTTTCACCCAGATAAAAAAAACTTAGATTTCAAAATCTATATTAGCAAAATAATATTGTTTCAAATTTTTCATCCAACGAAACAATTATTGACGTATGCAGATAAACAATGACAAGTAGAACATTAGAGACACAATATAATTAAATAGGTACTCAGACTTCACAAAATGATTTTCGTTTTTGACGAAACCGTTTAAGAAGAATCAGAGTAATCATTTCGTCAAATTGAAAAAATTATTTTCTTCGAAAGGTTAAAGAATCTAATTTCGTCTAAAACATTAAGTTACACCCATACCGAATAACTGAAAAGTCAACATTGAACATAAAACATGATTGACAGCAAGGAGCACTAACTCCTCCACTTCCTACAGCTATTATTTTAAAACTCAAGTAAAAGATATGGGAGATATACATGATACACTGAGATGATAATCATACAAGTGAGGTAGTAGCTTCGTTAAATCTATATATATATTTCTATCTATATATATACGGCACCAAAAAAAAGCCTCATTACAACTTCCCGAATGGCAACGTTAGAAAATCGACCAATGATTGCATCTAAAAATGTCACATGCCAAATCTAGCTGAGGTGGCTCAACATATAGCGCTTTTAAAAACGGAAACAATAACCAGAGTGAGCATTATCAGGTTGTTCAATTCAGCTGCGGCAAAAATAAAAATAAACAACTTAAGAAATAAAAATGCTGTTGCCAGCCATAGAATTTTTCTAAAGTTAACTTACCAACATAAATCAAAATTATGATACCTGAGCACTTGACGTAACAAATCCTTCAATTCTATAAGTGTTGTATCGCCAAATGCCCAAATTAACAATTGCAATTTCAAATTAATATTGAAATGTACCGGTTTAGAATTTTCCACAGTGAAAAGTTTTCGGAACTTCAGTATTCAAAAAAGTATACAAAAGCTAGACGTTAAGAACGTATCAAATGAGCGAGCAAAGCGAGCATTGAATTGCGAAGCAATCTGAAATGAACTGCGAAAGCAGTTCCGGGGGCTGGTGAGCGCCAGCGAGCAGGGGGCGAAGCCTTCTAGTATTTGAATATTCCCAATTAATCAAAACTCGTGTGACTTCTTGGTAAAAATATTGTCAAAAATAATGAATTACACTTCAAGGATTGCTGAATAGTAAAATTTGAATGTTTTATTTCTTACAATCACATTGCTTAATATATGTTTCTGTTTTATGAGAAGGACAACATAACTAAATAATTAACAGATGTTTTAAGCATTTTAACACATTTAAAATGCATACTTTCTATTAATAAAGATTCTAGTTATTACACAAGAATTTATGATTAATGTTTCAATAAAATAACAAAAGTTCAACAATTGGTTAGATCGTAATCAAAAAGGTGTAAATATGATATTTTATACATAAGATTTTTTTGAATAATTATTTTTTAAGTAAAAGAGATAGATGCAGTTACAAGACACGATTTCTTACAGATATGACAAATATTCTTTCGGCTTGGCTTAATCAATCAGCTACTAAATCAGCTTTAAAACAATACCAGAAAGTTTGGCAATGTTTGAAAGTAATGCATTTTCATTAATCTGGTTGATTAATGATCAGTGGCCGATTGTAAAATTAAATCAGTATAAAAGCGTTTTATTTATATTTATAATTAATTCCGATTCATTTAGAAGTACAAAGAAAACATGGGGAAAATATTTACTGATTTTCCACGTTTTATTTGTATTTTTATGGGTTCTATGTACTTATGTTCAACTTATGCTCAGTAAATAAAATTTTTATAATTTTTCTTAAATTTCTTCTTTAATCTCTCTTTTCTTTGTTTTTGTTTTCGTGTCCATGGAGTTTCAGATAACTATAACGTCAAAGGTCTGGACTAATGCGGCCGCCAGCTTCAGCCTCTCTTGACTCTCATTTCTTTAATTCAACAATATAGTTATTATTCAGTTTATTAGGTTGTCTTAAGCAATAATTCAAGTAGCATTGAATAGTTAGCTATGTATTTAGTATTTATTTAGGATAGTTTTTTTTTTTTTTTTTTTTTTTTTTTTGTAAAGAAATAAGAACTTAGTTACGAAGTAATTATTTCGATTCGTGTTTGATCCTTTTTAAAATGGCCGTAGAAATCATGGTGGTATGGCGCCTCATACTGTCATACCAATTATTTGTGACAGAGCTTGCCTTTTTCTAGTTGCTACACAGGCTTTTAAATTACAGTCACTAAATCGACGTTGTACAGTAGTTACTGACGCAGTTTTCCACATTGTAGCACTCAATTCCTTTCTGATTTCTGGTGCTGTTTGAGTCATTTGCCGCTTATTTTGATTGCAGATAAATTTATCCTCACTTTTGGACATTATTCGAGGTCTCCCTGATCATTGGAAGCTCTTATTTTGGCCAGTTCTCTTTCCTTTACAAAGTTTTGACAAATCTAAGAAACATTAGTTTTAGAGTCAATGTGTCTTCTTGAATAGCCTTCTCCTTAAAATACAATAATATCTGCGCATGATTTGAGACTTATTTCTGGTTTTCGACCCATATTTCTGTAATAAATTGAATTAAAAAGTGATAATTTTTAGTTTTTAATATGTGCCAGCTGTTCTGGTAAATTAAGGCTATTACATGAATATTTTAAATGCGTTATGTACATGAATTTAATTTATAATGAACCTTACAGAAGATGATGAAAAGTAAATTGTTTATAAATAAAAAATTAATGAAATATTTTAAATAAATTGCATTTTTTTAGAATAGGTATTTACACGCGCTTTCGTTCATTTCGTAATCAACTACAGAATGGATACAAAATGAAAAACAGTTCTAGTTAACAATTTTAGCGGAAATAGCGTTTTGCGAAGTTTGTTGATGTGTTTGATAAATTATACGTTTAAGTCAGAAATATTTAACTATCTAAACTTTTGACCGGTACATTATATATATATATATATATATATATATATATATATATATATATATAGCATAATAAATAAATACAAAATAAAAAACGAGGAAAAATAAGAAAACAATAAGTTATATTTACTGCATATAAGCTGCAAGTAAATAGAACTCATAAAATAAGTTCAAAATTCATTTATTATTTCTATTATTATTTTTATTTTTCGCTTTTTTCATTGTTCTGTAATTTTTTTCCATGTTTTCTCTACATTATGAACTTATCGAAATGGAGCATTGGGATCAGTTTTCTATCTTATTTCACTACAGAGTTATTTCTATTATATTTCAATATTTCCTTTTCTTACTATGCTTACGATGTTTAGTGCGATTTAATGGATGCAGGCATATTTTAAAATATAACTAAATTGAAAATACTAAAATTGAATATATAAAGAACTTTAGCACTGTTCCGACGTCTCTTGAAAGTATATTAAATTGAAATCAAATTACTTTCGCGTGAGCAACAGCTTGAAAATAAAAATACTTTGGTTAATATATTATTTAAAACTAATTAAGTTGTTGTGATTGAAGGAGTTGACGAATTAAAATTTTTAAATTCAGCTGTTTTGTGCCTACGACATGGTTACCATTGAACTTGTTTATATGTTGTGCAAGATAATTTTTAAAAGTGGCCAAGCTGGTCACCAAAGGCCGATACTTCATAAAAATTTATTAAACTTATGTTTTAGAATTAAGTTGGTTCAAGAAATTATAATTTACGTTATACAGGATAAAAATCATCCAAAAAATAATAATGCTTCAAATAAGATTTAAAACTTAATATTGTAAGTTTATTTGTCGAGTACAACTAAAATATACGTACCCTTAACTGTTCTTTTTTTAAAGTATTTCATTAAGAGTTTTTATTTATTAGACATATTAGGAGGATAAACATCATTCAAACAATTATTGAAGCTTCAAATAAGATTTAAAAGTCTGTATTGTATAAAATACAAGTATCCTTAACTGTTCTTTTTTTAAACTATTTCATTAAGGGTATTTATTTATTAGGCATATTGGGCAGGATAAACATCATCCGAAAATGATGCTTCAAATAAGAATTATAACTTATTATTGTAAATATATTTGCCGAGTGCAACTAGAATATAAGTACCCTTGTCTATTCTTTAATTATTTCATTAAGTGTATTTATTCATTAGGCAGGCTAAACATCGTCCAAAAAATAACAATTCTTCAAAAAAAATTTAAACTTACAACTATAAGTTTATTTGTCCAGTGCAACTAAAATGTAAGTACTCTTAACTGCTTTTTTTAATTATTTCATTAAGAGTATTTATTCATTAACATTAATTAAAGTTAATTTTTAAAATAGGGCTGATTCAAAAAAATTAAGACTTGCATTATGCAAGATATGCATCATCAAAAAAAAAAATAAAAAAAGAAGAACTTAATTAAGAATTCAAACTTAATTTTATAAAGTTTTTTGTCGAGTGCAGCTGAAGCATATGAAACATTAATTGTTTTTTTTTTTTAATTATTTCATTAAGGGTATTTTATTTATATTAACTAAAATTATGTCGTGATTCAAAACATTAAAATTTACCTTATGCTGAATAAACATCATCCAAAAACCATGAATGTTTTAAATAAAAATTTTAATTAAAAATTCGACTCAGAATTTTATCGTTTTTAAAGGATATAACTAGTTTTCTAGTCAAGAAACCTCAAAACGGAAGTTTCATTTTCTACATGAAGCCAATTTCTTTCCATAAGTCAAAATTATTGTTACTTAATGCAAAATGATATTTGTATAGATGAACTTAAACTTATGAAATTCTCTTTTTTATTAATCACTTAATATTACGCTTGCATTTTATAAATAAAAAAAAACTGTAGTATTTAGATTTAAAATTTTCCATAGCCTACAATGTGTTCGCATACAAAAACATACATCTCTGAAATATCTAATGTATCATAATTAATTCAAAAGAATTTAATTAAATATCAGAAATAAGAAATAGATTTATCAAAACACTGCAAAAAAATCTGTTGAAAAATCACAGAAAAATATTGTTATTTAAAAATGAACACCTGCTTCTTAAGCAAATAAATACTATAATTTTAACAAACAAAATTTGTTATTTTAACAAAAACCTCTGTTATTTTAACGATAAGAAATGTTATAAAATACACATGTCAACATTTTGGTCTGTCCAAACCGAGAGCAGAAATGGCCAGCCAACAATGGTATTCGAACCCGAGTCACCTCATCAGCAGGAGAGCGAACTGTCTCCTGGGCCATGGAAAATCTGGTACTCGGTTTGGAAGAATTACCCCTAACTGTCTTGTTCTTAAAAATCGTACTCATTGAAATCATATTTAAGTGTTTAAAAACTATTGAAACTATATTGGTTTATCTAATTAATTACATACTCACAGTAATAACTTGATTAATTGATTAAAACTATATAAACTAACTTCGTGTAAAAAGTAGTTTTAAACCGTCAAGCATACGGAGAAAGTCTGTAAAAAAATTTAATCTTTTTATGGTACTTCGGGTAATGATTAAAAACAGAAAAAAGTCTATATTTATCAGTTTTTATTTCTGTAGAATTTACAGTTAGATCATTTTGTATCATGTAGTACCGTGAAATTTAATCATTTTACCATGTTTATATCAACTTGCCTCCGTGTATGTCTGCTCGGGTGGAATTTTGTAATCGATTTTAAACTAACTTCCCGACTAGCTACAAACTTCAAATTTGGCAAATAGTTCAGAATTGGATGACAATGCTTGAAAATGAAGAGAAAAAAGACATACAAAGTAAAATAAAATTAAAGAAAAATTAATATTTTCGCGATTGTCTACACATACACATACATATACACATTTTCTTACTCATACACATGCACAACCACATACACATATACATCCACATGCACATGCATATACACAAACATATTCCACATACACTTCCATAGTCAGATACAATTACAGATACATGTACACATATTCTTATGAGCACACATACTGTTACTGTTATGTATTTCATGCGCCCCACGTTTTTCGTTTTTCAAATTTTTGTTTTTTTAATTATTATTTTCCACTACAAAAACGCGGTTTTTGAAAATATTATTTTTATTTTGATTTTTTTATATTTACATTCAATTGTATAAAACATATTAAAGCTTTTCCTGGATAACATAATACTTAAAGACAATTGATATAGAAGTTGCCTACATTATTGTACTAATTAAATAAAATATGAAACACAGATTCTTATGTCAAAGAGATATTTATATAATAATAGGCATCCATAACTGTAACATGTAAATCGGAAGGATATCATAGAAGTTAAGGCTCCATAATTTTTTTACCTTTGAAATGTTTGTAAATATGTAATTAACATTTCCCTCAAGCCGCCGTTACTTCCCAGACCAGCTAGTAACCATCTATCTGAAGCTAGCTGTGCTTCAAGCTGTCCCTGTGGAATTAACTCCGGTATTTAACAATGAGAACTCAGTGCCTTTACCCTCTAAACCATCACGACTTACAGTAATATTATATACCATGGATGGAATTTCAATCTTTATTTTCATGAAAAATATGCGAAATACTTAGAAGAAAATTAGCTATTTGACTCATGTTTAAATCTTCTTTATCAGGACATTTTTTATATCTGTAAAAAATATTAATTAAAATATAAATATTAAGTTAAGATCAAATGTAAAGTATAATATAAAAACGTAAAATTCTTATAGCAATTAAATTTTTATTTAAATAGTTCGTCAATTTATGCAGTTATATTGTGGATTTAATTTTAATATTTCTTTTCATACAAATCTTGCTTGATACTCTATGAAAATCAGTTTCTAAAACAAATGTATCGGCTATTTTTATTAGTCAATTTAATATATTATTAAAAGAAAAGGCAAATTCAAATATTAAGGGGACCGGAACGTAATGTCGTTTTGGTGCATTTGATATTTGTTATCAAGATTTTATTTTTAATCAATAATTTATTCACCAACGTTAGCAACAACCTTTCAATGTCGGATTGCAAATGAATCGAAATTGATCAAAAAAATTAATCGTTTTTTAAGACTAATGAATTTTTAATCAGCCGAACCGACATTACTTTCCAGTCCCACTAATATAAATTTAAGTTTAAATATAATATTGCATTAAGGGCAAATTCGTATTCTAATGAGATATTAATTTAATAATTAATCAATGCATCCAATTATAACTACATGTAGGTTTATTTTTAGTCTTCATTACAAATCCAGCGAAATACTCTGTATGAAAGTCATTTTCTGTAACGCGTGTTTCAACAATCGAACCGACATTATTTTCCGGTCCCCCTAATCTAAATTTAAGTTCAAATATAATGTTGAATTAAAGGCAAATTCTTATTCTAATGAGATATTAATTTAATAATTAATCAATGCATCCAATTATAACTACATGTAGGTTTATTTTTAGTCTTCATTACAAATCCAGCGAAATACTCTGTATGAAAGTCATTTTCTGTAACGCGTGTTTCAACAATCGAACGGACATTACTTTCCGGTCCCCCTAATCTAAATTTAAGTTCAAATATAATGTTGAATTAAAGGCAAATTCTTATTCTAATGAGATATTAATTTAATAATTAATCAATGCATCCAATTATAACTACATGTAGGTTTATTTTTAGTCTTCATTACAAATCCAGCGAAATACTCTGTATGAAAGTCATTTTCTGTAACGCGTGTTTCAACAATCGAACGGACATTACTTTCCGGTCCCCCTAATCTAAATTTAAGTTCAAATATAATGTTGAATTAAAGGCAAATTCTTATTCTAATGAGATATTAATTTAATAATTAATCAATGCATCCAATTATAACTACATGTAGGTTTATTTTTAGTCTTCATTACAAATCCAGCGAAATACTCTGTATGAAAGTCATTTTCTGTAACGCGTGTTTCAACAATCGAACGGACATTACTTTCCGGTCCCCCTAATCTAAATTTAAGTTCAAATATAATGTTGAATTAAAGGCAAATTCTTATTCTAATGAGATATTAATTTAATAATTAATCAATGCATCCAATTATAACTACATGTAGGTTTATTTTTAGTCTTCATTACAAATCCAGCGAAATACTCTGTATGAAAGTCATTTTCTGTAACGCGTGTTTCAACAATCGAACGGACATTACTTTCCGGTCCCCCTAATCTAAATTTAAGTTCAAATATAATGTTGAATTAAAGGCAAATTCTTATTCTAATGAGATATTAATTTAATAATTAATCAATGCATCCAATTATAACTACATGTAGGTTTATTTTTAGTCTTCATTACAAATCCAGCGAAATACTCTGTATGAAAGTCATTTTCTGTAACGCGTGTTTCAACAATCGAACGGACATTACTTTCCGGTCCCCCTAATCTAAATTTAAGTTCAAATATAATGTTGAATTAAAGGCAAATTCTTATTCTAATGAGATATTAATTTAATAATTAATCAATGCATCCAATTATAACTACATGTAGGTTTATTTTTAGTCTTCATTACAAATCCAGCGAAATACTCTGTATGAAAGTCATTTTCTGTAACGCGTGTTTCAACAATCGAACGGACATTACTTTCCGGTCCCCCTAATCTAAATTTAAGTTCAAATATAATGTTGAATTAAAGGCAAATTCTTATTCTAATGAGATATTAATTTAATAATTAATCAATGCATCCAATTATAACTACATGTAGGTTTATTTTTAGTCTTCATTACAAATCCAGCGAAATACTCTGTATGAAAGTCATTTTCTGTAACGCGTGTTTCAACAATCGAACGGACATTACTTTCCGGTCCCCCTAATCTAAATTTAAGTTCAAATATAATGTTGAATTAAAGGCAAATTCTTATTCTAATGAGATATTAATTTAATAATTAATCAATGCATCCAATTATAACTACATGTAGGTTTATTTTTAGTCTTCATTACAAATCCAGCGAAATACTCTGTATGAAAGTCATTTTCTGTAACGCGTGTTTCAACAATCGAACGGACATTACTTTCCGGTCCCCCTAATCTAAATTTAAGTTCAAATATAATGTTGAATTAAAGGCAAATTCTTATTCTAATGAGATATTAATTTAATAATTAATCAATGCATCCAATTATAACTACATGTAGGTTTATTTTTAGTCTTCATTACAAATCCAGCGAAATACTCTGTATGAAAGTCATTTTCTGTAACGCGTGTTTCAACAATCGAACGGACATTACTTTCCGGTCCCCCTAATCTAAATTTAAGTTCAAATATAATGTTGAATTAAAGGCAAATTCTTATTCTAATGAGATATTAATTTAATAATTAATCAATGCATCCAATTATAACTACATGTAGGTTTATTTTTAGTCTTCATTACAAATCCAGCGAAATACTCTGTATGAAAGTCATTTTCTGTAACGCGTGTTTCAACAATCGAACGGACATTACTTTCCGGTCCCCCTAATCTAAATTTAAGCTCAAATATAATGTTGAATTAAAGGCAAATTCTTATTCTAATGAGATATTAATTTAATAATTAATCAATGCATCCAATTATAACTACATGTAGGTTTATTTTTAGTCTTCATTACAAATCCAGCGAAATACTCTGTATGAAAGTCATTTTCTGTAACGCGTGTTTCAACAATCGAACGGACATTACTTTCCGGTCCCCCTAATCTAAATTTAAGTTCAAATATAATGTTGAATTAAAGGCAAATTCTTATTCTAATGAGATATTAATTTAATAATTAATCAATGCATCCAATTATAACTACATGTAGGTTTATTTTTAGTCTTCATTACAAATCCAGCGAAATACTCTGTATGAAAGTCATTTTCTGTAACGCGTGTTTCAACAATCGAACAGACATTACTTTCCGGTCCCCCTAATCTAAATTTAAGTTCAAATATAATGTTGAATTAAAGGCAAATTCTTATTCTAATGAGATATTAATTTAATAATTAATCAATGCATCCAATTATAACTACATGTAGGTTTATTTTTAGTCTTCATTACAAATCCAGCGAAATACTCTGTATGAAAGTCATTTTCTGTAACGCGTGTTTCAACAATCGAACGGACATTACTTTCCGGTCCCCCTAATCTAAATTTAAATTCAAATATAATGTTGAATTAAAGGCAAATTCTTATTCTAATGAGATATTAATTTAATAATTAATCAATGCATCCAATTATAACTACATGTAGGTTTATTTTTAGTCTTCATTACAAATCCAGCGAAATACTCTGTATGAAAGTCATTTTCTGTAACGCGTGTTTCAACAATCGAACGGACATTACTTTCCGGTCCCCCTAATCTAAATTTAAGTTCAAATATAATGTTGAATTAAAGGCAAATTCTTATTCTAATGAGATATTAATTTAATAATTAATCAATGCATCCAATTATAACTACATGTAGGTTTATTTTTAGTCTTCATTACAAATCCAGCGAAATACTCTGTATGAAAGTCATTTTCTGTAACGCGTGTTTCAACAATCGAACCGACATTACTTTCCGGTTCCCCTAATCTAAATTTAAGTTCAAATATAATGTTGAATTAAAGGCAAATTCTTATTCTAATGAGATATTAATTTAATAATTAATCAATGCATCCAATTATAACTACATGTAGGTTTATTTTTAGTCTTCATTACAAATCCAGCGAAATACTCTGTATGAAAGTCATTTTCTGTAACGCGTGTTTCAACAATCGAACGGACATTACTTTCCGGTCCCCCTAATCTAAATTTAAGTTCAAATATAATGTTGAATTAAAGGCAAATTCTTATTCTAATGAGATATTAATTTAATAATTAATCAATGCATCCAATTATAACTACATGTAGGTTTATTTTTAGTCTTCATTACAAATCCAGCGAAATACTCTGCATGAAAGTCATTTTCTGTAACGCGTGTTTCAACAATCGAACCGACATTACTTTCCGGTCCCCCTAATCTAAATTTAAGTTCAAATATAATGTTGAATTAAAGGCAAATTCTTATTCTAATGAGATATTAATTTAATAATTAATCAATGCATCCAATTATAACTACATGTAGGTTTATTTTTAGTCTTCATTACAAATCCAGCGAAATACTCTGCATGAAAGTCATTTTCTGTAACGCGTGTTTCAACAATCGAACCGACATTACTTTCCGGTCCCCCTAATCTAAATTAAAGTTCAAATATAATGTTGAATTAAAGGCAAATTCTTATTCTAATGAGATATTAATTTAATAATTAATCAATGCATCCAATTATAACTACATGTAGGTTTATTTTTAGTCTTCATTACAAATCCAGCGAAATACTCTGTATGAAAGTCATTTTCTGTAACGCGTGTTTCAACAATCGAACGGACATTACTTTCCGGTCCCCCTAATCTAAATTTAAGTTCAAATATAATGTTGAATTAAAGGCAAATTCTTATTCTAATGAGATATTAATTTAATAATTAATCAATGCATCCAATTATAACTACATGTAGGTTTATTTTTAGTCTTCATTACAAATCCAGCGAAATACTCTGTATGAAAGTCATTTTCTGTAACGCGTGTTTCAACAATCGAACCGACATTACTTTCCGGTCCCCCTAATCTAAATTTAAGTTCAAATATAATGTTGAATTAAAGGCAAATTCTTATTCTAATGAGATATTAATTTAATAATTAATCAATGCATCCAATTATAACTACATGTAGGTTTATTTTTAGTCTTCATTACAAATCCAGCGAAATACTCTGTATGAAAGTCATTTTCTGTAACGCGTGTTTCAACAATCGAACCGACATTACTTTCCGGTCCCCCTAATCTAAATTTAAGTTCAAATATAATGTTGAATTAAAGGCAAATTCTTATTCTAATGCGATATTAATTTAATAATTAATCAATGCATCCAATTATAACTACATGTAGGTTTATTTTTAGTCTTCATTACAAATCCAGCGAAATACTCTGTATGAAAGTCATTTTCTGTAACGCGTGTTTCAACAATCGAACGGACATTACTTTCCGGTCCCCCTAATCTAAATTTAAGTTCAAATATAATGTTGAATTAAAGGCAAATTCTTATTCTAATGAGATATTAATTTAATAATTAATCAATGCATCCAATTATAACTACATGTAGGTTTATTTTTAGTCTTCATTACAAATCCAGCGAAATACTCTGTATGAAAGTCATTTTCTGTAACGCGTGTTTCAACAATCGAACGGACATTACTTTCCGGTCCCCCTAATCTAAATTTAAGTTCAAATATAATGTTGAATTAAAGGCAAATTCTTATTCTAATGAGATATTAATTTAATAGTTAATCAATGCATCCAATTATAACTACATGTAGGTTTATTTTTAGTCTTCATTACAAATCCAGCGAAATACTCTGTATGAAAGTCATTTTCTGTAACGCGTGTTTCAACAATCGAACCGATATTACTTTCCGGTCCCCCTAATCTAAATTTAAGTTCAAATATAATGTTGAATTAAAGGCAAATTCTTATTCTAATGAGATATTAATTTAATAATTAATCAATGCATCCAATTATAACTACATGTAGGTTTATTTTTAGTCTTCTTTACAAATCCAGCGAAATACTCTGTATGAAAGTCATTTTCTGTAACGCGTGTTTCAACAATCGAACCGACATTACTTTCCGGTCCCCCTAATCTAAATTTAAGTTCAAATATAATGTTGAATTAAAGGCAAATTCTTATTCTAATGAGATATTAATTTAATAATTAATCAATGCATCCAATTATAACTACATGTAGGTTTATTTTTAGTCTTCATTACAAATCCAGCGAAATACTCTGTATGAAAGTCATTTTCTGGAACGCGTGTTTCAACAATCGAACCGACATTACTTTCCGATCCCCCTAATATCAATTTAAGTTTAAATATAATGTTGAATTGAAGGCAAATTCTTATTCTAATGAGATATTAATTTAATAATTAATCAATGCATCCAATTATAACTACATGTAGGTTTATTTTTAGTCTTCATTACAAATCCAGCGAAATACTCTGTATGAAAGTCATTTTCTGTAACGCGTGTTTCAACAATCGAACCGACATTACTTTCCGGTCCCCCTAATCTAAATTTAAGTTCAAATATAATGTTGAATTAAAGGCAAATTCTTATTCTAATGAGATATTAATTTAATAATTAATCAATGCATCCAATTATAACTACATGTAGGTTTATTTTTAGTCTTCATTACAAATCCAGCGAAATACTCTGTATGAAAGTCATTTTCTGTAACGCGTGTTTCAACAATCGAACCGACATTACTTTCCGGTCCCCCTAATCTAAATTTAAGTTCAAATATAATGTTGAATTAAAGGCAAATTCTTATTCTAATGAGATATTAATTTAATAATTAATCAATGCATCCAATTATAACTACATGTAGGTTTATTTTTAGTCTTCATTACAAATCCAGCGAAATACTCTGTATGAAAGTCATTTTCTGTAACGCGTGTTTCAACAATCGAACCGACATTGCTTTAAGGTCCCCCTAATATAAATTTAAGTTTAAATATAATGTTGAATTGAAGGCAAATTCTTATTCTAATGAGATATTAATTTAATAATTAATCAATGCATCCAATTATAACTACATGTAGGTTTATTTTTAGTCTTCATTACAAATCCAGCGAAATACTCTGTATGAAAGTCATTTTCTGTAACGCGTGTTTCAACAATCGAACCGACATTACTTTCCGGTCCCGCTAATCTAAATTTAAGTTCAAATATAATGTTGAATTAAAGGCAAATTCTTATTCTAATGAGATATTAATTTAATAATTAATCAATGCATCCAATTATAACTACATGTAGGTTTATTTTTAGTCTTCATTACAAATCCAGCGAAATACTCTGTATGAAAGTCATTTTCTGTAACGCGTGTTTCAACAATCGAACCGACATTACTTTCCGGTCCCCCTAATCTAAATTTAAGTTCAAATATAATGTTGAATTAAAGGCAAATTCTTATTCTAATGAGATATTAATTTAATAATTAATCAATGCATCCAATTATAACTACATGTAGGTTTATTTTTAGTCTTCATTACAAATCCAGCGAAATACTCTGTATAAAATCATTTTCTGTAACGCGTGTTTCAACAATCTATTTCAGGCAATTTACTATATCCGTTTTGCACATTTACAATCAATCTCAAACAATGTCATTTGTTCATTCAATGTCATTCTATTTACATTAACAGATAGGTTTAGTCTATGTAAGCATGATTAATATTTCAATATTAATTCCAATTTGAATGAAGCTCAACCTATATCACCGACTATATAACGCAGACTTTCACTGTATTTAAAAAATGAAATGTCGCTGTACTTTTATCGTTTAAGTAATGTTGATGAAAACTGACCTCCTTTTGCTATATACTTAAATGTCATTATTTTATTTGTAAGTAAATTTGTTTCACTTCAAAGAATTAATTTTTGTATTTAAAATAAACGTATTAGAACGTCTGAAGTATTACAGCAAGTTTACATACTATGTCTTTTGTTTCATAAAAGTTGGAAAAAAAATTTTCTTTTGTCAACTATTTCTGTAAAGTTTCGTTGCTTACCATTGTTTTTAATGAATTATCTCTCCGTTATTAACTCGATTAAAAACTTCATTCGCTTCATAAATATTTAAATAACAGTTGACACGTTTCAAACGCTTCAAAAATCCGCGCTAGTTTTCAAGATGTGAATGAGAACAGACAAAAGTAATTTAAAATATTACAAAAAAACTAAAAACTAAAACTAAAAAGACTAAAGAAGTCGAGAGGTTACTACTGCACTATTCGGATACTGTGATTAGTCTAGTTTAGGGATGGCGAACCAATGGCACGCGTGCCATTCATGGCACGCGACACAATATTTTGGGTGCGCCACCGATCACAATTATTATTGCACTATGAATTGTTATTACAAAAATGTTATTACACTATGAAGCATATGTAACAATTATATTAAAACTAACAAAAACAAACAAAAAAATAAACAATAATTAACAAAAAAATTAATAATTAATGCCCAGAAAAACAATTAAGAAACATAAAAAACAAGCTAACAATAAATAACCAGCAAAAGAAGATTTAGCAGTCTTGCTTAAACTAACATCTTACAACGTAATAAAAGTTATTTGTCATCTAATCTGCAACAACAGAAGTCACACTGATGTTACTTTAAGTTGAATTACACGTATAACTGAGACATTGCAAAATGTATTTTTTTTCAATGTAAATAAAGACTTTTGAGTTTATAGTATTTAATATTATTAGTTTCCCAATAATCACGAAGTCAAAATTATTTGACGGCACGTCTATGACCTCATTAAACAATTTTTTAGAAAAAATGGCACGATGGTGTATGAAGGTTCACCATCCCTGGTCTAGTTGATCCTACAAGGTTTATAAAAGTTTTTTTTCTCCAATGCACGACTGGCTTGACATTTTGATAATTCGCATATATCTTGGCCACTCTTTCAGGGGCCCCATATTAGGAGTGCCAGCGTTACAAGCACAGTATGGACAGATAGTGCAGAGAATGAAAGAACATTCATGCCTTGTCTGAGATTCAAACCTGGAACATTTCTGACGCAAGGCCAGTTCCCTGACCCCTACAAAGTCTGGGCGGCCTATAAAAAATAAACCGTAAGGAAGAGAATCTTGTGAAATAAAAAAAACTTCGGCAACAAAGTTGTGAAGATTTTCCTAAAAATTGCTACTGGAAAAAAACTGACAATTAGAAATTATCTCTGACAAAACCTTACAGAAATGTACCGGCAGGGATAAAACCAAACCGTTAGCCTGAGTCAATCACGAACCTTCGTTAAACGAATATTTAATCCACCATACTGAATAGCACTCATCTAAGTTCTTTGTAGTTACATCCGAAGATTTATCACTAACAATTCACTAGTATGAAGCATCCTTGGTAAAGTCAATCTGCTGGAAATGTTTCTTCGCATAACATCTGGAGGTACTTGATTTAGTGGGAGAAGAGAACAATATTAAAATGTTTTATCTTGTGTTAAACTTTTTCACATTCAAAACAGAAAAAACAAGTATCTAATAAACTAAATTTGTGTCAATGATTACATATTTTCACTGTTTACAGAAAATAAATGTGTATTTTTTCACTAAATTTCTGCAATTTTTATAAGCGAAAATCTTCCAGTTTCTTAGATATTTTTAAGGTGTGGTCTTATTTGATCAGTGAAGGTTGCAGAAAATTCAAACAACATATAGTTCAAACTATAACAATATTTTCAACTAGAAATAAAAATTGTATATTAATAAAAGAGAGGAAATCCGCAGTACTAGAAATATTTTAAAGAAATTTTATCTAAACTTTAAAGCTAAAAATGTTATTTAACCGATATTGTGGTCGGGGTATGATATTTCATTTTATAACCTTTGTTAAAAAGCCGACCCAATTTTGAGTATACGACAACTAATGTTCAACTCTCCAGTCTTGTAGCTTTGAATCCAATTCAGAAGGCAAGGGAACTTCTGGATCAAGTATTGAGGAAATTATACCTTTGTGAAGGAATTTTTTATGATTTTGTTGTAACAATTGTGTTACATGGGGAAGAAAGCCTCCCATGGTTAGTCTGATTGTCAAGATAGTTACTAAAAAAGCTAGTTGAGACAGCTTAAACAAGCTATTAAGCTATATTACCAGCGCTTATATTTTATGTTTGGCTGAAAATAATGCCGATAACATGAAAATAACCTTTTTTTTAAAAAAAAAAATATATAAAATATTCCGCCAAACTATTTTAAAACTATTTCTTTTCATTGTATTTTACTAAAGTAATTAAACTATCGACACTTTCAATTTATGAGTGAAAATATTTCAAACTGTACTTCTTTGTTAAAATAAATCAGGAAAAGTCTTAATTAACTCATTATGTTCTGTCACGTATGAGAAGAAACGCAATTTATTTTCCAAGACAGATAACATTTATTTGAATTTTGCGTGTTGGATGTTTTATGCAAACTTTACAACTTACTGCTTAAAATAAATCTAATTCATCGAACGTAAGAACTGAAGATTGTACTTCTACAGTCAAAAACAATCCCTATTCTCAGCGTGACTAAGAGCACGCTATGTCATAATTGAAAGCATTAAAAGTTAAACAAATTAATTAAAATTTAAAGTGGCGTTCTGCATTTCTCTACTTATTTTATGTACGAAAACATGCATATTTATAGCATTATTTACTAATGAAAACTACATTGTGTAATTTTAAATATTATGTATCTTTAAATTACAGCAAAAATAAATTCATAAAAAATATTAAATTGAACATTATATATCATATGCATGGGACGTTCAGCAAAGGGCAGTTTGCTTTCAAAATTAAAAATTACGAAACAGCAATGAAATAAATGAATGTTTATAGCCGAAGCTCTGTGTTCAGCCGTAGATGAATAATTTAACAATAACTTGTTGGAAGAAATCTTTTCTTATTTGTTATTTGTTGATTTGTAACGCATGCGCTCTGAACCTCTTGCTAACTGGAATATTTTGTCTGCTTGTCAGTTGGATTAACGATTTCGTATACCTTAGAATTCAAGCGTCAAATTCTTCAAGGATTTATTTTATTTGTATGACTTCAGCTTTTATGCTAGCTTCAGGGAGCATAGTTCCTTTTCCCAGCTATTTCGGAAGTTCCAGTATGTGCTAGGTCTGTCTTTATTTTAAAGTTTTTAATAAATAGTTTATTTTGGCAATTTAGTTTTATTTCATTTTTCGATGGCTAATTTTAGTTTAATTCATGTTAGTATTCGCCACTCTGAATAGAGAGTTCAACCCACATGTTCGACTCTCAGCGGTGGCTGGTAGACACAAATTCTGCTCCCAGATCGCACCAACAGCAATGCTGACGTAGAATATCCTTAGTGATAGACAGATCATGGATTAGAATCCACTTGCCATTAGGCTAACCGTGAGATGTTTTGGAGGTTTGACTCTCCATGTAACACAAATGAGGGTTAGTTCCATCAATAAGTCCGCCTCGAAAGTAACTTTTTACCAATACTTAACTTACTCCAGGAGTTTCTTTCTCTTCTGGATAGGGTTCAGCATTACAAGGCCATGGAGTTGAACAATGGGAAGAGTAAAAAGTCAAAATTTGGTCGGCTGCTCAACGACAGTTATAAAATCAGAAATTCGGAACACGTGGTGTTCAGGGGTGGGAACGCTCGCCTCCCAATAAGATGACTCAGATCCGATCTCATCAGCCTTTCCTGTTAGATTCCCGATCCACACCTACCACAGTAATAGCATAAAATATCCACAGTGGTAGAAATCATTGTTTAGAATCTCGTTTCCGTCGGACTAACCTTGGAAGGTTTACGTTGTTTTTCTCTCCATAGACTGCAAATGCGGGTTAGTTCAATCAAAACGTTTTCCACGAAAGCTAGTTTGTAACAATACTTGATCCATAAGTTTTATTGTCTTCTACACTGGGTTCAAAATTACTAGGTTACGGAGGTGAACAATGATAGTCACAAATTCAGAAGGCGGTTGGCTGCTTATCCCCAGTTATAAAATAATAATAAAATAAAGAAACACTCATCTGAAAGATTATGTATCTGTAAAATACAACTATAGGAAAATCATAACACATATTAAATAGAACATTGTATATTATATGCATAGGATGTCAGGCGAAATTCACCTTGATTTCTAAATTAAAACTTTCGAGAGAGAAATAAAACTAATGGTATGTTTATCAGGGGATGGAGCGTTCGGTTGGAATCCAAGCCATGGCTGGTCGATACGAATTCCACGCCAGACTCGCACCGACCACAGTACTGACGTAATATATCCTCAGTGGTAGACCGATTATGGGTCAGAATCCCCTGGACGTCAAGCTAACCATGGATGATTTTCCACTCCATGTAACGCAAATACGGGTTAGTGCCATCAAAAAGTCCTCCAATTTCAAAGAAGGCACATTTCTCCCAATACTTGATTTAGGAACGAGTTCCCTTGTCTTCTGGATAAGATACAAATTTACAAGAATACGGAGTTTATTATTAGAAGTCGAAAACTATAAAAAATGGGTCGGTTGCTCAACGACGGTTATAAAATAAAATTAAATAAAATCAGACATTCGAAGCCGTGATGGCTCAGGGGATAGGGCATTATTTTCTGGCAAACAATGGAATGTTTTCGTGGTTTCCATCAACATGTAGCTCAAATGCGTGTCAGTTCCATCAAATAGTCCTCCACGAAGGCGAATTTTACACAATACTTGATCCAGGAGTTCCCTTTTATTTAATTAGTGAGATTTAGTTAGTTCTGTAAAATCTGCTGTATATCAGAGTTTTTGTTCGTAATGTATTCCGATAAAATGAATTTTATGGTAAAATAAACTGGCACACTGAGTAATGGTACTTTTTACAGTAGTTTGTACAGTAATTTTTTTTAATAATGTATGTTAAAATATATCAATGAAATATTATCTATATTTTTACGAATATAATTTATCTATATTTATATTTGTTTTTATATTTTATTATATTATATTTCATTATATTTTAATTATTATATTATATTTAACATATTTTATTTATATTTTATTTCATTTTTGTTTTAATTATTTTTTATTATATTTCATTATATTTTATGTATTATAATTTATTTAATCATATTTTATTTATTATATTTATTTATTATATTTATTTATTATATTTATTTTTTATTATATTTTTATCTATATTTTTGTGCTTCTATTGCCAAAGTTCTACCATTGACGCAACATTTTGAAAAGCGTGTGTTAATATCCTAAGGATATTTTTTTTTTATCCTAAGAACTTTCTTTGGAGTTTTTCAAACAACATATGTACCCTTAGAAATTTCGTACTGCGTAAATCGCAATTTCTGACAACTTTTCTCATTAAATTCCGTTTTTTTTCAATAAAATTTTTACAGCTTCCGTATTAAGCATACCGTTTATTTCCCGCTTCTATTGTGCTTCAATTTCTAGATTTTTAATTTTAAAATCAAGCTACCCTTAACTGAATACACTAAATTAAAATGTTTGTTTACATATTCCTAACACAAATCCATAATTCTAAATCGATTTATTCCGATTTCAGAATCGATTTGTCCCGATTACCTTAAAATTACTGCATACAAAATTTCATTTTGATGGCCGAGTTCTCTGTATTATAACAATGTTTGCTTGTCTAAATTCCGTCACTGTTCTTAGAATGAATCTTACGCTTCTAATTTAACAATTAATATATTTTCCTGATTTTAAAAATTTATGCTTGTAACAAACTGATAGCTTTGCTAAAAAATATATTGATATAAAACAAAAACTTATAATTAAAAAAACTGATTCCGATTCTAAAAAAAATATATTGATTTAAAACAAAAACTTATAATAAAGAAACCGCTATAACGGGATAAAATAAAATTATTTTTAAAAGCATTTCTGGATCTTAGTTAGCCAATAAATTAGTAGTTTAATCAAATTCGCTTACCAAGTGGATTTTATGTCATATTCTAAGTTAAGATAATAAATACACCTCATTTTACTACAACTACCAAATTTTATTACACATTATAAAATCATATTTAATTTTAATATGATTTTATAATCATATTAAAATTAAATATGTTAATTTTAAAATATTAATTCATGTTAATTTTAAAATATCATTATCAAAGTACTTCAGTAAAAATTACCAAGCCTTTGGGGGTTCCTATAGGGCCTGAAATACGATAAATTTTACCATATTCTGGTAGTTTTGACCATACTTATTTTCTCGGTGCAGGTATATATGATTAAACTGTGGAGATTCGTAGCCAACAACTTAAAATATAATCAATGATGTTTTCAACAATAAATAAAAAACAACTCACAATCAATTTAGGGTTGGTTATGACAATTTGAAGTTTTCTTCGTTTACGTCAAACAATAATAAAAAATATATATTAATCAGCCGCGTTTAAAAAAATCGGCAGTTTCTTTAAATGTAATGGCATCAGAACTTTCTTTCTTTGAAAAACACGCTGGTGTCATTCTAAAGGGCTACTACTTGAGACACGTTTTTCAATAAAAAATATTAGAAACAACGCTTTTCCTCTATTATTTGCATTCATATTAGCTAAAAGCATCATAATATGAGTAACTATTAGAAAAACATGATTAAAAAAAACTATACATTTCTGAACGTGATGAAAAGTATTCATTTTAAAACATTTTGTAGAAGTTATTTTTATTATCTTAACTTCTTTAAAATTTAAAATAATATTTATAAAAATAACCATTAAGTTGAAACTAGATGATACGATTAAAATCACAGGCATGAAAAAGCTTATCGAATAAAGGTTTTTTTTTTTTTTGCTAATTGAAACTTATTCAGTTCGTTTTTTTTTTCTTAGTTACTTTCTTTTTTTCAAAGATATCTATTTATTTCAAAACATTTTGATTCAAAACATTCAAAACACATGATTTATGTGACTCATTTTTCTAATAAATAATATCTGACCATTCGTTTTAATTAAGTATTAGTTTTCCTCTTTCGTTCCTTCTGCGATTTAACCACGCTTATAATGTAGTTAGTTTCTTGTCGATGAAATTTACGAAACTAAACTAATAATATTAATGAAAAGTAAATTGAAGCTCAACATATTTTATGTTAATTTTTTATATATAAGTAGTTAAAAATATATTTAAATCATATATTTTAGTATAATTTTTTGAAAAAATTTCTTACTTTTTTTACTACACTAGTTACTAGTGAGAAAACCACACTTGAGATGTTTACCTCATTAGAGATATAATATGTACCTGGGTGCAATTTTCCAATCCAGGGGCCTTTAATGACCCGTTATCCTGTTTAACATTTTCTTTACTCTGGACAATTTTAGTTTAGGCAACAAATTTTAAGAAAAATAACAGCTTGCATTACAATTGCCACCAACTGCAGCGAAAAGGAAAATCTTCAAAAGAGAGAGCGAGTCATTAAAAATCGCTGGATTGTAATATCACTTCCATGTCTGCGACAGAATATTCTGACATTTTTTTTCAAAACAATATACTAATCGTATAAACTTTTACTGAGCAAATATTTTACAAGATACAATACCAGAGAAATTACCAACCAGCATTAATAAAATCATGTGTGTGGGGGCGGAGTTATCGACCATGCCAACCGTCATCTATCAAAAGGTACCTCAAGATGGATTCAAGTTAGCATGCTTTATATACCAGTGAATTGATGTTTATAATTCGTAGTGGTAGTTACGCCACAATACTCCCCAACCAGAATTCTATCAGGGATAGATTTCGATGAACAGATACCACTAGTTGCTGTACTTGTGACAGACCGGGAAAGCGATCACCGGAATTTTGAGTGCTGAATGTGAGAGGTGAATTAACTTCACAGTAGTAGTCGCTCCTGTGTTGCCATTAGTAGTCGTGAGTATGCGGGCAGACGTTGTGTTGAATCGAGACGAGAATGAGTAGCAACAGCGCAGGCAGGTGATGATGCAATCACAAATAGCAAGTCAACTTTCAATGTGGACTATCCATCGAAGTAGGCGTTACTGTTAGGAATTTTGTGAAGTGGGCGTTACTGCGTGATTAAATCACGTCCGGAGGTCACCAATGTGGGAGGCGGAGTTATCGTCCATGCCAACCGTCATCTATCAAAAGTTACCTCAAGATGGATTCAAGTTAGCATGCTTTATATACCAGTGAATTGATGTTTATAATTCGTAGTGGTAGTTACGCCACAATGTGTTTATCTTTTTAGAGTTGTACTAGGAGGCTAAGCCCCCTGTTCGCTACCGCTCACCAACCCCGATGATTGCTATGCAATAATTGTTTTTTCTTGGCAGAAAACAGTTTTTCTACTAAAGTTAAAATTATTCTCTTAACATATATGCACTGAAAGGAATTCTGTTTACTTTCGCGCTTGCGCCTCTACTTCCCACGTCCAAATATTACTATCTATTAGTATTCTAAACATTTAGAACTTGGTGAACAGAAGTGATTTTTCTAATTATCATTTTTTAAATAACATTTATATTCTTATAAAATTATATTGTTCAAACAAATTTGATGAGTTTACAACCATAATTTAAAATTTTCGCTAAAAATAGCAGGACTGGAAAATAACTTTAAATTAGGGATACAAAAATATTTAAAGAAAAATGCTGATGACAACCTAAACAATATGGAAATGAATGGGGGGAAACTGGATCCTACCACGTGATTTTCCGGCCAATAAAAATGCGCCGTCAACAATGTAAAACGGTGTCAGACCATTATGATTTTATGTTATATAGAGATATGCATTTTTTTTTTATTTTTTTTTTTTTTAAATTTTGAAATATATTTTGGGTAACTTTTTTTAAAAATAGAATAATTAACATTAAATTTTGTTTAGACAACTATTAAAAATGGACTTAATAATTAAGTTTTTTTTTTATTTGATTTACTTGAACTTTCAATAGCATTTATTAATATAGCTTCCGTTAAATGAAAATATTTTTAATTATTATAAAATGAAAAATGTTCCAACTATTAGGGTGTAACTTAGTCATTCGATAGCTACAGATGTAATTTATATATAATCAGATCTACCATAATACAATCTTTTAATACGTAGTGAGATATTTTATCTCACAACCAATGTTGAACAGAAGATTCATATTTCCCCTAATATATTACGATTCCCTCTAAGTATATTAGTAATTTTGAACTTTGATTTAGCAACAAACAAAAGGTGGAATTTGCGTCCCATAGTTAGCTGAAAGATAAAAGAACTTTACTCAGACACAGATTTATTGAACACGCTTTCTATACAAAATTTAGTTTAAAGTTACAGCTAGACAATTTTAATCATATATTTAATTAAATAATTTTTATCATAATTTGTAGCATATTTATTAATTATAATAAAATTAATTATAATAAAATTAATTTAATCATATTGACTAAATAAATAGTTTTCTCTATTGAATTTTGATTTTCAGTACAAGACTTATATTTTTCATTTCAATTAATATTTATTACAGAAATTAATTAAGCTTTAGCACAATAATAATAATGCAATTTTTTACGGTTATCCAAAACGAATAAGTATTATTTCTCCATTAAGTTTGCTTTTTAGTACAAATATTTTATTTTTATTTCAATTTGTACCTAATACCTAAATTAGTTAGAAATTCATAGCATCAATTATACTAAAACTAATTTTTACGTTTCTCTAAAATGAATTAAGACCATTTTTCCATTAATTTTGCCTTTCAACAATGATTTTATTTTTCATTTCAATTACCTTTGATTTTAAATTATTTAGTTTCATAGAAATACATTTTAAAACATTACTATAAGCAAAATTAAGACACAGTTTCATATTACTTTAGGAATATTTATTTGGTGATGCAGTCTGCTCATGCTAACACGCTAACGTTGATCATCAATTTATGTAACACAGCGAAAAAAAATTATAAATATTAAAGTAAATGCTCTAAACTCTTTTTTCTTACTTTTTTTCTTTTTTTTTTGATCGAGTGAAGCTAAAAGCCTCTAAACATCACTTATGCAATACTTAAAATATTTGAAAAAATAGAATCGTCTTTAACTTAGTTTAAAACAAAGGCTAACCAATGAGAAAATTCCATTTTCAAACGGGTCTAATTGAAAATTTTATAAGAATTTTAGTATAAAGGGAGAAAATCGTCGCTTGCTACCTCTGTCCAAATATCAGGACAAATGATTTTGAGTTATAAAAAACACACGCACAAACACAATCTCTAAATTTTGTTTTCATATATCAACTACTGTTTTATTTGGAAAGCTGATATAAAATAGATGGAAATTTAAACTTGCTTACAAACATCTTCGCAAAATTTCTCAGAACATAAATCACTACATTTCCCAAAATATCAACATACATTATCTAAAACGCGATGATACGTATACGAACATGCATATGAAAAAAAAAAACTATTGCATCAATAATAATATTTTTTGCTAATTGAAATTTATTGAGTTCCATTTTTTCTAGTCACTTACATTTTTCAAAGATATCACTTTGCTTCAAAACATCTAAAGATTTATACGACACATTTTTCTAATAAATAATATCGAGACATTCATTTTAATTAGCTAATATTTTTTTCTACTTTATCTCCTCTATCATTTAACGACGCTTAATATAATTTACTTTCTTGTTGGAGAAATTTAAGAAATTAAACTAATAAACTTAATGATACATGAAGAGAATTGGAACATATTTTACATAAATTTACTTTAGAACAGCCGGATTTTAGACTTACCTAAGACCACCATTTGGAGTTGATTTGACCCTCAGAAGAATTTGATGTTATTACAAAGTAAATGATTTTTTAAATGATGTCTATTGTTGAAACACGATATGAAAAGAATTTTAGAGGTTTTTTTTTTCTATTTTATATACTTTTTTATTAACACAATGACATATTACAATATATATTGTATTATATTACAGATTATTCTATCGCAAGAGCTCAAGTAATATGAAAATAAATAAACGATATGAATATAAATGATATACATCAGCACACAACATGTTTTAAGAATATTAAGTTCTATCATTAGTTAAGAATAAGTGTAGTACATATTACAGTACATCCACGTAGTGTGAAAGTGGCAATAAAACATCGGCAAATTAATTTCTAACATTTCTTGTAGCTATTATCCGTCTTATTCTGTGATTTGCCATGTTAAAAGTCTTATTTTTAGTCTCAATTTTATCAATCTACTGCGCAAAGCACTAATTTGTAGTTCTTCGATAAACACAAAAATGAATTAGCAATGAGTAATAGGGATGACAAAGGATTCCTTGAAAATATTTCAAGCACTGAATACAGCAATATCAGAAATGTCGTAAAGAAATGCAAGACATCTGCAAGCTTCAATTTTTTCAGACTGTTAAGCCTACCTCACAGATTTCTTTCAAATGACATTTAAGTTTATTTTTTGTTTATATATATATAATATATATAATATATATATATATATATATATATATATATATATATATATATATATATATATATATATATATATATATATATATATATATATATATATATATATATATATATATATATATATATATATATATATATATATATATATATATATATATATATATATATATATACGGGCAAATCCGTGGCTAAAATTATGTGCAAAACTGGCAATTCATGTTTCTTTCTCTTTTCTATTTTATATTTTTTTCTTAAATAAATATTTATTTTCTAAAATTATTTATAGTCAACTTCTTTAAATTATCCAGTATAATATTACCTCGCGCACATCCGCTTTCTGACCCATCCTTGGTAACTAACAAATCTAACGGACTTCAGTAATGCAGCAAGAACGCACTTTAAACTCCTCTAGTTACACTCAATTTGCGCTTTTGTTTTCATAGTTTTCATATTTTGCAATCTGGCAATCTTGTTACGTAGACATTTTAAATCATTCTTGAAAAATTTCCCGTTCATGTAAGTTCGCTATACTTCACTGCTCGCTTTATAGATTTTTTTTTATTCTGCTCTTCCTTTATATTTTATTTTCTGTTTTTACATGTTATTTTTACTTATTGTGTTTAATTTTTTTTGTCGTAATTTTTGTAAAAAAAATTTTTGAGTGCTCCTCACACTATTGTATTGATATATTTTGCTTTGGCTATATTGATACAATATTAGAAAGCACTCTTTTTCGGATATAATCGTGTGGGCTGATGAAAAGATTATATCTTTTATTTTCCAGTTTTTTTAAAAAAACTTTATCCTTTTTTTTAAATTAATTAATTTTTTTTCTTTCCCCAGTTGTTTGTCATTATTATTATTTCATTTGTCTGTAATTTACCTTTGTTTTATCTTTATTTTAAACTTATATATATATATATATAGATAGATAGATAGATAGATAGATAGATAGATAGATAGACTCATGTTTGTGAAAATTGCAACAATATGAAGGAATTCGTCATAATTGAATGAAATTTAATACATAGTTGAGTGGTAGTGGTACAAATAAATGATTAAAAAGCAGACAAACAATAACAAAGCAAGCAATCATTATATATATATAGCTTTCAAAGCAAACAAACAATAACAAAAGATCGAAATCAGTATTTTCTGTAGCCACCATGCGCCGCAATAAGTCATGCTACACGACGTGGCATGGAGTCAAGCAAATTTTGAATGTCTGTCTGAGGAAGAGCATTCCATATTGTTTGTATGCGTACCCAAAGTTCGTCTGTAGAAGAAACAGAACGAAGATCACGAGCGAGACGCCAAACAACGAAATCCCACACATGTTCAATCGGCGGCATATCCGGGGAATACGCAGGCCAAAGAAGAAGCTGTACCTACCGCGATGCAAGGAAGGATTGAATAGTCCTAGGAATATGAGGGTGGGCATTGTCCTGTTGAAATACAGCACCTGGCAGCGCTTGAAGGAAGGGAACAGCTATGGGCTGTAGAACTTCGCTGATGTACCGGTTGCTGTTCAGTTTACCCACAATTCGTAGCAGTTGAGATCGTCCATGATATGCTATTGCACCCCAGACCATAACTCCGGGTGTTCGTCCACTAAGGAGTTTGATAATGCACTCCGGGAGCTGACTTTCACCGGTATAGCGTCTGACACGAATGTGACCATCATGGTACCACAAACTAAAGCGGGATTAGTCAGAAAACACGACGAAATGCCAATCAGCACGCCAGTCCGTATGATGATTGGCCCATTGAAGCCGCAGGCGGCGATGGTTCAGCGTAAGGGGGATCCTGTATAAAGGAGTCCTTGCTTGCAGTTCATGCTGCAGCAGATGTCTACAAATTGATGAATCCTACAATGAAACACCTGTAGCTATAGACCACTGTGTCGTCAATTATCTAGAGGGAGCCGTACTGTCCGTCAGCTCCACGCGGAGCAGATGATATCATCGTGACCTGATGTGACATTTCGGGGTCCACACCCGGATATCCGAGTTGTCCGACACTCGTCCGTCCACTGCTTCCAGACACGCATCACCGTGTCGCTGTTACGCTGCACACGAGCGGCTACTGCATGATAAGACAATCCAGCTTCACGAAGGCCGATGATTCTCCTCCGTTAAAACTCCGTAAGTTATATATATATATATATATATATATATATATATATATATATATATATATATATATATATATATATATATATATATATATATATATATATATATATATATTCCAAGCGTGCGTACCTATAAAATTTTAATCCTGATGATTTTTAGAAGAAGAACTATCATTTATATAACTCCATGGTATATATAACATTTTTAAAATTGTGCATTTCAACAAAAAATTCAATAAAATATCATTTAAGAAATTGCAGTTTCTTAAATAGAGATTTGAGAAGAGAAATTTGATGGAGAAAAAATTTGGAGAGAAATACAAATTTTTTTACAGATTTTAAATCAGCAATGTAAAAATACCCGAAAATCGTTAAAATTCTAATGCAACAGAAAACTAAAATATGTCTGTTTCCCAATGTAATCGAATCAGTGAATCAGCATATTAGTAAATCAGAGTATAAGAAAATGAGTTACTATAATTCTGAAATTTGTGATACGTTGCTAACTGCCGCAATTTTTCATATCATTCTGAAATTCTTGATAATCTAAAAAAAAACAACTATCTACGCGAAATCAGTTTCTTAATAATTTTAAATCTATTTAGATATTCAATAATGAAATTCCTAAATTCATTCCATACTTTTTACCTTAATTTCCATCGCTACTGTGAATAACATTAAGCGAGAATTGAGCTTCTTGATACTTTCTGTAATAAATAATTCATGAACAAATTTATTATTCCTGGAAACTTGACTAGATTATTTATGAAAAGAAATAACGAATGTTTGCAAAATTTTAATTTACATCACATAATAACATTTACTCATTTTTAAACCATAATATTAATTTTTAAAAATCAAATTTTAAAATACAAGTGAATAATAAAACATTTCCGAAATATTTTAATGTAAAAACAATGTTCTTCAACTAGATCTTAGGCTCAATTTATTTTATTTCAAAAACAACTTGAAGCACTTTTATTCAAAAGTTTTATAAATAAATTAATATGATTATTAAATTTAAAAAAAAATGCATTTAAATTAGAAGCTTGTTTTTAGATAACAAACCAAAAGTATAATAATTTGTATTCTTCTATAATTGCAACTCTTTATTAATATTAAAATATACACTACCTCTCATTTATTTCAGTAGATTCGTTGGCTTTTTAGTAATTCAAAGAAAAACACCAATAACATGATTAAACTCTTTCAGTCAACATTGTAAAAAATTACGGTAAAGTACTGCCATTCAGGGTACTTGTATTTTTAATAATCAAATCCATTTTTACCGGAAAATTTAGAGATTAAAAAATCTGAAATACCGTACTTGTTATTGTAATAATTAACATAAATTCACTGATCAGTTTAATTAAATAAACACCACTGTAAAAATCATTGTATAATAATTTACGTTAAAAAATGAATTTTACGGATGAGACACCCAAAGTGCAGGTACTTAACAACGTAATTTGAGCTTTTTACGGTGAAGGAAAACATATTTCATTCTTATACGTAAAAAATATATATATAACATATATATAACCATAAACGACAGAATATTTTTTAGTAAGACCCTTTAGAAACGATTTTTCCAGCACATTCGACATATTATTAATAAGTCTTTACAAGTATTCATTTGCAGCAATGCTATTAATATTGAAAACGAAATTTGAACATAGCATTGATTTGCCTCAAGCACAAATAATGTAATTACTCTTCATAGTTTTTATATCTCTGATTCGCTTGATCGAATTATTGACCAATGTGTATTTTATCACTCTGTATTATGTATCAGAGCGTTCGCAGTACTGACCACATTGTCATAATCATGCCGTTGGAAACAAAATTGTTGAGCTTTTACCTCCATGACACCAGGTCACCCCCCAGGCTGAATACTTTACTTTATCATATATCAGAGTGGCAAACCTTGCCCTTGAATTGTCGCTTTTGGACAACATCATAAAAATATATTTTACTCTTTGTTTAAGATAGGTACTCTGCCAGACATTCGTCTGGAGTTGTGGCGGTGACTATGGTAACGAGGTATGATTATTTCAAATAGGGGTGCGAGGTCCTTCTTTAGAACTGGTTTCGGCGAGAGGAAAGGAGACCTCTTCATCGAAGCTACCCTCCCTAAAATGCCCTCTTCAAACAGTACCCTATCGTGCCTAATTTTTTCATACGTAAATGAATAGAAGCGATTCATATTAGCAACAGCAATTTAAATATTGAATTAAAAGTCAGTAATTCGTAAATTCTTTATGGAAATTTTTTTATAAAATTTTATAATTTGCTTTTAATTACGGAACTATAGTTAAATTATAATAATATTTCTTCCAAGTTTGTTCAATTTAATTGAACTCGTACCGAGAAATGAAAATGATGATAGAAATACTATTATGAAGTACTGTTGAATACTTTTAATAAGCATTTTTTCATTAAAAGAGGATAGGTCACCTTTAATTTAATGCAATTACATTTTGATTTTCTTTATAAATATAACAACACATTTCCAAAATTTTACATAATATACAGAGTTTACTCACGTTTTGCTTTTATTTACAAACGATTCAATAAACATATTTAAATTACCAATTAATACACACAAATCTATTATTATTATTATTTTCTTCAGAGCAATCAAAATTAAAACTTTTGAAAATATTGCAAATTACTAATGTGATAAATTATGTCATTTTCTCAATTTAATTATGTGAATAATTAAATTCAATTAATAAAAAAATTATTTTTAGTTTAGTTTTTAGTAAGAAAACTAAGTTTTCCTAATTTAAAAATTGGTTGAATAAATTTATACTTCAGATTAGCTAACAAACATAACTAATTAAAAGTAAAATTCACTCCTAAAAGTAGTATCAACTTTCTTATAAAGTATATAAAGTTTACTTTAACTTACATTTCATTTTTTTAACTGTATCGGTCGGAAAATTTTTACACCTAGATATATTACTCAAGACAATTTCACATAAATGTTAATGACGCGTTAGATGTTGTTTCTAAAAATACTTGGACGTGCCAAGCTCATCAGCCGTGGGCCTATTTTGAATTAAAACAGGAAGGTGCGCCTTCATTTGACAGTTTTCACCGAGGATGAAAGTACGTCATTGATCAAATTCCTACGGATAGATGGCAGCACCACTCATTCGTGAGGTCACTTCCTAAATTTACACACAAATCTAATAGGACAAGAAATTTTCTCCAGACCTTTGTACCCATGGTACTGATAAGTGGCCGAATATCTTCTAAAAAAATAATTTTTCTGCTTTGATTGCAAATTTTCCTTAAATTTCGTATCTAAATAATTCGTCATAATGATAGTTTATTAATCGTCTTGCAAAAATCTAATAATTTTTTAATCCGAGAAAAAAAAATTTCACATTTTAACTATTATGCTTTAAAAAAACTTTTACATAGAAATTCTATTGGCAAGTACATTTGTGGTACCCTACTTGTGATAGATTTTTTTGAAGCAGAAATAGATTCAACTGATAAAACTGAACTAAATTGTAATTTTAAAACTTTCTTAAATAACTTAAAATTGATAATTTTTAAACGTTAATAAGCTAAAAATGTGACTGTTTTAGTGTTAATAGTTTAAATGTTAAGTTAATAATTTGAGTGTTAGTCAATTAGTTCTTATGATAGCAGATTTTTTGAAGTAGAAATAGATTCATTTGATAAACCAAAAACTATACTAAATAATAGTTAATAAACTAAATGAAACTAAACTAAATAGTAGTTTTAAAACTTTCTTAATTTACTTAAAATTGATAACTTTTAATGTTAATATTAAAACAATATATTTTTTTTCGAACTAACTAGGGGACCACTACTGAATCAAAAATTAGCAAAATACTGTTTTGTTTCACAATTCAGACTTTCTTTTCGTTTAAATCCAATTCCATAATTAACTTTTAAATAATGAAATAACACAATTTTTAAAAATAGTGAATAACTATGTGAATAAAAAATATATTTATGGTTTTCTTTTAACGCAAGAAAAGTATCTTAATATTATTTAATATATTTTCCAGGAACGAAATATTTAATAAATAAAAGAAATTGGAAAAATATAAAAATCATTTAGGCATATTCATTAACAAAACTAATATTTAATTAAAAAACAATGAAAAATAAATGTAAAAAATTAAAGAAAATTATAATTTAAAAAAAATTTATTTGGAAAAAAAGCATTAAATTTAAAATAATAAAACTTCAAATTCATAAAGCAAAATCTAAGTATAAAAACTTCCAAATAAATGCAATAGATTAAAATTTGAATTTCACATTTATGCTCTTCTTGAGAAATGTTTAGCTTTATCCCTTTGTTAAAATGGCGTACTTACTTTAACTCAAGCCAAAAATTTATTTCTGTGAACGTTAAAACTTTTCTTTAAAACTGTTTTTGTTAAAAATCATTGTTAATGAAACCTTTTTAACTTTTGTTTTTCTTATCGGGTACCAGAATCATCACTGTTTTCCTCCAAAAAATATAATAAATAATAAATTTAAATCAAGATATTATCGCCTTTTTCGTTTAAGCGTCTGAAAAAGAAAATATGAAAATCTCTATTTCCAGATCTCGTGCGATATACGCCATGTATCAAAGAAGCTGTCTTTTCTGTTTTGTTTTTATAGCATCTATTATGTACAGAAAATGATAGAGTCCCCTGTCAGCTTATCAAGCTGGGTGGTATACTTCATATTTAAGTTTAGAGTATGGTTGAAAGATGCTAAAAAAAAGTCAGCTAGCTGGCATTCTGTAGATTGGCTATAGAAGTTACCTAATAGAGAGGAAAGCACATCAAAAACGTAATTTTTATATTCAAAATAAGAGCATTGAGAGGAAGAAAAAAATATGATAATAGACTATTTAATTTAGTTCATGATTCCAAAACCACTGTTTTATTTGCTTTTTTTACTGATTATTAAGGTGCATACTAATTTTAAGAAAAATGAGAAATTTTAAAAATAATATTTAATATAACTTACAAGAAAGGTACATCGTAAAAAATTCCAGATCAAATTACAATAAAAATTAACAGCACTCATGATACCGGTACTTTACCGGAACATGTTATGGAACAAACAATCAGATGTACCATAATTTTTACAGTAATATATTTGCCGTAAAATCAATAAACGATTCTAATTAAAAAATATTATTGAAAAATTATTGAAAAATTACTGTAAATTTCTAAAATGAATTTTACGGTTGATGTGCCGGTGCGTTGTATCGTAACTTGATTTGGAATATCTTATAGTGTACTTGATGTATCAGTCTTCAATTGAGCTAAAATTTTGTATATGAACAGAATTTTAAAGTTAAAAACTTTATGTAAACAAATTTTTATATAATTTAGAATATTTATGAATATACTAAAAAGTAATGTACTAATTAAAGCAGCAAATAAAAAGCGACTAATAATAAATATGAATTCCCATAGAAATTCGCAGAGGTCTTTTGTGCATCAATGTGCACAGTTAGCACTTCAGAAAAAAAACATTTTGCCATAAAAAAAATATTTTAGAATGTTTAACCCTTTACAAGACTTTAGAAAGTAAACTTCCTGCAAACTTCATTAATTTTTAAATGTCCATTGGAAGTTATTTTATTATTTCTAATTTGCTGCACTATCTCAGGATAACTTCAAAAAAAACTAATGAAGGATTTTACTTACATAAATGCGAGTAACATTTAAAGTTTTCCTGGTAGCATGAAGAAATGCCAACATTAGGAAATTATTTTATATTACACGTTATGCGATGATTCCTTTAATCAGTTCTACTGAAGTTTATTTATATTTATAAAAGAAGAGTTTATATAAAATTGGTTAATAAGAACAGAATTTCAAGTTTATGATCAATTCATTGAAGTAGGTAAAATTTAAAATATTGAAAAATCCCCCCAAAAAGGTTTTAAAAATCAATTAATGTTTGGTTAAAGGCTAAATGAATTTCTTTTTTAAAAAAATAACGTCAATCCCCAAAATAGTTTAGGACAATATTATCAGAAACAAATGGCCCTATAAAGGTTTGAATGAGTACAGTATCAGTTAAACAGTAACGAATATCGAATTCCTCTTCAATTTTATTATTAACAGTTTTAACAGTCTCAAAAAACAAAATCTCACTTTTGACGATTCAGAAAACTTTGAGCAGTATTTCGTTAATTTTGAGAACCATTTCGTCATGAAACCAAGTGATTTGTGACGAAACGTGAACTCATAAATATAGGCCAAAAATGTTTCAACTCGAAACCGCATCTTAGTGTATAGTGAGAGACGGTTACTAGAATGACAAAACTAGAATAAAGATTAGACAATTGAAAATAAAAAGACGAATTAAGCCAACCGGCTTGTATGGTGATCGAGGAGTAGGTCTCATGCCACAAATATCCTGAATTCGAATACCACTTCAGGATACAATTTATCTCTTTATTCTATCTGTCTTTGTTGTGTTGTGACTCTTAATATGTACCCACCTAAAAGTGATTTTTTAGAATAAGTAAGTTCGATACATTAGCCACTACATATTTTATTTATTAATTTCTTTATAAAAAAATGAAATGGTGAAATATTTCTGAAGTTTTGATGAAATTAGTTTCCTAGAAGAAGTGACAATAGTTATTTCAAAACTTTGACGAAATGTTTCCTCAGAGCATATACCAGAAAACAGTTTCGTCAAAAGCAATGAATTTTAGTATCCATTTGAACATTTTTGAGTATTTAGAGTATCCATTGAGTTTGAGTGTTATTTGAGTATCCATTTTTTGCAGTGGAAAGGTCATTTATAACGTTTTAAACGTAAATGTTTAACGCAGTGACAAACATTATATAACTATATCTATATCTATCTATCTATCTATCTATCTATATATATATATATATATATATATATATATATATATATATATATGATGACAAAATTTATTTCAATAATATTTATATAAATTGTGTTTTTTCTATTCAATAATATCTATATTCTACATCTATACTATATCTATTTCAAATTTTATTTGAAATAGATAAAAATTTGCCGGTGAACCATGTTTTGGACAAATCATTATATTAAGTATAAAAACGTTCTTATTTTTTTATTAAAGCTATACGAAAAAACAGACGTTTTTCTATGTTTGAAGAAAAATTATTTGATAAACTAATAAAGTTTGAAATGTTTTGGCATAATATTTCTAAAAAAGTCTTTTTAGGCATCATTAAGCAAAAGTGGCCCTTAAAATTGTATGAGATACGATTTTAAGATAATACCATTCTCACGGTGCAGTAAAAAATAGCAATATATAAAAAATACTGTATCATATAAGTTTTGAAATGATATGAAATATAATCAGCCTTCAACTTCAAATAAAAGAATAATTTGCAAAGTATAAAATGATTGCGCTCCAATAATACCTTAAGGACAAAATAGTCAATATAACAAGGTATTATTTGTTGGAACAAAACTTTTCATTCCTTTCAACGCATTCATAAAAACCATTTCAATTCTAAAATTTACATAAACCTCTCTGGTATCACTGATCCGTAAACATTTTGTTTATTTCCACGAAATAAACATAGTCTTCTATGACAAAATAATCCAATGAAAGGTTTTTGAGAAACAACGAAACAAGGCTTAGATAACAAAAAATACTTGTAATCAGCTTTCAAAAGTATTTTTTTTCCTACGGTAATTTGAACAAAAGTAAAATAACTAAATGTTTTGAAAATGTTACCAAAAAAAAGGGAAATACATTCTGTATTATTTTCAAGAACATATTACTATAAATTCACAAAACAAACATGAGATCACTGTCATATTGATTATATTCGTATCTTTTCTATATTAGATTGTGTGTTATTCTCCTTGTGTTATTGTAAGAAACTCAATAATTTTTAAATGCTTTTTGTAAAATCTTCTATTATCTCTTAAAAAATTCTTTTGTCTTTGACTAAAAGAAAACATTTTTTGCTTACGTGATATTTTATGTTATTTTAAAGGGAAAAATCATAAAAACCATTTTTCCAGTAGTAAGTATTGTTAAAAATATTAGAAATTCCGAGTCTTTTTACATACCATTTAAATTTAGAATAAACGAATTTATCATTAATATTGACTAAAATTGATCACACTGAAATACAAATTCTAGCGCAAATTTTTTTTTATGAAGAAGACATTTCTAGCAACAAAAAAAAAAAAAAGAATCTAAGGAAAAAATGAAAAAGGAAAAAGAAAGAAAATTAGAATTACTCACGGTAAATAATTAATTATTTGGTAGTTTTTCTTTTTATTTACGATAATGGTGAATTAGAAATTCTGGTTTTCAAATTTAAGAAAGTTTAAGGGTTTTTCAAATTGAAAAAAGTTGAGCTTTGAAGAGTAAATTTAATAGAAAAATAGTTTTAGCTCTATGCTGTAAAGAATCACTGTGAAATTACTAACTTGTTTGAATCACACAATGACCCTGGTTACATTCTTTGTTAAATCCTTTTTTATCTTGTGTTTCTAATCTTCTATTTCATCAAAATCTTTCGGTTGTACTGATCAGTTAAGTCTGCATATGTATTTTTTACATTTTTATTCCATTGCCCCCCCCCCAATTCATACATGTCATTCAGATATTAGTAGGGCAAATTTGTCAGCCATTCTTTCTGGGGCACCATATTATGTAGGACAACACAGTACAGAGAATGAACGAACATTCATGCTTTGTCCGGGATTCGAACCCAGGACCTTTCTTATGTGAGGTCAGCTCCGTGATCACCACACATTCCGGTTCGCATATATGTGTAACAATGAGTAAGTAAATCGACACATCCATGGTTGCGGCATGTTTAGAACCATCTACCTCCCCACTTCCCCTCTTTGACGTTGATGCCGCCAGAAACGTAGTAGTTTTTAGCTACTCAGTTATCTTAGCATTGTCCAGGCATTTATATAATTGCAAATACAAATTTTTCCTCAGTTAAGAGGTTTGAGAATGTTGACCAATAGCTTACATAGAAATAAAAAATAATAGGTCGAAACCAAAATTAACTAAACCAAGTTTGCTCCGAAGCAGAGGTTATCAAACTGGAAATTTTTGCGTTTTCGCAAGTTTTTTTTTACTATATCTTTAACTATCAATTCTTTTAATAAAATTATACGCAATTGCACAATTTTTGCTACTAAATTGCATAATAAAGAAACCATATTAGTATTTGAAAATTTATCAAAAGTAATTGCCAAAACGCTATGATAAAAATTACAGTCATTTTTGTTAAAACTCACCTTTCACTGTAAAAAAAAGTAATATGTTGGAAATTTTTGCACGTTTTTCATTATTATGTGCAATGAGCTCATTTAGTTTTTTCAATATACCAAGAATATTTACAAAAATCGTGGAAATGAAGGAAATTTTGTCAAGTCAGCTTTTCTTGCAGAAAAATAGTTAATTTTAAGAGGAAGAAAAGGTTAAAATTGCTTGTGTGTATTTTGTATAGTGAATGTTTTGCATTAGCATTCATTTAATTTTGTTTTTGAAATATTTTGAGACTTAAATTTGATAAAAAAAAACTAATTGAAATTAACAATTTGTATTAACGTTTGTATTTAATTGATTTAGTTAAAAAAATAAGTACTGACAGAAATATACGCGGAGAGAAAAATTACGGTCAAATCCCCGCACTAATCACATTTCTGGTTTAAAAAAAGGAGTTTGGTAATTAAACTAATCATTTGGTAATTTTTCCGTTCCTTTATTAACGGTTTATCTGAAATTCTGGTTTTGAAAATTTTAGTTCTTATTACTACACATTTAGTAAAAATACAAAACTGAGAAGTAAATTTTAATGAATAAATGGTTTTTATGCCATGCTTTAAGGTCTGATAAAACACCACATTTACCAAATTTTATCACATATTTTAAACTATATTCCATTGTTAATTTTACCTAAACATTATCAAAACGCTTCGGTAAATGTGATAAAAAAAATACGCATATTTTTGGTGTTCCCTTAGAGCCCGAAACACAGTAAATTATATTCTGGTACTTTCGACCAGAATTCCATATTCTGGTATTTTAGCCTTGAATATGAACCTAAACCATACTATAGACTAGACCGAGATTCATGATACAATTCATACTTATATCATGCTATTTTTTATCAATGTAATTTTGAAAATAAAATCCTTGTACAAACAATATATCCATAGCAACCTTATAAATATCAATATGGAGAAAGCAAAGTTTTCTATGTATCATACCGAGTTTTTAAAAAAAACATACAGTAAAATGAATTTTTTTTTAAGCTGAAGCCGAAATATCTATCTATGAAAGAATACGGTAAGCTATAGCTAATATGTTTCCAAGTACATACAAAATAGAACTTAGATATGAAATTTTTCTTTTATTGCAGATCGCTATGGAAATAACTCCAGTCAGCAGAAAATATTGAACAGAAAATCTTTTTAAAGAACATTCAAGAAACTATTTACTTGGATATAAAATGGTATTTGGTTTTAAGAAGCAAATATTCTATCGTCGAAATTCTTCGAAAAGAAGATTCCTATGCAAAGTGTGATAAAAGTTGTTTCCCTTACACTTTGACGGAACCTAACAAATATAATTTTCTTCAACAAATAAAGCATACAACATTTATTTCAGGCACAAAATAATTTTAAAACTCAATATAGTTCAGTAATATTTAATAAAATTAACTTCAAAATAACTAATGAAATAATACAGTTTATTTTTAAGTATTCTAGTTTCACCCTTGTAAGTAATGTTGAGCATAACGTAATTAAACTTTTCGTGACAAAATATCATTTCTGCAAATTGTTTCATTTGGAATTCGTACACAAATACCTTTAACGTGACGACCGGGCTGTGTGGGGGTCAGGGAACTGGCCTTGCATCAGAAAGGTTCTGGGTCCAAATCCCGGACTAGGCATGGATGTTCTTTTATTCTCTGTACTCTCTGTTCGTAGAGTGGGAGCAACGTTGGTCCACCTAATATGGTGCCCCTGAAGGAGTGGCCTACAAATTTACCCTACAACGACTGAATTGACGAAATATCAACCCAGGGGGAAAATAATAATACCTTGAACTTTCACTATTTTGTTAAAGAACATATTGTATTTCCTTTTATAGAAAGGGGTTCAAGTGTGGACAAATGGCTAGAAAGGACACATCTTTTTAATTATTAGTTAAATTTCATTTGTAAGATCACTGTAGCATATGGATACTCAAATTTCACGAAACTTTCTTCGTTTTTAACGAAACCGTTAACTGGTATATGCTGCGAGCGAACATTTCGACTAAGTGGCGAAATAGCTGTCGTCACTTCTTCAAGGAAACTAATTTCATTAAAAGTAAAGCAATGTTTCGTCATTCTAGTTTCGATCGTCTTCTCTTCATTCTAGTTTAGTTCACACTCTCCCATAATGATGAAATATATGGTGATTATATATAATAATTTGCACGGTTTCTTACATATTTTGTTGGTTATTTTTGCTCAGTATACTTTCAGGTAACCAACATTAGGCATAAACAAACACGTGTCATCGGCTTGTATAGACGTATTCACACTGACCCGATTCAACTTGCAATGGAAGGAATATGAATCGGATACAAATATAGCACATTTGATGTTATTCATTTTGTAAATCATAATGATTTTGCTGAATGATATAACTTTAAAATTAATGGTTACAATATTAAGTAAAATATGCAGCACGAAAACGTTCTATTAATTTACTCTTTATGGTTTTAAGAACATTTAAAGTAAGACAGTTTATTAAGTTTGATAAAAGATTATTCAATACAGATGAATTAAAAAAAGAATTTTTGCCGTACATAAAACTAAAAATGAATATTAACAAATTTATTCTCCTTTGTGAGTTGTTTTCGTTGCTCCAGTGAGGGAAATATAGCTGATTCATCGTGTGTTGTCCATTCGGACCATTTCATAATATAGTTAAAACTATAGTTATTAAAGTTGATTCAAATTACAATCGGTCCCTTCCTTTCAAATAAATCAAATTGAAGAATGATTTATAAATGTATTGATTTGCGTTCAAAATGTCTTTCTTAGTTTAGTGAGATACTCTGTTACAAATTAGTATTTCAATTAAAATATGTCAATATTTATTCTCGAATAAGGCTATGATTTAAATTGGTTTCATTTTTGCTTTACATGAATCTCTTTGAGTTTCATTAAATGACTACTTAATAAGTGACCAAGTTTGTCCTCACTAGCCCCACTACACGGGAATAGTGTGGAAAAAAAACATAATTTAAAAAAAAATTATTATGTAAAATTATTAATTATTAAATATTAAATTACTAAATTATTTTTAATTCTACATATATACCAAAAGGCAGGAAATCATTCTAATTATTGTATTAAAACGTAATTAAATATGGTTAAATTGTATTAATTGTATTGTTTTTTTTTTTTTTTTTTTGGAAAAATTGGTAAAAAAAATGTCCACACTAGAACGTCTCTCCCTCTAACCAATATACCTTTTATTCGTATGATTCGACTAAAGAAACTACATATTTTATTCTATTTTTATATAATATGTTAACAACTTGTGAAAATGCTATTAACAATATGCTACACATCAATATCCTAGTAATTTTAAATGCATCCCAGAAGTGAAGAAAACTCCTGAGTTAAGTATTAAAATAAGCTCGTGTTCCTTGTATTTTTTTAATGAAAATAACTGACATTTGATTTTCATATGGGTGAAAACTTAAAAATAATTCAAGGTGTTTGCACGAGAGCAATCAAAATCAAGTCTATAATTCATCTGATGATAGATTATCTTTAAAAACCGGTAACTAACCTATGCAGGTACTTAAAACAATAATCTAAGCCGTGGTGGCTCAAGAGATAGAGTGCTTGTTTCCCAATGAGGGGTTCGGGTTCAAACCCCAGCGGTGGCTGTTTGATTCAAATTCTGCTCCCGATTCGCATCGACCACAACGCTGACGTAAAATATCTTAAGTAGTAAACGGATCTATGACTAGAATCCCTTCGCCTTCGGGCTGGTTTTCGTGGTTTTCCTCTCCATGTAATGACAATGAGGGTTAGTTCTATCAAAAAGTTGTTCCGAGTTTGTCTCAATGATTGATCCAGATTTTTTTTTGTCTTTTGGATCGGGTTTAAAATTACAGAGTTGAACATTGAAAGTTGTAAATTCAGATGATGATGTAAAAAATGTTTCAACCAATTATCATTCGAATTTAAACATGTATAGCATATTCCAGAAATGAGCACGATATCATTAGTGTTAGTCCTTACTTTTTATGCACTTCAAGCTGGTAGATTTTTCACTTTTAAAATTCTGATTTTACAATTTATTTAATAGGAAAAGCGTTTATATCAGGAAAATTTCAAAACTATACTAAGAAATATTTTAGCTTTTCTACTTTTAAAAAAACAGATTTTTCTATACATTTTACTTCGTAGTGTGTATCAGGACAGTTTCAATACTATACTAAGAAATATTTTAGCTAAGAAAAGGAAAACTTCAATGCTATATTAAAAAATATTTTAATACCATATTAAAAAAAAATTAAGCTAAAAATAAGAAAGTTTCATTGCTAAAAAATAAATAGCTCTTCTTTTTTTAAAAACTAGACATTTTTATTCATCTAATTAGATATAAAAAAAAGAAAATTTAAATACTATACGAAACAAGAAATAGCTCTTCTTTTTTTCAAAAACTAAATATTTTTATTCATCTAATTAGAAAGTGGTGTGTATCAGGAAGGATACAAACCACTTTCTAATTAGATATATAAATAGAAGAAAATTTCAATACTATACTAAAAAATAAATAGCTCTTCTTTTTTTTAAAAAACTAGATATTTTTATTCATCTAATTAGAAAGTGGGTGTGTATCAGGAAAATTTCAATACTATGAAATTTTCCTGATGCACACCGCTTTCTAATTAGATATATAAAAAGAAGAAAATTTCAATACTATACTAAAAAACAAATAGCTGTTTTTTTTTATTAACAAATAGCTGTTCTTTTTTAATAAAAAACTAGATATTTTTATTCATCTAATTGGATAGTGGTGTGTATCAGGAAAATTTCAATACTATGCTATGAAATATTTTACCACAACAGATAAAATATTAACAGCATAGTACTTTCAAAGAAGACACAACTTTTAAGAGAATTAAAGATTATTCTTATCTCAGGTAGAAGAATTAAAAAACTGCGCTTAGGTCATTTTTGAAAATACAAAATGTGAAAGGATAATTATTTTAGTTTAAAAAATTAGGAATTTCATTTAATTAAATTAAGAAATATACTTCATTAATTCTTCTGACATTTTGCTTATTAATTTTAAATAATCCTCTTAAAAAGAATCTCGATAAATATTTATATTTGAACTTAAATAAAAGCTTTTGTGTTTTTATTTTCGCCTCTTCTAAATTTGATCTCGTAATCTTAAAGCCTCTAAAATAAAACAACTCCAGTAGAACAAAAAGTAAATAAAAGATGTTGAAATAATTGAAATCATTTTTGTTTCATTGATACTTCAAAGCTATTAAATAGATTAATAGATTTTAAACTTCAAAGCTATTTAAACATGCATATGCCAATGATAATATAAGTGCAGCCGATGTCATTCCAGTTTTTATAAAAATGTTTAGTTTAAATATTATGCTTTTTTTTTAAAGAGGTACACGTTTCCTTTTTGCATTTTCTTCCCCATCACATGCTGTATATGCTAGCTCCTTTGCCATAAAAAAAGCTCACTACATAAATAATTAGGAATTAGCTAGAAATCGTTTCAAATTTTTTGACTTGATTTCGAGATCTATCTCTGAAGTTCATAACCTCCTCCAAGTTCAAATCGTTTCAAAATTTTTGACTTGAATTCGAGATCTGTCTCTGAAGTTCATAACCTCCTCCAAGTTCAAATCGTTTCAAAATTTTTGACTTGAATTCGAGATCTGTCTCTGAAGTTCATAACCTCCTCCAAGTTCAAATCGTTTCAAAATTTTTGACTTGAATTCGAGATCTATCTCTGAAGTTCATAACCTCCTCCAAGTTCAAATCGTTTCAAAATTTTTGACTTGAATTCGAGATCTATCTCTGAAGTTCATAACCTCCTCCAAGTTCAAATCGTTTCAAAATTTTTGACTTGAATTCGAGATCTGTCTCTGAAGTTCATAACCTCCTCCAAGTTCAAATCGTTTCAAAATTTTTGACTTGAATTCGAGATCTGTCTCTGAAGTTCATAACCTCCTCCAAGTTCAAATCGTTTCAAAATTTTTGACTTGAATTCGAGATCTATCTCTGAAGTTCATAACCTCCTCCAAGTTCAAATCGTTTCAAAATTTTTGACTTGAATTCGAGATCTATCTCTGAAGTTCATAACCTCCTCCAAGTTCAAATCGTTTCAAAATTTTTGACTTGAATTCGAGATCTGTCTCTGAAGTTCATAACCTCCTCCAAGTTCAAATCGTTTCAAATTTTTTGACTTGAATTCGAGATCTATCTTTGAAGTTCATAACCTCCTCCAAGGTAAGCTTTAACCACCATCTTAAATTAACTGCAGACGTCTCAAAAAGAGAAAAGAACTAAGAATTTAAACATTTCCAACTAGAAAAATGTAGTTGAAACTTTATTTTTAGTGTTTTACGTATAAAAAATGCTTTCTAGACAAATAAGGCACTGTTTTCGATGTTTGTCTAATATGAATCCAATATGACCTAACTCAAGTCTGTAAAGATAAATATTTTACAAAAAGTAAAATTCTTTAATTTTACTTACTCGACTTCGCTCTTTATGCAAGTGTGGTATTGTTCCATGCGCATTTAATGCTGAATTTGATAAAAATCGAACAGAGGCTGACAGAAAAATATAGAAATTTCGATACATGCACTGTTAGCGGTAAGGAATACTATTTTACTTCACGGTTTTGTAACCATTTACAACTAACACGACTTCATAACCATAAAAATGAAATTTAACCTAGACAGTGGGAGCAATGTTTTACTATACTTTTCGTTAGGTAATAATTACAATTTAGAAAATTATCCACTTCCTCATGGTCTGGACTAGATAAAGGGCACAGTGCGCGTGTCCAAGAGGTGGTAGGTTTGATCCCCGCCAACCGAAGACTCCCCTTGTAATTGATGGTGACTGATGCGCGTTAAATATGTCGAGTCCCAAAGTCCTCCATGTTTCCATAACAAATCATACCTCTGGGAATACTTATCCAGGAGTTTCCTTGTCTCCTGGTTTGGTTCAAAATTACAAGGCTACGGAGTTGAGCATTAGTACTCGTAAAGCCAGAATTGGGTCGGCTGTTCAACGACGGATATAAAATAAAATAAAATAACAAATGCAACGGAGCCGTGATGGCACAGGGGATAGAGCACAGGAGGGGGGGTTTGCCTTCCAATGAGGTGAACTGGTTAGAATCCGACTACAGTGCTGACGTGAAATATCCTCAGTGGTAGACGGATCATGGGTTAGTCTTTTTGTCTTCAGGCTAACCGTGGGAGGTTCTCGTGTTCTTCCTCACCATGTAACGCAAATGCGGGTTAGTTCCATCAAAATGTCTTCCGCGAAGGCAAATTTCTCCTAACACTTGACGGAGTTGAACATTAGCAGTCGTAAACCCAAAAATTGGGTCGGCTGTTCAACAACGGTTAAGAAAAATATCTAAGGCAGCAAGCCGTGGTAGTTCAGAGGATAGAGCATTCGATTTGAACCAATTTCAAATCCCAGCCATGGCTGGTCGATACGAATTCTGCACCCTGCTCGCACCGACCACAATGCTGATGTAAAATATCCTCAGTGGTAGACGGATCGTGGAATTGAGTCCCCTTGCGGTCAAACTAACCGTGTGAGGTTTTCCTTTTTTCTCCGTGTCACGCTCATCTGTGTGAGTTTTATCAAAAAAATCCTCCGCTAAGGCAAATTTCTTCCAATACTTGATCCAGGAGATCCCTTGTCCTCTAGATTGGATTCATAATTACATGGCTACGGAGTTGAATATTGATAATCGTAAACCCAAATATGGGTCATCTGTTCAACAACGGGTATGAAATAAAATAAAATAAAATAATGGAGTTAGCGTCAGAAGATTCTTTAATAAAAGCTGCGAAGTTTTAAAAATACCTGGAATCGGCAGACTTCTAACCAACCAGGGTTGGTTAGAAGTCTGCCGATGGTAATGGCATTCTAACCCCTGATCCGTCTACCACTGACAATATTTTACGTCAGTACAGTGGTTGTTGCAAACCGGGAGCAGAATTTGTATCAACCAGACACCACACGTATTCGATCAAGGGTCACCTTGTTGGAAAATGAACTCTCTATCTATAGAGCCACAGTATTTATTTATAAAGAAAATCTTAAATTGTCTTTTATCTTGAATGTCTTACGTATAGAAATCATACTTAAGTGTAAACACGTTTAAAACTATATTTTTCCACCCTTAAAAAATTGTCTGGCAATTTAACTTACCGAAAAATTTTATCCAAAGACAGATAATAATCAGGTAGAGTATCGACTCGAAAATGAGGTCGAATTGCAAATTTTATTTATTACGATGTTCAAAATCAAAAAATTATTTCTGAAAAGTAAGTGCAAGTGTAGAAAATAATCGTAAAATGAGTTGGAAAAAAATATAAATTTATCTTACGGTAATCAATTTGCATGGCAAAAGCTAGAATTTGAATTGATAGTTTTAATCCGTTTATGAATAGAGCGAAAAACAGAGAAAAACCATATTATGAAAAACAGCTTTAAATCATCAAATGTACGAAGAAAGTCCATAAAGCGGGTATATTTTGCACACACAACACGCGGGTAACGATTAAAAACAAACGAAAAAAACGTAATTATTTTTGAACAGTATTTTCTGTAAAAAATATGTTTTTTTTTCTGTATAATTTATAGTTATTTTTTACAGTATATAAATTTACATAAGAATGGGGAATAATACTTTTTTATACCTGTGTATTATTATAATAGGCCTTACTTCACGACTTATGCAGATGTCACGTAGATTTCACAATCATATCATACAGTGAAGATCTATTCCATAACATCTCTTGTTCGTACCATCGTACTTGAATATTATTAGAATCTCCAGAAATCTCACATTGCATATGTATTGCTTCAGGTTTTACAATTTAACGTTGAAGCAGAATCTCCATGTTATAAAAATTTAATAATTATTCATAAGAAATACCTTTTGTGTTGCATGAATTACAAGTTTTATTTTTTGAAAGTGCTGTCAATCCAAGAACAATTATTATACTTTAAATAACATGTAAGCTTTCAATATGATTTTTTTTAAATTAACGTAATATATTTATATACGTTATATATTTATATACATTATAGATGCATAAATTATGAATTAAAAACAACAATGCAATTAGTTTTCATCTCCTTAAACAGATATAGATACAGATAGCTTTCGTGTTACATGAATTTATTTCAACGTTTAGGAGTGCGTTTCAGCTTAAAGCAAGTAATAATATCTAATACAACTTGCAAGCTTTCAATATAATTATTTTTAATTTACGTTATGTAGTTACATACGTTATACATAAGTTATTTTAAGTTAGGCAATAGAGAGATTTTGCACTTTTACCTTGGCTTCCGTACTCTCCTGTACGTCAGATTTGAAACAACTGCGCATGCTCGCTTTTATTTTAGATCCTACATATCTTTACGTTAAGTTGGCATGATTTACGGTACAACGACAAAGCTACAAGCACGCTGTTTATAGCTGTTAAATGTTGTTTTCTGCTTACGTATACCTTCGAACTAAAAACATGGACATAAAATCCGAATTTGAGGAAATGCATTGGTGACGTGATTTTACAACTATTGGTTCATTCAATATCAAAATAATTTTATTGGTTTTTGTTTTATATTATGGTTGCCTAATTGCACTAGTTCCAAGAGAAACTAGATATATTTTCACTATTTCAAAATTATAAATTGTATTTATTTTAACTATACAATTTTAACTACACCATTTAGTTCAATAATAATTTCTTTTTTTTTTTTTTTTTGTTAAAGTTCAATAATAATTTTTAAATATTAATAATAATAACAAGCTGCATTCTCTATCGCTGAATTCATCAAAATCTATAATCTAGCAATTTTTTTTTACTCACAGATCCGCAGTTTTATGTAGAGCCAATCATCTTGAATTGTATGCCACAGCTTTAAAAAAAATAATCTACATCCATTGTAAATGTTTGTTTTGTCTTCGTAGTCAAAGTTAAAAGGATATTCAACTACGTTAGGGTTTTGACTTACGGATTTTTGAAATATCTCCTATTTTCACTAACATAAGTTTTATATTTTTTCACAGGCACCCTCGCATTTCACCAGAACTGACGCATGCGAAATTACTTGAAATCTTACGTACGGGAGAGTACAGAAACAAAATTAAATTTACAAAATCTTCCTAATGTTAAGTTATATGCATTATGCAGAGATAAACTAGGAACAAAACATTATAATATTTTAATACAAATAGTTTTTAATTCTTTAAACATATATTTCAAAAACATATCCTTTGTCTCAGTTTTTAATGTATGTCTTCATTTTAAATGCCATCCAATCCAATTTCAATTAATCAGAAAGAATTTTGAGAAAAGCCATTCTTAAAATGCAAAGATTTGCAGGCTTTAATCAGCTAATTTGAACTGCTTAAGGGCAATTGATAAATATTTTGCGTGCTTTAGCTCTACATTTAAAATATTTAAGGTTCCACATTCTTCCTTCGACGCAAATCTCATTTAAATTGAATTTAAAAGCTTTTAAAGAAAAATTATAAATACCTTTTTTTCCATGTTAAGATTT